>OU343125.1:12463333-13690000 GCA_910594945.2 Amphipyra berbera
TTGTAATGGATCGCTCACGCTTTAGGCTGCGTTCAGACGACACGCGCCCGCTAAGCGCACGCCACGAGTGTCAACACCCGCGTCTAACTCGCTTTGAATTTTTTTGTATATAATTTGAGTCTTATGACACATCAATAGATCTCAAATTGCATTTATCGAAGTATGGCATGAGGCGGGCTCGAGGCGGGCGCGAAGCGGGCGATTGGCGTGTGCGGTTGAACTTCGATAAATGCAATTTGAGATCTGTTGATGTGTCTTAAGACTCAAATTATATACAAACAAATTCACAGCGAGTTAGACGCGGGTGTTGACGCGCGTGGCGTGCGCTTAGCGGGCGCGTGTCGTCTGAACGCAGCCTTATACTTCATGCGGTTAGCAATCAGTGAATACGTTACGACTACTTGAGGTATTCATTGCAAAAACATGTGTTCTCTTATTATAGGATGCATAGTGTAAATAGGTTGCTAGGTCATCGCTTTCAAGTACCATTAAAGCTCGTTTCTCTTCAATTCAAACCTGCATGGAAATCTAGAGAATATTGATTTGCTCCTATTTGTAAGTACCCGTTCGTTCTGCCTAGCCTTTTCCCAACTATGTTTGGGTCAGCTTCCAGTCTAACTAGATCCGGCTGAATATCAGTATTTTACACGGAGCGACTGCCATCAGACCTCCGCAACCCAGTAACTGGGCAATGCCGATATTCTAAAGTTAGACTGGTTGTCAGACTTTCGGGCTTCTGACTACCCGTAACGACTGTCGTAGGTATTCATATGACACCCGGGACCGACGGTTTAATGTACTCTCCGAGGCACGGAGGGGTCTCGATGTGTAAAGAATGGTCACCCATCCACGGACTGACCGCGGCAAGCGCAGCTTAACCTTGCAACTCACAATTATGAACCGCGTGGCTGTTAATTAGCCACGAGCCCCTCCCTCCTCCTCCTATTTATAAGTACTCACATCCTCAAAATGATATTAAGCTGCGGGGCGTCTAAAGCAGCATAAACACTTAGGTTTAAATAAGTTATCTGTCCCCATCTTCATGGTCGTTCAATACACGACGATGACTGAAATATATGACTTCTCGGTTGGGGCGGGCGGGAAGCAATTTTTCACCGGATTCAGACATACCTTTTTAAAATACCGAACAGGCTGCGTCGTGCTTATTGCTCGCGTCGAGAGCGTAAATCTTGAGGGAGATTCGTATACGGAAGACGGCCAAGGGTGAAAAATAGATTCGCACTTAGAAAAATTAAGCAACTCGCGAAGGGGAACCGGTGGTAATATTTTTCGGGCTACAATTTATAGTATACAGTGTATATTTTGGCTATGAAACATCAACTGCACACAGAAAAACGTAGATTATTTCCTCTTGCACAATCATACCCAGATTTAGGTTAGATAAAATATGAGTTACTTAACATAACTTGGAAGTCATTTATCATATGCCTAAATCTCTTTGAGACATCACGTCCGTCACAAAAAGATGACATTTCCCTTGACATAGGTAAAATACGATGATATTGTATCGTGAGCTAGCTATTCTAATGTAATACTGTGACTTTATCCCGTCCTCTTTATTTGTCGGGCACGTACCACACGACATTTGGTACAAAATTGCTTGGGGCGGACTTCGTGACGTTACCGGCTTTCCTACCCTTTTCGGGCCTAATGTTCTACGCACACGGCCGATATTTTTTTACTATCTACCAAGAGTATTGGCCATTGAAATTCATACGGAATTTTACGGTAGTTGAGTTTGTCAAAGCTATATTTGTGTCGTTACCGTTGTAAAGGTAATGGTGTAGTTATGTTTTCTTTTTAACCGACTTTCAAAAAAGGAGGAGGTTTTCAATTCGACTGTATGTTTTTTTTTTTGTGTTTGTTCCGCGATATCTTTGGTAATTGTGAACCGATTTTAATGATTATTTTTTTGTTTGAAAGAGTATTCTTTCGAAATGGTCCCATTCAAATTTGGTGAAGATCTGATGAAGAACTTTGGAGATAGACAATTTGAAGTCGGTTTTATTTTTGTTAAAAAGTGATTATCTAAATACTAGATTAATTACTTATTGTGTGAGTATCATATTAAACTCATGCAGTTAATTCAACATGACAGTTGTAACATTTGTAATTCTGAAATATTCATGCAATCTAATTAAATTCATTGTCTGATATCTAATTGCAATTATTGCGTCAAAATGTGTACTGAAACAATAGGTACTAGATCCGGAAATTTGAAATATTTAAACCATTAACTTCTCAAACAATCCCCCGTAGATCAACATTAGTCGTACATGCATAAATTAAATTATATTTCATAATTCACATGAGCAACGTTGCGGAATACTTTATGAATTTAATTACTAACTTTGATGACGTGCCTCTGTTATGTCTGATTTTTAATCTTTTTACGGGGCCGACTGTAATTTAACATATTTTCTCTAATGACAATGTTAAAATAATAAACTATTCATAATGTTGTGTTTAACTTATATGATATGTTGATTGAAAGATTTTATTCAAGGATTTCAGAAGGAAAATTAATTTGATAATGATAGCCTAAATTCGTGACTCTTCTAATTGCTATTCGTAGACCTTGTACTCAAAATAAAACGACACATTAAAGAAGATTGAAGGTCAATAAGCAATACGAGTTTAAAATCAAGCAAGTAATTAAAATTCGCTTCATGGTAAATAGTACGCTTCATACTAAAACAGCATTTCCCGACAATAAAGTAGGTACGAACTCCGAAGTACCCAGTAATCTCAGGATTTAAATCTTCTATAAAATGTTTGGGTACACAAACATGCAAGTTGTACGGTAGACGGGATGTTTGCACAGAACACTTGTTGCCACTCTAGACGACACAGGGACATGACTATGTTGTTTACAACATGCCTGCAAGCGAAGTTTATCCTTAAAATGAAAAAAGATCAACAAACTTTTTTACATAGCTGGCTACCCCTAACGCTGACTACAAAAGTTAACTTTGCAGATTTGCTACACTGAAAACAAATTTAGGAAAGCCGTTCTTTTTATGGGTGTTTGAGTGCATAAATATGAAGATATAAGTACCTATGCAAGGTTCAATTTTGAAGCACAAGGTGATTCATTCCGAATAATTATTATCACATTATCATGATTATCATAATATTCAAGTAGACACTTCGGCGACAATGCTTTGTACTATGTACATTCTAACAGCCCCAGCAATTCCGTTCTCTTACAAATTTCAATAAAGTTCAATTAATTGTTTTTGTCTTCCTGTCGTTTGTTAAGACATTGCTAATACTTTACGGGGGTTTTAAATTGATTGCAATCGGACTGATAACTGTTAAATTCCAATCTAAGCTCCACCCTAGCCGGCAGAGTTCTTAACGTAATCACGGCCGTGCAATTTGTTACGGATTCAACAATGCACCTCTTAAGTTCTTTGCTGGGGCAAAATAAAAGAGTTCCTTTAAGTTCGCTAAATGAAGTCGACTACAAAAGGCGGAGCCCGGCGTAATTCAAATGAACGCAAGCGGTCGCCGCTCCTAGCTTTGAAAAGTTTAATTTTTGCAAAGTTTCACTTGCAGGACTTTGCAAATACTTTTAGATCTCGTTCCGAACTTTAACATCTGATTCAATGGTTTTACCCAAAGGGCTGGCAATGTCAATGCTAGTGATTAATCACTGATTGTTTAACTTGTTAATGACAAAGTTTTTTGGGTTGCCTAAAAAACGTAAGACTATCATTGTGAAAAAGTCCCTTATCAAACAAAAAATGGTGATTGATCGTAATGACGGAAGCCATAATGATGTTGTGCATTGTAGGTATGTACATTATATATAGGAGTATCATACAGCTGTACAACAAGGTCGACATCTTAGCAGGTAATATTTGTTATTTATGTATGTAGTCCGTTCAAGTGTGTACGTTAGAATCCATTGTTTGTTGTCATTATTATGTAGATCTATTTGTTGCCATTCACTGTCGTTTAGTACGACTATTAGAACAAACGCAAGGTCGGGCTCATGCCAAATTGGCTTTATGGTGGTCGTTTAGTTAGTAAAAATATTGTCTTGTCACGACTTGAACTTGAATACTAGAAAGTCTGAGATTAATAAGTTGAAAAGTTTCGTAATATAATTTATTTAGTTTTATCGTTGTATGTGTGAATTTGCGAAGTAGCAGCGGCATGAATTTTAATAAGTTAGTATTAAGTAGGTACAAACTGGTTACTGTAAAGCACTTTACTTAAGTTTTATTGCAAGTTTAGAAGATTTACTACGGATAGCGTGGGATTAAGTAACTAACACATTTTATTCCTACGAGGTAAAGAGTAGGTATTTTAGCTAAGTTAAATGTATTTTTTGTCACTTACTTTGTGCTTAATTTCACATGTAATAATAAGGGTGTTACAAAATTAACTCTAAGAATTTTGTGGAGTTACTCGGTATCGGAAATGGAACAACTTTCGTAGAACAACTGTTCGACATTCACGTATAATTTTTATTACTTTTCATACAAGTCAAATAAAAATATTTTTTAAATTGAACGAAACGTAATAACAAAAATTAGAATCCAAAAAATTCTTAGAGCAATTTTTTTAACAGCCTGTATAGGTATTAATATAAATATGCTGGTTTTTTTTTATTTAAAACCGTTTCAGTGACCACCTTTAATCAACAGGAAATTGTTGATCGACGGTGACAACCACAGAAATCTAAATAATGAGACAAATCCAACACAATGCTTGTTATGGACGCGGCCACACCACTGGCTTAGTAGGGCGAGATTTCAGTGGTAACAACAGTTAATTTGAGTCGCACATTTTTATGATAACAATGGCTACCTACGCCTCTATAAAAATACCTACATTATAGCAGGTACCTATCACATTTCAAAATTCTAGCTACTATTCAAACTCTTACATTGATATTTCCTGTGGGTGTTGCATAATTGTTACACGACCTACACCAAAGATCTTACAATTTTCTTAAAGTTCCTTTATTAAACTGATTGAATTTTTTTGTTGTGCGAACAAAACTTTAATGTTATAAATAGTTGAACAAGATATAGTAGTTAACATAAAACAAATAAAAATAAGACACGTTAGATTAGAGTATGGTCACAGTTTTACAAATGTGGTTTATTGCACAGTAGAAAATACAGAATAATAATACGCTTAGGTAGGTACTATGTTATAAGACAAGTAAGTCCATATTAGGATTCCAGTCCATAGATTTATATCTATATCGTCGCTGCGCCTGCAAAATTCGCTGTTTTTTTTTTTTGAAAATCTGTCTTTGATGCTATTTTATAATAGTTCTCAAGCCACGTGCACCTGTAAAATACGTTTTCTAACAATTTATTTTGCTATTTTCTTAACCAAATAAATGATTAAAAAACAGATTTTAGGCACAGGTGCACGTGGCTTGAGAACTATTATAAAATAGCATCAAAGACAGATTTTCAAAAAAGAAAACCTAGCGGATTTTGCAGGCGCAGCGACGATATACAGGTGTAAATTTGAGATGGTGTACTAAGATCAGCTACTTCAACCATTGTAGCTACAAGAAAACGTTCTTAGGAGACCGTTCATAACTTTTGAAGATATTACGAAATGCATTTACAGATCTTGTAAAAATGTTATAATGGTACAACGGCTAAGGTAGCTGTCCTTACTGTCCCATCTTAAACTTCCACCCTGTTTATTATTTTAAATATAAAAGATATACAGCTATCTACCTACGATCTATCTATAAAATGACGAAATGATGTAGGTGCGGTAAAAGGTCACGTGAGTTCTCACTTCTCGTATTTACCATCTTTGCAAGATTCTAAACAGATTATTCGTGTGTAAAACCGAAAACACACATACATCACGTTTATGATTTCTGACAAGGTAAACAGAGTTGCAATTAGTGCCGAAGCACTACTTGCGAACCCGCAAAGCCTATTTACAAATACAACAAGCTTTCTCTCGGTAGACTTATTAGAGTTATGTGAGATGAAAAGCGACTCATACGTCATAAATCTTTATTTTTCTACCGGTTAATTATGTATTTCAGAAGAGATGAAAGAGTAGGTAACGTAATATCACGCCTTGTATTCCCCGAAGGGATCGGCAGAGGTGTTTTTAGTAAACCCTCGTTTCGCCAGTTATGTTTAAGTTCCATGTAATAGGGGCGAGCCTATTGCCATTAGCCGGGAACAAATCCAGACTCCAGGCTGCTACTGAGAAATTCTTGATGGAAAATCCTATTAACACTTTGCCCGACTTGGGGATCGAACCCAGGAATGCTCAGCAGTCACGCTTGCGACCTCTAGACCAACAATGCAGTCATATTAAAAAGAAAGGAAGTAAGAGTAGAAGTAGTCGTATTAAATTGCCAATTAGTAGTTACTATTACAAAATACTAGCATTAGAAAAACATTATCAGCATTAAACCTGCAAGTGTCGCCATTTTTAGTTCGTACAACTTTTAAATCTATGAAATCGGACTTGAGTTTAAGTACCATATTTCTTAAAGCCTTAACAACTTAATAAGTCAATAAAGTTACAAAACATCGACAGGAAAGCCAGCAATAAATGTTTGACTAGTACTCTGTGAACTAGAACTATCAAAGGCTAATGTTTGAATTTAAGTACAGATTTTGCACAAGTACAAGCCCGATCGTATTGATGGAAGCCCGGCTTTCAAACCAACCAGTTCTACATATTTATTCATGCATGTTTCTTTGCTAGTTAATCGTGGATTTATCGTTAAATCAAGACAAGATATACATCATTCGTGTCGTCATTAGGAATAAATCCAGTGAACTGCCGCATTCCTTTTAGAAGTGCGCAGTGCAACAACTTGTTTATGCAATGTATGATGATGAAAGCACGGAATAGGAAAATTATACGTATAAAATAATCTCCGTATAAGTACTTATACGACATACAAAACACACGCCTTTTTCCCATCGGGGTAGGCAGAAACTATAGAAGGCCACCTGCTACGACCCTTACATACTCCTTTCGCTTCATCCACATTCATAAATCTTGTCATACATGCACGCCGGTTGAGAGTACTACGCACCTGTCCTTTGTGACGAACATCACCAATAACATCGATGTATGTCCTTCTAGGACGTCCTCTACCGGCGTTTCCACTGACATCCGCCTTATAAATTCCTTTTTTTAAACGCCGTGTACTCATTCTCTCAACATGACGAAACCACCTATATGCTTATACGAATGATATCATATTTCATAATACGAACTAAAGTTTTATTTACATGTGTGTGTTTCACTCATACTTTTTCCTAGTAAGGGTGGACAGTGTTTTCAGTAACATTAGCAACATATGGGGGTTATTTATTGCATGTACACAACGAATTTATAAACGTGGGTAGTTTGGTAATTTATGCGTAAGGTAACTTTATACAGGCTGTACAGAAATTATAATTTTATCTTATGTTTTTAGAACGTACAGAACTCGAAATTCAGGACCAACTTTTGCGTACTTTGTGGCAGTATAACTCATTTGATATATTATTTTCGCAGAAATCTCGCTATAAATAGAAATGATCAACAGAGTTTTACATAACGCGTATTTCGCTTTTGGTAACAATAATACTTAGGTAGGTAAATAATACAAGTAAACATCGAAAACAAATAAAGAGGCGACACATTGAGCGCTTGGTAAAATATTTATTTCAACAGCATGGTCCAAACACTGGACAAATAATAACAATACAGTTAATCTTAATGACAAACCCGTGTACCTTTATTAATATAAACATGGAGCTATATTTCGATATCGTTAACAGTAAAAACAAATATTATTCGATGTACGTAAGGTTCGATGCACCTTACCAGGTACATTACAAATTCTTTTATATCAGTGGCGTTCTACAGCATGGGATATTGACAAAAATAAATGAATCAGGTTCTTGAATTACTAAAGTACCTATCAGTGAACAAGTGCATATACAGGTATTATTTTTTGCATATTCAGAATAATACATAGCTTAACATCACGCCTGTATTCCTCGAAGGGATGGGCAGAGCTAGTAACACCCTCATTTCTCCGTTATGTTTAAGTCCCATGTAATAGCGGGCGAGCCTATTGCCATCAATCGGGCACAAATCTAAACTCCGGGATGCTACTGAGGAATTCCACACGGAAAACCTAATAACACTTTGCTCGACCTTGGGATCAGCAGTTAGGCTTGCCACCACTAGACCAACGAGGCAGTTGGTCAGAATTTCGTTTCATATTCGTAATTATAACTGCAAGTAGACTGCTCAACCAGGCGCAACTGCAAGCTATGCAACTGCCAAATGCAGCTTGAAGGCAGTTACGATGCAGTCAATGCAACTGCATAGCAAATGCCAACTGGATGTGCATTGTGCAGTCTACTTGCTGTTATGATTACGATTATGAAACGGTATATCTTTCACCAAATGTGACGTCATTAGGCCCCCAGATCTGACGAGAAAATATTAAGTAAAAATATCCGACAAGATCAACCTATCCACGATTTCTCATTAATGAGTTTATCTACTGGTTCGCCTACTAGCCTCTTGACCAAGACAAGTACAAGACACGGGCAGATGGAATGTCTTCCTACCATAATGGTTTAAGTTCAGGACTTTAACTACGGTACTTAGGAGGCTAATAAATATGGCTTAGTTTCAAACGTGTTATTTATCTGCGTAATCTTGTATTTAGAGTACTTGTTGAAGCGTATTAATTAGCTCTGCATTCTTCGCAGCCTACATTTATGCAAGTTTACAGCCTACGATTATTCGCAATAAGTTTACCAAATAACTCTGTATCAATTCATCGTTCGCGGTTTATAATGAAACAGCCGCAACGAATTTCAATGCGGTCGACAATAATTTGTGGTTTTTGTAACGGAATGTAAGGTTCTTTTTTACATTAATACGGATTGCAATACATGTCTGTCCCGAAATTACACGATGGGTGGCAGGCAGATGTCCAAATAATTCATGGTACCTACCTACAATGAAACCGCACGTGTGACCGGGCTGTCCAATGAAACGAGAACGGGGTAAGTTTTTAAACACGTTACTCTGAAATTGCATTGCGGGCATTGTTTTATCAGCCTTTAAAATAAACAATGAAAGACAGAATATGTTTTGGTTATAAGAAACGATTATTCAAATAAAAAAAGCCAAGTCAAGACCACCAACCCAAATAATGAGTTTTTATGGAGTTGTCCAGTGAATAACTCTCAACTCGATTGTGATAACCATTCTTAGCAAGCGATTTGGTTTTGCTCGAAAAACCCCTAAATTAAAGTGGGATAGGTCTGGCTACGTCTGCTGGATGCCGTTACCACAAAGTGGAGTCCTGAGACATCACAATGGGCGTCCAGGAAGACCGCGAAAGCGATGGCCGGACGAGCTGGATAAAAACAATAGACTAACAATCATTGGCGCAAATCCGTGCGGCCTGGAAGTCAAGGGGACTGGCCTTTGCTCAGCAGTGGGATATTACAGGCTAATAGTTATAATAAGAAGAGAAGAAAGTGGCAGAAGAGGCATTAAAGTAGAATAAATGCCGTGGAAAGCGTTCCTTGTGAAGTATGTGCGGTGTAACTTTGAATGATAGATTGAGGAATGATGAGATTAGACAACGCTGCGGTTGAAAAGATGATGGCGTTTAACAAAAGGAATTTATAAGGCGGATGTCAATGGATACAGGGTGTCCTAGAAGGACATACATCGATGTTGTTGGCGATGTTCTTCACAAAGGACAGGTGCGTCGCACTCTCAGCCGGCGTGCGTGTATGACAAGATGTATGGATGTGGATGAAGCGAAAGGAGTATGTAAGGGTCGTAGCATGTGGCGTTCTATAGTTTCTGCCTATCCATGGGAAAAAGGCGTGAGTTTTTGTATGTATAGTTATAATAATAGATGCTATCAGTACACAGGATGCTTGGGAGCTAATAATATATCCCTTTCTTTTATTTTAAAATGACGTCAAGGTATAATAATTCATAACGTGTACAGATGATGATGTAGTCTACTCTTAGCCTACAGAAATCTAAATAACATGTACAGATCTCTGTGTATTAGCTAGTAGGTACCAACAACGGAAGGCTACGTTCATGTAGATACTAATAAAAACAATACAAGTGACGGTCTGACCTTGAATTAGATCCACGCTTCGATCCGCCATAAGATCGTAATGGTAACTAATCTCAGTTTACATGACGCCATCTTATTTAATTGTTGGATCGTGTGAACGTTTGATCAGTCAATGTTGAATGCATTGGGATTCGATTACTGCCCTGTGCGTATTGATTGGGGCACGTACGCCCTTTGAATTAAAATGCTGTGGATGTAACTGATGGCCTGATGGTACGACCTGACGGGAATTCCTGTGGATGTATTGCCTGACAATCTGGAATGGTCATTTGTTTATTTTTCTATTTATCAAATAATGTACAATTCGAGAGCGATTGGAATGTTAGTGTAGGTACAGTGTACACTCACGTTAAAATCTGTTCACCGACCACGGTATTGACTAGTCGTACTCCTAGCCCTGAGTTTACCCATAACATAACATCACGCCTCTATTTCCCGAAGGGTTGGAAGGAGGTGTTAAGTAACACCCTCATTTCGCCGTTATGTCTTAGTCCCATGTAATGGGGGGTGAGCTTATTGCCATCAACCAGGCACGAATCCAAACTCCGGGCTGCCACTAAAGAATTCCACACTGAAAAGCCCAATAACACTTTGCCCTACCTGGAGATCGAATCCTGGACCTCACGATAAGCAGTTAGGCTTGCTACCATTAGACCAACAAGGCAGTTACACATCTGAGAGCTTATTATAAAAAAAAGAAAAACATTTAAAATTTGCTCAACCTTTGAATCGCACCAGCTGCGCCAGCGCTTGCGACCACCGTACCAATTATGTGGCTTCATCACATAAGGTGTTTCCAAACTATACACAAACAAAACTTTTCTCTGTCCAATATTAGTTTTATGCTCAACAACAAAGTGATTATTATGTCTACATAACGTCATGTCAAGTTTAGCAAAAGTTTTCCGAACAGTAGTTACGAGAAATATCAGTTGACATTCTTATGTTTACCTACTCAATTAACGTAAAATATTTATTATTCACGTGAAACAAGGGACGCTGTTTATCTATAAGCATTCATGGAAAAGTACGAGAAATCAATGAATAGTTTTAATGTAATATATAAAGACTAATAATATACAGGGTGTAAACGAAATCATGTAATTCCTTCAAACCTTGTGATGTACTGTTAACATAGCTGCAGGGGATAAGTACTTTTGGACTAAATAAAAAAAAAATACAAAAAGTAAACATGTGTTCTTAACGTGAGGCATTTTAGCGCCATGAGCGAATTGTGCGACTATTGCTCGCCGCGCGGTCATTTAACTTGGGGCGCTAAAATGCCTCACGTTAAGAACACATGTTTACTTTTTGTAATATTTTTTTAATTGAATTCAAAAGTATCCCGTGCAGGATTAATCTATGTCAGCAGTACATCACGAGATTTGAAGGAATTACATGATTTCGTTTACACCCTGTAGAGGTAAAAATTAAAAGGCTTTTTTTTTTTAAAAACATTGCCCCACACTAGGATTTCTCCCGTATCGTGGGTGCTTTTACAGACACAAATCTTCACACGCACAAACACCCAGACCCGGAACAACTATCTGTAGGCCATACAAATATTTGTTCCGTGCGGGAATTGAATCCACGACCCGCAGCGCAGAAGCCAATCGCTTAGCCACTGCACCAAACGTGTCGTCAAATACAATAGACCTTTACAATAGATCTAGATCTGACATTTTATTAAACCGCCCGACATTATTTTCTAGTGAATGCACGGCCTAGGTCACGTTACTAAGATAGGTCAAAGACTTTGTAAGCTTTCGTATTTAGAGTTTAACAATATTTAACATTCAGATAATGTAATGTCTAAACACCTCAGCTGCGCATTACGCAGACTAATCTTGGAAGTCACGAATTCTACGTTCGCAGCCGCATTCCACGCGTACAGTGGCAAACGAGAACCCACACAAGCGTACCATCAAGCTATGTGCACATATAGACGATACGAAATATCAGAGGCAAAAAATACATAGACTAGCATACTATCCAGCTATGAGTACACATAGACGGTACAGGAAATATCCGAGATAAAAATACATAGACAAACTAGAAAAAAATAGTTACCATGTTAAATTTTTTTGACTTCGTGAGATTGGCTGACTACAGAAAAAGATGGCGCAAGGCAGAAGTGGTGCAGGGCAATGTGGGCTGAATAGTTTTAATTTTAATATCGAAATTAGCACTTTACGAAATGCGGTTAAACGAATACTTTAACTTTAATGTGTGTAATTTATAATAAAACGTCAGTTGAAATTGCTGATTTGATTACTAGTAAACTTCGTAATTAGACTTTGCTGTTTAGTTTCATAACTTGTTGCAAATTGTCAAGGTATATTATATAGAGAACATTAAATTTAAATTAGACTGTGTAAAGCCAAAACAATACTGCAGTTAATTTACGCTGAAAAATATATAGTAAACAAAGATGACGAAGAACTAACTTGAAACTCAACTCTCATCTCAGCTTTAAATCACAAAATAATAAAGAAAGTTTTCTTTTACAAAAACTTCAATATAATTCGAAGTGGGTTTGGTCTGCGTTTCAAACGGAATGAATTCCGACGCCCGTCTAGGAAGAGTTTCACCATAATGAAATTCTTCAAATATCGCCCTCACCCCATAAGGATTAAAATTCATGTAATTGCGCGTGCGGTTTTCTATGCGGGCCGCATACGATTCCAAGTATTTCGAAAAATATTAAGGGGGAAACTTACAGCATTGTGAAAACGCGCCTTAACAGAACAAGCGGATTATGTGCTTTATTTTTTATTTCGTTTGTGAGCTCGGGTTAAGTAACGATTAAACCTTTTAAAGGTGCAATCCACGCTCCATAGTGTTTGTTTTCTTAGCTCCGTTTGTTTTTACAAGCTAAATAGTTTTAAAGTGGCTGTTTGAAACTAATTTCGTATTGCTTGCGATGCAACTGTTGTACTGTTCACAAAAGGATTCCTTGATCTAGAATTAAATGGAAGACATCAGTGTGTTCATTTTTAATAAAACTTTTTTGATTGATTACTTTAGTAAAGTATTTTTTAAATACTAGGTATAATACAACAATCGAAAAATCACACATAAAAATTTAAATAACATTTTACAAATCAACAGATTCAGATTTCAGATTAATCAAACCCGCAACACTGACATCTGCCAAAACAGAATCTATGACGTAACCACACAGTTTAATAAAACAAAACTAGAATCAAATGGAATCAATTTAATAGAATTACAATTAAATGTCGTGTAAATTGAAATTTCAAACACACATAGCCCGGTCGAGTAACTGTGCCCGGGCTATTAAGGCCCGGGGCACGTTCGGTTTACAACCTGTCGTGCAAATATTTATCCGCATCGGATTTACGTGTTAACCGTTCGGAATTGTAATCAGCTTTGATTGGGAACGCGCTGCCGATGCCTCCGAGACTAATGATATTGCTATTTACACCACCCTGTATGCAGATCTGTGTGCAAAGCTCTAATCTCATGTACGTACAGTATGTATTTAAATTATCTGGTAATACTGCCGGCTAATTTGCGACACATTTAAAGTTTGAAACCGGTATTATGTATGCCTACGGCAGAGGCACTTACGAGGTCGTTGTTCTGTTAGTACCTATACAAAACATCAATAGTAAATACAAAACTAGAGTCAATATTATATGGAAAAAACCTTAACACAAATCTTTTGTAAGTATAAAGCAGTAAATTCATTCTTTACGCGTTCGAGGCTGTATAGCTCATACAGCCTATAGGTATAGATCAAAAGGCAATTGAGGCAATGCAAAGGGAAGCGGGAATCGGAAAAAAGAAAAACCAAATGAAAAAAAAGTCTTACAAGGAAAAGTTTTGCCATAGATTCATATTGCTTTAATTGCAAGAAAACGAAAGAGTACGGAATAAGCGGATAATTTAATTAGAAAGAAATTGAGACGACGCCGGTGTTCCCGATAAAAAAAAATGAGGCTGCAAACTTGATCGTTTTAGTGTTTCCCTTGAAATATCACGTATTTCTCGGCTCTACGTATTTAACTTTTTCTTGGGTGGTAAAAAGTCGTGCGGAATTCGGACTGTGGCATTCAGGCATTTGTCACGCCGGTCGCGAGACCGCCGCGCCGCCACCAATAGAATACATTTTGTGTTGCGCCAAAACAACGCGCCCTGTTCGCGGTCGCAATACTTTTAAATAATTCCAATTTCACGCCAAGCACTAGGTTACTGTCTGTTTCACTTAGAAAGTAAAACAACACAATGTGTAAGGTCTAATTGTTACACAAGATGAGACATCGATACTTGTCGCACTCGTGAAGGGACTACACGAGCACTTTCATTGCGTTCTCATTTCAGTACTAGCAAAGTTTCCACATTTATGCAGAGAGATGGGAATAATAAATAGCTCAGTAAAACTGACTGTTAAGTAAATGCTCCGCTCGCGTTCAGGTGACGTCATAATCTGTTACACAGAAATGATGTTGTTTTGTTCCTCTGCGCGCAATTACGAAAATATTTCGTGTATTTAGAGTAACTAATTTCTGATGGCTCCGAGACGAGGAGCACAAACCGTGATTCTGCAGAATGTAGGCAATTACAGTAAACGACAATCAACGGCACAAAGACGTCAGGAAGGGAAAGTCAGGTAATATAATTATATATAGATATGGCAAGTTAGCACCGCGCAGTGTGACGGTTGAGACGCCGCGGGCGAAACGCTCGGCTAACCGAATAATCACAACTCATTAAGCGCCGTTAAGATACATGCTTCCTACACATCGAGAGTGCGTATCTCGTGGTACACTTGTGAACAGAATCATGTCTTATCAGATCACGTATCATGTTTGTCGACATTCGTAAGAGAGAAAAAGTCGAGCAGAGGTAGACGAACGCGAGTTGTACTTGTGTGTAACAGCTTTTTTGCAAGCTTCTAGATATTAGGGAAAAGATTGTTGAATATTTAAAAATTATTCGTAACATTTTGATAGGTATTTATATGAAAAATGATATAACATAACATACCATATCGCCTTGTACTATCCGAAGGTTTCGCCAGTTATGTTTAAGAACCATGTAATAGGGGGAGAGCCTATTGCCATTAATCGGGCATAAATCCAGACCCCGGGCTGTTACTGGAAAATTCTTAATAGAAAAACCCAATAACACTTTGCCCGACCTGGGGATCACACCCAGGACCCCATGCTCAGCAGTCGCATTTGCGACCTTCCTAGACCAGCAAGGCCAGAATTATGTACTTGTATAATAATGTTATATCTATACCAAGAATGGAGATAGAATTTAAACTGCTCCCTATACAAATATTAACGGTTGCCATCAAAAATAATTCGATCTTCCCGACGTAATATAATTATTTCCTTCCATTCCGACACTGATAAAACAATTACCGTTATTGGAGCGCTTGAAACGTCATTCTGTATTTCACCATGTCTACAGTAGGCAATAAGCATTAATGTAATTTGAGCAAATATGAAAATGGCTGAGTTTGCCCTTATTAGTTCAGCGACGCAGTTGCGCGGATCGTCTCACGCCGAGCCGCCCCTAATACGCAACAGACATAATTACATTGTATTTGAACGCCATCTGTTCCCAGACTATTTTGTTTACTGATAAAATAAGGCCTGAATATTCTCGCGTTAAAATAAAGAGAGTTTAAGGAAAAATGTTTTGTTTTCCGACCATCTTGAAACACATTTGCTCAACGTCTTTACTCCGCAAGGATTCGTAGTAACATGTAGATTAGTACGTCTAACTCGGCTTACAAAATGACAATCAAAGCACCGAAACGCTCAGGAATAAATCGCTTTAATTTAGAATTTATAATGTTGGCGCAATTTTTAACAAGATTAAAAAGGCCTGAGTCGAAAGTTAAGCGGATTGGGAAACATAATTTACGTCTATTTACAAGCGGCACAGTCGGGTACCACTGATAAAATGAAGAACGATTCTGTCATGTACGAGACAACTCCCTGTGGTGCTGATTCCGTATCTAATTTATAGCAGAATTAGCTCCCAACGATGTCAATTATTCAATATTAAAAGCAAATAAAAATATCGGAACGGTTTCCTGCTGTTCATTTCACGATAGACAGATGGCGAAAAATTTAATGTCTTTTTTTTAATTACGGAGCCGAAACAAAGATTTCACGCCGTAATAACTCTTTAAAATATCTACGATGAAAGTAGAGCTCCCTAAAAATGTTCATTAATTAAAAGGACGCTAATGGGTACATTTTCATATATGCGCTCATATTCTGTAATGCAGTTGAATTTTCCTGTTTACTTACGGAATCCTATTAAACCATTAAGGTGTGCTTCCAACTCAGGGATAGAAAAAAATCAACGTTTATTTTTATACAACAAAAGGGAAGCGGGTGCGAGCTAGACAGGCGTTTGTAAAATAAATTTTCATTGTATTTTCGATGGGGTGTTGCTGGTGGGCGGGGTGCTTATCCATTCTTGTTTAATCTTCCAGAGTCGTATCTAATCCTCGAACATCTGGTTTTTTGTAACCTTTGACTACAATGACAAAAAACAGCGTTAAACTCTCACGCTTCTTTATCTTCAGAGTAACGCTAAAAATAGTAGACAAAAATGTTTAAAGAAATACGTCTGTCGTAACTTTTTGCGTGCAAAATCAGCAACAATGCCAAAACTGTTATTTTATATAGCCAGCGTATTAAGTTGGTTCTGTGCCAATGCGAATTACATTCAGGTGTTACGTGCATTCCTTATGATATTGTCGAGAGACACGCCTGCAAGTCGACCCACTTTACGCTCCGTATCGGTATCATTTCTGTATCGCGAGTATAGTATAGAGTTAATAAAAGTGTTCAGTGTTCATGTACAAAGCTCATTTTCGCCTCTGGTTAACAATTTCGCGCGCTAAATATCACCTCATTTTATTTTAAATTCTTTTTGTGGAGAGCCACCGAGCGCCACTCGGCACTCCTAATAACTGTCATCCAGATTTAATATCACATCTTCCATTTTGTACGGGTACCTACTACGGGGAGGCAATTTCCTTCCCAAAATTGTATTTGGACGAATACGCGTAAACTTAATACATATGCGACCTGAAAGACAAATTTTATTTATATTTTCTCTCCGTGCCATAGATTCACCGATCTGCTTTTGTGTTTTACGACATGTTTTATATTGATGGTTTTATATTCCCATTTTAGGCTGGGTCGCATAAAATGTCGTGTCATCTTTATAAAGCAAGATGGAAGCAGCGTGAATATAAAATGTTATAGGTACCTATAAATTTATCTAAAATATAAAATTTACTTTTAAACGTAAGGTTTTCATATAGCAGGTGGTGTTTTAAAAGACAGGCTGCATTTATTGAACTATATGACGTTCGAACGATATACGTAGGTAGATACCTACTTCTGCATCTTAATTATTCTGCATCAAGGACAATAAAAAAATAACTTGATCAACAAATTTAACCTTCACCACTAGAATCGTCGAATACGTCGGTCAAGGTCAAGAATATGTTTTCGGAAGTCACGTTTATGAATACATAAATTTAATAAGGAAATTCGCGTTTGCACCGGTTTACTCAGCGCGCACAACTTAGGAAACAGGTTACAATGAAAACTCTATTGTCTCGATTTTAATTTACTACACTCGGGAGAAATGAATCCGGGTCACCAACATAGACCTTAATATCTCGGAAAATATTTTTAAACATTGTTTTGTTTATGTCGGTGACCCGTATTCATTGCTTCCGAGTGTACTAGGTACCTTATTTGCGATTTCTAAGGTTTTAAGTATTGTCTTTTTGTTATCATCATATCTTTTCTTATGTTACTTCCAATTACCAGACGCAGCTGACCGTTTAATTTGGCATATTAAATTTCTTCAAAAACGGAGAAATATGAAAACGCCGGTCGAAAACTACAGAATACAAGAACTTCAGATCTGCATAGCATAAAGGCTAAAGCAAACGTTTTGTGACGTGCATCTATTCACCTATAGAAACGAAAGCTACTGCTCGACTCAGTACAGGGCCGCACTCCGCAGGTTGTAAAGGCAACGTCATTAGTGTCTGACCGCTCTATAAAAATGATTGCTTCAAGGATAATCCAAAATTATATGAGCGCAAAAATGCAACGTACTACGCCATTAAATATAATTCAGTTCACGATTTCCTCTGTGAAGCAATATTTAAATAATTTATTTGATCTGAACAGTAATCAAAGTAATGTAAACTATAGATTTGATGATAATTATTCACGACTCTTGAGGGGGAAGTCACGTATATTAAACAGATCAGTCGGCCTAGCACGAACATTTGACGTATAGTTAGGTATCGTAAAATGATCGCTAATGTAAGCGAATTTTAAGTCGAAAATACAACTGTCCTACAACATATTGGTAATTTTTTGGCGACATGCACATTTTGTATTATATCGTCACCGGAAAGCCGATACTACTTAAGCGCCATTTTTGCTAAAATGAGTTATGTATTATATCGTTGGATTGGTTTTTTTTTTCTGCATCGATTCGTTGTGATTTCGTATTTTATTTTATTATCTTACGAAATCCCAACTATCGACGCAGAAGCAAAAATCCAATCCAACGATAACTCATTTTAGCCAATACTACTTAAGCGCCATTTCGGCTAAAATGAGTTACCTATGTATTATATCTTTGGATTAGATTTTTTTTGCGTCGATTAGTTGGGATTTCGTAATATAATAAAATAAAACAAGAAATCCCAACTAATCGACTCGACAATATGAATAAATTTTCAATATTATTAAATAGTATGATTGTGCAAAACGAGTATTTCCAATTAAAAATTCACTTACAACGTTACGTTTACATTATATCACAAAATTCGTTCTAGGCCTGCTGATATTTGTCAAACATGCATGAAGCGAATAGGAAGTCACTGTACCTCTTTACTATATTGTCTTGCTATATCAATAATGGCGTGCACAATAATGGAGTACCTAACTGAAACGCGGCGATCAGTAGTCCTAAGCCAAGGACCCGAGTGGAACTGTCTAGGCTGTTGACGCTAGTGTCGCGTTTACGTTTCATCCTTCGATAATGTATTGAAAAACACAAAAGTAGTAGTCCTAGTACGATTGCTGTCCAGTTACTGACGTAACTGTAACGTAAGTGAATTCTGAATCGGAAATACTCGTTTCGCATATACTATTTATTTGCCTATTTAACTTGCGTATGTCACTGCCTCGTTGGTCTAGTGGTCGCAAGCGCGACTGCTGATCGTGAGTTCCTGGGTTTTCGATCCTCAGGTCGGGCAAAGTGTTATTGGGTTTTTCCATCAGGCATTTCTCAATAGCAGCCCGGAGTTTGGATTTGTGCCCGGTTGGTGGCAATAGGCTCGCCTCCTATTATATGGGACTTAAACATAACTGGCGAAACGAGGGTGTACTAAAAACACCTCTGCTGAACCCTTCGCGGAATACAGGCGTGATGTTATGTTATTTATTTGATTAAATTGAAAACTTTATGCATATCCCTTTACGATACAAATTTTGCATGTCGCAAAAATAAACAATAATGTTATAGGACAGTATTGTATTTTCGATTCAAAATTTGCTAACATTAGAGATACATTTACGATATTATATCTATAGTCAAACGTTCATGATCAAAGCTTATAGTAGTAATGTCTACGACGAATGAGTCGGGGTTCTGACAAATATTCTTTAAATTCCACACATGCTTTCGAAAAATTAATTTCGAGACGAATGATATAAAGTTTCCTTCACAAGATGTGTCATGAGATGTAAGTTACTTAAGTATCCGACCATCACCGGGGTTGGCGTGATCGCCGGCCTAACAAATCGACCTCTTTCCGAGAGAGGGCGCCCTCGTTACTCAATCTAACTTCCTAGTTCCTTGGCCAATGTAAAGGGAACTTCAGAATATCACCCTATATCGAAAGGGTGAAACGTCGAAGTTTCGCCTATCAGCCCATAAGTTTCGTGGAAGATAAAAAATAGTCATCGGTATATTGCGTGCCTTTTACGTGAATGGGTTCGATATTTTTTTTATCCACCTTTTTGAATAATGTGGTATTCGGGATCGTTAATGGATTACGTTATAGTTACCTTAACCCAGTTAAGTTATTAAATTACGGTAAAATGGCCGGAAGAACCGTTAAATAGCATGTTCAAAATGAAGATGTTTGGTAAATAAAAGAAAATAAAGTAAGGAGGCTAGAATTTGTATGATCTAATCCAGAGAGAACAAGTATTATTTACTAAAATATGACAGACACAAATCTTAAATTAAAATGGAAAGTTGTATGTAACTGCTTTGTTGGTCTAGTGGCGGCAAGCGCGACTGCTGATCGTGAGGTTCTGAGTTCGATCCCCAGGTCGAGCAGTGTTATTGGGTTGGATTCGTGCCCGGTTGATGGCAATAGGCCCGCCCCCTATTACATGGAACTTAAACATAACGGCGAAATGAGGGTGTTACTATACACCTCTGCCCCACCCTTCGGAGAATACAGGCGTGATGTTATATTAAACTGTATGTAATATGTTAGCAAATTCTAATATATTCATAAGCTCATCTATGTATAGTGTCTAGATGTAAGTTTTGTTCACAAACAAGTAGTAGGTAAACTGAATATTCCCTAGAATAGCATATAGAGAATCCTGCGAATTTTGTCTATTCATAAACGTAACTTCACAATCCTATTCATAACGGAAAACTTAGAACTTATTACACGAGCCAGAGGCACTGATAAGTACCTACTTCATAATGACATTATGTATAAAGGGTGTAAACGAAATCATGTAACTCCTTCAAACCTCGTGATGTACTGCTGACATAGATTAACGGTGCAAAGGTTAATTTTGGATTAAAAAAAAAAACAAAATTACAAGAAATAAAGTGAAGCATTGAAAGTGAGGCATTTTAGCGCCCCGAGCGAATTGCGTGGCTATCGCTCGCTGCACGGTCATTTACTCACGTTAAGAACACTTGTTTACCGCTTGTAATTATTTTTATTGATTCTTAATTATCCCATTCGGGGTTAATCTATATCAGCAGTACATCACGAGGTTTGAAGGTATTATATGATTTCATTTCTCCCTGTATTAGCGTTAATATATTACGTTTCCGAGTGAATTACAAGCGGTGTATGTCATGTGGCAAGGTAAGTGGGACCGTCTGGCTGTGCCCGTGGGACAAGCCGGGCTATTCTTATTCAAATAAGTGAGGGCACCGATTTACCCCGGGGTACTGTGACACTGCAGCGGTTTCCACAACCCCGCTCTAGTAAATGTTTGAGCTGAATAATAGTAATAAGGCTGGATAGTGTATTAGCTAGCTTTGTTATGATATTATGATGAATGAAAAGGTTTTAATAGACTAGAAAAGAAGTTATCTAGCAAAAGCGGTTAGAATAAGAGTGGTTTGGTTTTGGTGGAACATTTTTACTATCTATCTACTAATTTTAGGCCCGTATTATTAAACCGCTCTTTTGAGAGATCTCCAAAGAGGAGCTACCATAAAGTAAAATTCCATCAACTTTTTTCTTTTTAAATTCATCTCAAGTCGTAACCAAACGACACTGAGCGATCTCTCAAATGAGGTCTGTTTATATTGAGGCAAAGTAAAAATGAGGTAGGTATAGGTATAACTTATTTTTCAATAATGTCATCTCTAAGAAAATTAAAGACGTATTTTATTAAAAAAAATGTTAAGAATTCCTGTTATATTTCTCGACGGCATATGAAGCCAAGTCAGAGGCCCATGGGCGGCATATACTGTGACACCAGGTTAATCACTAACCACACGAAAAGAAGAAGATTACTGTTATATGCACCACAACTAGTTTTTTTCGCTCAAACCGGATGAAGTTCAAGCTGACATAAAGAGATAAAAGAAGAAAAAGTGGTCGCGTATTGTTTGCTCCATTAGTAAACATTAGGTTCTAATAGAGATTTTGCACATGCGAATACTTTAACCTACTTTTCCAACCCACAGTCACATTAACATGTACTTGCAAATTTTAAGACAAACTTTACAATGTAGCAGTAAGATACATACAAATATATACCTACTGTGTATGAATTATATAAGTATTGATATTTTTGACACGACCAGGAAATATATTAGACTGTTGTGTGTTGTATAACCAAACATGCTTCCGACCAATTTACACTAAATTATCACATCACGAACACAACTATGAAAGGAAATAAAGCTAATAATTAATATGAATATTGTACATAAAAACAAATGAAGCTATTACGGCACCCATTGTGCTTCATATTACATTACCCTCAGAGGGAGAGGGTTTCATACGAAGATCCTTTCATTGACCGGAGGAAAT
Source organism: Amphipyra berbera (assembly GCA_910594945.2). Taxonomy (NCBI): domain Eukaryota; kingdom Metazoa; phylum Arthropoda; class Insecta; order Lepidoptera; family Noctuidae; genus Amphipyra; species Amphipyra berbera. The sequence continues at coordinate 12,485,836 of OU343125.1, forward strand.
CACGCAATACACGAACGTAGCTACGAACAAACAGACACAGAGTAACGACGAAAATTTACACCGGGCCGGTTTAATGTCGCGAGGCAATCTCATTCTGGGGAGGAAACGGGGCTACACTCGACCACTGAACTCTGATCCCGCAAAATATCATACAAAATACCTGATGAGGCTCATGTAATGATGGTCTGCCATGATCAGTTACGATAATACCCGCGATATGGCTACAGAGACAAATGCGTATCTCGGAAGCGGTTTCTTTGCTTATAACTGCGAGTAGTAAGTTTTTCTTGTAACTCTTTCCCATTTTCTGCGGACAGTAAATATTGTCTATTATGTTTTTACGGCACTTTTTGTATGTCTATAATCATAAACTGGGTTCATTACATGCGGTGGGCAATAAGAGTTGTAACACTGCATTGAAAATATTTATTAAAGAAAAAGGTTCTGTATAAGACTATAATATTTAACAAAACTGTAAAAATATTTTTCTCATCGTGGTATGTGCAATAAATTCAGTAATTTTCTTTTATTTTGAAACACAAAAGCTGCCCATTTTAATTTTTACTACCAATGATAGTCGTAACTCAAATTCTCTTATTTGCTCTAAATAATATTTTTGATGTCATAACATAAAGAAAATTGAAGTAGGCAGTAAACCAGTCTTGCTTTGTGAAAACAACTGTTTATAGAGAGACAAAAATTACACTGGGACCGTATGTTTCTTTTATTAAGGTACTTCAACTAAAAACGTCAGTAGTAATTACATGTCCCAACACAATTGAAATGACCAAGTTCTGCACGTTCCTTTAATAAAGCGTGTCAATTATTTACAAAAATACAACTACTAAAAGCATTTCCAAGAAAATCACACCTTAATCGCCTATTTTCCTTAGTCACCATTATCCTAATTATTTAAAAGGCCTTCCACTCTATGAAGCATAAATGTCTTAAGTTACGTTTATTTTCTGTGAAGTTTTTCTAACAAAATGCCACTCAGTGAAGTGATTCAAAGCCACGTAATTTTGCTGTTGAGGCAAAAAGTCCTAATTCTCCCCTCGCAATTCTATTTAGGTGACAACGAAGTAAAAACTGGGAAATTTATAGCAGTCACGTAAGTATAATGTTACCACAATTTTTAATTAAAATGTGTTTTGATTTTTGTTTTGTTTTTGTTGACCTGTTTAGTTATTTTAAAGGCATATCGCGTTTCATTTTCAATCTAAAATGACTTTGTATGTAGGTACTGTACGTAATATACCTAGAGGTATAATATATTGATCATATAAGGTAATAGGTCTTATTCACATAGCTAGCATTTCGTGCATTACATAACAACAATGTAGAGAACAAAGTTCTAAGCTGCGTTTGTCTAATATGATAGGTGTGTAAGGATTTCATCATCAACTAGAAAACTTTTCAAAAGACGTTTCACGTTCTGTAGTTATAAATAAAAAAAGGTATTATTAATCACTTATGATATTTTTAATGAAAGGCAAATAAAGAGCAATCATAAATTGTGACATAATATAATAGTCTTTTAATGACAAAATTTTAATATAATATACTTCATTTGAAAGCCATACAATAACGTATTCAAAACGTCTCGGAAGCATAGGTAACGCTTATGAAATGACATTAAGCAAATTATCTTTATTTGACGCTCTTTGCAAATCCATTTTTATTATTATTTCATATTCCGTAAAATTACTTCTTTAATATTTATAAGATTATATAATTTTATATTCATCAGGAGCTATGAAGGTAAATCATATTATAAATAATAATACGTTCTTAATAAATAGTTAATATGCAATCGTTATTGACCTTGTCATTGAGAACTAACATAGTATTACTGGTTAGATATAAAACAACAGAGAATACCTCTATAATAGATTTATAATTATTTATATTTATGTATCATAACATAATAAATAGTTCTACAGTAACTACTACTAGAACGATCTACCGTATGTTAGTTAAGAAACATGATATTATTTGTTCAACTAATAATATCTCTTCCGGCAATCCTTGACTTTGCTTTCCCAGCGATCGCAATGCAGACATTGCAATAACGTAAAATTATGATTGCAATTTTAACACCCAATACTCAAAAATTCACGAGATCGACACTCCTCGTGTTCTCTATTTGCTTGGAATTCTGTTGCATTTTATGAGAGAAAGTTAGAGCTGCACCTGGATGCATTTAAGTACCTCTGATAAATATATTTATAGTGTCATTATTACATTTTCATTGGGTCGACGAAACAGATGAAATAAAACGATATTAAAATGAGTGTTTCCGTAAGACATAAAATAGATTTTTATCTGAATACAAAATACTGCAAATATAATAAAGCGTGCTAATTAAATTTAAAATACCTAAAACATTACGTCTTCAGGAAATATATCAAGAGAAGGTAAAAGATTTTCTACTTAACAGCAACAATAATAATATTTTAAAGTGATTTACAGATCATAACAGATTCCGAGTTATGTAACGCGATATTTCAATTACTCTAAAATTAATCCGGCTAGCAACAAAATTATATAACATTATAATTAATTTGCTGTTCATATTTCACAATATTGCAGTTCTGGCCTGGTTTCGGTATTTTAGAGATATTTAATAAAGTAATAAGACAGATTATAATATGATTTAATACACGAGATAGTAGATTATTAAGTTCCATGAACGTAAAGCGTAGATGTAATAACCGAAACAGGTTTTTGTGTGTGGTGTAAGTTTTTTATTTTGTCTCTGGATGTTATTATCGATGATTTGACAGTGAACAAGGCTCTCGCCGTAAAAGTTGAATCGAACATTAATTTAATCAATTGGAACCATAAACAATATTCGTTGTATTTTTTCTTTGCTTAGCTGTTTTTTTATTTTACTTTAAACTTTTTGTTGCATTTCTCGCATACACAAATTAAAAGAAATAAGATAGTGGAATTAGTTAATTTGATTTCACTGTCACTGACGAAAGAGAGTAGCGGCATAAAAAAAAACAAGTCACGTATGTGAGACATCCACATACTGACAAACGGTCAGATTCACAATAGCTGTTGATTTCTAAATAAACACCGGACAAACTTTCTATATAATTGTTAATAGATATTCAAATAAACAACGATGTATTCAAATCAATCAGCATTATATTACTTTTGAAAAAGATTTATTTCCTCACTTCAGCCTGCCTTAGAATTGTAAATTAAATCGAATCCTTAATGAATGCTCTAGAAACTATTCATGAGATATTAATTTATAGACTGTCGTAAAGTCGTAGAAGACTAAACGAGAAGATTAGTTAAGAGATAATGAAAATAATGCTGGGCTTTGACAAGCTTTTCTATACTAATATTATAAAGAAGAAAGATTTGTATGTAACAAATAAACTTAAAAACTACAGGACCGATTTCAAAAATTCTTGTGCCGTTACAAACCTACATTATCACTGAGTAACATAGGCTACGGGCGGAGCCGTGAGGACACAGCTAGTAATTAGTATAATGACTTGAATTAATGGTAAGTACTAGTTTTATTAACTTGTAAGATTACATTATAACACATAGTATGTGTAGCAGATGGTATCCTGCCTTTTCGCCGAAATCTATTTGGCAGATTATCACTTGCCAACCAATGTTTCGCCGATGTTTCACTTTGACAAATAACGATTAGCAAATTTTTGTATGACAACGTTTCATTTGGTAAAATTATTGTTAAGCTGATTATTATAATGACACAAAAAGTTCGGGACATTTATCATTTGTCAAACATTTCGGTTAGGTTAGGTTAGAGTATGACTAACAACGCACGAGCCGAGCGAGCGAAGCGAGCGTGCCGCGGCAGCGGCCGGCAATGTGCCAAAAGTGAATCGATTTTGTAAAAGGAACCAGTTAGGTTAGGTCACATTAAAGATAAAAAAAAATATAACAATAACTACGTGTCTATAATTTGTCCCAAATGAAAATGGCATCCTTGTAAATAAACATTCTGCTACTTGATAGTTGGCATTTTAAAAAGTGTCATTATGAAAAGCAGACCAAACGTACAGTTGGTAACTGTGAGGTTGGGAAATAAAACAAAATTATATGACAAGTTGGCAAATGATTATTCGGCGAAATAAAATTTTGCGAAACGTTAGTTGGTAAGTGAAAATCTGGCAAACAATTTTCGGCGAAAGGGCAGAGAACCGTAGCAGATGGTACATATATGTTTGCCAGGCCCAAAAATAGGAAAGCCGGACACAGATTCATATTTAGCCGGACATTTTGCCCTAAAAGCCAGACACACTGGTTTACAAAAGAAAAAAAAATGATGCGCGGGTCATGCGTGTCCGCGCGAGTCGCTCGCGCGCTTTCGTTCGGCATTTTTTGGCGGGGCGGGGTTGGCCAAAAGCCTAACAAAAGCCGGACAGGTCGGACTTGTATATATTTGGCCGGACACGACTGTAAAAAGCCGGATACCTGGCAACCCTAGCTACATAATGTCATAATATTTTATTTATTTCAAAAGTTTACGTAATGTAATGTGTATGTAGCATCTAATTAACAAAAAGAACCCAAAAAACGTAACTAAAACTAAAATCCAATTACAGTCAAGTGAATAGAACGCAAGCTTGTTTCGACAAACAAAAATAATAAGCCTTTAATTGAGCAATCTATTGTAATAGACGACGAAAAAACCCGACCGGCTAACCAACTAGATCCGACTAGCCTATTAATGTGTCTCTTTTTCCTCGAATAGATATTTTTTTAACGTCCCCACAATATTAATTCTAGATCCTATAAATAAAACGGTATACGCCTACGAATTTCATCAAAAAATAAACTAATAGGAATCCTGTCACATTACCATAACTTTTGCCCAAACTGGTGCTATAAAACGAAGCCCAACAAAGCGTCGAAACGAAAGTCGACACATCTATCTAAGGAATGCGATAAATATACATATTTGTACAATAAAAATGTGATAGAGAAATCGAGTTGGATCGCTTTACGCTAGTCGCTCAGCTTGACCGTTTGACCTTGACATTTAAGGCAGGTGCGAGATGTCTAGCCTAGTCAATGAATTTAATTAAGTGGTATTTTCACCTTTATTCTTTTTACTTCGTACCACGTAGGCCAGTATTACTACCTATGGTTAGCGACCCTGAAGCGTAAATTACGCCTATAGAGCGTAATCAATCGTTATAGTGTACAATGTTGACTTTAATTAAGCCTATTTATTATCTTTTCTTTCTTTATTTTTAATAAAAACGTTGCCCCACTCTAAAATTTCTCCTGTATCATACCTGCGTTTACAGACACAAATCTTCACCTGCACAAACACCCAGACCCGTGCGGGAATCGAACCCACGACCCGTAGCGCTGAAGCCAATCGCTCAGCCACTGCACCAAACGTGTCGTTCAAAATTATGAGTTATGAATTTATCGTGATAGGTTCGATAGTTTTTTTAAGTTTTGAATACTTACGTTATTATTTTCAAGCTAAGGGATAAATTAAATTTTGTCGACCTCTTGATAAAGTTTGTTATTTAGACTCTACTGCCTAAATAAACATTATTAATTACCTTAATGGAAATGAGTTGTATTTTATTAAAGTTTCGAGCAATAAATTATCTACATAAAGACCTAAAGTAATTATATTTAACAAGAGTAATCCTTACCTTGTAGATGCCATCGACAAGTTTCGTCAACTCCTCCGTCTCCATGGCGAAAGATTTTCAATAAACCAATTCCGCGAACAGTTGTGACTACACGAGAAACTTCATCGGGATAACAACAACGTACGAACAAAGTTCAATTTTAACACTGTACACACAAAATTCACATTTCAATGTACACTCACAACGGTCTACTCCCTTTCGGTTGTCAAATCACTCAAGCAAACAAACTCACTTTCGAAGACATCTGAAACAATTGAAAACAACAATTAACTTTTAACGTAAGTATTATGAAAACAAAAAGTTTTTATATTCTATTCTAATTTCGAATACACGTATAAAAAGTAATTTTGACATTCGAAAAATAAACAAAAAAGAAATTAAACGTCAAATGTTGTTTTTTTATGCACCTGTCCGAGATAACATCAGCTGTAGAGCCGAGGCGTGCGTCGTACTCGAGGCTCGCCAGTAGAGTCACCTATTGCCTTCACCGGTAGGTATCTTACGAATGCCGATATTTAGAAACACGAAGTAAACGGACTGGTAGTAAGATCAGTATGGGCCCGATGTCTAAACCTCTCGCTGTTTACCGTAACGCGGCTTGTTTAGAAACTAAGTACCTACTTTTGTTGGGACATTTCGAAATGCTTAGTTCAATGATCTTTCAATGTTGTTTATCATCTATGTGTTAAATCTTACCTACATATTACATCCCATTTAGAGATTACCATTGAGATAAGGTCGTAATATGTACGCTACTAGGCAATAATAGTAATTATTTTGGATTTATCTCTTTTCTTATGATCTCGTAACCTAGAAGGTAGACAAGTGTATATGGAGTTCGTGACAAAAAATTGTTATGAAATAGTTCTCAATGCCAGCACAACATTATTTAATGCCTACATGCGATTTGCGTGGCAGGTGTTATGATACATACATAAAATACAACTACAATAGAGAACAATTTAACTTTCATTTTTGATACCGCCCACAACTACCGAAAATATTCAATTCCGTTTCAAAATGCACATAAAAGCGACCAGTTTTTATCTATAGGCGTGCCGCAAACTTTTACTTTCTAGATTTATACACAATTTATGCAGATAAAAGCATTAAAAGCGTTGTCAAAGTGTCAAAGCAAATGAAAGATTTTGATATGATTTTTACATAATTGCGAAACGTGAGAGCTCATGCACGCCGTCGATAATCATATGCAAGGCCAGTCTCGTCGCTTGAGATCGTTTAATTAAATATAATTTTACTAGCCAACAGCCTCCATCGTAGGCTACTAAATATACAAACCTGCTTTTCGGTTGGTTAAAACCAACATTCCATTCATCCATTTAGTCCCTGACCTTCTTGATCCTATTGATTACTTAAAATATTATAAAATATGATCGTTTAATATGCTAACACTTAATATTTCAACAAACACATATGAATGTTATGAAATATTAGACATTAATTTAACTCGGTGCATAAACTTCACGAGTACTCAACTATAATCCAAGCCAACTTTTTTCGCGATGAAATCATAATCAGCTTGAGCTTGAACTTCGCAGATGTTGGCGACATTGAAAGAAATAAAAATGTTATACAGCGACTTCACGAGCAAGTGGGCTTCTAAGAAAAAAGGTCTCGAACTATGTGAAAGTTTTTTTTCGCATCACATGCCGAGGGAAAATATAAAACACAATTTCTGAGCGCATCCGTAACTTCATTTTGAACAAGAGAGATTTGCGCCCGCCCTCGCGCTCCGCCACCCTTGCATATGCAACCGGGAAACTGCGAGCTTGCCACTTTTCTTTCTTTTCCTGTATCCCTGAGGCGCCACGGAGCATGTGTGCAACGGGTGCTTATTTCAGTTGGAACTTGTTTAGCCGGGATTGGACTTGTTGTATCCGGATTTGGGAGTTAGAAACCTCGTAAGTAAGAACACAACACTATACGAAATCAGTTAAGATCCCTAAAGTCGGTCCGAGTTTTGGATTTGCGAAGGTAAGTTAGTTTAAGAGTTAAACTGTAAGTCGCATTGATCTTTTTGTAAGTTTTAGAGGGAATTCTTGGAGGAATAATGTGATTGCGATATATTCTGGTGCCAAGACAAGTGTGGGTAGGTCGCGGGGCGGGGTGCAGTCGAGTTAGCACAAATGGTTCGCAGGCGACGACGCTCGCGTTCTGCTGACGAACCTTGTTATCGTGAACATAATGTGGAACTGCACGTTGCAGCTGAATATTCATGTTCCTATTCTTGTCTGGATTTACGGAACTTGTAGACACATCGAATTTCATGTATTACAACGATGTCTGAATAGAGACAGCTTTGCTAGCTAACGGGATATTACAATTCAATTAGCGAGAACATTTTCTTACAATGAAAGTTAGTAAGTTGTTCTTGGCACTATTTTGTATGTTTGGCACTGATTGCACATATTTAGCCCTCGTGTAGACACCACCTGATACGTTTCACAGGATGTTGAAAGAAAACTTAATTATGCGTTTAGATTATTATCTCGCCCTTTGAATAATACATGTTTTTCTGTATCCTGCACAACGTTGTGGCACCAAAGTAGAAATTGAATATATGAATAAATTAATGAACGAAAATATATTTAATGTAATGATAGAAATGAATGCTATAAATATAAATCAGTTTGTGCGTGTGTTCACAAGTGAAACATATAATTTGCCATTATTAATGTTGTTATATTTTTTCTAAGGTTATAATTATATTTCAAGTATTGCTAATATTGCTATATTAATATTTTGTTGCTACGCGATCCATCAAATTTCGTAAAAAGCAATATATGTGTCCGAGTTTCTCGATAGTGTATGAAATCATTCATCTGTCAACCACACATGTGCACCAAGTAATGAGATTCCCATTCACTCCTGGGAAATTTTCCATAATGTGCCGTGCGTTTGACGTTGGACTGACACGACTCATTCGTTCGTTCAATCATTCACGAGCTTTGTCTACAAACGAATTATTGTTAATGTGAATAATTAAATACAATTTTCCGCGATTCGTTCTAGATTAAATGTGGTTGAATTATTATCATACTAATTAAAGCAATTCATTGAGATTTTGTGTAAGGTACCTAATCTGGTCAGCAAGTACATTTCTGATAATTAAGTTATTATCAATATTTGCTAATTTTCTTGATGTTTACTATTAAATTTGTTATCTTACTTTTAATATCTATTTATTATGCATTAATTGTTGTAGAGTATTTTATTAATTGTTAGTTTTAAGAAATATGTTATGTTAATTGTACCTAAAATGTGTATTTTACAAATAAATTAAACCCATTAATATTTTCTTGACTGTAATGTGATACCGACGCGATGTATGTCAAGAGGCTCAACGTTATTTCTTAATAATAACTTTTTGTCCCACTGCTGGGCAAATGCCTCCCCCAAGCTCTTCCATGTATTCTATTCCATTTCGTTATTTTTTTTTTGTTTGATAATCCTCATGGATTTCCCTCGTCCGGGGAAGGCGAGGGGGTCTGCCGGACTCTTACCGGCTAAAAACCAACGGTGTTCCTCCTTCTGACCGTCGGCTGGGGTCGCGGGATTCGCCTAAGCATGCACCGCAACCCCGGCAGGTCTTGGTCCACTAATTGCTGGTGGACCTCTCCACTGTAGGGCCTCACCCCACGACCTCCTGAGAGGCGCGGGGAGCACCCCACATCACCGGCGCACCAGAACACATGGTGCGCCGTGACCACCCCAGGGACCAAACAAGTATGTGTATTCATTTCCCGCGTCAACTCAAACCAGCCCTCGCGGCGTGCATCCAGGTCATCTCGCCACCTCTGCGAGCGGCGCCGTCCAACTTATTAAGTTTGAATATTACCCATTTAAGTCCAAAAAGTTAACAGAAGTGAAAATTTCCACAGCAGATTATTTTATATCTATACTAATATTATAAAGAGGAAAGATTTGTATTTTTGTATGTAACGAATAAACTTAAAAACTATTGGACCGATTTCAATTTTTTTTTCCGTTTTATAGCTACATTATCTCACTGAGTACCATAGGCTATATTTATTACTGGAATAAAACTTCTTACGCGGGCGGAGCCGTGAGGACACAGCTAGTAAGGTATAAATAAAATTTATAGTATATCTCCGCAAGATATAAATTGGTGTTTTTGTTCCAAACCGTGTACCTAATTTCTTATATCCGGACCATTTTCACCCGATATCCGTTTTAGTTACGCTTACTATTTCAACGGTAACAATTACAGTTTCAATACTCAAATGGTATTAATTACATAATGAATGCTTACATCCTTAAAAGTTGTAATCAAAGATACCTATAATTGCTATACGTTTTTTCATCATCAGTCGAAGAAGTCGTTGAAGTAGGCAGCTAAGATATATTGTTCATGACGGCAAAAAATCGGGTATTGTGGTGCATCTTTAAGCTCCAGCCAAACCTGAGCGACAGCGTCCCACATCACTTACGCGCATGTTTGGCCAGTCCAATGGGAAGGCCTTTATTCATCTATGGAAAATTGACTGGTAGCGATAGGTTGCATTAAAAGAGCTTCCACGAGTGACGATGCACCCTGGGCAGTCAGCTCCGCTACCAACCTTGCTGACTGCTTAATCTTCTCACCACGGCGTGAGCTATCCTCATACAGCTCGTAGCGAAACGAGAGAAGAAGAAAAACGGTCCGCTTGCCTTAAAAGATTTTACATATCAGAACATCACGCCTGTTTTCCCCGAAGGGTTGGCAGAGGTGTTTAGTAACACCCTCATTTCCATCAACCGGGCACAAATCCAGACTCCGGACTGCTACTGAGAAATTCCAAACGGATAAACCCAATAACACGTCGTCCGACCTGGGGATCGTACTCAGGACTTCACGATCAGCAGTCCCGCTTGCCACCACTAGACCAACGAGGCCGTTAAAAGATTTTAAGTACCGAATAAATGATCATCAACAGTGTAGAGTCTCAAGACAACCTTTAACAATGATGAAGTGGTTTATTCCTAGCCAGAGCAACACAACGGTAGGAACAAAACCATAACACAATTCTGTCCATGAATAGCGTTAGCCCAGAACCAATCATCAAAGTTCACGATACAATACATTATTAATCATCCCAAACCGTGTGTATGTAGCAAAAGTCTAGCTTGAACACTGCCTGTGACGGTACCTATGTGTTTTATAGCATAGGTACATGTCGCTGAATGGCGCTGTATGCGGTAGCCCTACCCACCCGCGGCCCGCGTGCGTTTGACAAGTCGCTATATTGAATAATATTTCCGTATAATAACTAAAGTTCATACGTTAAACGGTATTTGAAAGCTGCATTGGGGTGGACTGGATACGTCACATTCATCTCCATCGTCATAAATATAATAAAAAATTTGTATTTATTTTTCTTAAAAAGCTATTGTTTTTTTTTTTCTTTTGGAATTTATGTATTAGTACCTAGCCCAGGGGTCGGCAACCTGCGGCTCGCGAGCCGCATGCGGCTCTTTCGATGTTAAGTTGCGGCTCTCCAGTTCCATACGTAAAAACATATTAATTTACTATCAAAACCCTTAAAATCGTGCAATCGATCCATACTTGTAGATATATTAACTATATCTAAATGTTTTTCGTTTTGTATTTTTTTTAAAGGTAATATTTGCTAAACGCCGTTTCAAGGTTATCCATTAATTACAAGACACCCTGTATAAGCAAATACTATAACATTGAAACGATTTTTTTTGTGGCTCTTTAAAAACTGTGAAATTTCGTAAATTACAATTTTTGGCTCTTCCGTCTCAAAAAGTTGCCGACCCCTGACCTAGCCTGTTAAGGTTCTCCGTTCAGTATGTACCCAACTAATTCTCATAAAAAAATATTTAATGATATATTATTTACTCATCATTATTGCATAAATTATTTATTTAACTCTTAGAACAACGCGGCCGATGGTAGCCGCGTCGGTCTAAGTATAGAGTATAACCCATGCTGGTTATTGGCCTCTTCAACATTACACGGTTCGTATAGGCCGTTCCTGGGCTCTCCGTATTCAATTATGATTATTATGTAAAAGATTTTTTTAACAAGACCTTAAGTTGTAGCAGTTGTAAAGCCTGGTTCAGTATTGTAAGTACAGTCAACAGCAAAAGTTGATGACTTTTTTTAAACTGAATTCGATTATTAATGCATGTAATGATGATTGGAAAACAAAAATTTTACCTAGTTATCTAAAAATAAATTTACATTCATAAACAGTTTTGAAACTTTGTGCAATCATCATTTAATTTAGTTTTGAAGTTGGCTGTACATACATACGAGCCAAAAACTAGCATTTGACGAAGTGAACTCGAAAAAAAATTGAATAAATAAAATAAAATACCAAATACCGATATAAGTAAAAAAGATCAAGGCGGATCCCAATAACAGCCAGGATCAATCACACCCTCAAAGGGAAGCAAGGTTAAATACTCTTGTCTAATGGCGAGCTTACGAACCAAGCCGCGGATAAATCTAGTCAATTAAATCCAATTAATACTTCGACGAATTAGCATCGCTGCCCATTGAGGCGTATCTATCAGTTCGGCACAGCGTAAAAATAACATTGAAGCGTGTGCGCGATCATGGATTTGTATCGGTTAGTGCTCGCTAACGTTAAATATTTGTGAGTTCGCTTTAGTGGGTAGTAACTTTAATTGGAAACACGTATAAATAACAAATAAAAAAAAATTGTGATCGAGTGATTTCATGTCAAATGTAATTGACACAAAAGTTTGTCTTACTTGTTTTCCGTTTTCTTTCGTTTATTGAATAATTAAACATTTTCTTTTCATGAGAGTAAAAGATAAATTTCTTTTATGTTTCCCAATGTTTTGTATTTATGTTTTCCGTAAGATGAAGCGTCCTATTGTAGTCGTGTAGAGAATGATAGTCTATACAAATTTTAGACGCTATTATTTGTGTGACAACAAAGCATATCATTGTTAGAACCTGCATTCAATACATCTCTTTTTGAGGAAACGCCAAAGGACATAAATGGCTACTTTATGACTTCTCCCTGATCAGACCGTAGCTGTTTTGCTATTTGAAATTATTTGTTGTTGTATTATATTTTACTATCGTGTCTTGGCTGAAAAATAAATAATTTTGATATATTATATTCAATTTATCGAAAAGAGGTTCTTATATTGGCAAAACGTTCAAATTCATTTCGAGGTTTGAAAATCGGAATTTTCGCGTTACATACGCAATAGAGCCTAAAGCGACAGATCGAGAAAAGCATGTATAAACATTTTTTACACCAGGCCAGGGTTAATACTGTTCCGCGGCACATCGCCCCTCGATGCGATGCGATTGTTCAATTGGCGAGAAATTGCGACGCGACTAAGCTTGCGGAAAATTGGCGATATCGTTAATATTCACCCGAAACCGGCGGTTCACGTGGCGACTACAAATAACGAGCCGACAGCCCCCATAGATTTATGCTCTGTCGTTTTAAGTGATATATAGGTCTCAACTCGCCCATCCCGTCGATCTACTGAAGAATATCTCGAGTAACTGTCTACTGCGATCCATCCGTCTCTATAGGCCACCAATCTCCTGAATAAATAACGAATGAACAACGAAGAATGTATCAATTTAATAAGAGGTTAGTGCCTACACCACACCTGTTAATAAAGCGGTAACGTAATCGAAACGCTATTTCGGCGCCGTCGCCGTCTACAAGAAATATAGCAGGCATTCAGGTGGGGTCCATAAAATATACGATATCTTGACAGCACCCGAAGACTCCCAGGTAAGTCTAAGTAACCTTTTCCGGGGCGTTAAGCCGTTCGTCTGAGGAAATTGGTGACAAAAATATTCCGGTCATGTAGGGCTCCTTGTTAGCGCGCCCCAAAAATACAAGAAAATTCCCCCTCCTGACATGGCTTGTTTTCTTAAGAGGAGTCGTTGGTCTCTCTAAGTTTTTATGACAAGAACAAAAATTGCTGAACTCTTAAATTTTATGTCAATAGATGCAGCTGCGTGCGTGTACGGTATCTTTATATCCCCATGAAAGTAAGTAATGTTTACTTAAGGCGCGGTCGCTACGACGTGTCGGTGTATAACACTTTCAAAATTTTATGCTTGTTAACCCCATCTTCGTGTATCGTGGAGATTGAGTTATGTATGAGTAAAATGTCAATATCGCACGCTACACTCAATAGGGAATTAAAAATATGTTGTAACGATACCGTTTTTAAAAAAAACGTAAAAAAATTTGTTACGTCAGTTGCATAACCCAATTCAGTGTAAGCCGAGCATACATGCGACGGGTTGTCGTCGAAAAGCTTTAATGTAATTGCCTCTCTTTTAGAAAAAGTTTGTCAACGATTTTTCACAAACATGAAAACGTCGGTTATTCGAGTAATATCGCGTGTACGGATCAGCCCTGGGCTTTTACTGTATTCGGCTTCATAGCTGTTATAATAAAGTGTTTTTTATGCTTCTTTATCTTTCTCTGGGTTCCAGTAACGAATGTTTATTGCTGGTATCGCACACGCGTCAGCGGATTCCCAAAAAAAATAAAGCGCGAATTACGAGTGTACTGACCCTATCTAAACATGTTACACAAGCGTCTGTACTTTTTGCTTTTAGCTACGAGTATGATATAAACCGAGCAAAGTGAGGTGAGGCACGCACGTCGGACATAACCTAGCGACATGGTTTTATAAAAATAAATTCTCAGTTCTCAATCTGTATCCGTAATTCCGTATGTCTTACCACTTTATCGCTAGCTAGATTTCTACGCCAATTATTTCTAGTTTCCCGTTATGTTGATAACTAAAACGAGAGTATCGCCGGAGGCTGGGACATCGCATTTATCTCTGTTGCAAAGTAAGGACTGCCTATTAGTTTTTATTGCGCAACACTGGTCCAATCTTTAATCAACCCTTTAATTATGCTCCTTGACTTGTTACAAAGAGTTCCACCGTTGCATATCTGTTTCTAAGAGGTACCGATACAAAAGTAAAAAATACAACGTAATTAGTTGTAATTTCCAAAGGAATGTTAGTTAATACTAGATAAATAATACCATAAAACAAAGAAGTGTAAAACGGAAGCAATAAATATTGCCAGTTAAGTACCCACTAAGCTTACAAAAGGAAATGTATCACAGAAAATCAAGAGTATCAAGCTAGTTAATTGCGCGGGAAACTTGCTCAGAAGTAGCTGAAGTTCGTGTTACTAGAGTATCATTGGGAGGAACGTTTTTCCTCATTAGGAGCTCTCCGCAATAACAGCGCCTAACGAACGATGCAGGACCAAAACAAAAATTGGTCGAACGAAGCACCTAATCGCGAGTTTTCAACTAAGTTTTTTTTATACAGACGAACTTTGAGTATTCGTTTATTTTTTATTTGTCTGTACTTTCATTCGTTACTAAAGTTACGTATTAAATATTTTTGTTGCTCATATTTTTATCTTTTTAGGGGCTCAAAGTTACGTATAGCAGAGACGTGTTGGGTTTCAGGATTACCATAGCCTCTGCATGTGTGTGTGCATAATAATATACGACAAGCGCAGGCTCCTGGCGTTTATTTAAAGTAAAACAATAAATTTTCCTCAACGTCATTGTCTTCTATTTTATACGATGGTTTTGTTCTCAAGCAAGATAATATTAGCAACATTTATTTATTTATAGAATAACGCACAAACACATTGAACATTTTAGTTGTATCAATGTTTTTGAAATACAAACAACATGAAAAGGATAAATTCAATCAACGTAAAATCAAAATAAGCTACATAGGTAGGTACCGTTTTATTTGGGATTGATTTATATGTGTGTTGCAAAATATTCAATTTATTTACTTCCAGTTACTGGAATTGAATTTACTCCAGTGAATATACTGTGTTAATAACTAGATTTACTGTTTAGATGTGTTTTTTTTTAAATAAGTACGCTTTTTTATATTCTTGTCAAATGGCAGTGAAAATAAAGACATGAAACGTTGAACAGAATGGAAGTACCGTCACACCTACATACGTAAAAAAGAATTGAAGCCAGCAAGAGACACTTACGAAACCCATAAACAACGCCCATCTATGAAATCAACACCAATAAACATTCATCAACAGCCCACAAATTTGTGTGCGATCAAACCAATAAAACGCCTATAATATGGTCACAATTGAGCGGTACAAAGGCGTACAAAAACCCGGCCAGTATTTACCAGCCAGTTAAATACAACGTTTATATCCATTAAGGGTACTTCCGACACGTAACTGGTAATCATATTCTAGGCAGGCACAGCATAAATCATGGGAGGATAACCGGGGGGTAAAAAACAAGCCTGGACACACGCACGCCCTAACCACTGTTTATTGTAGGTTTTACATTCACTTTATTGTTCAACATATCTGATGTGGATTAAGGCGCTCTTTCGTATTTTTAGGGCCTGTTTTATTGTGTTAATGGCGTTAGTCGCATGCGACAAATAAGTGGGGTCGATTGTGTAAGTATATTTTTACATATTTTGACAAACACGTCAATCAGACAAATTTTGACAATTAAACTTTTGTTTGACAAAAATGTATCGTGTGCCTAGCCCTTAACGTTAATTATGCTGCTTTAAATGTCCAATAGAAACTAAACCAGTATTTTATTTTTATTTCATACATTAACCTTATTCATTAAATGCAGATTAAATAGCGCAATGTTGTTTTTATTTTTCATCTAAATAAAGCTGTTTTTGAGTCTAGACGGTAAACGGCTACTGAAAATTTACGAACCTTTAAAAATCATAAAATTTTAGTAGCTATTCGCTTTATATTTTGAGTAAAGTTACGCAATTTGCATAATCATCTGAGATTGAAAAGAAAATATGGGAAGTAACTCAGTAAGCCAGTATGATATACTTATTATTCTATGTCAGTCGAAAATGTTGTTTAAGGGGAATGTGTTTACTGTGATAAGCACATGTTAAAGGTTTTTTGAACCTACCTCTAACTACAAAATAAGGTTATGATAAAAATAACCTCAGTTTCACAATATATTTTGCCAGTAAACTTGTCATGATTTTATAGATAAAATATTCCAATATTATACGAAACCATAAGAAAACTAAAACTTCACAGGAAGTTCTCATCGTACTGATAGTTGCTGCGTCCACCACGAATTCCTTTATTGTCTCAAACAACACCAAAGGAGGAACTAGGAAGACTTATTGTTATTTTCAGCTGAGAACTAAATAAACCCTGCTATATCTTTAATTCATAAAACTGGTTTGTACCTGCATTTGTAACTCTAGGTAGCTGTAAGCAAAATGAACACTCCATGCGTAAATAGTCGAATCTGCTGTTTATTTAAAGATCACGATCGTATAGCCCACATCACTTTTCGTTCTATGCGATGTTCTAAAGTCCCACACCAGACTGCTTTGTCGGTCTAGTGGTCCCAAGCGCAACTGCTGAGCATAGGGTCCTGTGTTCGATCCCCAGGTCGGGCAAAGTGATACTGGGTTTTTCCATTAGAAATTTCTCAGTAGCAGCCTAGATTCTGGCTTTGTGCCCGGTTAATAGGAATAACTGGTGGAACGAGGGTGTTATTAAAACACCTCTGCCGAACCCTTCAGGGAATACAAGGCGTGGTGTTATGTTTTATGTAATGCTAAAGTCCCAGTTCAAAACTCGTAAAATATTCAGTGGTTGCTTTTTAGTGTTAAATAAAATTATGTCAAGCTTTACGAGACAGTGTTAGCTTACGTTTTATATCACCATTCCGTATATTTTTCGTTTACTTAAAACTTTTGAGAGTTTTAAATATAAATAGCGAATTAACAGACCAAAATGCAAGCGTATCTTACTCTTTTATAATTTTTCATAAATTGAAAAGGACGCAATATGAAACGATGGAAAAATTAAAGCATGAATTTGCTAACTATTTAGCAGAAATTAATGTCGTTTTTAGTAAAATTCAGGCTAGGGACTGCTTCGTTGGTCTAGTGATAGCAAGCGCAACTACTGATCGTGAAGTCCTAGGTTCGATCCCCAGGTCGAAAGTGTTATTCGGTTTTTCCGCGTGGAATTCCTCTGTAGCAGCCCGGAGTTTGGATTTGTGCCCGGTTTATAGCAATAGGCTCACCCCCTATTAAATAGGACTTAAACATAACGGCGAAATTAGAGTGTTGCTATACACCTCTGCCCAACCCTTCGGGGAATACGGACGTGATATTATGTCAGATAATATTTTTCTTGAACACCGTCTTAGATCTGTCTATTTGCTAAGACATAATTTTTTGTTAGATCAATCTGTCAGTAAACACAAAATACACTGGCATGCAATATATCTTGATGATGATGATGAAGATGCAAAAATACCACAAATTTAAAGAAAAAGTAACATAATTTCACTTCCATCTTACACCACCACTAAAGAAATCATATAACTTCGCTAAAGAAATAAAAAGTTATATTAGCGTAACAAGCAATTACTCTTCAAGCTCAACAAACAGAAAGGCTGAGTACATATTATTTAGTCGTTAGGACGATATTACGAGAGCTAAAAGCATAGTCTTACGATACAATAGAACTAAAATCAACATTACGGTATCTGTCGGTACGTCTCGACAGACGGCTGTCGGCACTCCGTACTTGTACCCTAGGGTTCATAAGTGTTAGGCAGTCTACACATTAGGGTATCGATACCTGTGTAAAAGATATCGAATAATACGATGCATTGGTTGATATCAATATTTTTAATTCCATGTAACCGAATCTACAATTAGTGCTTGGCCAGACTGGCATCGCGGTGCGGGGAGCGGCGCGGGTGCAGGAACGCGCGCGATTTGACTGTCCGCAGTGGAGCGCGACTTCGTTCTGAGCGTTGTCGTGTCCAGTGTTTGTCAAAATATAATATGGATGAAGAAGACTTATTTTTACTGGAAAATTCTTACTAAAAAACGATGTTTCGACATCCACAGTGCAGATCGTGCTTGAATAGCACTTATTAATTCTTCAACATTTCATTTTGAAGACGCCATCACAATAACGCTTGTGGTCAGCTCGAACTAGTTTGGGATACCCCGCTCCCGCGCGGCTTGTCGCTTGCCGCCCGCGCACTCATTGCGGCCACTTGTATGAACGAGCTATGGCGTGAGTTACCGGCGCGCTCCCCGCGCCAAGTAGCCCGCGCCGCTTCCCGCGCCCGCGTGCCCACTACGGATACTCAAATGAAATTCTTCTGTTTGATTTCGCCGCACCGCGCCAGCCCCGCGCCCGCGTTTGCAGTCTGGCCAAGCACTTAAGCTCTCTTACTTTATGGCGTTATATTTATTAATTACTAGCTGCCCGGAGAGACTTCGTTCTGTCAAAAGATGAGAAAGAAAAGTGTTGTTTGTACTATTTTCCACGCAATTTTTATGTTTTTTCTCTCCATAAGAACCTTCCTTGTGCCTTAGGGAATGTATAAAAAAAAATAGCCGAATTGGTCGAGCCGTTTTCAAGTTTTGCGCTTAGCAACACATTTGGCGATTCATTTTTATTTATATAGATTTAATAAAATCTAAATGATATCGAGACCGATTGTTATCATCAACAACCTATCGTAGTCCACTGCCTGACATATAGATTATCTAAAAAAAGATGGCATTACTTGGAGCCTGTTGATCATGTTGATACATAATACTCGTATTATCTTATATCGATTCAATCCTATCGAACACCCTATCGATAGATACACTAGATGACTAGACGTACCATTCTAGTTAATGCATATTGTAGGCTTCATTGCCCCGCCTCGCAAAATATTGGTAGGTACTGAGTAGTTTGGAGATTAGATGCAAAAAGCGTCGTTAAAATTCAGTAATATAGGCTATAAAAATAAAAATAAAACAAAAAAACATTGAACGAGCGTTGCTAGATGTGTTTCATTGCTGTTTCGAAACGTGATGAAATGTTTCATTACTCTACGAATAAAGAATTGCAACGCTAATTATGTTATTGCTCGGTAAATAAGAGGCAATGTAAATTATTATATTAATTTCTAAATAATTTTGTAAGAATAAATTACGAACGAGATCATGAATTGATTTCTAAATTATGACTACATAATTTGCAATTGTGAATTTTACTAATGTGTTTATCTTGTGCAGTTAAATAAAAAACAATATTTGAGAGTTAGGTAATTTATTTGTATTAGAAGTCTGATTCTTCCTGTATCGTGGATGCGTTTACGAACAAATAAAGTTGACTTTACAACAGTTACAACAACAAAGATAGGGCACCGTTTCAGAATTGTAATAATTTTATTTGTCACGTTTAATGAATTGTTTAGTTTGATGATAATGTCCGCTAATTTCCATACATATGCGAAAAAGCAGACTCTACTTGCATTATGCTTCAACAATATACACAATCACCAACCAGTTTTCGATAACAATGACCAAAGGAAATCGAAACTTAATCTTAATAGTCTAGAAAGTCAAGGAAACAAGTAAACGCTGAAGCATGTCGTTTCCAGCTCCTCTATCTCACAGTGACAGTATACACGAGGGCGCGAACTCTTCACCTGTCTGCTTTCACCACCTGCCCAGTTAAACCGCTTAAGGTTGGCCCACACTCTCTCGAACACGCGACGCGGAGACGGAAACGGGTAATAAATTTTCGTTGTTGCATAAACTAATGCACACAATGAGGTGAAGGTTGGGCCTTTATGGTTCGACATTCTTTAAGTGCTAATTGACTTAAGCCTTCATGAATAAATACTATTTTTGTTTAATTTTGATCGTGAGTAAAACTCATGGGATGAAATAACATAACATAATTAGCCCATTACTGTCCCACTGCTGGGCACAGGCCTCTTATCAGAATGTGAAGGGTTTAGGCCTTAGTCCACCATGCTAGCCTGCTGCGGGTTGGCAGACTAGACACACCATCGAGAAGTTAATAAAATGAAACGAAATGATAATTAAATAAAATGTGGTAATTCACACGTAGGTATAGTCAACATGTGTGCTTTAAAAAGTTATCGTGAAGATGGCACGTTGAACTGACTTGTGGTTCTGTTTGTTACTTAAAAGCCCATTTATTAATTTAGAAATAAAGCTTTATCCGCTCAGACCGCGGGTGTGTGGCCGATGCTTTACACTAGACATGAACGTTGTATGGCGGTATTTTAAAAATATTTTACTTATTTCAGTGCAGCAACGAGCTTAACTCGCTGTCTTCCCGTATCGTGCGCGTAATGTATAAAATGAAAAGGTCTGGCCAGGACAGTAAGTAATATATTGAACTGCATTTTGCGTTCAGTAAATAAGTTTTAATGTGAATTTGATTTATTTAATAGACAGGTAGAAATTAAAAATGGCCTGTCTTCCGTAATAATTGGTCCGTTTCAAAGACATTTAAATGTTTTCCACGGGCAATTATCTAGTTTATTTTACGTAGGTGATCAAAACTGGTATTTGGTGGATTTTGACCGGGATATGACGATGCCATAAATAAAACCAAACATTGTTCGGAAAACCCTTTGTGAATTTGCAACAAAAATTTTGTTTTCCTTTGCGTATCTGTACTGAAAATAAGTTAAAGTTTCCTATTAAACTTGGAAGACAACGCGGTAAAGTTTGTGGAGAATGAGAGTGCTCTATAATGTGGCGAGACGTGCGTGTTATGCTAACTTGCAAGAGACCCCTCTTCCCGCTAAACTTCACGACAGGTTATGCAATTTTGTGGTTCCTAGTCCTACTACATATATTAGCTTCCTAAGTAAAACATTGATTTTATTCAGGTTTATAAATTGTAATCTTGTATTTCATTTTTAACCGACTTCCAAAAAAGGAGGAGGTTCTCAATTCGTCTGTATGTTTTTTTTATGTTTTTACCTCATAACTCCGCCATTTATAAACCGATTTAGATAAAAATAAAGTTATTTGAAAGGATATACTTCCAGATTGGTCCCATTTAAATTTGGTGAAGATCTGATGAAGAACTACGGAGATAGACAATAGATCTCCTCAATAACGAACAGTACGCATAATGTGATGATGTGATTATGTTACGAGCAGCGTCTTTAGTAGGTCCAACCATATTTTAATTAAGGCCACTAAAACGAAAAAAATAAAAAAAACATTTTAACAAAAATAAAACCGACTTAAAAAAAAACGATGAAAAGAATAAAATAATTACCATATTATAAATTTAACAGTTTCAGAAGTCGGTGCCTTCAATTTGGTTCAGCGTGGATTAGCACCGACTTCTAAAACTGTTAATTTTATAATATGGTAATTATTTTATTCTTTTCATCGTTTTTTTTTTGAAGTCGGTTTTATTTTTGTTAAAATGTTTTTTTTTTATAATTATACTGTTCAAAACAGAACACAGATCAGAAAAATATATAACTAGGTACTGTTTTGAGTTGAAATATTTGCAACAGTCTATTTTTTGTGGCCCAAAGTATGGAGCGTTAAGAATGACAAACAGGAGGCTGTAAAAAAGAAAAGGTGCGTAGAACACCTGTTAGATGGCAAGATAGTATCGCTAGTTGTAAGTAGAAATTTATGAAGCATAATATGACAGTACTTGAATAAATACAGTGCATTTAAAGCTGCGCGGCTGGAGGGCAATAATAATTCTACTATTAAAATGGTTTAAAATCGCAATCTTACCGCACTTCAGCCACGGCTATTTCACTTTTTCTCTTATAACGTCAACGGTTAAACGACAGCGATTGTACTGGTAATCGATTGCGACTTAAAAAAATATTTCGTCGCTTAAGTTCTAACACTGCGTAACTCAAAATAGTTAACTTTTCAGGAGAGCAAAAATTAGACATTTTTGTACTTATCATATAATTGTTTTTAATCTACAATATTCTATTTTATTTTGGTTTATTCGGAGCACTTCCGCGACACGATTCAGTGTGAAACTCACCTGACTTACACGCTGTTTTAGCTGTTTACATAGCTTGATGGAAAAAATATAACATACTCGGAGGATTTTGTTTTTGAAATAACGCGTTGCTATTGGATCTAATCATTGATTGTGATTGGTCAAACGATGCGTTTTTCGATTCCCTATTGAATGACGTACGCAACTCAAAACTACTATTTTCGGGTTACGCGGTGTTAGAACTTAAGCGACGATTTGTTGAATTTGCCTTCTACATAAATGGACTCTTCTGTTCATAAATTCGACCAACCTTACTTAAAAATATTACGGGTCAATGTTAATAAGTCCCACGGATCGTAACATCAAACATCACTTGATAGTACCCTAGCCGTTATTACTACATAAACGTATTCCTAATGAAACAAGGTGGCTATTATCATAACTTGCTGCTATAACCGGCATCAGTAACTGCGGGTATGTCCCTGGAGAGTTATAATGCTCTATCTATTCGGAATCACCTCGTTTCTAAGGACACGCGGGGGCCTCTCTTGTAATCATATTTCGACAATAGCCCAGACTGAGTTTCATAACCTCGCATGTTGTGCATCGAAACTATTGTTTGATAGTTTGGGCCAATTTCCTTATAAAATGTGGGATTCGTGTAGGTGGGGAATTTACATATTTTTATACTTAATTATGGATAATTTAAATAAACTTTTGGTGGCAATAAGTGCACTCACATCCTTAGGTATTAATTAGGATAGCAATTGAGAGGTTATTATTTCTTATGTCTTTGGTAGCAAAGAATAATAAATAGTACAACGTAAAGAAACGTCACTCCCTAACAGTTAGAGAATAAGATTTTTTGTATAATAACTCATGCGTCATATACCAAGAAGAATGTGCTCCGCGCATGCGTAATTGAGCTTTACTGTTAGTCAAGAGAACCCATTCCACTGCGTTTGCGCTCTTATTACATTTTGGTTCGGTCACTCACGGACATTCGATTCGGTTTTCTTTTGTTTTTCACTCCAGAGTCGTAGCGTCGCGTAGCCGCGCGTAACGTCACGATGCCTACGCACCGCGTATGCCGTAGACAGTGAAGTGAAGCCTGGTAGTAGACTAACTCCTGGCTTGCACCAAGAAAATTGTTAATTCTACTCAACCTATCACTGTCCACTAATAGGCATAATACGCCTTTTACTAATTCAATCAATTTCTACTTTAACGAAAAGAATTTACCTTTCTTGTAAGACATGTATTGCTCTATTGGAAGGCTTTTGTTCAGCTGTACGACGTTACAGGTTGATATGATGCTCCAGCACATTTATGAAGTAGCTAGTATTCTAAATAGATTAGTAATTTAATGTTTAATAACGCATCAATCCAGATATGAAATAACTGACAGATTTTGAGAGCCAGTGCTTCTGACGCATTTTGGTTAATTAATACGGCGCCACGATGCGAGTGGTGTTAGCGGTACAGCAGAAATTATCACGAGCAACATCCGAGTTTATTCTACTGGAAATTAATTGTATTTAGTAATTTAATTAGTGTTAGCTAAGTGTTACTAGGATTTAATTCCAAAATATTTTCAACCATCTGCATTTAATACTTCATCCAACCATTCTATTTACAAATACATTTTGATATATTTTTATAAAGGGCTCCTGGCAAAATAACAACCGCGCGGATCGTGCGATATTTTGTTATTTTGCCACGGTCAGTCTGTGGATGGGTGACCGTGCGTTAAGACGTCACGACTCCTCCGTACCTCGGAGAGAACGTCAAACCGTCGGGTCGCGGATGTGATGAATATCTATATAACAGTCGCTACGGGAGAAGACAAGCCCAAAAGTCTGACTACTGGTTTAATCTTAGGATATTGATATTGTCCAGTAACTGGGTTGCGGTGGTCTGATGGCAGTCGCCCCGAGTAAAACACTGATATTCTACCGCAAATTAGGTTAGAATAGAAGCCGAAAGTAGGTAGATTATTGTACCTTTTAGAAACTGAAAGTAAAATAACACAAAGATATAGTGGGGGGGGGGCATTCTTCGAAAAATATTAACAAAAATTGAGAACGTCATTAGCATCATCCCAAAGTTAAGAATGCAGATGTTTAATACTATAATTATGATAATGAAAACTCAAACTATACCGCTGCCGTCAAGCAATAAGGCAAGAACAAAAACAATCTGACAATACTATAACGTTAACAACCCGGGAGAAGAATGATTTGTTAAAATAATGTTAAAAAATTTCGAATATTCACCCGGGGTCAGAAGTACTCTGAGTTACTTCCAGTAAAACTACAATCAAGCGAAAAGTACCTACAATAATCTAAGATCAATTCAAACCAAATAACTCCTTAACAAGGCAAAAGATACAAACCTTCCTACCCCAAATATAAACATACTAACACTTTAAACCTATGTAACAATATTATAATGAATCGTAAGCTAGTCAGACCATCGCTTCTTGTAGTACCGTTGTGACCGCACCCTGCCGTTTCACTCAACTGCTTTATAACTTACGATAAGCACCCAATACAATATATTTCCCTTTCAACATGAAAACCAGTACCGTACTGTTTCAACAGGGTTGGCTATGCTTATAACTTCTCCTGATAAGTGAAAGTTTGGATCGCCATACTAAGTGACATCGGGAATAAACTTAATTGCATTGGTAAATTGATTTTTTGTACGAACGTACAAGAAAAATGATCGAGAAGGTAGGTATCTACTACTAGAATTCAAATTCGTTCGTTCTGCCTAGCCTTTTGCCAAGTAAGTTGGGGTCAGATTCCAGTCTAACCAGATACGGCTCAATAGCAGTATTTTACACGGAGCGACTGCCATCAGACTTTCGCAACCCAGTTACTGGGTAATGCCGATATCCTAAGGTTAGACCGGTTGTCATACTTTCGGGCTTCTGACTTCTCGAAACGACTGTCGTAGGTATTCGTATGACACCCAGGACTAACTGTGTAACGTGCTCTCCAAGGCACGGAGGGGTCTCGATGTGTCACGAACGGCCACCCATTCACAGACTGACCGCGACAACCGCAGCTTAACTTCACAAATCGTAGGATCCGCGCGGCTGGTAATTAACCACGAGCCCCTCACTCGGGTTCAAGTATGGTATCTATAACTAGTAAAGCATGAAAAAGTGAAGATATATTTCTTGGTTAAAAATTTAAAACTTCGAAAAATGTTCTGAATAGTAGTCGGTACACTACAAAACTTTACCCAAGTAGTAGTTTCGTAAATCAGACGAGCTCGATCAGCAAAAAGTTTTGCAATGAGGTGTTGGAACGTAAAAGATACCACTGCTATCAATGAAAGTAATACCAATGACCCCATATTCGTGCCTTTAGTGTAGTACGGATAGCCTAGTAGTGTGACCGTCGGACTACCAAGTCATAGGTCTCGAGTCCGAACCCAAGGCACGCACCTCTGACTTTTCAGATTCATGTGCGTATTGTATAATTATCACTTGCTTAAAAACGGTGAAGGAAAACATCGCGAAGGAACTGGCATGCCTGTGAGATATTTTTCGACGGCATGTGAAGCCACGTCAGAGGTTAGGCGGCATAAACTCTGACACCAGTTTAGTCACTAACCACATGAAAAAAAGAAGTGCCTCTAGCTGTCCATTCCAATGAATAGTTAAACAGCAACCACACTTATTCCCTGATCTCAGTGCGGATGATTGTTTAAAGTGGCGTCTAATCGGATTGGACGACAGTACGCGCTGATCGGGCGCAAACGGTAATGGAATTAAACACAATGCAATTAGAGACAATACTGTATGAGATAACGTTATTACGATACAATTATACCTACGTGCTGCAGATTATCCGATAATATTGTGAAGATAATACGGATAACGAACTGATTGAAATTAATGTTCTGCTTGCTGTTCTGATTTGTTTATTGGACAGAAGTAGAAATAAATGCTGCGAGCTCGAAATCGAGCTTGTAGTATTTTTATTGCATGAACGTAGACAAAACACACACACATATGATCGCTGATGGACTTACAAATCGTGCGTAAATACTTCTTGAAATTTGTCCTTGTTCCAAGTATTATAAACACTAGCGGCCCGTCCCGGCTTCGCACGGGTGGACATTTTTCCCGTTTTGCAACATTTTTCTTTTATGTTCCGCTCCTATTGGTCGGAGCGTGATGTTATATAACCTATAACCTTTCTCAATAAATAGACTATCCAACATAAAATAATTTCTCAATTCCAACCAGTAATTCCTGGGATTAGCGCGTTTAAACAAACAAACAAACTCTTCAGCTTTATAATATTAGTATAGATAACATCACGACTTGTATTCCTCGAAGAGTTCAGCAGAGGTGTTTTTAGTACACCCTCGTTTCGCCTGTTATGTTTAAGTTCCATGTAATAGGGTGTGAGCCTGTTGTCATTAACCGGGCACAAATCCAGACTCCGGGCTGCTACTGAGAAATTTCTAATAGAAAAACCCAATAACACTTTGCCCGACCTGGGGATCGAACCCCGTGCTAAGCAGTCGCACTTGCCACCAGTAGACCAACGAGGCAGTTAAAATATAGACAATTAACGCTTTGCAGGTATTTGCTATGAGTTGATACTTGGTTCAACATCTTTCCACCGTTGTGGTTACAGAATAGAGCATAACTGCTCTAACTCTGTCTTGCCCATTTACATTAAACAGCACAGTAAACAAAGACATTGCAGCTTCAACATTAAAAACAGGAGCGTATAAAATTAAATCGGCGCAGTGTGTAGTGCTCTTAGAGCTGGCGCGGGTGTCATCTGCCCATTTAGCCATTGAGAATAATCGGGACACCACACGTGCTGTTTAGAGTTAAGCGTTAAATTCACTGTTATATGGTGCAGTATCTCTGCTATCAATGTAATAGAAATACTGCCATTTTCATAACATCACGCCTGTATTCCCCGAAGGGTTGGGCAGAAGTGTATTAACACCTTCATTTCGCCGTTATGTTTAAGTCTCATGTAATAGAGGGCGAACGTATTGCTATCAACCGGGCAAAAATCCAGTCTCTGGGCTGCTACTGAGGAATTACAGACAGAAAAACCCAGTAACACTTTGCCCGACCTGGGTATTGAACCCAGGAACTCACGATCAGTAACGGTTGCCACCACTAGATGAACGAGGCAGTTACAAAACAGTAAACAAAGACAATGCAGATTCAATATATAAAAATCAGCGTTAAATACAATACATATTGAATTGGCGCAGTGTGTACGGGTAATGCCCTGAGAACTGGCGCGGGTGTCACCTGCCCATTCAGCCAGTGAGTATGAACGGCACCGCACTTACTATTAAGCTCTCACTAAATTCACTGTTATTTGGTGCAGCACCTCTGCTATCAATACTAGAGAATTGCAGGTGTTGCGAACCTAAACCAGTTCGCACATACTAATATTATAAAGCTGAAGAGTTTGTTTATTTAAACGCGCTAATCTCAGGTACTACTGGTTGGAATTGAAAAATTATTTTTGTGTTGGATAGTCCATTTATCGAGGAAGGTTATAGGCTATATAACAACAGGCTACGACCAATAGGAGCGGAGCATAAATGAAAAATGTTGCAAAAACGGGAAAAATGGCCACCCGTGCGAAGCCGGGACGGGCCGCTATCGCGCTAGTAGAAGTATAAACTAGTTGACTGCCTCGTTGGTCTAGTGATGGCAAACGCGACTGCTGATCGTGAGCTTCTGGGTTCGATCCCCGGGTCGGGCAAAGTGCTATTGGGGTTTTCCGTGTGGAATTCCTCAGTAGCAGCCTGGAGTTTGGATTTGTGCCCAGTTGATGGCAATAGGCTCGCCCCGTATTACATGGGACTTAAACATAGCGGCGAAATGATGGTGTTACTATAAACCTCTGCCCAACCCTTCGGGGAATACAGGCGTGGTGTTATGTTATGTAAATTTGTTTAGATATTCTAATGTTGATTTTAAATCTATATAAATAAAAATGAATCGCCAAATGTGTTGCTAAGCAAAATAAAATTTGAGAATGACTCGACCAATTCGGATATTTTTTTTTATATATTCCTTAAGGCATAAGGAACGTTCTTATGGAAAGAAAAAACATAAAAATTTCGTGGAAAATAGTAAAAACAACACTTCTTTTCTTACTACAGGCCAATAACTTTTGACAGAACGAAGTCTGTCCGAACAGCTAGTGAAAAATAAAAACAAATACAGAACGACAGCGCAATCCTTATACGTTAAAATGAACAAACATATTACCCCATTTTGCGCTGAACAAATCATTCGCTGCCCATTATGAGATGATTGCATCGAACGTTAAGTTCCACGTATTCCGTACCCTTTTTTGTGAAACGAAAACATTGGTACTAGATTGGAAACGTGACCTATTTCATTGAAGGCAGCCATGTTTTATTATAGCTCATTTCTCTCTGTATACGATCATTGTTATGTCCGAAGCTTATGTAGAATACTCAATCAATCGTAAATAACGTGGAGAACTAAGGAGGCCTAGCGTTGGTACTTTATAAAGGTTTTTGGGCTATCTGTCTCAATAAATGTTTCTTAATAAATAAAAGGTATGTTTTTTTTGTGTCTAGATATAAAGTGGACTGAAATAAATGACTCTTATTTCAAGAGAATTATTAAGTAGGTAAGTGGATCAATATTTCTTAGTTACAAGAACGGAGTTACGGCGTATAGTTTTTTTAGCCTTTATTTCTGTCTGGAATGAACTGTCATGCTTTTTTGGTTTCAAAAAGCTAAATTCCGTTTCAAAAGCTTAATACAAAAGTTTTGTGAAAGTGTATGTTTCAAAAATATGAAGTTAATTGCCTCGTTATGGTGGCAAGCGCGAATGCTAGTCGTAAGGTCCTGAGTTCGATCCCCAGGTCGGACAAAGTGTTACAGGGTTTTCCGTGTAGAATTCCTCACTTTGGATTTTCCGGACTTTGGATTTGTGTCAGGTTGATGACAGTAGATTCGCCCCCTGTTACATGGGACTTAAACATAATGGCGAAATGAGGGTGTTAATATACACCTCTGCCAAACCCTTCGGGGAATACAGGCGTGATATTACCTATGTTATGTTATGAAGTTACATGAGTAATGCTGCATATAAAGAGACCAGTTGAAATGACGAAAAACATATTAGATTTGAATATTTAGATTGTATCCATGATCATAGCCATCACCTGAGTTCGGTTTACAGCCGGCTTCCAGTGTAACTAACCTGGACATCAGTATTTAACCATATCCCATTTGTGTGCTCGTCATAATTAGCTCAAACACAGCCCGGTTGAAATGCGGGCAAATCTGCAAACTAATCATGTAACTCCAATAGTAATTGAAAGCGGTTTCATTTCACATTGGGACGAGCTGTGTACGATAAATTAAACACAACCCGGGCCTGGGTGTAACTGTGTGTTTATGGTGTATAACATGGTTCGGTGAAAGAGCGAACTGCAATCAAACCTAAGTTTGATTATGATAATAAATGAACCTAATTTTGGTAGCAAATTAGCTGTGAGCTTGCATTTCGGGTTTTCATTGCAAAATAATAGAATTTATAAGTATAATTTTAGTTGTAAAACGCCATAAATTCGCATAGAGGTGGAATTACTTTTCAATGACGACATGTTTGGTACAGTGGCTGAGCGATTGGCTTTTACGCTACGGGTTGAGGGTTCGATTCCCGCACGGAACAAATATTTGTATGGCCTACAGATAGTTGTTCTGGGTCTGGGTGTTTGTGCATGTGAAGATTTGTGTCTGTAAACGCACCCACGATAGAGGAGAAATCCTAGTGTGAGGCAACGTGTTTAAAAAAAATGCACATAATTACTTATATTATAGTAACATAATTCATAACACTACTAGCGATAGGCTCGCCCCCTATTATATGGGACTTATACATAACGGCGAAATGAGGGTGTTACTAAACACCTCTGCCCTTCCCTTCGGGGATTACAGGCGTGATATTACTTAATTCATAAGACACGTTCATAACGACACGTTTCTAAATACTTTCCCACAGGAAAATAAGTTAAACTATTAAAAAGATTCAATTAAAACAATTAAGGATGCACCGCGTGTCTATAGTTTAAAGCGTCGAGTCCGTAACTCGTGTTTTTAACTGTATTTTCGCTGTCGGTGTAATCGGTTTAGGAGGCGTCCGGCTAACGTGCCGGGCCTACGGCCGCAGACGTACCGCGGGCCTTGATAACCTTCTCCAATTGTTTTCCGTTGTTTTATCCCGAGGGTGAACCCTAAATGGGATTTTTCCAAAAGTGCATTGATGCGGAATTGCGGACTGTAGTGGTATGATCTATGATGTACTATTTATATTATTCACAGTCATCATAATCATCACTATCACCCTAGCCCAAGGGCATAGCCAGGTATAGGCAAGGTAGGGCAGCTACACTCGCTTTGCATGTTTTACACTCGCTTTTTTCCATTAATAAACGTTTTTGTAGCTTGAATATTATTAGTTTTTCCTTGCCCCCCCCAAGCCCCCCCCCCTGAACTTAATCCTGGCTACGCCCTTGCCCTAACCCGAAATCACCCACTGCTGGCAATAGGCTTCCTCTCCTTTAACTATCCGAAGTCTCTAATCATCACAGACAGAGTTCTGAAAACGGAATATTTCTAGTAGTTTTCTTTTAGTTAAAGATCATTTCTTCTCTCAACACGTTTCTAATTCCTCATAAATTAGTACCTCATCATCAATCTACCTTGTTTTCCCTGTCACATAATTATATAATATCATATATATATATTACAATATTTATAAATGTATATATATATATACCTATATGTAAGTATTATGTCTATGTATGGTATGTAGTATATATTTTGCAGCAGTACACCATGGACTACCCACTCTATTTTATTCATTGACTTCCTGTTCATCCAAAGGTTGTCTGGTAGATATCGCTATCAGCGATAAGACCGCCATTGTACCCTTTAATGTTTGTTATTGTATAAGAGCTGTGTTACAATTTTGGTGTACAATAAAGTATATTCTATTCTATTCTATATTTCTTTTTGCATTTTTTGGCACGACACGAAAATGTACTACATTGCCTACGGGCGTCATAATTAAAACGTTTTTTAATTGTCTGCGTCTTCTAAATATTCCAGGGAGCAGTTTTTTTTTGATTTGTGTATTATTTTAATCACAATCATTTTTCATTCGAAAGATCCGAAAAGGTATAGTTTTATTTATGTACAAGACTTTAACCGTCGCCTTCTTAATGTTGGCAACCATATTGCCAATTCTTTGACAACCATTTTTCTTTTAATATTGTAGCTTTTTATGGTTGACGTTTAATTCCAAATTCCAATTCAGCTATTTACAATAAGTGACGCGATTGCGACGATGCGCGACGTTGCGCTAGAAAACGCACTAAAGATTTTAACTGCATCCGCGCGGAAAATGTCAAGTTGCTCGACAGTTTGCCTTGCACAACACCCTGTACTAACATCCCATCACTATACTAGAAACATTGCACGTTAAATTTTCTTTCTGCTTCATTGTTCAGGTGATTGGAATAATACTGCCGGTTTTTTGGCTACATACCAATTAATGACGATTGCTTTTATATGATCACAAGAGGATATCTGTCTGATTCCGTTATTCAAATCTCAAAAGCTATGTAGAGCACCCAATTAAGCGAAACCAATTAATGTTTATAAAATTATAATTAAAACTGTTTCAATCACTATCAAATTAGGATCTCCGTTTTAAATGGTGTTTCCCATTAAAACGAAGAATATAAAAATGTTTATTGCCCACAAAATAAAGTTCGAAATATGAACAAATAAAAAAGGAAAAATAACCGTGTTAGGGGCAGTTTATCGACATCACGAATTCCGAACATAAAGCCCGTTCACACGGACTGCATTGTAATGACCCTGAACCGCCAAGCCTGCACGCACAGGCATTTTGTCCTTATTATATTTAGCTCTAAACATTACAATATATCTTTATAAATATAACACTATATCTCTAATGCTAATGTAACGTTTTATTTGACTTTTATGACAAGATATGTGTAGACTACGTTACTTTATAGCTTTGTTGTTTAAAATGGGCTCAGAAATTGCGAACATTTTAAAATTTCGTTGTTAACAATACGATTTTGTTACCAAAAAATGATGTTAAAATATACATTTTATCTTTTGTGATCATGCAGAAAGCTTGACGACCGGCTTTGATAAAAATGTTAAAGTAAGCACAAAAACTTCAACTTGTAATAATGTTCCATTCACCGCGTACTCTCAGCCTAACAAACATGTTATTCAAAAACCTTCATTCGTCAGAGGTGATTGGTTATTTCCCTATTACATTGTAGTTTGAAAGTATAAAGGAAGGGTGGAGCGGATATGCGGTTATCACTCACCTTTATAGCCACTAATATTGACTTACGATCACTTCCCTGAGACCGTCCCCAATCCTAATGATAATTGACGGCCAGGACATTAAAAAGATGGGTGGCCAAACTTACGCCTTATCGCGGAGGCATCGGGACGCCGCTGTTTTGTTCCGCACTTTTGAATGGGAAATTTTTCATTCGTTCAAATTTTTTTTCGATTTCTTTTCCAAAGTTTTATTTTACCTACAGATCGTTTTTCCTTACGTAAAATTCTCTTGCAGAGCTTTTTATCTATCGAAGATTGCTGCCTTGTAGAAATGTTATCGAAGTGTTTATAAATATAGACAGTTTTTTAATGAAATGGAAGTCAACTTTTGGAGCATTGCGAGTGCGACACAGAAAACACAGACATTTGAGACCATTGCAAATAACGCTGAAAATTTTAACTTTACTGTTAGTTGACCGTTTGCTGCAAAGTTACTGATACTAAAAGCTGTAGTTGGTTTTATTTCTGTGTTGTAAATACTAAAAGGGGTTTGTGAATTTGAAAAACTTTTTAGACTACTTTGAAGCGGAAGAAAATAAACAGAAAAACTAGTTTGCGATGGAAAAGGGTCGATATTCTGCAACAACTTGACTACCAGTTTGTGGATCGTCTTTTTGTGCATTCTACCTCTTCATAATACTCACTAGGTACTTTTATAGTTTTGGTATTTAGTATTTAACAGTGCCGTTGTAAAAAGTTGTTTGAGATTGGAATTATTCTTACCTGAAACAAAAAGAAAATATACTTATAGAATGAACTTACAATAATTTAGTTCTACGTCTTCAAAAAAAATTACTGAATTTTATCTTAAGCATAAACTCACAATAGATTATTCCTACAACACAGCAGATGACAACTTTACCCACACCGTTGTTTTATTTTGCCGTACCATTTTTTCACCAAACATATTTTTCACGACAACACATTGCTGCGCCGGCAAAACTTAGCCTGATTAATCCAATGTTAGATTTATTGCATAAATAAATCAATTCGAGAGCGACAAACAAGCCCCTTTTGCCTGTTGATTTTTTTGTCTTCCCCATTAATTTTGCTGCCCTAGCGATAACTTTGCAACTCCTGATACACAAATTAAATATTGATTTTTATACGCCTGAGGGTTCGAATATTTTTTACAGGATAAATTAAGTTCATTACATTGATGTCTCGGAAAAGGGAAAATTGATACGTGGTTTCTTAGATAAAAACATTTTTTTTTATATTGTATAGAAAATAATTTATGTGTATAAAAAAAACAGTGTGGTGCGGCATCGCAACGCAGACCTTGCCGCAATAATTCCAGCGAAGCGGTATCGCAGATTGATGCAGTGCCGACCATGTTTATTGCGGTACCCGGTACAGCCGACATTTGCGGTGCAGCACCGCACTATTGTCACCCTGAGACCAATTTATACACACACTCATTCTCAAACCAATAATAATCGTTAAAATCAAGATTATCTTAATACATGCCTACATTAACAATTCAACGACTAGTAAACAAACATTTTCATTCCACATTCCATATTAGTGAGCATTCATTTAAAACAGATATCCATTTTATGGCTTCCATTACAGTGTCCATAACGGGATGGAATTCTGCGTGGAGGCCAAATTGCGTTGCCTGAAGCACTGCCTAACATTTTATTACTTGGTAAAAACACGGAGAGGATTTTGTCCCTTCTTCCTGAATTTTATGGCCACACGTAACTTCAGATGCAGTGGGAATGTTAGGAATAATGTACTCTCTTTACTATTATAGGAGGCGTTTCTTTTGGAAGGAAAGAAGAAGGCGTTAAATTTGTGTCTGTATATGTTAGATGGGTTTATGGGTATGGTGTAGTAAATCTCCTCTTCATACAATGTATTTGAGCTATTGACACAAAATAAATAATAGTTATACTACCAGCGAGCTCGCTTCGTATATCGATGTATATTATTGGCCAATTCTTAAGGATTGACGTTTATTTTGACACCCATGCGAATTGCTTATCCGAAGCCGCAATACTCACTGTAGTAAGTATTCATTTTTGGGAGTATAAATGCTATAAGTCTAGAGCGTGGTGTTTTAATGTAAACGTTTGTATGGAAAAACATTGTTCCCAGCGTGTATCACCTTCTACAAAAATAATATAACATGTACCTATTTTAAGATATTTTATCAACTTCTAATGAGTATGGGAAAATCGGAATCCCTGTGTTTATTGAATTGAATCTCGTTTAAATTAAACGTTGTTTATATCCGAAATACACATAGACGAAGCCGTGGGAAAGAGCTTGTTAAAATATGGTTTCATATTTGTTCGTGTATCCTTCAAAGATAATAAACTAACTTCCTTGTTGTAAACCCTAAAATCTCCATAACATATTGCAAATAACGCGTCACTTGCAGCAGAGGGGCTGTCTTCAAATAACGTCGTGTCAGCAGGCCGTGCGTCATGTGGTCCGCCATGTTGCCAGTTACCCGTATAGTAAAGATACCCAACCTTAAAAGTCCAAGTTTAGTTTGAACGTTTTTTAGAAACTAGTCAATCGGGAGTATAAAGTACTATAATTAGCCGAGCGAATGAGAAAATCTGAAATCAAACGCATTTTCTGAGCGAGTCAGAAAGAATTGGCTACACTCGAGTGCATTACTTTAACACTAACTAGGTACTCTGTTTACAAAACGAACTTGGCTTTTTGACTGAATTGTTTTTAATGGACTTTTTCACAGTAGGTACCTACTTAACTTTTTTTCTCTTACTAACTCTATTCCCCGAAGGGTTGGGCAGAGGTGTATAGTAATAGTAACACCCTAAATTAACCGTTATGTTTAATTCCCATGTAATAGGGGGCGAGCTTATTGCTATCAACTGGGCACAATTCAAAACTCCGGGCTGCTACTGAGAAACTCTACACGGAAAATCCCAATAACAGTATGCCCGACCTGGGGATCGAACCCAGGACCTCACGATCGACAGTCGCGCTTGCCACCACTAGACCAATGAGGCAGTTAAACTGCCTCATGTGGGATGAAATCAATTCGATTTTGAGGAAAAATAATTATATATCACGGAAAACTAAAATATTGATTGAAGTATGTACTCTGAACTTATGTTTAAGAATAACTACCCACAATACACTCACAAAAACTTAAGTAAAAATGATATAGGTACGAATATATCTACTAGACTTTTATTTATTACTTGATACAAAACATAATACTATGCTTATTTGACGATTGACGACACGTTTGGTGCAGTGGCTAAGTGATTGACTTCTGCACTGCGGGTCGTGGGTTCGATTTCCGCACGGAACGAATATTTATATGGCCTACAGATAGTTGTTCCGGGTCTGGGTGTTTGTGCATGTGAAGATTTGTGTCTGTAAACGCACCCACGATACAGGAGAAATCCTAGGGTGGGGCAACGTTAATAAAAAAAAAAAACAAAATTTAGCTTAAACTCGCCTCTCAAAAAACTATTCATTCTAATAGCCTTCATTCATGAAGTCAGTTACAAATTTATTAAAGCAACGTTTTCCGAATAATCCGAGAACTTAGCTGCTTTTATTTAAAAAGAAAACTAATTTGGTCGTTATTAGGCATCATTCGTCTCCCGCAGTCCCGAGCGGCTCGTTACGTGGCATATATTTCTACCCGAGATTAACTTTTGCCCTATCGCCGCGTCCTAAAGCAATAATAAATACTAAGGAAGTAATGTATGTAGAATTAATTGTTAATAATGATAACTTTTGTTTCGATTTTATCGATGTTTCTATCATATTTCCGAACATGTTACGGTTTTAAGAACTTTTACATTGTAAAGAACTATTTCCTTTAAGAACTTACATGTTTTAAAGAACTTTTCTTGTTTGAGAACTTGTACTTGTCCTTTGTGAACTATTTTTTTTATTTTTTTTAGTTTATGTAAGTATTTCCTCTATATTAATATTATCAAGAGGA
This sequence comes from Amphipyra berbera, assembly GCA_910594945.2. NCBI lineage: Eukaryota > Metazoa > Arthropoda > Insecta > Lepidoptera > Noctuidae > Amphipyra > Amphipyra berbera. The sequence continues at coordinate 12,522,747 of OU343125.1, forward strand.
AAGATTTGTATTTTTGTATGTAATGAATAAACTTAAAAAAGACTGGACCGATTTCAAAAATTCTTTTGCCGTTAGAAAGTTACATTATCACTGAGTAACATAGGCTATATTTATTACTGGAATAAACTTTCTTACGCGGGCGGAGCCGTGAGGACACAGCTATTGTTTAAATAATCTCTGTTCTGTAATCGGTTTACTTAGGTACACAAAATAATATTATAATATTATATGCAAATAAATATTTTATATCCAAAAACAAGTAGAGTAGTTTCGGTTACCGAGTAGGCATACCCACAGATTACTTAATAGTAATGGTACAACTTAAACCATGGCATCAATCATAATCGCTTGATTAACAAGCAGATTAGGATAATGGCCGGACATCGTAATTTAATTTGTGACTGACGTTACGCTTGCTACGTGATCTCTATTATTATACAACATTTATTTTATCAAATTATATCTATTGTTTATATTTCAGAGACTCCAGTAGTATTGTAGATAGCTAATACTGCGCGTGATTAAATGCGAATGCTAGTTCCCAGAAAAATAGGGACTGTGAAATGACAGTAATTTCTATGTTCTATACTAATATTATAAAGAGGAAAAATGTATGTTTTTATATTTTTGTATGTAACGAATAAACATAAAAACTACTGGACCGATTTCAAAAATTATTTTGCCGTTAAAAAGCTACATTATCACTGAGTAACATAGGCTACGGACGGAGCCGTGACGATACAGCTAGTATTTTATAAAATAAAAACTCCTCGCATACAGCATATTCTACTATCTCCATTATTATATCTATACTTCAAACAAAAAAATAAACCAGAAAAATAACTAAAATTAAACTTAGCTAAAAATATTGATAGGACCTAAATATATCTCATAAGCATATCCTTCAAAAGTCTAATGTAAAATATTAAACTTACGTCATTATGGCTTTGAGAAATAGCCATGAAGTAAATACCTTTTAATGCTACATAGAACAAATTGCACTGACTACTTAGCTCGCAATAAACCATTAATCAGTAATGGCTAATCACAGTAATCTTATTCAAGGCTCATAGGAAGTACTTACGTACAATACCTACCTATATTATACGTCTTAATATTACACCGAACAGAATGAGATCATAAGTAGGTTGGTATCTACCCATGATGACGTGCTCCTATAAATTTGCAAATGTTGTAAAGACACGATTCATATTTGAATTGAAACAACCCTGAAAAAGTTAAATTTGTACTACGAACATATAAAAAGTAATAATTAAGTACATATAACATGCCTTATTGGTTTGGTGGTAGTAAGCGCGACTGCTGATCGTAAGGTTCTGGGTTCTATCCCCAGGTTGGGCAAACTGTTATTAGGCTTTTCCGTATGGAATTCCTCAGTAGCAGCCCGGAGTTTGGGTTTGTGCCCAGTTAATGGGATATGCCCACCCTCTATTACATGGCACTTAAACATAAAAATGAGAAATGAGGGTATTACTATACATCTCTGTCCAACCCTTCGGGGAATACACGCGTGATGTTATGTTATATAACATAATATTACTAACGTTTAACGTGAAGCTTTTGTTAGAAGTTGCGGCTCATACAATTTCAAACTTATTTTACCTACTATCAATTGTACTCTAACCAAACATTTTGACAGTTTTCATATTCAAAATGTGTTTGTTTGAATGTTTGTCTGTCAACTGTTTGGATGTGGTTTATTACAACAATTTTGATACTAGAATAGGCACGGGTCGTAACCACGATGACCCATAGCGTTACTATAACCATAGTCATTCAAGAGCGTCTTCCAAAAAAGTGCCCAAAGCCCCCCCACAAAGGAGCATTGACCTCAGTCTATGAAGTAAAACGCCTAAGTCGGTCTACGCTGAAATGTTTGGATAATTAATTTTAGGTCCCAAATAACATACTTAGTTTTAGGTCCCAAATAACATACTTAATTTTAGGTCCCAAATAACATACTTAATTTTAGGTCCCAAATAACATACTTAGTTTTAGGTCTCAAATAACATACTTAATTTTAGGTCCCAAATAATATACTTAATTTTAGGTCCCAAATAACATACTTAATCAGTTCATTCAAGCGTTAGGTCCGACAATATCTAATTCACTAGCAGCCCGTCCCGGCTTCGCACGGGTGGACATTTTTCCCTTTTTTGCAACATTTTTCATTTAAGTATGCTTCGCTTCTATTGGTCGTAGCGTGATGTTATATAGCCTATAACCTTCCTCGATAAATGGACTATCCAATACAAAAATAATTTTAGTATATATACTAATATTATAAAGCTGAAGAGTTTGTTTGTTTGTTTGAACGCGCTAATCTCAGGAACTACTGGTTGGAATTGAAAAATAACATCACGCTACGACCAATAGGAGCGGAGCATAAATGAAAAATTTTGTAAACACGGGAAAAATGTCCAACCGTGCGAAGCCGGGACGGGTCGCTAGTATTAGTATAGATTACGAAGTTCTACAAATACAACTACCAGTAAATTCCTTTCCATTATTACAGTAGAAATCATAACAATACGTTAAAAACAAAGAAAGTTTTCCAATACTTTATGCTAGTGTAAATTATATTGTTTATGGGTTCCCATCGCACTTACGGTTAGTTAATGACATTGTAGTTAACTCTTACCACTTATTGAAAGCGAATTTCCATCATTTCTAAGAGACGCGCTTCATCAGCTCGACCCACTTTCTATAGAAAATGTGTCGACATCGTCGTTATGATCAATTTCAACCATAAACAGGAGATATTATTGGTAATGTATTAAATAAAGTGGGAAATAAACTATTTACGACGGTCTACATTGGGACTAAGGCCAGGCCCGCACTGGTACGGCGACAGCGATGCGGCGGCGACGCGAACTACTTACTTGTAGAAAATTTGCAATTTCTTTTACGATATGAACAAATAAATTTCGCTTGTCGTTTCTGCAGTGCGGCCACCGACATATGGTTATATGAGTTTGTTTTCACGAAATCGCCGTCACGTCGCTGTCGCCGTACCAGTGCGGCCCCGGCCTAAGAAGTTTGTTGAGACAACACAGCTTGCGACCCGCAACGAACCCAGTAAGTAAGAATAAATATTGTCTCATTTTCTTCAGAGGAGCGGAGAATATTTTGCAAACAACGAATATTTTAATAGGTTAAAAAAGGCAACAATGAAGATAATGGGTGCAATATTACTTTAAAGAGTACTTATCAAACTATCAACGGTTAATAAGTAACATAACATCACGCCTATATTCCCCAAAGGGTTAGACAGAGGTGTATAGTAAGACCCTCGTTTCGCCGTTATGTTTAAGTACCATTTAATAGAGAGCGAGCCTATTGCCATCAACCGGGCACAAATCCAAGCTCCGGGCTGCTACTGAGGAATTCCACACGGAAAAATCCAATAACACTTTGCCCGACCTAGGAATATAACCCAGGACCTTCAGCAGTCGCAAATGCCACCACTAAACCAACGAGGCTGTTCAGGTATCTACCTATGTCAACAAAGACATTCCACTAAAGGCGAATGAACATAAAATCTCCAATGTTGATAATTAGGTAAACGATCAGAAATCAACTGCCAATATTTCTAATACCTTCCTCACTCAGGTCGGTCCTGCAGGTTGGCTGTAAAATGTCGAACTGCATTGTAATTTTTTTTTCTTCTTATAAGTACGTTAGTTTTTTTATTTTTTAAAAACGTTGCCCCGCTCTGGGATTTCTCCTGTATCGTGGGTGCGTTTACAGACACAAATGTTCACACGCACAAACATCCAGACCCGGAACAACTATCTGTAGGCCATACAAATATTTGTTCCGTGCGGGAATCGAACCCACGACCCGTAGCGCAGAAGCCGATTGCTCAGCCACTGCACCAAACGTGTCGTCAAATAGAAGTAGGTACCTACAATTTGAAAGGCCTGATGTTGCTGTACTATAGAATGTGTGTCATCGTCATAATAATTAAAACCGTAAACGTCCACTGCAGAGCTTGTGTCTCTCAATGGACCGCTGCAATGAACGGTCGTAAATATCGCCATATGGTCATATTCACCACAGTTGGCAAACAGATTGACGATCGTATAAACATAACACCACGCCTGTATTCCCCGAAGAGTTGGGCAGAGGTGTATAGTAACACCCTCATTTCGCCGTTATGTTTTTAAGTCCCATGTAATAGGGGGCTAGCCTATTGCCATCCACTGGACACAAATCCAAACTCCGAGCTGCTACTGAGGAATTCCACACGGAAAAACCCAATAACACTTTGCCCGACTTGGACATTGAAACAAGGACCTCACGATCAGCAGTCACACTTACCACCACTAGACCAACGAGGCAGTTTAAATGACGCGTATAATATGACTTAAAATACAAGGTTAGTCGGAAAGCGGGTACTAAGCCGAAAGGGTGTTAAAATACTCATAATAACCGATAACTTTTGTTCTACAATTTTCCCCAAAAGTCAATACCTAGTTCAAGAGAAATAGCTGTTCAAAGATTTAATAAAAAAAACGCTAAATTCTAACTATCCTCAGCTATGATCAGACGTGTTTACTTTTACGTCATATTTGGGGTCACGGATTAGAAACTCCATTTTTGAATTCATAACTAAAGCAGGGATTAAGAATTTTTGAAAACAGTAAAATAAAAATATTTTTTCATGAAAAAAGAAAATCGAATTTTAAAACTTTTTAACACTTTCTTTAAAACAATCGTCAATGATACATTAAGTGGCCCGCGGCTTAGTAGCCCCTTTCCGACTAACCGAATAGCCTTCCATACGCTAATAATTGTTCGTATCACCCTGTATGCTTTGTGTCTTACATTCAATATTAATTAACGTAATTGTTGAAGCTAATTGAAGTCTAAAATCAAATTAACTTTGTACGTATCTGATAGACATATTGCGCTTCCGTTTATAACGATATAAGTACCTTTAATTACTTTCTGTTAAAGGAAACTCGTTTACTCGTTTAAAAGTTGTTTGTCTAAATAATGAAACAAAGAAAATATATTCTTTGTAACTAACGACTCGTCATATTATTTTCCATTGTTTTACATTTTGCTTGCCTTAATTTCTATACATGAAAGTGTTATTGTTTTTTCAGTGTGAATTTCCTCAGTAGCTGCGCGAAATTTGGATTTGTAACCTATTGATGGCAATAGGCTCGCCCTCTATTACATGGGACTTAAACATAACGGCGAAATGAGGGTGTTACTATACACCTCTGCCCATCCCTTCGGGGTATACAGGCGTGATGTTATGTTATGTTTAAGAAAGTGTGATATTTTTTTCAATCGGTGGTAGGTACTGAATTTTTGCTCAAACAAACGTTTGGTATGTGTAATTAAGGTTGCCATCCGTCCGGGTTTCCCCGGATTTGTCCTAGATTGAGAGGGCGTCCGGGGGGGTTCCCAAAAAGTGACCGAATGAAACCCGGACGACGTTCGCGTTGGCATTTTCGTTCATTTTATATTTTGGTTATACATGTAAAATTAAAATTTCATATTTTTTAATATTTTCAAGTACGTCCGGGGATAAATCCCAATTCCGACAGTTATTTAAATCTTTGTCCGGTGTCGGCAATTTAGGTGGTGGCAACCCTATGTGTAACCAATATCAATGTAATTATTCTTTAGTTAGAAAGATTTCTTTGTTACTGGGTGCGCCCACGATAACTTCTCGTAACGTCTAGTAAGTAATCTAAGGCATCGTTTTGTCTAAATGACAGTTGATATAGTATAAACACAACAAACAACAATGTCGATCGGCTGCGTGGTTGTCTACAAGATCGGATTACCGAAACAAAAGACGACTTAACTTTAGCTTCAATAGTTTATTCAACCGATTCTAAGTCTAAATATTCAATAAACATAACTCAAGTAATTTTGAAACTGACTTAACAGTTTCACATTTCTCAACGCCTCAACACACTGATCAATTAATTATTTGAAGTTACATTAATTGTATTAATAAACACTGACTTATCTCTAAAATATGGCCCAAAAAAACCTTGCCTAAGGCATGTGGCATAACTACGCCCTTCGTCGACCTAAAAAAGAATAAAGGCTTCACACACGCACACCATTCTTATTTCGAATATTTCCTTTGTACAGTAGGGGAATGAAAAGTTTTGTCAGTTTTCAAATTCATTTCTTTCCCACATCGCGGGCACATATTACTTTTTCAAACTGTTGAACGGAACAGACCAATGCATAGAAAATTATGTTTAATTATTTGGCAGCATAGATCAAAAGTGACTTTTGCCTCCATATGACGTAGTAGTGCCATGTAATGTCTCTGATTTGATCCAAGGAGTTTTGTTGTAAAAACCATGACATCAATCAATTCGATGATTAAATAAATTGACATTACTAGTGTCCATCATGTCACCATTACAATTTTTAATATCCTGAAAAAATATTAGTATTTTCATTTCTATAATGTTGGTAATACGTAGTCGGTAAAATAGTTCGTTTCTTGCACTGTGCAAGCAAAAATAGATCTTATGGTGTATAATCTTTTCATTCCCCTACTGTACAATGCGTATTACGTACGGGGTGCCCAGTATATCTTAGCAGGTGGCGAATTAGGGAATTAAATTATAATGTATAGAATTTGACGCACTGTTCACAGTAACTGCCTTGGCAAGCAGCGCCGCCACGAACTGCAACGATTATTGACAAGTACTGTTAGAAAAACAATCCGAGCAACTGAGATTGTAACCAGATATCATTCATTCATTCCTAATAGTTATATTTCTTACATGTCGGCATGAACTCTTGGAATGCGAAGGCCGTAGAGCAGGAACTTAAATGCCATGCCTTTTGATTTAGGTAGCTTATCAAATACTTGGGTCTCTAGTTTAAATATTAAGTTATGAAATGGAGAACTAATGGGAGTTCCCACGATTATAAGATATTATACTAACGTTTAAGTGTTAAATACACATTTTTAAACAGGTTAGGTACACTGACAATTTTCACTTAATTTTATCACAACACATACCATAACATCACGCGTTAAACTCCCCGAAGGGTTCGCCAGGGGTGTTTTTAGTACACCTTCGTTTCGCCAGTTATGTTTTTTAAGACCCATGTAATAGGGGGCGAGCCTATTGCCATTAACCGGGCACAAATCCAGATTCCGGGCTGCTACTGAGAAATTCCTAATGGAAAAACCCAATAACACTTTGCCCGACCTTGGGATCGAACCCAGGACCCCATGCTCAGCAGTCGCGCTTCCGACCACTAGACCTATAAGGCAGTCAATCCTCAGAATCAGGAATTTTATCATTATAATTACAACCTATTATTAACCGGTACCTACAACTATAGGATGTACCGGTATTACTTGATTCTTTATGGACCCAAACATTTTGTATACCTACCTACATAGTATGGTATCCTTTACCTAAATCATATCATATCGAATAAAGTATCAAAAAACTATAGAAACCCTTAAGATTTATTTGTGGTCCTTCGATCCGCATATCAGATTGAATACCGAGTAAGGTAGTAATGTCACGAATTTGTCAACTTGAAACATTACCAATGTAAAAAGAGCATGTTATACGATAGCGTGGGAGATACATTTCATTAATAAACGTATGTTTTTTAATGCGAGTCACGTGTTTTATTATTAACAAAAAAACTCACCTAACGGGACACGAATCTATATTTAATTATTTAATAGTACTCATAATATTACGACATTGAATAATAAATAGCTTTCAAATAGAATACTACACTTCTAATTAGCCTATAAACAACTTTTTCAACCAATATCGAGCTTTTTGTTAATCTCGTTCCGTATAAAGTTTTCTAATCATAGACAATCGACGACGTAGACAATAATATACAAGACAATCAGCTGCATCGTGAATCATCAAGGAGAGGCAGGCGTCGGTATTCAATACAATAGGTTAATACGCTTACAAATACCAGCTCAATTGGTTACATCGTCTGTCCCAACAGCATACGCTATTTTAGACAATCTGTTAACAGGTTTAAGGAGGAAAATCGATTGACAGGATTCGGGATATAATTTAATGCACACAGTTCGATTGCTCGAGACACCTTGAAGCTTTGATTGGAGCAACATGCTGATAGCGTGAACTAAACACGCCGGTAACACGCGGACATACCTAACAAAAGCACGCTAATGAGGAAACCGTGTATATAACACACCGGCCGATTGAGACTCGAACACGGTGATTGAGTGAAAGTAACTACAGTAAACATTGTAACGGTAATGTTGTAATAACAATGCAAGTAATACAACAGACTAATAAACGTTTTGAACTTGGGAGAAAACTAGAACGCGTGTTATTATGGCACGTAGGGAAGGTGAATTTAATTTTACTGAGAAGTTTGACTGCTCTAGCTGTGTTACGTTCGTATAACAGAGTTTTCTGATAAACATTCTGTAACTATGTTCCAGGTATATCTTGTTTCTCTTCTTTTTGTGGTGTAAGTTTGTCATTGCCATCCGAGTTTTCATTGTTTGCGTTTGAAATAATGGAGTAATGTATGGAGAAGATAAGGTGAACAAATTACGTTGTTCGTAGCGTTTATTTGAAAAAAAACTATGCTATGGGAGGGACTCATGACAAATCGCACCACCAGTCCACTATGCACCGGCCCCCGTAACACCACCCAGGCCCTCAGCACCCGCGGCCCCCATCCCCTCACTCATGGCCACGAAAGTGTTCTTCCAGGACACTCTTCCCAGCCTGCTCAAATCTTTGTCCTCCTGCAATATGGATTGGGCACAAAATATGATTTCCGCTTGGAACGCCACTCAAGGCAATCCAATCGCGCGTATCAATGTCCTCCGCGATTTTGAGGACATTCTGAACCAACTAATCTCGCTACCCTCTAATGGATACTGAGACCAACACTAGAATCAAACCCCGATCCCTTAGGTTAGGTTTCTTCAACGCGAATAGCGTAGCCGGTCAACGAGATGAGATCGCAATCTTTCTGCGTGATCATCAAATTGACATATTTCTAGTACGGGAAACGTTTCTGAAGCCCCACAATAGGAATCCTGGAATTGCCAACTACAAGTTAGTTCGCAACGACAGGACCCGTTGTGGCGGTGGTGGTACCCTCATATACTACAAACGTTCCCTGTACTGCACCCCGTTAGACCCCCCTCCCGATCTCCAGTATCTGGAAACCTCTATCTGTCGGTTAGGCATGACAGGACATCAGCCGATCACTATCGTGTCGGTCTACAACCCCCCGTCTAGTCTGAGACTTCCTCTCGAGAGCGACCTTAGAGCTCTATTCGATCTCGGCGGAGGCTCCGTTATCATAGCGGGCGACCTCAACGCCAAACACATCACTTGGAGCTGTCACTCCAATAACCCGGCCGGCCGGACACTCGAAGCACTGAGCCCTCTGCTCGACTTCGATGTGATAGCCCCCATGTCCCCCACTCACTATCCCGCCAACGTTGATGACAGACCCGACATATTCGACATTGCGCTCCTAAAGAACGTAGGCCTCGCCATACGCTCGATAGAAACGCATGAAGAGTTAGACTCTGACCACCGACCCGTTGTCCTAGACCTGGGTCCCCGGGGCGGTCCCCCGGATCCCGGTCTACCCGCGCTTACTAAAACGATCACGGACTGGCGGAAGCTAGAGGAGCGTCTCAAGTCTCCGTCGTCCGCACATTTAGATTCAATCCCCGACAACATAGTGACAATCGCCGACACGTTGGGCGCTATCGACTCCCTCACAGGTCACGTACAGTCCGCGGTGAACGAGTGTTCACGACAGATTCCAGCGGTGGAAGATCACCGCTGGAAACTGCCTGACGATGTGCGTGAACTGTTGACGGAGAAGAATGCGTCCGTACGCGCGTATGACACTTTTCCCTGCGAAGGCAACCGCCTCCATATGCGTTCTATGCAGCGTGCTGTAAAGAAACGCATACAGGAGGTTAGGGAGTCCCGCTGGGACAAGATGTTAGGCGAATTAGAGCCATCCCATCTCGCTTTCTGGCGTTTGCAACGCGCCCTCAAAAATGAATGTGTAGCTTCTACTCCCCCTCTCAATCGTCCGAATCAAAGGCCGGCCTTTGAAGACGACGAAAAGTCCGAATGCCTAGCCGACAGTCTAGAAGCCCAGTGTACGCCCAGCGCATTACCAGTAGACCCGGTCCATCTGTCCCAGGTGGATACCGAAGTCGAACGTAAAGCCGCTCTCCCCCCCGTAGAAGATCCTGATGATCCCCTGCCCCCTGTCACCGCGGATGAGGTGCGGGCGATAATCAAGAATCTTAAGCCCAGGAAAGCCCCCGGTCACGATGGCATCACGAACAAGGTGATTAAACTCTTTTCCGCCCAGCTCATAGTCCTAATGACCGCCATCTTCAATGGCGCTCTTAGCAATAACCTCTTTCCGCAAGCTTGGAAACAAGCCACAGTTATAGGCATCCCCAAACCCGGCAAACCCAAGTGTGAGCCGTCCAGTTATCGCCCCATAAGCCTTCTCAATTCGTTTGGGAAGATTTATGAGCGTATCATTTATTCGCGTTTAAAGGGATTCGCATATTCCCATAACCTCATTCCCGACCAGCAGTTTGGTTTTCGTCCCACCCACTGCTGCACTAGGCAACTTCACCGTATTGTCGAACACATAAGCTCCGGCTTCATGTTTTCATACAAGACAGGCATGCTGTTCTTCGACGTAGCGAAAGCCTTCGACAAGATCTGGCACAACGGTTTATTATATAAACTGTACCAATTCAACGTGCCAGACCGTCTCGTGCTCATCATTCGAGACTTTCTGTCGGATCGCACCTTTCGCTACCGAATAGACGGCACGCTTTCGTCTCCACATCCGATCCGAGCCGGAGTCCCTCAGGGCTCCGTGCTAGCCCCCCTTCTGTTCACGCTGTACACCAGCGACATTCCCACTCAAGGCAAGGCCCAGTTGGCACTTTTCGCCGACGACACGGCTATTTACTACACGGGTAGTGACCTAAAATCTATCTCTCGCATCTTACAGACCGCAGCCAACCGCCTCGGCGCTTGGTTTCGGAAGTGGCGTATCGAGGTTTCTTTTCGAGAGGCACGGCGATAACCACTCACGTTGTCCCCCAGTAGTCATGTTTGGAAAAGAGATCCCTTGGGAACTGAGCGTCAGGTACCTGGGGGTTATCCTAGACCACCACCTCTCGTTCCGGCAACACATCAAAAAGGTGCACGCTCGCGCCTCTTTTGTTGTGGGCCGGTTACACCCTATGATTAGGGCGCGCAGTAAGCTCTCGCTTAGAAATAAGTTGAGACTTTACCTGACGTGCATTCGCCCCATATTAACCTACGCCAGCGTCGTGTTCGCACACGTTAGGCCATGTCGCTTTAAAGCATTCCAGATCTTGCAAAACCGCGTATTGCGCAGAGCCGCGGGCGCATCGTGGTATATGCGCAACGTTCAGCTTCATTTAGACTTAAAAATGCCAACGGTAAGGCAATATCTCAAACGCACGTCTAAGCGTTACTTCGACCATGCCCCGAGGCATCGGAACCCCCTCGTGACCGCCGCGTCCGATTATAAACCCTCCCAGATTAGCATAGTCCGCCGTCCCCGGCATGCGCTACTAGAGCCCGATGATGAGATCACCCTCCTCCAGGAGGCGAATAAATCGACTAGTACTATACACATACACCGCCGCCGCCGACCGGCGTATCGCCCTCGCCGACGAGGCCCCTCGCGACGTCCCACCGCCGCCGCCCCCGATCCACCGTGCTCACCCGCCGCAGCCGCGGAGCCGGTCGTCCCTTCTGACTCCGCGCAGTCACCATGACGCGAGAATACAGCCCTCATCAAGCTGTCGTATCCCTCCCAGTCCTCTTGCATTCGACACCCTAAGAGTTCGAGTCCCCCCTTGGGGACACTCTCAGAGGTGTCGCTGCTATAGTCATAGCCATGATGTTACAGTAGTTAGCTTTGCGTAGTTATCTAGGTAGTTAGAATAGTAGGTATTGGTTCGGAGACCCTTCTGGTCTCGCCAATAATAGCCAGGTTACGTAGAAAAGGTCCGCAAGACCATCTACAATAGTCGATTAGGAAAAAAAAAAAAAAAAAAAAAAAAAAAAAAAAAAAAAAAAAAAAAAAAGGGACTCATGGCTAATTACCAACCGCGCGTATCATACGATTTGCGAGATTAAGCTGCGCTTGCCGCGGTCAGTATGTCGATGGGTGACCATTCGTTATACATCGAGACCCCCTCCGTGCCTCGAAGAGTTGTCAAACGAATACCTGTGACAGTCGTTACGGAAAGTCAAAATTCCGAAAGTCTGACAACTGGTCTAACCTTAGGATATCGGCATTGCCCAGTAACTGGGTTGCGGAGGTTTGATGGCAGTCGCTTCGTGTAAAATACTGGTATTCAGCCGCATCTGGTTAGACTGGAAACTGACCCCAACATAGTTGGGAAGAAGCTAGCCAGCACATTTGGAGAAACTATGCGTGCATTCATGAAGCGACGAGCAAGTTCGGAATATTTATTCAGAAGCCAATAATACATGTATAGCATATTTGTAAACAGATTTGCATTTTAGGCGAAAATATGTGTTAACAAACATGACTGGCTAGTTTTAGCAGGTATCGATATATATATCGATATCTGAAATATTGCTGCTTGTTCGAATCAATTTACAAACCTTTCTCAAATTCCGAATCATATTTTAGTACCGTACAAAACGTATGTTGTAACAAATATTACAAAACAAAGAATAGACTATTTGTACTAAAATTTTAACAACACCACAATAAAATTGAACTTTTAAAGTTTCTGTCAGTTCCACTCTTGCGCATATTACAAAACAAAAAATAGTAACTACCTATATTTGTACAAAAATTTAAGCAACACCACAATTAAATTGAACTTTTAAAGGTTTTTTATCAAAATTGATTCAGTTCCACTCTTTCGCAATACCAAGGATATTACTATTGGTACAAACAACAATTGTTAAACTTTAAACTCATAGTTGCAATAGATAAATGGAAATCAATTCGATTGGTGTTTCATAGTTGCACCAAACTTTGGCAGTTTGGCTGCGAATGTAAGTAATTGCAAAAATAAAGAAAATTTAATTTGTTACAATAGGTAGGTACCTACCTATACAGGGTGTAAACAAAACCATGTAATTCCTTCAAACCTGGTGATGTATTGCTGACATAGATAGACAACCTTAAACAGGGCATTTTAGATTCAATGAAAACAATATAGAATGAGTAATAATTTGTGTTCATAACGTGAGGCATTTTAGCGCCCCGAGTTAAATGAAATCCCTTACAGGCAAAAGTATCCCTTGCAGGATTAATCAATGTCAGCAGTACATCACGAGGTTTGAAGGAATTACATGATTTCGTTTACACCCTGTATGTAGTTTTAGGTGCTTAAAATGAGCTTTTTAACAGAAAACTACAATGAACAGTCGGTTTTAGGGGTCAGGGGGCTAATAATCACATTTGGTTAATCGTATTTGATTTCATATTCGAAATCATAACTACAAGTGGGCTGCACATGCAGTCGGCAGCTACCACGTAGTTGCACTGACTGCATCTTAACTGCCCTCAAAAGCAGTGATAGCCTAGTGGTGTTACCGTCGGACTGCTAAGTCATAGGTCTCAAGTTCGAAACCAAAGCACGCACCTCTGACTTTTCGGATACATGTGCGTATTGTTTAATTATCACTTGCTTAAAAACGGTGAAGGAAAACATCATGAGCAAATCGGCATGCCTGAGAGATATTTCTCGACGTCATGTGAAGCCAAGTCAGAGGCACATGGGCGGCATAAACTCTGACACCAGGTTACTAACCACACGATTAGAAGTAGAACTACCTTCAAGCTGCATTTGACAGTTTCGTAGTTTGCAATAGCGACTGCATGCGCAGTCCACTTGCAGTTATGATAACTAATATAAAATGAAATATGGTTTACCAAATGAGACGTTATTAGCCCTCCTGGATCGCTTTTATGAGAACATAATATCGATGGCAGCAAAGTAAAAGAAGACATCTACGAAATCGCAATTTTACAGGAGAGCACATTTAGTAAGTCAAAAACAGAGGCCATTTTGCTGCGATGTTTCATATATATCGAGTGTAGTTAGATGTCTTCATTTACATGCCAGATTTTCTTCATTATTTAGAAATTATTTTGATATAGGCTTGTAGGTAGGGTTGATTAAGCTCACTTTTGTAAAAAAAGCATTTTGGCAAAAATGCAGATGTCCGTATCTACTTTGCTGCCATCGATATTAAATCAGTATTTATGTCATATCGTCGATCGAGTAATTCCACAAGGAAAAACCCAACAACACTTTGCCCAACTTGGGGATCGAACCCAGGACCTCACGATCAGCAGTCGCGCTTGCCACCACTAGACCAACGAGGCAGTTAAAATAAAATAATCTGATAAAATAATCATGTAGTATCTTTTATCATAGAAATAAATTTGACGTTTTGCCAGATTTTTTAGAGAAAGTCTGTCAAAATGTCCAACTTATTTCTCAGACAAAAGTTATCTGACAATTGTAAAATAGGCCCTTAAGAAAGTAAATAATTTGATAACGCTGGAATTAAAACTTTCTCTCTACTCTTTTTACGACTTAACTATTCATTAAACGAAGTTCGATAACATATTTTTACGTAACATTTAATGGTCAATATGTTACATATTACCCTATTTACCTAAAACGATAACAATATAACAATTTTAGATTTTTTCACGCACATGTAACATAGCTTGGGAAAACTTTAATTGTTTCTATTCGCTACACACGCACTATTCACACGACTTTGGTCTTAATTTTAAAAGCTATTGCAGTCTAATTACATAACAAATTGTTTAATTAATTAAGGTATTTTATTGCTTGGAATATTAATTAATAGTTCAAAAATATTTTTTATTGGATTAGAGACTGCCTCGTTGGTCTAGTTGTGGCAAGCGCGACTGCTGATCGTGAGGTACTGGGTTCGATCCCTGGTCGCACAAAGTGTTATTGGGTTTTTCCGTGTGGAATTCCTCAGTGGCAGCCCGGAGTTTTGCTTTGTGCTCGGTTGGTGGCAATAGTTTCGCCACCTATTACATGGGACTTAAACATAACGGCGAAATGAGGGTGTTACTATACACCTCTGCCCATCCTTTTGGGAAATACAGGCGTGATGTATGTATGTAAAGAAAAGCTTTTTACATTTTATCATTCCATGACAAAACTAAAAATAAATTGTCTCTAGAGATCCTGTCCTTTTTTTTATCGTTGGAAAACCTTCATGTATGTCCCTCGCCCGGGGAAGGCGAGGAGGTCTGCCGGACTCTTACCGGCTAAAAACCAACGGTGTTCCTCCTCCTGACCATTCGGCCGGGGTCACGGGATTCGCAAAAGCATGCACCGCAACCCCGGCAGAAGAGATCCTGTCCTAAGGTCCATACTAAACCTTAGAACCTAAATTAAAATCTAAAATATTAAGGGACAACGTACATGTTTCCGAAACACTTAATTACAGTATAAATGATGAATGTATCAGCATTCTTATTGGCGTACGATGGCCATATTTGTTTTGTTGGCTTCTTTTGTTTGGGGTGATATTTGGATGGTGAACACCACGGCACATTTATTACAACATGGATGATTTACTTGCCTCGATTCGTTAGGACATTGACGTAACTAATGACCTACATTTTTAGGGCTTTCCCGTTGTTTTTGTGTAAGTAGTTGTGTATGTAGGTACAACGTAATGTTTGTTAGTAAATCTATTTAGATTTTTTTCTGACAATAACCAACCTCCTTTTTTTATATTTGTTGTCCCAGACTAGGGTTTCTGCTGTATCGTGGGTGCGTTTACAGACACAAATGTTCACACGCACAAACATTGAGACCCGAACAACTATCTGTAGGCCATACAAATATTTGTTCCGTGCGGGAATCGAATCCACGACCCGAAGCGCAGAAGCCGATCGCTCAGCCACTGCACCAAACGTGTCGTCTTAATACTTAAATATGTACCAGCAACAAACGCACTGAAAAGTAAAAGAAACATTAAAAAAATACTAAAAAGATTAATAGGTGGTACACTAAACATTCCCTAGAACGTACCCCATACTACGTGACCCATTCTTGTCAATTTTTTACCCCCCTGCCCCCCCTCGGTGACCACCCGTAGTATATGATCAAGTGCCCCTGTGACCAAGCGTGGTATTTTGAAGACCCCCCCCCCCCCCCCCCTCACCCCTGAACGGGTCACGTAGCATGGGTACGTTCCCTTACGTAAGTAGGAGGAAATTGTTATGTAACAAATCAGAGCCTAAAACTAAAATCGACGAGTTGGCGAAACGTTATGAGCTTAGACCTAACGAGCTTAGGCTCATTAGGTCTAGAATTTACAACCTAAAAGGTCTACCTATGCAAATGTGATGGATTAGCCTTATGTGACTCAGCACAATCCCATACACATTCCGAACATACACGCATGTACCTACATAATATCAAGTAAATAGCTTTGCTGTGCAATATAACAAAGATGTTTTGTGTGTTACAAAAAGACGGTATTATCGATAGATAAAATTCGCCACTCCGCATCGTAACTGCCGATGATAACTTATTCGAGAAGCCCATTTTGGCCCAAATTTATGGTTGATTTAACTCGTTTATTCCGGGAAAGAACTTCCCATGCTTAACGATGAGATACACCAAGGAAGATAGGGTAATGCCGAAGCTATTCTGAATTCTTACGCATTTTTCCGTGTTCCAAAAGTTTGGTATGTTGCTGGATTAAATTAAAAAGATCGAACCCTTTTAAATTTTTGTGTAGGTGTACATTCCAAACGTATTAATGATTCCTACCTAAAATTCTATAAATGCCTAAATTCAAATAAATTAACAAACAATATAACCTAAATACAGCCTTCGAAGTTCCTTGTAAATAAATTCATAGTGAACGAAACCCTATAAAAGAGGAAAGTAGGCCAATTAGGCAGCATATCCGTAAACAAAAGGGAAATCTGATACGCGTATCATAAATCCGAAGTTCATAGTTGATAAGTATGCCACGTGCTGATAATTGATTTCGCGCCTCTGATAACTATAATGTATTGACTATCAGCGATAGGTTCGCGAACAAACACGTAGTTCGGACAACTCACGACGTGACGCGAATGTTGCAAACTTGATCCGATCCGTTAAAATTACCAACACGATCAATAGCACAAACAACGTAGAGGTCTCGGTCAAAGTTTTCCTTTGACAGGTTCGTTTGTTATTCAGAACAATCACGCTTTAGTAGGCTACCGCTAACCTGGTTACATTCCTATCGCTAAGAATTTAAAGCTCCTTAATTAAAAACCGAAGGCAGTAGCACAGAATACTGCAAAGGAAACAGTCCAATTCATTCCATTCTCCTCATAATAGGTAATCCGCTACAATAGCTTGATTTGCCTAATAGCATAATACTGAACTTCCAATCGTATAAGGGCTTCCAATTAATTAACTATGCTCTCTAATTCCATGAAGTTGCGAGGCGGTGCATTAAATTCCGCTCATCCGCACAAGCTGCATAGAACCTCGCCTTAATTGCAAAGAGCCGCGTCAGCTAAGATTTACCAATTAAGGGAATCGGAAGCGGAACCACTTGCCCACTCAGCGGGGCTCAGCGCATCCGAGCATGGTGAACCGGCAGACCAGACCCATACGTGATTCTATAAGGAACTAACGAACACACCATAACGTAAGCAAATAAAAGGCTGAAAGGGTATCTTCATTTACATTTTTTGTGAAGGACACACGCTCGTTTTTTTGTTTGGGACGTAAAACATTTTGTCCCAAATATGTCGTATTTAAATTATCAGCCACATTATTTTATGGTTCCTCTGAGCTGGAAAAGAAAGAAACATTATAGTATCAGCTATTTATCTTCCCACGCAATTTGTAAGAGTCAACGTGGAGTCAACTGTGGGAAGCGGATTACTTAATATTTCGTCGCCAAGCAACCGGTCACTACACGCGATACGACAAAGCTTAAACACACGTTACCTGTTTTTATTTTTGTTGCATCAAACCTTACTCTCGTCTCAAAGACACGTACCTTACGATACTTTCGACTTTGTAAACCTTGCCAGCAAAAAAGTATCAGTCATGTACCAGCTTTATCTCGTCGAAAAAAGATACATTTACTTTATTTAAATAAACGTTATCTAAAGTGGATACCAGCTAGAAAATATAAAATTAAAACGAGAAAATTCTGGAGAGACCACGAGATAAATCGATATCTTTATCTTAATGAAAATTAAGCCCGGACATGAAATATCTTTGTCATAAAAATAAAACTTTAACACCACTAACTGACAATAAAAGTGACTTTATAGAAGGACAAAAATAAATTTACATTGAAACAGATAAAGTTACTTCGGAATTAGCCATTTTGTTAAAAAAGTAGGCGAAAAATAACTCGATGTCTAAGATCTTTGCAGATTATTTTCCACCAATAATTATTACAAGGCCCAGAGTTGAACTGTTTGGGCAATAATGAGATTAAAGGAAGTCATTCTTTTAAACTTATCTGTATTACGGGTAAGTAAACCCTCAAGCCAGTATGTAATAAAAAACAAAAGAATGGGAACAAAGACAAGGTAAATTAAACAAGAAAAAATAGGCAACACGTTTGAACGTGATTCTTTAAGTCGCTTGAGAAAATGTCCCCCATCTTTCATGGGAATAGCACGCCTTTACCCCATGTTACCCCGAGGATCTAGTTAAGTAAACAACAGTATGTTTGTATAAATGCAAATCTCTGTGGAGAATATCCAATTAAAATGATAAAGGTTGCAAAAGAAAAGAGAGTCGCAACATGCTACATTAGAAAGAAACTAGAAAAATAAAGTCTTACATGAACTCAGCTGTTCTGTGTATAGGTATATCGTCTGTGTCGATATATTCATAATGACAGAGCATTATTAAATTATGGCTTAAAAAATATTAACAACTTTTAATTACATACCTTGAGCACTTAGCTGGAGGTTGTAATTTATAGGGTGTCTATTCAAAATTCTCTTTGATGTATCAAAGGAAGTGAACGTTTAGATGCTAGTAAGATTTTAAGACGACAGTTAATCTTTTAATTAACCACGACTTTAACATTAAAAATTAATTAAAAAGCTCACATGTTCTACTTTAAACTACTCATAAATTTACGAGCACCGTGTAGGATGTTTTGTATTATCCATGATTAAGGGTTTATCTGTGATATTTATCAATAAACTTGGAGGCGTTGTTCTGAATTCTTGAACCGTTTCAAGATTAACAAGACGCTGGATATTGAATCAAAATCCAATTAATATTGTCGACGTCAAAAGAGCTACTCGGAGACAGTATCAAGCGCCCGCTCGTTAACTTAAAACTACGCCATCTTTATATTTTAAAAACATATTATGATAATGGCACTAAAATATTTATAAATACTAATTAAAGTCCATGTAGAACGTGAGTTCTTAGGTTAATATTGTTATCAATTTAAACAGCAATATTAACATAACAGATCCTGTATAAACATTAATTCTACGATCAAGAAATTTTAATTGAAGTAGGGAATTACGTATGTAAATGAGAACCCCATAAAAAATAATGCCGATAGCGTCTTATCATAATGCTCTTAGCAGGCTATTACAGTACAATCTAATACTGTCTAACTATTCGACGTCTATTTAGAATTCTGTGTGTCCAGAAGCGATAAAGTCGGCGGACCTAATAACTGGTATTATTAACCAGTCAGCGTAGTTATTGCTGGAGCAGCTATCCGCTTGCGACAATACGCCTTTAATTGAATGTCCACTGTTTATCTTTGTTATAGTAAGTACGCTGAATTATCTACTGAAAGCTTAGATAGACTATCTCTATAATTTAGTTTGTAATATTATCGGTTTCCTCTATTTTACGGTCAATAATTTTGATTTAGAAACTCGAGTAAGCTTTGATTAATAGCAAGTAACAGTGGTTCAAAGACCACATTACATTGTTGATATCTCTAGGTTTGTACATGTCTGCAATCTACAGTGGAATGATTAATTTTCCTGCTCTGTGCACACACACACAGGTTTGCTTTTCAATCGCATCAAAATCCTACACAAGGTTGTATGCATGTGCTTACAATAAGTGTAATATTGTGATGTCGGGCCAGTGCTCTGTGGTGTCAGATACAGGTGTCGCGATGTGCAATACGCAATAACCCTGTGTCGGGAGCACGAATTGCCCCAAACTATTTGTGGTCCAAAGTTTGGAATGAGCGTGCGCTGCCTCTAACGTTTTGCTACATTGCATGAATATTTGAGACGTGGTATTCATTCCGTGTTGACGTGAATTTGGAACGAAATCATGTTTTATATAGCGATTCTTGGATAAAAGTAAACTGCAATTTTAGATGAGATATTTTTATCAATCTTGTTGCTAAATAACGTTCTATCTTCTTCAGATTTGCTATTCAAGTACATATAAGCTTGGGTTTTTAATTTACCTTTACAGTCTTTGATTTTAAAAGAACCATTTAAATGACATAAAATATGACAGATTCTGTAATCGGTAAGTATGAAAGAAATTAGATTCTCGTTGGGTCCGGTAATTGAGTGAAACCTAATGGTCCCAGGAGGCGCAGTCAAATAGCCCTGCTTAAACGAACCAATCATGGGAATGATCAATTTTATTTACGTAATATAACGACTTCTTATATTAAATTTTCAGAACTTACGGCATTTCTTGGTATATAAAATTCCGATGAGGCGTAAAATGTATGAGAATCAATAAAAACAACATGAAGAATTTAGATAAGAATAAGGATAAGAATAATTTTATTGGTCCCTAATTACAAAATAAATTTCAAAAATAATAATATTGTAGGTATGGTTACTGTAACTAGAATTATGTAATATAGGTATTTAAATAGTGGTCCCCGAACTAGGCAGCGCCTGTATCTTGGGGGCCTGAGTTGCGTTATCTTAAATTTTAATTCGAGACATTAAATGTTTGCGCTAACTTAAATTTAATTTCAGATCGCACTTTGGTTCTGTATCCAAACTTTTTCCAAAATTATTCGTACGTAAGTCGTCCGCAACTCGTAAGGAAACAAGTTTTTTTGCAGTTCGAAAGAATTTGTTAACAAGTGTTTACCGCAGTGTATTTATTACTCAAGACGCCTTTTACGATATCCATGAAAAGTTATCAGGCGGCTTCGAATATTTTTAGCCGGGACCACACGCCAAAGAATTTATAGACCCAATATTCCCAGTTTTACTTTGGTACAGCAGATGTAGGAAATCCACCCAATAACAATAATTAATTAATTTGCATTTATTACGGCACGCGTCCGATAAGTTTTTATTACATTTGGACCCAAAAATTAAAGCTAACACACGTTTACTAATTTGATGTGCGAGTTGCAGACATTCGTGCCAACTGTTTTAGGAAACTGTCGTTAGACGCAGGGTTGTCACTACGGCGCGGCGTTCATACAAAAGGGTATTTAAATGTCTTGTTGAAATATAAAAAGGGACGCTGTATTTCGTACATCTGAGATTTTGTAAAATTCACGGTATTCGAGTTAACATGGCTAAAACGCCATCCCCATACCTTAGCATACCTAAAGACTGAACAGAAAAGCGTATTTAAAATGTTTCCCTGAAAGGTAAGACTCAATATGTTGTCCGGTGTTTTGAGCGGAGTTATGTGGCGGGCGTGTGCAAAATACCGGCAAACGTAGCGGCGATAAAGGGTTAGGTCCAAACTTATGGGCGCGCACCGGTTGAATGAATAGTGCTCTTAATTGCCAGCCAGCTTTGTCGATGGCTTTCCACTTTTTAGGACGCCATTTCCGAAGCTAAGGGGCGGAAATTGCAAATCGTATGAAGTATATCGTTCGAAATTAAATTAACTTCGGAATAAAATATATTGTATCCATATTCTACTGTATCGGAATATATATCTTTTGTAATTTTATAAACAACTCGTAATTGTGTATTTATAAAAGTCTAGAACTTTCGGTCTATTCTATAAAAATAAGTAGACGACAAAATGTCGCAAGTATTTAGCAAAAATCACTGTATAATTTATTTCAATTGCATATCAATTTATAGTACAGACATTCAACGGAGATAATTACTTATAATAAATTGATCAATGGTTGACCATATCTTAGTTCATAGCAATCAATGTTTAATAGAGCGTGAAGTTCTTTTGTATTAGGAAACAGAGTACGTGACAAATTGTAAACAAAAAATGTTTTATTAATGTAAAATCAGACAACTTGATCACGATAACCCTTGCGTGAAACTGACTAGAGATGCGCCACACGAAACGCAAACGCGCTAACTGAAAACCGATATCGATATTCTGCAGTTTGAAGACACTCAAATTAAATGTTCACTCTGATATTTGCCAGTTTGACTTATCTTATTTTGTCTAGTACCTACCCTTTTATATCCAATCCGATTAACTGAACTCGGATAGAATATCCTCTTATTATCTTTGCAGTACGTTAATTAATTGTGCACTCTTTGACTGTCAATACGCTCTGTTACGCTTAAGTTTAAATCCAACTTTACGTTACCTATCAGTAGTACGTTTTTCCAAAATTTATATCCGCATAAACGTGATTCAAATAGACAAAGTTGACTAAAGTAATTAGTCGTATACAAAACAGCCCATCCCTAGCTCTGATTCAGTAGCTGCCTTTATAGTTGGTAGTTTGATTCGTTTTATTTGTTGGCGGGTATTTTCCGATCCCCATTCACATGAATCAAACCGAGCGGACTCATTTATTTGATAGTAACCGACAAGGTACACCCCTACCCAACTATAAATTCGTACGTAGACAAACTAGGGGATAGTAAAATAAAATGGAATAATCTTAATTAATCATCTCTTTATTGCTTTTCCTTTATATTGAATTGTTTGTAACATGGATGGATTGGTTTTTGAGACACATATTAAGTTCCTTCTATTTAAAAAGATATTCGAAAAATGTATTTCTACATACCAGTCTGGAATAAGTAGTTATATTCAAATGTTTGCGAACATAAATCTACCTTTATCTTAGCACAAAACCAAGATAAGGAGTCTAGACGTCCATTCCATAATTTAGGCGAGGGCCTCAATACAAGAACCTAATTCCATTTGAATTTTAATTCCGGCCGCTAGAAAATAAATTAGATACGAATTTGTCTGACTCATTTGAGAGCTCCCAGGCCGGAATAAGACACCTATTTCTTCATTTTCCCATTTCACAGTCTTATTTGATAAAAGATATCTTGTTTCATTAAGTTAATGAAGAGTGTTGTAGTAATCCAATCCTGTTTACTAATTAATACGGTAAAACTTCTGCACGTTAAAATTGGGGGTGAAACTTTAATAAATTCTTATGTGATAGCTTCATTACTTTTTCGCTGGTGGTTACCTACCAAATGAACGTACCTACTTTAATAAATATTTACTAATAAAGCAGTAATAGCCTAGCGGTTGAACGCTTACCTACTTTCCATGCAGGAGGGTCTGAGTTAAAACCCGGCCCGTACCTCTAATTTTTCATATCCGGATCAGAATATGATTATCACTTGCGTTAACGGTGAAGGAAAACATCGTGAGGAAACCTGTATACCTGACAGAGCTCCACAAAGTTCTCGATGGTGTGTGTAATCCGCCAACCCGCACGAAGCCAGCGTGGCGGACTAAGGCCTAAATCCTTCTCATTCTGAGAAGAGGTCCGTGCCCAGCAGTGGACAGTAATGGGCTAATTATGTTATTATGTTTTAATAATCACTTTTCAACAAAAATAAAACCGACTTCAAATGGTCTATCTCCGAAGTTCTTCATCAGATCTTTACCAAATTTAAATGTGACCACTTTGAAAGAATACTCTTTCAAACAAAAAAAAGAATCATTAAAATCGGTTCACAATTAGCAAAGATATCGCGGAACAAATATACAAAAAAAACATACATACAATCGAATTGAGAACCTCCTCCTTTTTGGAAAAAAGAGCTCATGCATATCCGATACGATATGGAATTAGTCATGAAGGTAGAAAAACAAGATTTACTGTCTATTTTAGTAGGTATAATAATAGTTACATATAAAAATAGCAAACCGAAAAAAACAAAAACTTCTTGTTAAAGAAAAATGTAGAATAACAAAAATCGATAATATATTTTATATCGTTATTGCAAAGTCGGTCGATAACGAAAAAAATATAAACCTGAACAAGTTGTCGTTATTTATTTGTAATAATGAAAGTCCAAAAGTGATGAGCAAAAAACTTTGCTACAAAAAGACGTAACTGTGTTGAATGCATTTTGGGTCGTAATTAGCGATAGATTTTTCCAAAATTAATTAAAAGTCACCGTTGGCCACAGCTTCGGGCGAACGATGTACGTGCTTAAAATACTTTCGGATTCCCCTTTTGTTCTACTATTTCTGCCTGAACACCTAGCTATGTTTGTATTTCTCGGAAAGCCTAATGTACTAAAAAAAATTCATGCTACAAAGTATAAGATGCTGGCTGATGTTATTCGCTTTTGAGGAAAAATTTAATTAATAAAGAGAATAAGAACAAGTAACAAATGTTACAAATGTGAACTAAGTCTTATTTCATGTATTTTCAAGAGTTGTGTACCTATCAAAAATGTCTAATATTTACGAAACAGTAATAACACACTTTACTGTGTCAATGCATTACTAGGAATACTCTGTTACTCTATTTTATTTTTAAAAAGAGGCAGCTTTTTATTTTTGACAAAACAAAACTTTAGAGAATAGAGTAATTTTCGAGTGCATTGTGAGAATAATTGTAGGTATTATCACAGATTAAAACTAGACCGGTGGCAGAGCGTGACTCGCCACGGTCGGCTGCCTCCAGCCGGTGCAGTGGCCGGCGTTCAACTAATAAGTTGAGGTGCCATCAGACATAAGTAACCGCACAAATTTATTTTGTTTTTGTTAAAAAAAAAGGTAAAGCAGCGTATCTTTTTAGTACCTTTTTTATAAAATGCAAGAGCGAAAGTTCTTTTAATTAGCTACAAATAAAATAACAACTAAATAACGGTATAGTGCTTTAAATACGAACATGGGAACATTCCGAAAATTACGAATGACTACCAAACCAGGCAATATTTTTTGCTCTGGCAACATTAGGTACATTACATTGCATTACACATTCTGCCATTATTACGTTGCCAGAGCAAAAAATATTCCCTGGTTAAGTAGAAATTCGTAATTTTCGGAAATTCGCATGTTCGTAATTACCGTAAAACACTATACTTACAAACAAAAAAGGAACCATCAAAAAAAAATCCAACCAAAAATTTTTATTATTTCTGATTTAATTTGATACAACGTCATAAGAAAAACGTTTTTGTTCAAATGGGCACAAGGTCTTAAGTGGAGAATATTTAGGTCGTAACTACACTAGTAAGGCTTCGAAGATACGACTGCGAAGAACAAAATTATGCCAATGGGGCAACTGCCATCAGTTAAAGAGGTTTATTGTATTACTGACGCATTGCCGTAGACTTGGCGTAGCGGTTGACAAGACTACGTACCGGAGCAGATTAGAGATGGGTTCTTACATAACATAACATCACGCCTGTATTCCCTGAAGGGCTGGGCAGAGGTGTATAGTAACCCCTCATTTCGCCGTTATGTATAAGTCCCATGTAATAGGGGGCGAGCCGATTGCCATTAACCGGGCACAAATCCAAACACTGGGTTGCTACTGAGGAATTCCACACGGAAAATCCCAATAACACTTTGCTCGACCTGGGGGTCGAACCCAGGACCTCACGATCAGCAGTCTGATGGGTTCTTATCCGAGATAAATACTCGAGATTGAATTTTTTCTTCTTTTTAAACATTAGTAATGCTACTTTATCGTGGATGTGTATACAGACACAAATTTTCACATGCCCAAACACCCAGACCCGAAATAATTATCTGTAAATCACAATAGAGTAATAACGAGTAATTACTTATTTTTTATTGTTTACCGAGCATTTGATATATGAATATTTATCCACTTGCCCGTCTCTAGAGCAGATATAACAGTGAAAAAAGGAGGAGAAAATGGGTTATTGTGAATAAAAAAACATAGGCGTCGAATTGAAAACATCTCCTACCGCTTTTTTTCGAAGTCGATTAATAAAGTAGTAATCATGAGGTGTTCCAATTCAAATTCGTATTACCCCTACACGATCCTTAGCAGGGTAATAATTTTATTTAACTTAAAATACGTATGAAACTAAAAAAAAATACTGTGTAAGTATTAAACAATACGTTATAAATAATATAACCGTCTGTCATTTCAACACGACAGACTGTATCTCACATAAACGCTGTTTACATAAATTGCCCAGCGTTTTATGATTTAAAATTTGTTCTGTCTGATTAACGTGGGCTGACCGCGGGCGTTTGTTATTAACGAAATTATCATGTTTTACAATCAATGGTAATTCTCATTTCACTGTCATAATTATATCTACGTCATTGACTGTGTTTACATTGTTTATAACATGGAAATAAATAAAAACTTTGTAAGAACTTACCATATTAAGTTCAATTTTCCACAGCAAATCACTTCTTGTATGTAGATCAAGATTGTGAAATACCTGTAACAACAACAAAATTAATAATTAGTTAGGTACTTGAAGATATTGAAAATATCCAGCCTAGTAGGCTGTTAATATATTGCCAAGAAAAAAAAAATTGTAGTTTATAGTTATTTTAACATAACATCACGCCTGTGTTCCCCGAAGGGTTGGGCAGAGGTGCATAGTAACACACTCATTTCGCCGTTATGTTTAAAGTCCCATGTAATAGGGGGTGAGCCTATTGCCATCAACCGGGTACAAATCCAAACGCCGGGCTGCTACTGAGGAATTTCACACAGTCACACAGAAAAACCCAATAACACTTTTTCCGACCTGGAGATCAAACTCAGGACCTAACGATCAGAAGTCGCGCATGCCACCAGACCAACGAGGCAGTTATTTTATTGGTAACTTGCTGTGTGCTCACGGCTCCACCCGTAGCCTATGTTACTCAGTGTTATTGTAGCTTTCTAACGGAAAAAGAATTTTTGAAATCGGTCCAGTAGTTTTTAAGTTTATTCTTTACATACAAAAATAAAAATCTTTCCTCTTTATAATATTAGTATAGATAGTATAGATAATTAACTTTAATATTACTAAACTTCTATTGAGACGACATTTACAAATATAGATAGATACGAGAAAGCAAACGTTTGTTCACTCAAGTACAGCAAAATCCTAGGAGCCTATTTACTTGAGTTGACTTCGTACAAATGCCACAAGACCGAGTGCAACTAATGCTAACTCCATGTATCTCTCGCTCTACAACGACCTGTATAAATACAGCCAATTTATATCAACGAGACGGATAAACACATTGGTAGGTATCGATTCATAATTTAATTTCTAAATGCCGTTATTTGTTTACCCATCGAGAATCGGTAATCGGGCGCGAAGGGAGGACCAACGTCCGAATCAGAATCGAATTTTCATCGTTAATCAGTTTAAAACTCAAATGAGCAGTCATACGTTTCATCAGCGGACCCTACTACATTATTGTATCCTGTTTCAATTTTAATGATTTTGCATATACACTACTTTTAATTATACATAGTTCTGAGATGAGAACGAAATGCAATAAAAAGTTGTAATTAACGTTATTTTAATTGCTGGCGTCTCGTGACGTAATTAAGGAGATATTGAAAACCAATAATAGTAATTGAATGCTTACGAGCATTTCAAAGCGCTGCTCTAATAATAGAAACAAGGAAATCTTAATTAATATCTAAATAGATACGCAAAAAAAAATTGAAGTAAATCAAATAACAATGCAGCCAATCTGAGAATTAATTTCCGTAATCCGATGCATAAACTTTAAATACTCGCCGTAACCGAAATCATTTCAACGAACCAATAAATAAATCGGTTATAAATTGGTTCCAAAGACTCGACCACAAAAGTGTATGTTTCCCAGTGCTAGCGTGCATCCATTAATATCAATAAAACATGTACACCGTCCGTCGCACGTTTTAATTTCGCTAAAAGCGTCGATCTCATTGTGGTCGCCCGATGATTCGGAATTACTGTGTCTCCCCGTCCACGGTTAGATGGGACAGTCCCAGGTGACCTTTAACGAGTATTGTGCTTTGTACCTTCAAACTCTAGTCATCCTACTGATTTGCCACAGGCTTTTGTGAACTCTTTTGCTATTTCATTTTATTAGTGTATAGGGATTTCGAAGGATTCTTTTTGTTTGGAGATGTTATTGGACTTTGTGAAGAAAAAAGTTATATTGTGTTGTGTTAAGCCGAAAGAGCGTAAAGTTCAAATACGATCTCAAGATTTTTGTGTTTTCCTGTTACAGCTAGTTCACACAGAAACGGTTTACAGGACCCGTTTTAGCGGATCCGTTTTTATTTTGGTAATGGCGTCTGTAGTTGTATGAGCGAGTTCACATACACGACAGTATTCCGAATCCAGTAAAAATACTGGAGCCGTTATTTTTATCGTATCCTGCCTGCCAGATACTACGCAGCTGCTATTTGTTTAACTGATCCGTCGGTACAGATGTGAACACATCCAGTACCGACGGAACCGTTACAACGGATCCGCTGTGTGAACGCACGGTTACTAAGCCTTTTGCTTTCCAATTCTGGACATAGAGCTTCCCCAAAAATAGTCGAAATATCCGCAGTCATAGCGCTGACCAAGCGGGTTAGTAACCGCAGAATCAGCCCTTTCGGATCGGCGACGCCCCTACCCTTTACCCTCGGACGTATAGACTATCTAGTTGTATAGTTTTTTATGTTATAGCTTGGCAAACAAGCCCACCTAATACAAAGTGGTTTCTGCCGCCAGTTAGCACCAAGAGAATTGCCGAGATACGTTCCCAAACTTTAAAGAAACTTGGAATATATCATGTGATAATCTTCAAACCAGAACACAACAATCCTGCTTGGCGGAAGAAAAAGTATAGTTCTCCCTAGCCTTTTCCCAAGTATATTGGCGTCATCTTCCAATCTAACCAGATGCGGCTGAATACCAGTATTTTGCACGGAGCGACTGCAAACAAATCTCCACGACCCAGTAGCAGGGCAATGGGTAAAAATAGGTATGGTGGAAGTATTTCTCCAAACGAGTTCTAGTTTCACTGTAGTTTTGAAACAATATTCTTCTTCTTCTTTTCGTGTGGTTAGTAACTAACCTGAGTGTGTCAGAGTTTATGCCACCCATGGGCCTCACTTGGCTTCATATGCCGTCGACAAATATCTCTCAAGCATGCCGGTTTCCTCACGATGTTTTCCTTCACCGTTTTTAAGCAAGAGATAATTATACAATACGCACATGAATCCGAAAAGTCAGAGGTAGAGGAAACAATATAGGATGTATGAATTCCTGAAGAGCAATATTTCAAAAAAATCTCATTTAAACTGAGAGACCATGCCATACGACGACAGAACAGATATTCATATTCTGCAACCTATTGTAGCACTATTTCCTTTGTGAGCGAAGAGATTTTCCAACGAGTGTCAATCGCTCTGTCGAATGCTTTCCACGTGATATACCGACGTCAGTGCGTCCGTCTAAGTCTGACGTCCACGAATGTATTTGTCCTTCTTTTTACCCTGCTACGGGAAAGGCAAAAGGGTTATGATTTTGACAGAATATTGCACGTACTATGCAATTTTGCACGTATATAACGTACGAGATTCTATACTGTCTAAAATATAGCTTGATACGAGTACGTGACAGTTGTCAGAGTGACATGCAATCTAAGGCATAACGTGTAATTTAAATGTGAATTATATTACTTTTTATTTAATTATATAGTAAGACAAAATGTTCCGCTAAAAACGGATATTATTATCGAAGCACTTGTTCAAAGTTATGTTGTTGGTTGAGATATGACAGCTGTCACGTACCAAGCTATATTTTACAAAGAATAGTGACTTTGTTGAGTCTAGTGTAAGAGGTGTTGATGATTATGATGTTGAAGATGCTTTAAGAAAAGGGTATGAGGCATATTATTATTACTTTAAAAATAATATGCCAAGTGCATATCGACCCACATTATAAAATACATGAAAAAAAAAACGATATTTGTGGCGGATTCGTACGCTGGTAGATAAGCAGACAGACATGAAAAAATTATAAGGGCTCCAGTTTTTAATTTGGCTAGGTAACCCCTAGATATACTCATTACATTAATGTGCCAATTATTAGAATATGTATTTCTATTGTCGTCTTAATTGCTAGACACTCACTGCGAAGACAAAATAAACTTACAGAAACAACTGTAAAAATATTCAGCCCTAAATTGTGTCTAATATTTAATTCAGAATTTTATATTTACTAAGATGAAAATTTGAAGGCCAGACCTAAGCAGATTTGATTAGATTTTTTATTAACATTTAAAGGCAGCTAGTCTAATTTTTGCTGTATTAATTTAGAAATATTAATTAAAGATATTTGAATTAATCCGAACTTCTGTTGCCGGGAAGATAAAATCTTGGAAGAAAAGTAGGTTATAATAAAAACTGTCCAAAGTACAAACTAATCAATTATATTATCATAACTTAATGGCCGTATCAAATTAAAAAGCGATAGATCAAGGTCAGCGACCTGTCATAATACTACTACACACAATACGTCAATCAAACAATGAATATAACATCAAATTGACATAGGCCTTACAAAAGTTGCTCCACAACACAAGGTTCTTCGTCTTCCGCATTCTTATTTAGCCACCTACTGGATTCTTCTAATATATTTTTTATTGGTGGTAGGATTTACACGGTCTGCCTGACAAGCTACCACCTTCACGTTGAAGTCCAACGCCAAGCAGTTTACTGTGTTCCGTCGTGTGTATGTGAGAGCCAGAGGGGTACAGGAATGTCACTAGTGTATTCCTTGGATTCGTGTGCTCCTTCTATTATACCCTTTCTGCGCTTACCATCAGGTGAGACCAGGGTCAAACACGACCAAGTCAAGAATATAAATAAAACACCTACTTTTATCACTTTGGTTTTAAATTATAAAACGTTTATTTTTCGATGTCGTAATCAGCATTGTCCTTTTGTCTACTAATAACAATACCGAAATCAACAATCCATGTGATAAGTGTGGTGATAATGGAAATATCCTCTCTATAGAATAGTCATTCAGTAATAACGATAGGCACTGTCGTTGCTTTTAATCGATGGATACCTAACTGCTTAAGATTTTCCCATAGGTACTGTAAATTATAATGATCTGAACAAGAATGTATCAAACATAAATACTGTGCAAATATTTTTTTATATTAATTACGTACCAAATACATGAATATTAATTGTGTTATTATAGTCCCTCTCGTTATAAAAGGTCTGTGTAAACTTTCGGATAACGTTATGAGGAGCCTAATAACAAGGGAAAACAAACAAAGTCCGTATAAATTACACTATACGGGACAATATTTAACTCACTCGCTGCCCTTTACATTATATAGGTATTAAATATCTAGCTGTAAAGGCCGGGCAGACAGATTGCGTTCAAGCGATTCATTTGCGTTCAAATTGCATCGAACATCATCAAATTAGCGTTCTGTTTTCAAAATGCTATACGAACAAATATATAGCTTTATAGCCGGCCGTGTTATGCAATAATGTGTCAACCCACAAAAATATGAATTTTATGTTAATGTCATCTAGTTCTTGTGGTAGGTCTACTCAACGCTTGAAAAAATACCCAGAACTGTAGTAAATTTAATAGAGCGTCTATCAAAAAATATCTTAATGCAGTTTGCTTTTTTACAAGCATTGGGTAGATCTACCACTATAACTAGATGGCGTTAACACAGAACTAATATTTTTGTGGATTGACACATTATTGCATAACACAGCTCAGCTCATCTTTGATGGCAACAGAAAGTGCGTTGAGAACGCTGGACCGCATACGTTCCCATTGCACATTGCGATTAGGTTATCATCTTTGGTGCGTTCTTTCGAGTAGATAGGTAGCTATCTACTATAAAGAACGCAGCACACAGAACGAGAACGCGGAACGCTTGCCCGCAATCTGTGTACGCGCGCTCTTACAATACATTTTTATTCTCCGTCCATTCGTACAGGTACCTACGTCGTAAAAGTTGGCAGTTGCCCACTAAATTATTATAAATGTCTTCCAATTTATAAAGGAGACCTACATGCGAGACAATATGACAGTATACCGGTGCCTGAAATCGTTTAAATGCGAAAAATGTGGCGGCTTTTAGATGTTTGTCGGAGCAAATATAAAGGTCTAAAATGCCGTTTAACTTGTAAAGGTATTATGAGTATATCTTATTTGTTTATTTATTTGTTGATATTAACAACGGTGCAGATCATACGATTTGCAAGGTTAAGCTGCGCGTGCCGCGGTCATTCCGTGGATGGGTGACCGTTCGTTACACATCGAGACCCCTCCGTGCCTCGGAGAGTACATTAAACCGTCAGTCCCGGGTGCTATACGAATATCTATAACAGTCATTACGGGTAGTCAGAAGCCCGGAAGTCTGACCACCGCCGCGCGCCGGTATCTTAGGCTATCGGCAATGCCCAGTAACTGGGTTGCGGAGATCTAATGCAGTCGCGCCTTGTAAAATACTGGTATTCAGCCGCATCTGGTTAGACTGGAAGCTGACCATAACAAAGTTGGGAAAAGGCTGGGCAGAACGGTTTTCTATAAATGAGTGACAACAATTCCACTCCATCAATGAAATGTTTCGTTTTAATGAAAGTGAGTTATATTATAATCTACTTTCTCAACTAATAAGAAAATAACTTGTTATGAAAGGGACTAGCAAAATTTGGCTGCTAAAAAATCATTTAGAATTACTCTACGCGGCTAGTGCCAGGCTGGTGTCAAACCGAGGGGTGGCATATGTATGTACGTATGGTACACTTGTGTATATTTTTATAAATGCGTCTGGCACTCTTCTACGGTGACTGACATTCAACCTGACATTGGTACCTTTTTATTAAATAAAAAGCAATACTGGCCTTATCACTCTTTAGACTGATTTGTGATAGAACTTAAAGAGTTAGGCTTTGATCAAGTTTATTTATTTATATACACTTTATTGTACATATTGTACATGAGGGGCTCGTGGCTAAATAACAACCGCGCGGATCGTACGATTTGCGAGGTTAAGCTGCGCTTGCCGCGGTCAGTCTGTGGATGGGTGACCATTTGTTACACATCGAGACCCCTCCGTGCCTCGGAGAGCACTTTAAGCCGTCGGTCCTGGGTGTCATACGAATACCTATGACAGTCGTTACGGGTAGTCAGAAGCCTGAAAGTCTGACAAACGGTTTAACCTTAGGATACCGGCATTGCCCAGTTACTGGGTTGCGGAGGTCTGATGGCAGTCGCTCCGTGTAAAATACTGGTATTCAGCCGCATCTGGTTAGACTGGAAGCTGACCCCAAGATAATTGGGAAAAGGCTAAGAGGAAGACTTTATTGTACATAATAAGTACACCGGTAAGCGATAAAAGGAACACAGATTTACACAATATGTACAATGGGCGGTCTTATCGCACAAGGCGATCTCTTCCAGATAACCTTAGGATGGACTGGAAGAACGCAAATAGATATCGGGCAGTCTTGGTGTACAAGTACGTATCGTACATAATATTACTTAGAAATAATAATCATAAAATACATATCAACTATTACACAAATATATAAAATAGAAAGAAAAACGTAATACATATAACTTAAACAAACTAATAAATAAATATATTATAAATAAGAAAGTAGATGAAATGTGAGCGATAATCAAGAAATAGCAAATTAAAGTGACAAGTAATGTTCCTTCACTAACTTTTTAAAAATTGGCAGTGATTGCGCACGTCTTACATTGAGTGGTAATGCATTCCACAAGCGAGCAGCTGAACTGTAAAGGACTTGTCTAAAAAGGAAGTGGTATGCTGTTGTATTTTTAATTTAAGTTTCTGAGTTCATACGAATTTATTTTTATAAGATCAACACCAAATCAAACAATTATCTAAATTAAAGTTACCAGTCAGACTATGTACCTATATGTCTTCTATACTAATACTAATATACTTATCTATACTAATATTATAAAGAGGAAAGATTTGTATTTTTGTATGTAACAAATAAACATAAAAACTACTGGACTGATTTCAAAAATTCTTTTACCGTTAGAAAGCTACATTGCCACTGAGTAACATATAGGCTATATTTATTAGTGGAATAAACTTCTTACGCGGGCGGAGCCGTGAAGACACAGCTAGTCAATCATAAATCTTTTAACTCCTTGTACTAACGTAAGTTTCTTTGAACATAATACTTTTAAGCAAACAAAATGTAATTAAATACAGAATTTTTGAATTACGTTAAAGTAAACTGTCTATGAAGTAAGTAACCCGAAACTTTACAACAGAATATCTTTCATCAAATCCTAATCTCAACTCGTCAAAAATACAAGTTAACACAATAACGTTTAGATTAAGATTTATTCGCGGAAAGACGAAGAGATAATCTAATAACAAGTTTTAATTCAATTATATTGGCCTAATATACCGATGTTAGAAGAGCAAGGAATGTGCCGCCCCCGCCCGCCCAATGGGGAAACAATTCAACAAACTGAAGTTCAACTTCACTCGAGCCACACTTGCGTTTGTGCTGCAAACACGCTTGCACAACTATTTTTAATGTTCGCTGAATATACTTTTTTCTCTTCTCTGTTCAGTTAATTGAAAAACTATCTGCTGTACAAAGGCGTGAATGCACATGGAAACGATTCGTAACTCGTCGAACATTTAACCGGATAGTCCAAAAAAATCGGTTTATTTTTGATGTTTAGTGCGTCGCTCTTTACGACGCAGTGCGCAACATTTTATGAGTCGGCGGATCGTATTTTTTTTCAACAAACCTATTTTAAATTTAAAAATTGAACGAGCTATTGATTTGCAACTGGAAACCTTACAAACGAGCAATGTTTTACCACGGTTTATAAAATATCATTTAACATTGTTATAGGATTAAACGCAACAGTAACCATAAAAGCAATTAATCTGTATATACGATTGAATCATTAATTTACGATATGCTAGTAAAACACGCTGATATAAATCTGTACATTCATGAAACGTACACTCTATCGAATACTGATTCACGCCAATCAAACGTAAAAAAACCGTCCAAACTTTTTATCGGCATCAAAAGTTCAGTATTTATTCACCGAAAGGTTAAAAAAGTACATCCGAAGTCGTAGGCAGATAAATTTTAACCCTTATATACAAAGTTATAGAGGATGGATCAGCAGCGCCCAATATTGCGTTAGGTCAGACAAATTGGGATCAACCAGTGAATAGATTACGGTTCCCCCGTACTATGTGTCGGTCTGTTAATCGTCCCCGGTTATTTATGAACGCTTTAACTGTTTACATAAGCTTACTGTAATACGGTTATGCAAATTTTTGGATGGGGGACAGATTGAGCATATTATCTTTTGGTGCAAGCGAGGTATTTTGTAGTGTTTCGTTTTGCTAGCCTTTTCCCAACTGTTGGGGTCGGCTTCCAGTCTAACCAGATGTAGCTGAATACCAGTATTTTACACAGAGCGACTGCCATCAAACCTCCGCAACCCAGCTACTAGGCAATGCTGATATCCTAAGGTTAGACCGGTTGTTAGACTTTTGGGCTTCTGATTACCCGTAATGACTGTCGTAGGTATTCTTATGACACCCGGGACTGACGGTTTTACGTGCTGTCTGAGGCATGGAGTGTTTTGTAGTGTATATTGGTAACTTATTGAACTTCGCAGACGAAAGGGAAGCGATGGAATAATTATTATCTATACTAATATTATAAGGCTGAAGAGTTTGTTTGTTTGTTTGTTTGAACGCGCTAATCTCAGGAACTACTGGTTGGAATAGCGGGTTGGAATGGCCGCTAGTTATAAATAAAAGAAAATCGTCTTTTCGATAAGCTGGCTGTGCTTTGTATAAATTAATGGCACATTGCTAGGTGAAGATGATTTTACTAAGTTTTTTAAAGATACCAAGAGGAAAAGAGTTTTCCTAACACATTCGATATGGACCACACGCCGAGTTCATCATTAAGCAAAATAACTTTAAATTTTTGATCAAATATAGCATAATCAGTCCATTAGTGTCCCATTGTTGGGCACGGGCCTTTTTTCAGAATAAATGCGGTTAGGCTTTACTCCACCACTCTCTATTTGTCATATACTAACCACTATTATAGTGTATGATAATTTTGTTATTGCAAATTGTAATTTAATTATAAAATTGCTTGAATAAAATTCATACAATTCATTTAATACCTCTTTTGAAAGATTAATGCGTCTTGTGTGGTCATCAAAATGCTATTAAGGTACGCAAACATTCCATTTCTTAATCATTATTATTCATTACTGTTAATAAAAACATAAGTAAAGATATTTCATTAAGATTAAAAATGTTAGATTTATCTAAGTTAAATAAACAGAATGTTAACATTCTTGTTCCGTAATTTTATTCATAGCATAACATAACATCACGCCTGTATTCTCCGAAGGGTTGGGCAGAGGTGTATAGTATCACCCTCATTTCGCCGTTATGTTTTTAAATCCCATGTAATAGGGGGCGAGCCTATTGCCATCAATCGGGCACAAATCCAAACTCCGCGCTGCTACTGAAGAATTCCACACGGAAACCCAAAAACACATTGCCCGACCTGGGGATCGAACCCAGGACCTTACGATCAGAAGTCGCGCTTGCTACCACTAAACCAAGGAAGCAGTAATTTTATTCATCTATAGAATTAAACTTAGGCGAAGTTATAATAAGTGAATAAATTAACTCTAAGGTGAACATCGAACTACTCTCTCAGTTAACTACTATACATATAATATCTTAGTCAGGCTTTTATGCCTTGTAGAATATTAGATTTCAAAGGAGCAAGACTCTGAGAATATTCTCTAACACACCGAACGAAAATAGGCCACATTTACCAAGAACTTTAGCAGTTATACGTAAGGAAATTCACTGTTATTGAAGCTCTTCATGTCTGTCAATAAGTCAATTCATTTTGTCAGAAGTGAGTTAGGCGTAGATATGTTCGCTGAGTAACAAAATTATAATCCTACAAAAGACTGCGCAGTATTTTAACGAGTTTTCTCTCTAACCATGGGGTTGCTAATTTAAAGTTATGATAGGTTTACAGTAATTCCCTTCAAGTTTCATCTTAGCATCCATCACAAAAATTAATTACGTACATCGACTGAATTATAACAAGTCACTCGCGTGTATTCATTATGCGAAACATGAAAGTTTTGTTTCTTTTTTCGTCACTTCCTTTGCATAAAGTGGGTTCTACACATAAATTGTGGGGTAGGGACAAATTGCGTTCCGCCTGTAATGTATTCCGCTCAGTATTGCCTCGCACATGTATGTTTCAACTGAATTCAGTATAATGAAACTTTTCAAGTGCTCTTCACTCTTATTTTGCTTTAATCAGTTCAAATTAAGAAGCAATTTGTCACAGCTGTAGACGCGACGAAGTTTTCTGGATGTATCTGAAGTCAGTGTTGGCTTATTTATTGCGCACGTTTCTCGAAAATTGTTGAGCGTTTAATTCCATTAAGTATTTACCTTTCAATCGAACAATACTTCAGTATGGAATTAATTATTCAAGCCATTCAATTAGAAAAAAAGCAGAGTCAATTAATTTAATTTGGTGCGTCAGAGAGTACGTTAAATCGTCGGTTCCGAGTGTCATAAGAATACCTATGATAGTCGTTATGGGTAGTCAGAAGCCCGAAAGTTTGACAACCGGTCTTACGTTAGGATATCGGGATTGCCTGATGGCAGTCGCTCCGTGTAAAATACTGGTATTCAGCCGCATCTGGTTAGACTAAAAACTGACCCCAACATAATTGGGGAAAAAGGAAAAAGAAGTCAATTAATATAATGTTTTATTCTTCCTCAAAGTTTCTCGCACCGTACGATCTGTTTCTCGATTACCTAACTTATTTTCCCACCGAAATTCAATAATTATCTAAGGTGCTAGTTACCTACTATAGAAACGCTTTTTGGATTTTACGCATAGCCACTAAACAATATCAGAAATAAATAGAGTAGCTTATCACATTGTTAGAATAACTAAATATGGTAGGTAACCAAAATGCATACCTCGTGCAAAATTACTTCAATTAATCTAGCATTTCCCCGAATAGAATATCGGCTTTCCTAGCATAGTTTTAAGGGGTACTTAAACAGTACATAAATCAAAGCGATATGTCGACGTAATGCCCTGTTTCATCGGGGCTCCGCTCTCGTGAAATATGACCAGCGTTATTATCTGCTTGCGTGGTGTACAACGCCAGCTTATCTTACGAAACTTCTAGAACATCTTGGATGTTTATGTTTAAGTTAGCAGTCTTCTTTGAAGAAAGAGTATTTATTTTTGATGATTGGTGATAAAATAGTTTTTATGAGGCAAATGGAGGGTATGCAGTAGTATTTTTTTATAATAAAATATTATAAACCTGAAGAGTTTGTTTGTTTGTTTGAACGCGCTAATCTCAGGAATTACTGGTTGGAATTGAAAAATTATTTTTGTGTTGGATAGTCCATTTATCGAGGAAAGTTATAGGCTATATAACATCACGCTACAACCAATAGGAGCGGAGCATAAATGAAAAATGTTGCAATAACGGGAAAATTTTCCACCCGTGCGAAGCCGGTACTGGCCGCTAGTTCTTTTATAAAATAACGTAAAATGAGCTCATTGCAACAACTGAAAAATAAAAAATTACGTGAATTATTGACTTCTTTAGTCTATTTTTATAAATTTTATTTCATGTCTTCGAAATTAGCTCTGGCTTGAGTCTACCCACTACTAAGTATATACTTCTCTTTGCTTATGCTATTTAACACTGCAAATGTGCAACCTATGTCTGTAACAAAATAAAGCAACATGTAAACGGCATCCCAATTCTGTGCTCAAAATAGTGCAGAGTGAAGGTGTGTCATAACTGCCTGTAACCGCCTACCGCAGTGTATCGGACTGAAAGACGTCCACTGCACAATGAAGAGCAAGTCAATTGCTCTTCGATTGTAAACAGTGTTGTTACCAGTTTCCATTTCCCAAAATTCACAAACATTCCAATTTCTACGCGTGCTCTTCGCTACTGCATTAGTTAGGTATCTTATTATTTAATTAACTAAGATTTACTTTTATTTTATTTGGAAATATGTTCTACTTATTAAAGATACTTAACAACCCTTTTTTTTTCGTTGGAAAATCCTCATGGATGTCCCTCGCCCGGGGAAAGCGAGGGGGTCTGCCGGACTCTTACCGGCTAAAAACCAACGGTGTTCCTCCTCCTGACCCTTCGGCCGGGGTCACGGGATTCGCAAAAGCATGCACCGCAACCCCGGTACTTAGCAACCCTGTGAAGTTTTTCCAGTTAATTTGAAATAATCCTGTAGGTATAGGTTCATAAATCGATGTAAGGAAAATGTATTTATTTATTACATCACAAACTTACATCTATCATGACAGGTAGCAAACCTAATGCGATAGTAAAGTTAATTTAACAAGCCAAAATATAAAAATAGTTACAACTAAATTACTCCGTATCATAACATCCAATATAACACATAAATTACGATGTGTATGTACAGTTCTCCTTCGAAAAATGACCATAAGATTGCATCCATTTCGCAAAACCAGAAGTCCACTTTGGCGTGGATGATGAAAACTATCATCGTCATCACCAAAGTGAACATAGCAGAAAACTTTAAAATAAATAAATACAATTAGTGAAAAGGCATTATTATATTTTTAGATTATTCAATTAATTGAATTTTTGCTATCCGGTTCATTGGTAATGAATAAGTTAAACAATAGGTCTATTCTCATAACAAGCAAATCACCTACTTGCTTTCGTGTGCTCCTAACTAACAAAACTTACCTAATTATCCTAGTGTAGACTCTTCAACAAACAATAACACATAAACTTACAAATATTATTGCCTTATTGAAAGTGAAATGAGATACACTTGACGTCATAACAACGACCAGACACGTCTAGAAATTTAAAGTGATTGTTAATGAAAGAGAAAAAACTATTAACCATTCAATGTTGAGTTTTATTGTTCGGCAAGGACCGCCGGGTTGACTTTTAATTAAAGGCCCCTTCACATTCTCTATTATACAGGACATTTTTACAGCCCCAGCCACATACTATGCGGCCACGAACACGTTTACTGTGTGTTACATGCATATATTGAGTACCTACACAGCCCTATAAAACCTTCATTCTATTCTGGACTCTAATCTTCCTACACAACGATTAATTTCGCTTGTGGAATTGATAAGTTATTGATTGATAGGTTAATTATATTTGCTAAAGAACACGTGTTGCGTAGAATAATTGGATAATCACAACTCATTGGATATGTAGGTTCTGGTTATGCTTTTCAAAATTGTAACTGTCTAAGTAAATGTAAGTAAATAATGATAGGCTTCGGATATGTGGCTTACCACCGTAACACATGCGTCTTGATTGATTGGTTGGTTGATTGATTGAACATATTTATTAATTTCCTACGACTGGTGAACTCAAAAGGAATGATTGACGTATTACCTAATTATTTACTATGGAGTTTATTGGAGATTGATTACATTAAAGTCGAAGTGATAAAATACATACATATATAAACTCACGCCTTTTTCCCATGAAGGTAGGCAGAAACTATAGAACGCCATATGCTACGATCATTACATACTCCTTTGTCTTCATCTACATTCATACATCTTGTCATACACGCACGCAGGTTGAGAGTACTACGCACCTGTCCTTTGTGAATAGCATCACCAATAACATCAACGTATGTCCTTATAGAATGTCCTCTACAGGCGATTCTAGTGATAAAATAAACAAACAAAAAACATTTAAACACCTAAGGTGCTTGTTAGACTCGGTTTTATTTAAAAATTTACAATAATCTTCCTTAGCTAGGCTTAAATTGAACCAAATCTTGATTTTATTTTTACTAAAAATGACTAGCATTAGCCTCCGTCCGCCAACCCGTATCTAGCCAGGGTGGTGGACTAGCACCTCATTCTAAGAAAATGCCTGTGCTCATGAGAGGGTCAGTAACGACACGTTTGGTGCAGTGGCTGAGCGATCGGCTTCTGCGCTACTGGTCGTGGTTTCGATTCCCGCACGGATGAAATATTTGTATGACCTACAGATAGTTGTTCCGGGTCTGGATGTTTTTGCGTGTGAACATTTGTGTTTGTAAACGCACCCACGATACAGGAGAAATCCTAGTGTGGGGCAGTCTTAAAAAAAATATAGGCCGATTATGCTGATGCTCGCAGAAACAACTAAAGGTATATGTTTTTTAGTTATATTATAGCCCTGTTTAATG
This sequence comes from Amphipyra berbera, assembly GCA_910594945.2. Classification (NCBI taxonomy): domain Eukaryota; kingdom Metazoa; phylum Arthropoda; class Insecta; order Lepidoptera; family Noctuidae; genus Amphipyra; species Amphipyra berbera. Next base: position 12,564,298 of record OU343125.1, read on the forward strand.
AACTTTTTCATTTAGACTTTAAAAAAAGGTGTTTTAAAAATATTACCAAAAGTTTTGGCAATAGTTATAATGTGTAAATTTACACATCACATCTTCCATACACGAAAAAGCAAAAATGAACCCAGTGTCCCACTAGTTACATAAGAGCGAGCCTTTTACGTCAGAGGCTTAGGAGTTTAACGACAATTAGTAACGGCTGCTGCTATTGACAGCCCTTGTCTGCCACCCCTCGACAGAATTAAGCTTTGATTGAATGAGTTTTGATTGAAAAAACTTTTACACGAGAAGGGATTTCTTCAGAGTATGTTTCATGTGTTTTAACATCGGAGGTGTTAACAATCTGACCGCTGCGGAAGCCGAGAGAAGTGGAAAAGAACTCGCTAATCCATCTAACAAGGGTAATGACTTTTTTCTTACTTTTTTAAAGATTACGCTGCCGCTCCCTTGGAATGTTGTTTCATGGGTGCGTTTGCAGACACAAATTTCACTTACACAAACACCCAAACCCGGAACCACTATCTGCAGCCAATACAAATATTTGTTCCGTGCGGTAGTCGAACACGCGGCCCGTGACGCAGAAGCTAATCGTACAGCAACTGCCATGTGTACCAATTGAGTCACAGGCAATATCTCCTATGAATCGTCCACTTTATCGGTCATCAGGAGGACCATGTGCAACATGGACTTTTACAGGCTGTTATGAATTATATGTTAAAGACCTGCGTAGCTCTCTCCCATCCTTGCTTGGTAAAGCAAGAAGAGACTATTATTTTTAGATCATTGCACCTACCTCGAAAAAAGAAGGGTTTTTTTTAAATCGTTGCCTCTCCACTTGAATTTTTCCCGTGTCGTGGGTGCGTTTACAGACGCAAATCTTGACAAGAACAAACACCCAGACCTGAAACACCTATTTGTAGGTCATACAAATACTTGATCCGTACGGGAATCGAACTGACGACCCGTAACACAGAAGCCAATCATTCAGCCACTGATCCAAACGTTTCGTCAAGACTGCCCGGTAAAGACAACCCCGTCTCAATTTTGTTTTACATATTCTATTTTTCAGGGATTGTTGAACTGGTACCTACACAGTAAGTTTCCCTAATTTATCTTTTTTTTACAATAATTACCCAAAGAGGATACGTTAAAAGTCTAGAAATGCTTGATACGTTTAAAAAGATATATTTTTTATAAGAAACTCAGACATTCAACATAGTTTCAGTCATTTCATTTGTCTAATAAAACCCAATCTTTAGTAAAGGTAACTCATCTGCGTACATAAATTCTAAAGACAAAGACAGTTCGTGAAAAACGGTTGGATAGTACAAAGTCCTATCTGTTACGCTCTCAAAGATTTCACTGAGTAAGGATTAGTTAAATTGAGTAAGGTCCCGAAGACCTGATGTAAGAACGCAGGGAACTCGGCTACCCTTTTTAGTCATTACTATCCTACTATCTTTCCATCCCGCTGGTCCGCTCAAGAAAAACCTTGGGGTTTAGACAATTCGACCTCTATATTATGATGAAAAGGGTTCCGCTGGCCAACGTTTTTCTGACAACTGCGAATAATTCCAGAAATTTCATGAGCGATCGCCGCTATCGATAGCAAATTTGGGTCTAGTGAATGTTTTACAAAAAATACAATATACGTTTTCTTTCTTGCGGAAAAAATCTATTCAATTTTGACCTCACAAAGTGATACAATGGTAAAGTAAATCTCTTAAATTAGGTAGGTTAAAATACATTGCTTTTGCTTCCGCACAGATTGAAGAAGTTCGTTAAAAAAGCACTTACCACAGAATTATATTAAAATATATTTTTAAAAAAGTAATTTCAGTAGGTATTGTTATCACCGCGGGAAGCCAGGACAGCTCTCGGTCGTTCGCTCGACAAATTGAGCATTACGCCAAATGCCTCCGGTAATTTTGAGCTTCACTTCAAATTTACTACGTAAGCTGCTAAGAAATTTAATCTAGAAATTATTTCGAAATTTGCTTGAAACAATGCTGCGATATCACTTCTGAATCAAAGATGAAAATAATGGAGCGTTATATAAAAATGGGTACTTTGCGTGTTTATAGAAAGTTTTACTTTAATATCACTCTTTGAGTTCTGTTTTGCCTAGCTTTTTGGGGTTAGCTTCCAGTCTTACCAGATGCGGCTGAATACCAGTACTTTACACGAAGCGACTGCCATCAAACATCGGCAACCCAGTTAACTACAGGGCAATGTCGATATCCTAAGGTGAGACCGGTTGTCAGACTTTCTTGCTTCTGACTACCCGTAACGACTGTCATAGGTATTCATATGACATTCGGAACCGACTGTTTAACATACCCTCCAAGGCACGGAGGGGCCTCGATTTATAATGAATGGTAACACATCCACAAACTGACCGCGGCAAGCGCAGCTTAACTTCACAAATTGTATGATCCACGCGGTTGGTATTTAGCCACGAGCCTCTTCGAGTATCTAGTAGTATTAATAGCGTTTAGGGAGTCAATACTAGATAAAAGAGAATAATTTGCTTTATTAAATAGTGAAATTCCTGTGTTAATATGTGTATGATTCTAAAATACCAATTGTGTTCCGATCCTCTGCAAACAGACGTTACCAATCACATGAAATTTAATTATCGCAAGTTGGCAACACTACAAATATCTAATTTTGAACTAACGGGTTGCGGTGGAAGGTTTTAATGAGCATACAACTGCTGTTATCACTCGCAAATGGTCTAATGCCATAGATCAAATACCGTTATAATGAATGTATGAAGTGTAGGATTAACATAGTTTTGATGTACTTACGTATATATATGTAGGTGTTTTCTTCCCTTAAGGGGCACGACATAATAATAACTATCAATACGAAACTGAATACCTACCAACTTGAGCTGAAGTCTTATAAATATACTTACTTATAATCTTCAAATTTATCTAAAACAGAGTTTGAAGATGTCCTTTCATTAATTGCCTTCTGATTAATTTGCAAATCCTTCTATATTTTTCTTCTAATTTAAAATAAATAAATATAAATAAAAGTCATCGATATAGGAGGTACGTTACCTAACAAATTAAACAAAATTACAAAGTTACAAACAAAATTAAATTTACAGATCGAAATACTAGTTTTGACTTTTGAATGTACTGTGTAGTAGTAATGTGATTAAAAACCCTTTTCAGCGCCGTAGTAATCCATTTCACTCTTTGACACCCTTTTGAATATAAACAAATAGTGCATTCACTAATTTACTTTTGACTCGGTAAATAGAGTAGAAACGCTTAAAAGTATAAAATACTCCGTCCATTTAAATTTTGCATAAAAGGTAAACAAGCCTTTGATCATGACATACTCAATCAAACATACACATTTTTAGAAAACCTTAAACTTAATCTAATATTTTCTAAATAAGTATTTTAAATGGATTCTTAAAGAAAACTAAATGTTTTTGATGATCAAAGCTTTGTTTACTTTGTATACAAAATTGAAATTGCTGGACTATACTGAACTCTGAATGCGTTTGAAAGTACCTATTAAAAATAGTTATGTTATGATAAACCGCAAACTTAGTGTAAGTACCTCAAACTTTTTACTTAACAAAGTACCTACATCATAGAATATCGCCGAGTACATACACTTTGGTGCATCGTTGGGTTATTCGAAATTTCACTTAAGTCTCGTCGATGGAGTACTGAATTTATGAAAGGAAAAGTTTCAATGTGCTCTTATGAACTTTAAACTTTACAGCCAGTCACGTGTATGCTTTATATCACACCTAATAATGGGAGTATATTAATGTTTTATAAGTATTTTAGCACATTATTATTAAGGAAACTATTTTTTTTTCAATATTAGCCGGTAAACGGCCCCTGCTGAAGAAGGCCCTTAATAGACTGCTTTATATAGAGTGTTAAGGTCCAGCTACATGCAGACGCAAACGGCTTGTGCACACGTTTGCACATACGGTATTGATATTAATGGCTCTGCGCGGTATACCGTTTTAACGTATGAAGTGCATGCTTACTTGTGCAAATTAGAATTTGTGCTAAACAGATTGAGCGTGTAACCAGACTGCGAATTTTAAATTAAAACGTACGAATCGATTATTAAAATGCTTGTATTTTATTTATTCATAATATTGCACTATCGAAACCCGTCATTTATTGTTAACAAAGTAAACACATGCAAATCGGACGTTTACCACAGGCTATTAACGTCCGCTTAAATGAGGCGTCCTAGTTACATCTCTAGTTCTGCGGAGAATTGTCCTGGGGAATACTAAATCATGTATACAGAATCTGGAACCTTCGGAGCTAACAAGGAGGCTCAGAATACCCAAGCGACGGTGTTTATGACTAACAGACCTTTGAATGTCATGTTCATAGGTACATTACGTATAATGGACGCTAGCCTAAGTGGTTGTGACGCAGGACGATCGTAAAACTAGTTATGGCATAAAGTATTACTTTGTACTGACATGATATTGATGGCTACATTATCCATACATCGTTTTACAAAACACGTAAAACCATTTTAATAATTTGGCAAGCTTTTTTACGATGTTGCAAAAAACAATTGAAATTAATAAGAAAGGCAACTTTTAGTCTATAATTTTAATACATTTTTACCTTTCACCCGCAACAAAAAAAAATTATGTACTGCATTTTTTAACTGCCTCTTTGGTCAAGTGGTGGCTAGCGCAGCTGCTGATCGTGAAGTCCTGAATTCGATCCCCAGGGCGGGCAAAGTGTTATCGTGTTTTTCCGTGTGGAATTCCTCAGTAGCAGCCCGGAGTTTGGATTCGTACCCAGTTTATGGCAATTGGCTCGCCCCCTATTACATGGGACTTAAAAACTGTGTTACTATACACCTCTGCCCAACCCTTATTATGATTATGTTTATGCATACTTTTCTTTGTATTTTTTTCCATAATTCAATGTCTTTTTCAGATCTAATACAGATTCTGCTTTGCTATTCATACCTACATTGAAGTTCATGCCTCCTCCAATAAACCCAGCTTAAGTTTTATCAAACAGAAATAGTCCGACGATTTATCGGCACGGCACGACAAATATTTCTATTTCAAATCTGAATGCTATCAAACTATGTCAACGGCAAAGATATTATTTCAGTTGGGAATCTACCTGTCTTGATACTTGCTACCGAATTGATATTCAGCAAGCCCAATTGAATAATCTCGATGGAGTTACTGCGAGGGAAACCTTATAATTTAATTCGTCGGTTCACTTACCTACTGTTGGTACATTGGTAAGATTGCTTACATAACTGAATTTAGGTTAGTTCCTCCCATAGTAAGTTGTAAGTTAGGTTACGTCAAGTGGTTTCGAATATGCATACATAGTTATCTACTACGTGGGTGGATACTGATTTATGTACTTCATGTTTGATACGATATGCAGATTCCTTTGAAATTATTAAAATATTTTGAAAGTTAACTTGTTAATTCAGTGGAATGGTCCAGATTGTTTACATCAGGAGAATATGCAACAACATTAACCTGTATCGCAATTACTCATTTTGCTACGCGACTTTCGTGACTTCCGAAGGTGAAGTCAATCATTGAAAGCGAAACTACTATATGGTAAACATAAATGCTGTCATTACTTACATACTGTTTTTGTCTTTCGACCTTGACCTAAGCAGAGTATTTTTTTATTTAATAAGTGTGTAAAAGACAGGCTTCACAAAAAAGACTACGGGGACATTCAGCCATCTCGTCCATCGAAAGATAAACTACCCAATATTTATCAACTGGTAGTTACATAAGGCCTATCAGAAAAAAACACACTGTATCCGAAATTGTCAACAGTCAGGCGACTTCAAAGGCCCGACACATCCGCAAAAAGTCGCGTATGTTCCGTGAGCTTCTTTGATCGTCAATATACGCCTTGTAGGTATATTTACGCATAGGTGTGCCAAAATAAATCAAATTTACATTCCCGTACGGAGATGCGAACAAACATTGCTTGTATAAACATAAAGGCAGTTCGTCGAAGGCTAACTTGTTCGGCTACAATCTCTTTGATAAACTTGTTCTAGCAAACTTGGCTAGCTTCTCGCACGGTTGTTTGCAAACTTGCACTTACCGTGCAGCTTAATTGAATTGTCCAGAAGTCAATTTGATTCTTCAATGCGCTAGTTTCAGTATTCATAGGAAAGGAGCTGCTTCAGTTTTGGCGCGTAATTTGTATGTAAGGGCTTTTAAACTTTCTTGTTGAGCTCATAAGGGCCTGTGCACACGAGCGCTAGCACTAACGCTCGCAAATGTCTATTTTGCAAAACTTCTTGATTCGCTGGATGAATCGTTTTAAACATTTACCAACTAAACGGGAGATTAGCGTTAGCTAACACTTTGTGTACAAGCCCTAAGCGATGGCACTTCAAAACAATTTATGACAAAGTGAGATAACGCTATTAGACATGTACATGCCAAAAAGAGAGCAAACATCACGCATTCCATCATTAGTGCCATTTCAGTGAAACTAGTAGTTCTAGCGTTTAATTTAATCGTGTGGAGGTATTACGTGATGTTGTAATGTGCCTCGAAATGAGCGTCGATTAGGGCGCCTTCTGGTTGTAATACGAACATGCCGTGATCCACTCCAATTACACTTGTTAAGATCATATCGTCGAATTAATGTAATTAACAAGTTGCCGCTAAAATTACTAGATCATATCAGGTGTCGTTTGTTTTAAAGTAACGAACTTGCTAACCCATATTTGTGTTGTTCAAATTGGCACCTACGTCGATCTAATTGGTATCTTTCATATTATCACACCGTAGAGGAGTACTTTTGAAGGTGAACCCCCTTATGGACTGCTATTCTAAACGCTCGTAAAGGAATATTTCCATAATCACCGTGCCTAACAAACGGACTGGTGATTGTAATACAATCAGCAGCACAGATCGATGAATGTTTCGGTTATTTGAGATTAAACATCATAGAAACCAATCGATAAATAATACCTACTAATCTTTACAGTTTTGTCTACTCTGTCATTATTTTTACAATTAGGTATGATAATTAAAAGCAAGTTTTCATTCATAAAACACTTTTTAACCTTGGAACCGTCGTCATTTACTTTTTATGTTGACTTTACGTTCTTATTAGCGTACTAGCGGCCCGTCCCGGCTTCGTACGGGTGGACATTTTCCCCGTTTTTACAACATTTTTCATTTATGCTCCGCTCCTATTGGTCGAAGCGTGATGTTATACAGCCTATAACCTTCCTCGAGAAATGGACTATCCAACACAAAAATAATTTTTCAACTCCAACCAGTAGTTCCTGAGATTAGTGCGTTCAAACAAACAAACTCTTCAGCTTTATAATATTAGTATAGATATGTCGGTTTGTGTATTCATCGCGAGTGATACGGAAATTAATGTCTATATAAAAGGCAAACAAAATATCCGAAAAATTGTTAGTATTGTATGGCACACAGCAATTAATCTAAAGATTTGCATGCGATTTCGAAATCGTCACTAAATCGCAAATTGCATAAAGTAACGACAACACAAGATCGTGACCAATTGAAAATTATATAGCGGGCTCTACACAAACAAAGTGTGCTAGTAATTTGTCGCACGACAATTAATGTTGCCCCAGTTGTAGTAATCAATTGAGAGGGGAAATCTATTCTTGCATTGCTATGAACAATAGACATCTATGCGGTTGTAATCCACTCGTGAAACAATAAACATGAGTTTTGCGCTTAATCTATTCGAAGAAATAAAACTAGGTAACTGTGTATGTGTGCACAGTGACCACCACAGTGACAGATATATACCTATACACATTTTTTACAGATTATTTAGCGTTCTATTTAGCTTTTCCAAAATTTCATGCAATTTTTCATATGCTTTTTATTTTATCTCTCATAACTTTGATCTGAAAAAACGTATAACAGCAAACAGCAATATTTTTTAATAAAACCTTTTTTATTTGCATATGTAAAAACTTGTTAACAGTTTTTGCAGAACATTCCTATTTTATGAAAACCGTAAAACTTGAATTCTTCTTATTTTCGTGTGGCTAGTGACTAACCTGGTGTCAGAGTTTATGCCGCCCATGGGCCTTTGACCTGGCGTCACATGCCGTCGAGAAATATCTCTCAGGTATGCCGGTTTCTTCACGATATTTTCCTTCACCATTTTTAAGCAAATGATAATTATACAATACGCACATGAATCCGAAAAGTCAGAGGTGCGTGCCTTGAGTTCGAACTCGAGACCTATAACTTGACAATCCGACGGTCACACCACTAGGCTATCACTGCTGTTACTTGAAGTTATTTCAAGTAAATTACTATTACTACTATTAGTGAAATTAGGTACTCAAATTCGAGACAGATAAACCAATTCCCGTACTAGTTAAAATTGTATTACGGTAGGTCAGTCGTTCTTAGAAAACCGCTCAACTGTTCCATTCCTTGCTGCCAATTCCTGGAATTAATACGTTCCTTTAATGTCAATGTTCTGTAGAACTTATTCAATAATATACAGAGCTTCGATACGGGATGTTTACGGTCTGCCTCGGATTGCTGTTGGCAATGTTTCAGCAGTCAGGCACGCACTAAAACATATCATTCCATTAATATTCAGGGAGGCTGCCAAAGGCGTGCGTCTTGGATTGAATATCCCGATCAGCAGTGATAAACACTCGGGTAATGATAATTATCGTAAATACACTGATGTATTAATGTTTATCTATGTTGAATAGTAACTAGCTGGATAATTCTGCGTAGAATTATACAGGGTGTAAACGAATTCGTGTAATTCCTTCAAACCTCGTGGTCTACTGCTAACACAGATTGACTTTAAAGGGGATTTTTTCGAAATAAGTAAAAAAAAACTCAAAAAAAATTGTGCTTAGTCTGAGTCAGTTTAGCACCGTGAGTTAACTGACTGCGCGGAGCGATACCGTGCTAGTCGTACCCACCAGCTCTGTCGCCGTGCTTCCATTCATTTATACGTAGTATTGAAATGTTCCAACACAAAATTTAAAAAAATAAATATAAGAGAGGTTCTTTTTTATTTTTAATCAACCAAAATTCCATACAGGTTTACTCTATACCAGTAATAGATCATGTGGTTTTAAGAATGACACGAATGTGTTAACACCCTGTATTGGCCGATTGCTAATTTCTACGTCGCTTAAACTAAGCCAATTTTTTTTTCCTAGATGCTTTTAAATTTTGTGCCTAACAAACAACCAGATAACTTGTTATTCCAGTCTTGAGAAAATATTAAAACTTGATGACCTAGATTATATCAGTATAAAGAACTTCCGTAGCCGGCAATAAAGTAACAAAATTAAGTCACCTAATTTTATAAAGGTCAAGTAGTCATAACAATTTAAAATCCAACATTATTCACAGGAAAACAGCCACCGGAACTTCGTCCCTGACATTTAATATACGAACAATAACCTCACCTAGCCACATTAGATACAGTTGTTGCTACATTAGATAATGTTGTTCCTGGCATCGATCACAGATTCATTTCCATCTAAAGAAAGTTGCCTGTTTATCCGACCCTTGCAGGAAGCGATTTCCTTTCCTATATTTTCCTCAAAATAGTTGGATGGTCTTACGAGTCCCAGTCGGATCTCTTTATAGTAAGGTTTGTTTATCGGGCAATCGAGATCGACGAACAAAGAGCACGGTTCTGTCCATTGTACGCTGGAGGACGATCTAAAATGTCCCGGAAACCAATTTGGCTAAGCCCCGCAGATTCATTGGCAATCACGCGTCTTTGTTTTCATTTAAAAACGTGGGTTGTTAATTAAAACTAAAGTGTACTAAGTAGTCATTAAGCGGGATGAGAATATAGTTGCGTATTTAATTGAGTCTGTGCTTAGTCGATTGTGTAATGCATGTTGAGGTTGCCTGCGGGCGCTTGAAATTATTTTCTCTTTCGGTAAAATTGTAACTTTTTTCCTACGATAAAATAGAATGTATTTTATGCAAAATCGCTTCATATAATCGAAACGTTGTTTCTTTCTTGGATATCACTGTAGTTTGCAATTCTCGAAATAGATGGTTGGCTTACTTTACGCAAATATATTTTTCTCACGGACGGTATTTACGGCTAAAAGAGTAGCGAAGAGTACATTATTATACGCTGAGATAGATATCAGAATAAGTACCTAATATACAAAAATAAAAACAGCGTAATTGGCCGTTTTAACGAAACCAGAAATTGCTTACAGTCAACCATTGGATGTACAATAATCTTTATGTAATAAAACATTAAGGACGGTGAACTAAACAGGTGCAAGATACAAACAGCTGATACATTTCATGCTTCTCTTTTATGCCTCTATAATAGTCTTAAACATATTAATTAAAAAATGTCCTTTAACATATCAAAAAGGTAAAATAAACCTCGTTACAAATTGAACCAAACAAATTACTCCTCTTAACCCCTTTAAACGTGCAACAAAGCCTTCCGTCTTAAAAGGCGACACTCTGACACACGCACCTGCTAAACTTACTGTAAGGGACCTATAAATCTTCCCACGGCTAATCCAAACTGCGTCCTGGAGGAAAAACGGCTCCAAAATGTTTCACGTACTGCTGTATTTTTATAAACCGCCAACGGTAGCGTTTAATGGTGTATGGACCGAATGTGGGACATTATCCTGACAGCAAGATATATAAAGTAAGGCAGATAAGGCATTGGAGACGTTATTGTACCCCGATTTTCGAATTTGTATTTTGTTCCGCGAGATTTCGCGGCTCGGTATTATTGTAGTCAGATTCCGTTTGATTCACTGCACCCGATCTTTCGGGCTTACTGCGATTGTCTTTTTGTGAAATCGTTGAATCATCTTATAGGTTTTGGCAGATTGGCTGTCGTTTGATGCCTTTCCAATTTTAATATTCTGATTTATTTTATTATAAGCGCTAGAATGAACAAAATATGAAAATGGAAGCATACTTTATTTTTCTACAAACCTTATTTCGTTTCGTATTTGAATTTAATCTCTGCCAAATCAAAATCTTATTATGCTGTATAAAAAGAAATTTCACATTAAGGGCAAACGGAGTCTTACAAAATGTATCAAATAGAGTCCCTTTGGATAAAGATAAACCGGCGGAAGGCAGGATTTCGCCGGGATTTGGAATCTAAATTGTTTTTTATAGGGCACATTCTACACGCGATTTTACGAGGAGGAAAGTTTCGCTCTTACTCCGTGCATTAAATGTAATTATGACCATAATAGTTTTACAGACAAGATTTAATGACAATGTAGACACATGGACCTCATTTTCGCTTTTAATTACGCAAATGGCATTCTTTCGCATTGCATTACAGCAACAGCTCAAGCGTTCTTGTGTCATTACTCATTACTTTGCGTCCGCGCCGCTTTTGTTGTTAACTGTCGGTTGTACGCACTACAAGTTATGATTTTGCTATGATAATTGTAATTATTAAGCAGCTGCGTGCGTGCCCTTGTTCTTGCTTCTTGCGTAATGACCGAACCATTAAAACTAAAAATCTTGGTACCTGTTACATTAATTGTATGAATTGTTTGATTTTACGAATGGAATTAGACTCCATGAAATTTTATACCGGATTTAAAGGCCAAACCAAAATAGTAGCAGTCATTCAAAGCATCCGTGAAATTGATTAGCAATCAATCAATTACTGCTTCATAGCTCATTAGAGTACAATACGCGTAAAATATTTATTGGAAAGCATGCATACCATGACCTTACTTAATTTAGCCACCTGCAACTTGCGAATAGACTATGACAAATCACTGACAAGTTTATTTCGTTGCCTTCACAGACAATGCTATTATGAAATTGTAATTGTAAGTACTAATGAGGAATACGTTAAAAAATAACTTTGCAATTTCACGGTTCTTGGCAATCCACATATTTCTCATCAATAACACACGGTGCAATGTTAAACGTGTATGCAAGTCAGCCCGGTCGCCCTTGACATATACTTGGAGCGTTCCACTATGTTGGACCACGTTATTTTAAACTCGAAAACAATGTAAATTAGACCTTATCACCATCATAGTACGTCTCATAAGGAGTTGTTAGATTAATTAGTTGGCTTGCTGCCGCCTCAGCAAACGTTGACAGGTACTTAAAAGCACTGCTACGCTCCATCAAATATGCATAAGGCCGTCTGCATCGGTTATGAAAAACGCCTTGTACTCGCGTGCGAGTAACTTGTTAATGAACTCGACAACGAGCAATTTATCGCAATAACTGCTAGCTCCGGTGTAAAGTTTCATAATTTATGTTGATTCGTTACACTTAATACAATTGGGTGCGATTGTGAATCAGCCAGTAGTTAAGCTTGAATTATATCTTCGTTAAGACAAGCTACTATCATATCTGCCGCACCGTTATCCTTTTTGTTGTTATTTATATTAAATATAAACATTAAATTGTCAGTTTTGTAGAACAAACTTATTTATCTGTTCCATAAAAGGTGTACGCCACCCACATACCTAATATAGAAATATAGGCGAAGTAAGGAGAAAGTAAAGATGCTACCGTTCTTTGTACTGGATTTTACTTTTACTTCAACAATACTGTTCACTTTTGTTCCAAGTTAATAAGATGTTAAATTCCCTACAGAAAATACTAAATAACGTTATGAATAAGCAAGAATAAGAAGCCTCACAGTAATCACAACAAGTCATTAGCATTCCGACGATGTCGATGACCAAAATTTGGAGTTCACAATAAACAACAGATGTACAACTTATAAATATGTATGGCTTCATAATTACAATATCGTGAACAACATGTCTTTCAAAAGTTGGGTCACGTTGGGATCCGTGAGTGGAAGATGTAACTCCTTGCACATAACGAGTTGCAATTTAAAACGTCTTGCCTTCGGCAGAAGTAAAATCAGCAATTTGCGAAATTGCAGTAGCGTGGGGTCTTCGGTAATTGTAGCCTCTCGCCAATGCTATCGAAAGCGATAAATAAATATGGCGAGGATTTCTCCCGGCTGATCGGGCTGAAGTAAATGCCGCTGATCCGCGGCTCCGCGCCAATCTCGTCAGACGACGCCGAGACGTTTAGTAAGTAAATATCACTCTATTCCGTACGTAGGTATTATTATGCTGAAAATTTAATATGTTTCTTTATTTATTCTGTTCAAGCTAACCGTTTTCTATAATAGTTCTCGTAGTTTACAGTTCAAACGTTCGTCTTGAATTTTTAATAAAAGTTACTTTGTTTTTAATTTGTAACATTTCAATGTGCTCATGACAGTGTACGCGTATGTGGAATGGAAATTATTTCAAGTAGGTCCTTAGTGATTCTAGGAACTTTAAATTATTACTTTTGTGGTACGTATTTAACATTGATTCAATATAAAACCAAACTATGACGAACTTCGCGTAATTTCCAGCTTTTAAAATATTTCTGAAGTTCCTAATTAAGGGTAGGTAATCCTGTTACGACCTCACAAAGCCTTATAAAAGCTTTTACGACCTTTACTCAAAACCTACTCGAGTAATGTGATACCTGACCTTTTATTTTAACAAAGCAATACATTCTTGTTACAAAATGTTGGTATACCAACATTATTATTAACTCTGTTCAATGTCAAATTATTTTGAAATATTCGTTTCAAGTCTTTTAATTTCGCGATCTTTTTATTTAATTTGATAACGATGAACGGGAATAAATTCTTAAGTTGAACAATTAAGATGCAACTGCAGCCGCAGATAAACATGACCATTAATTTTCTTGAACTCTGTAAGCAAAAAAATTGATAAAAGTAATAACTTTGAAACAGTCCAAACAAACAAAAATTAAGCTTCCACAGTAGCAAAACTAACTTAATTTCAGCAGCACACAACAAAATCAATTTCCCATATTTAGTGGAAGGTCAAACATAAGTTTGAGATCACAGCACCTGTACATGACATTTGAAAACGAGGGACCATGGACCTTTAAAATTACTAGTCACGAGTCTCAAAATTGAGTCCCGCATTGTGGGAATAACCCAATTTGGAGTGACAGTAATGTATCCGAGGGTCCACAGATGGGAGAGGTTTCGGGAAATCACGACAAAGTAAATAAAGTACTTACTGTTGAAGTGAATTATGCTAATTACTTGGTTAAATTTAGTACAATTGGAGCAAAGCTGTATCGCAATATTTTGTTGTATAAATATAAAGAAATCTGATATGTTACACACAAGGCCCATAATAAACAGCTTTCTGAGAGATCCCCACAGAGGAGCTACCAAGAAGTAGAATTATTTGATTTCGTTTATTGTTACGTTGTTGCTGTATTTAGTTGATTTATATGACAATACAGTAGTCAACGATCTGATCGATAAAGATACTATAGTACTTACAAAGTGCAGAAGACCTACTCAGGGTATTTCTGGCAAAAAGGCAAGAAAGCAAAACAATAATTCAATAATAAACTTAAGTCTAAGTTGAGCTAAGCTAGAAAGGGTTTCTATTAAAAAAAGTGTCAGAAAGAGTCAAGAGGCAAAATCATTATCAGAAAATCACAGTGAAAATATTGCCTTGACGTATCCACAAGCGAATCCAAATTCTACTACAAAAACAGTTTTCGTATATAAAAACTTTCAAAATGTTCAGTTTGGTTGGGATTTGTCAACAATTTAGATAGTAGAAGTTGAAACCATATTGCAGTTGATGAAACTTAACAGTACATTCAGGTCCACACACACATAGTACACGTATCGAATCTAGTATTAAGGATCCGTGTTCAACTGCGGGGAGAATTTCCGCCTAAAGCAAGGAAATAATGGCTTTGCATTAAATATATTATAACTGTTTATTTGGTGATCAGACATCGTATATAACCATCAGTTATATAGGTTGCACGCTAACTGCTAATGGAATACTAATTTCGGTTCTATCAGATGCGTTGAACGCTAACAATTTAACTGTATGACGTACATTTTTAACTGTTAATGGCTGATTTCTTTTCATGAGATAGGAAGTAGATTTGCAGTCGGAGTTTATTATCAAATTTAATATTTTTAACCGACTTCCAAAAAAAAGGAGGAGGTTCTCAATTCGACTCTATGTTTTTTTTTGTATGTTTGTTCCGCGATATCTTTGCTAATTGTGACTTGATTTTAATGATTCTTCTTTTGTTTGACAAAGTACTCTTTTGAAATGGTCCCATTAAAATTTAGTGAAGATCTGATGAAGAACTTCGGAGATAGACAATTTGAAGTCGGTTTTATTTTTGTTAAAAAGTTTAATTCAAGTAGTTTTAAGTTAGTTTTTCATTACAATTGCCGTAGAAAACAAAATTAAAACCAACCCTATTAGAAATCTTAGATCATCATCCAATTTTTGGATTATCCAAACGATTATTCAGGTTAATAAAACGGAGTACGTAAACATAAGGGTAACATTGCGTTTGCGACCAACAATATGGCAATAATTGGATCCGGAAAATTGACGGTGGCTCCGACAAATTTCAGCTCATCAACCTCACATTGTTGCGTGAGGATCTCATTCGCTGAACCTTATTAAAAACGATGAGAATGAATCATGACGTACAAGGTTATTAGCCGCATCTGGTAAATGGTATGTTTGGAAAGATTTTTTTGTAGGGATACAAGGGGAATATTGTCGGGTTAATGATTGACCTTAATATAAATTTTAGATTAGATAATGAAAAAGTATATAATTTTATTCATTTATAGGACCGTAATGCAACTACTTCATGAGGCGTTTATCTCTATATCTTGTACTGTCACAGAAGCTAACAATTAATTGAAATACCACAGTTTCATTATAATGTTTGAATATCATTACATTAGTCTGTTATTCAACTAATGATGAAAGATACAGCCATACAATGTGTCCTGAACTAGACCAAAGCGTACCTATATTGTGCATTTTAACCCAAACACTATGTATGTTTGAGCGCTCGCGCACAAAAATAATTATGCACGAGAGTACCCATGTCAATCTGCTTAGCTTTTTCCCTACTATATTGGGGTCAGCTTCCAGTCTAACCAGAAGCGGCTGAATACCAGTATTTAATACGGAGCGACTGCCATCAGACCTCCGCAACCCAGATACTGGGTAATGCCGATGTCGTAAGGTTTAGGCCAGTTGTCAGACTTGCGGACTTCTGACTTCTCGTAACGACTGTCATAGGTATTCGTATGACACCCGGGACCGACTGTTTAACGTGTTCTCCGAGGCACGGACACGAGAGTACCTATGTATGAATCAGTAAATCAATTGCTACAGCTAGTTCACACAAAAACTGTTTACAGGATCAGTTTTAGCGGATCCGTTTTTATTTTGGTGATAGCGCCTGTTTTTAAATGAGCGAGTTCACATACACGGCAGTATTGAGAAACCAGTAAAAAAAAGTGGATCCGTTATTTTTATCGTATCATACCATAACATCACGCCTTGTATTACCCAAAGGGTTCGGCAGAGTTGTTTTTAGTACACCCTCGTTTCGCCAGTTATGTTTTAGTCCCATGTAATAGGGGGCGAGCCTATTGCCATTAACCGGGCACAAATACCGGGCTGCTACTGAGAAATTCCTAATAGAAAAATCCAATAACACTTTGCCCGACCACTTTTTATCGTATCCGTCAGCCAAATGCGACGCAGCTGCCATTTATTTAACTGATCCGTTGGCACAGATGTGAACAACACATCCAGTACTGACGGATCTGTTAAAACGGATCCGCTGTGTGAAATTCAATATTTAAATCAATGTTATAAGAGTAAATAAATACATTACTGTTACATCCCGCAGCCTACGCCAAAGCCTGCCGGCTTTAAAATACATAAAAAAAGATTATTCTATAAAGGATTATTTAATTTAAAAGCTTGCTGATCCTACTTATAACTTTACTCGTTAGGCTGCGCGTTCCGCATAAACTGACTCCCAAGGTGATACCAACTCAAACGGCGAAACTGTAGTAAACTGGCGGGAAGGTATAATCTCGCGTGCACCGTTAGCAGTGTAAGCAGATACAAAGCGTGATAATACATAGGTAAGTACACAGTTAGTAACAAGACTAATACTGGATGAATCAATAAAGACAAAAACTAATTTTCAGGGACCTACATTTCGTAATAATGTTTGCAAATCCCAACTTTGAGTAGAAGTTTAAGATGATGAGTTAGACTAAAGGTGATATTAGTTAATATTCATCAGTCTCTCTGGATGAAACTTAAAAGTAGCTTTTTTAAGGAAAGCGGGCATTAAAGTTTTTTAAAACACTAACATGAAAACATACTTAAACGTAAAAGTCCGCTATAGAAAACGTTGACCTTCCATCTATATGAACTTTTTGCCTTGTACAATCAACAGCAAAAGTCGACAAATATTTTGGAATTTCAATATTGATTATCTCTGACTAAAGTTAGTACTATTGTTTAAAGAAGTATCTAAACTGTCAATATAAGTATAAAAAAGAATTGGCATATTTTTATTAATAAAACACTTTTTAAACTTTATGCAATCTTCACTTACGTTTTGATATTGACTTTTGCCGAGAGACGGTAGACGATGTAGTGAACGAATCACAAAGAATCGTGGGTAAGACCTGGCTGCGATAAGCATAGACCAGAGAATAATGGCAAAAAAGGGAGGAGCCTATACTCAGCAGTGGGAGGAATAGGGCTTTAATAATGATGATGATGTACCTCCGTACAATTATTCCCATGATTATCTCGTTAGATTGATTAGTCACCGCACTATGATAAATAATGATAATATTCACACACAGGGGACGCCGCTGCCGATCTTCCTGATCTAATTACTCGGCCAAGTCTGTCTAGCACGTGACAGTTTCTGCCGCCCAATACAATATTATAGTTTTGGAACAACAGCTATTCGATTTAATATGAACCTAGGAAAATATGGAACCTTACGATACACAAAATCCTTTATACCTAACATTACTTTGAATTTTCCCACACGCGCTGTTCCTAATAAGGCTGACTTGTAAAATAAATGTTTTTGTAATTTTGTTACAAACAACGTATTTCGTGAGTTACATATTTTAGTCTTTAATTCGGATATAGGTGTATTTACACATAATGAAGTAACTGTCGAATATAAATACATCAAAGCTCGTTGTAATGACAATGGAAAAGGTCAAAACAATTATTTATATTCTAGAAACAGCAATTTTCCCATCCCTATTGTAAGAATGTTTTCCGACCCGTTTAAAATACTGAGATAGCAGACGGTTCTGCAAATTCGAGCTGCGATAAAATTAGAACATTTTGCTTCAATTAATTCCTTAACTTACGTTCCTAATAACAAATAGGTATTGGAATTCAATTTTTATAATCGCAAACCAAAATTGCGTCACTTCTAATCTTTATTTAATTAACCTCATTGTTACCATATCATCAAAGTGACAAGGAAACGACAATCGACTTTAAGTATTAGGTATTTGACTTCAAACGACGTTTGGAAGTTGAAGGAGATCTATTTAAAAAGCTATTTAGCTAACATCAAAGTCCAAACATTAGGGCAAAGTCGGTATTAAATGGTCAAAGAATAGCCTATTTGGTACAATTCAGTTTGTGGCAAGTACCTATTGAATAATAAAAGTGGCCGTTGACTTTAATTACGTCTCGCCAGCAGTCCGTAGCGCAGTACACTTTTACTGGTCAAGTACTTAATGACTTGATTAACGAACCATAAACGCCATTTTTTGCGCGAGAGCACGTCAATGATTAAAGAAATAAAAGAGAAATTTTAAGGAAGTGGCCCGAAAAAGTTGAGCTTTTAATTTTATATAGGACTCCCTCGAATTGTGCTCCTTTATGAAGTAAATTTACGATCGTCTGCGGAGGTTAAAGTCTCTGTTCTTATTCCGGGTATATTAATTCATCTCATGTGTATTGCTCTTAATATAAAATATTCTGACGCCTATAGATAAAATATGCTTAATTATAAAGTTCGCACCGTTGTTCTGCGTTACCAGGAAAAGATAACATTTTAGTATAGCTTTACATTCGAGGTAAGAGGTATTTTAATTTTTTCGTGAATTCTTCTACGGTTATGTTGTTTCAACTTTACGAAATGACGTAGATGAGAGATTAAATAATTAATTTTAGGTTTAATATTTTAATAAATGCTAATACGAAAAATAGTCGCGTGATTATAAAACCTACAATTCTATAATGAGTCCGAATAATAACATTTTGTACTATTGAAGAAAAAGACATACTGCGCCGACCCTAAATAAGTTGGGATAAGGGCAAGAGTAAACTACTTTACGTTTCTTTATTCAGAAAATATTATTTTTTGTAGGTACTATTAAATTGTATCTTTTAATTAAATTAACTCCAATATTTCAAGAGAAATTAATCATAAATCAATAAATCCAATCAAACAACTAGAACATCTAAACAAACCACTTCCGACAGTGTACACTCAAAAGTTTAAATTGTCTAACTTGTAAGCCAATAAATTAATACAGATATCTCTTTAAGAGTTGTTTATTACCAATAACAAATTGGACCCATAATAAGACATGAACAAGTTACTTAAATCATTTTGTATTATTTGTCGGTTTTCCTAAATTAATGCTTCTGGCGTCTATCAAAAGGGTTTTAGGAATATATTTGCAAAATTTATGCGAAACAGAACAGAGAAATTAAGCATTAATTTGCTATCCTTCCAGCTGAAATTTACATATTTATCGAACCGTAAATTCATTATTTGTGATCTACATGGGAACCTCGGTGCTTGGCGTCGCGGGCTATGCAGAGCTCTTGAGCTCACAAAGCGATGTTTATGTAGTTTAATTGTTATCAAACTATTATGGCGGGCAACTCCAGTCTATGTGTGCGGCGAGATACTCAAAGTCACTTGCAATTAACAATAATTCAAGCAAGGACGCTTATAACATTCTCCGCATTGACGCTTTTGTTAGATGTATTTAAACCACATTCGTTTAAATAGCGGTTTTAATAACACTCTAATTAGCATTGTTGTTTGTGTATGTACATTGTACAGTCAGCATAATTAGTAAGAAAGAAAGAAAATTAATTTTATTCAGCCAAGAACACTGAAAGCATAAATAAAATAAAATAAACAAAGAAAGAACAGTATAAAAAGAATTAAACACACATTTTATGCTGTCGAGCATGTCCATGCCGAAAAGGTCACCAACTCAGCATAAGCTAGGCGTCAAACACCCAGCGCTGATTTTCAGCTGGTACCCCCCCGCAGTGACACACGGATGGAGGTAGTTAATTTTAAATATATATTCTATTATACTTGAATGGATAAAAGTGTTCTATAATGTGTCAATAAACAATGCATATTATACTAGGTAGATATTGAGATAAACTACAAAAATATAATAAAAAATAAAAGATAAAACTACTTTTAATTTATGAGTACAGCTAATCAAAAATATGGCAATATCAATTGAAATAGCAGGCGGCGCGGTACGCACTTCCTGTTAAGATGAGGCGTTGACATCTATCCATTTTATATCACTCTTGGCTCCACTTGGCTCAACCACAACCCCGATAACATGGTTCTCATAAAATGTACTTTTGGTTATTCAAAATTACTATTCCAATATCCAAAAATGTCTAATCTTAAATAATAATGTGAAACAAAAATAAACAAAAATAAACTCAGCGTAAGGGTTAAATATATCGAACATGATCTACAATGCTGGGGAATAAATTAATGATTATTCATTACAACATGTCCAATTTAACCGGTGAGTTATAGCAAATTCAATTTCAAAAATAAAGTATTAAATTTTTGAACAGTAATTAATTAAATTAAATTGATTAAATTAAATTAATTAAATAAAAGATTTGTCAACATTAATTTAATTGTATTCAATTTGAGAGGCAAGAATAAATAATTTTAGTTTAAGTCTAAACGTGCATACATTTTTCAGGTCCCTAATCGGTGGGGGAATGTTGTTCCAACACTTGGACGCTGCATACCGGAAGCTTGCCCGAAAGGCTGCAGTTCTGTGATGCGGTATGGCTAGTTGCTGAGCACAACGTCTTTAGTGTCAGTATAGGTCTACCCAGAATCTGATGGCAAATAAGGAAATTAAATATTTTTGTGGGTAACACAAGGTTAATTTGAATAAAAAGTCTTGATACTTGTAATTTTTTTCTTTAATTTCTTCTTCATCTTCTTCCTGCCCTTATCCCACACTAGATGGGGTCGGCACAACATGTATTTCATAAACCCATGTTATTAGATGTTTTGGCTTATTGTTTTATGACCGGCCGCCTGCCTGACATCAGCCCTCCTTGGGAATACTCGTTGCGCCGTCGCGCGGGTGACCCAATGTGCTTGCTGATATTATGCACTGGGTCCCAAAATGATATGCTTGTCAATCTTATTGCCGACAACTAAGCAGACTATGTTCTTGGTGGAGTATACTTGAAGTTGCTCGACCCACTCATTCAGTTTTGCTAGGGACATTGGTTCTGACACATCGTAACCTAATATAGCACCGTGACCTTCTTTAATTTCTGTAATTATTATTGGTTTTTATTAACTTCCTGTAGTAATATATTATTTACTATAGACTGCAATACTGTATCATGAATATCGGTTCTTCCTACGTGAATTAAGAGACAGACAGGGTACAGCAGAGCTGACTACTTACAACCTGTCTTATTTATTTCTCATAACAAAATGCTCAGGTTTATGCAATTTTATTGTAATGGAAAAGGAAACCTTGTTAAAATAAGTACGTTTATTAAAAATGTTTGAACAAGAAAACATTAATCAGAACTGGAAAATGTATTAAGTACAGTCATACTCGTTTTGACAAGTGACATGTTGACATTGCCATATGAAAACCACTATTTGTAATTAATTTTTAATGCCATGAGATTCTGGTTGACCTATACCTTCCTATATTTATATTCCGAAATGATAACTTATTGTTGATACTGACTGTATCGGCTAACATGTTAATAACATTCTGTCTGCAACGTACAAACAAACCATTGTACCAAAAAGATGATCATGAAAAATAATATCACTCACGCCTTTATTCCCCGAAGGATTGGGCAGAAGTGTATAGTAACACCCTCATTTCGCCGTTATGTTTAGGTCCCATGTAATAACGGGTGAGCCTATTGCCATCAACCGGGCACAAATCCAAACTCCAGGCTGCTACTAAAGCATTCCACACGGAAAACCCAATAACACATTGCCTGACCTGGGGATCGTACCCAGGACCTCACGAACAACGAGGCAGTTTAAATAACCTGCTAAAATAAAAGTGCTAACATCGTTAGTAATTGATGATTCTGCGACTTCCGTCCCTTCGTTGATGAAAGGGTTAATCTCTCCTTTTAACGATTAATCCCCTAAAACTTATCTTAGATTACAATTGTGGAACAGACAATTGAGAGTACCTTTTGTTTTCACACCTGAGTTGAATGAATCCCTTCTAGTTAATAGGTACCGATCAAGGGACTTTAGAAAAGGGGCCGGAACTTACCTGTAAAGAAAGAAGAACTTAAGTTAGTAATAAGTAAAGAAACAATGAACTGTAAGCTTGTTTTTATTCAGGAAGAACAAAAATGTAGACGATTTTTAGTCAATCATCATTTTAACCTTAACTCAATTTGTATTAATGACTAGCTGACCCGACAGACGTTGACCTGTCCAGATTTTTTTTTCTGATACCTTTTCCATGACCATAAACAAAACAAAAAAAAATTACGCATGGCTATCGTTTGATTTGAATCGTGAGTAATGGTCTTGAGTTCATACAAAAATTCCATAGAAAAAAGGACGTTCAGGTTTGCCCGAATTTAAAAAAATTCCGGCATTTTATTCCAATTTTTCTTTCCATAAAAACCTAATTCGGACTATTATTCTTCTTTTCGTGTGGTTAGTGACTAATCTTGTGTCAGAGTTCATGCCGCCCATGGGCCTCTGACTTGGCTTCACATGCCGTTGAGAAATATCTCTTAGGCACGCCGGTTTCCTCACGATGTTTTCCTTCAGCGTTTTTAAGCAAGTAATAATTATACAATACGCACATGAATCCGAAAAGTCAGAGGTGCGTGCCTTGGGTTCGAACTCGAGACCTATGACTTGGCAGTCCGACGGTCACACCACTAGGCTATCATTGCTCGACAATTATCATTCGGACTATTACGAACATTTTAAAACAACAAATACCCAAATAGGTCCAGCCGTTTTAAGTGATACGCTTACCAATTATTAGCCTTTGATGTTTATTTATACCTATATAGATAGACAATGCTAGTGTATGTTTTTAATCACTAATCGAGGGTGCATTAAAATAGCTTCCTCGAACGACGAAACTTCGTCCGACGCACCCCGGGCAGCCATACACCCATATTCTAAACATTCCTCCAAAACTTACTCGACTCAGAACGGCCTCGAAAACACCTTCAAAATTGTATTCTTAGTTGCAATTTCGAGTGAACTTTGAGGTTCCTCGAGTCATTACGTCATAATTTGAATTATCTGCACCGCGCAAATAACGCCGCGATAAATACTTGTAAGGATTATCGTAAACATTTTCGACAGTCTCCAAAATTCATTTTTGTTACATACGAACTTTGACACTTGCTTCCTTAAGGTAGGTTCCGAGGTACCTTGAGTTTGACAGATGATTCCTTACCTCGACTGAGGAAAAATTTCGAGTCGAGGACGTTTATGTCAAGTCGAGGTGGAGTCGAGTCGAGTAAGTTTTGGAGGAACGTCTTAGAATATGGGTCATAGCCCCGCTACTACCGTTGCTGACTGGCTAATCTTTGCACCGTGAGCTATTATCGTACAACTTGTGCCCAAGAGAAGAGCAGTTTGTATAAACCTTGAATATATTATTCAGAAAGAATAAAAATAAAGGCAAGTGTTTGGTATTATCATTATCAACCATCTGTATGCGCGTACGGGAGGCATCGTGAATGTAAATGCACCATGCACACTGTAATGCCAACAGCAACTCTGCACCACTTTCGAAACGTTCTCGAGCCGTTCCGTTTTTTGCTCGATACTAAAAACAGTGACAAACAAACAAAAGGAAAGGCTTATTGTGTACAAACAGACCATTATGTTACGGATTGTGGATACGAAAATACAAAATTGAACGCACATTTAAAAGGTTAACTATGATCAATAAAATGCCATTATACCTACATTTTACCTTTTTGCCTTGTTAGTCTAGTGGTCGCAAGCGCGACTGCTGAACATGGGGTCCTTGGTTCGATCCCCAGGTCGAACAAAGTGTTATTGAAATTTTCCATTAGGATTTTCTCAGTAGAAGCCCGGAGTCTGGATTGGTGCTCGGTTGATGGCAATAGGCTCGCCCCCCATTACATGAAACTTAAACATAACGGTGAAATGAGGGTGCTACTATACACCTCTACCCAACCTTTTGGAGAATACAGGCGTGATAGTATTTTACCTTTTTTTATACTCGCACAAAAACTCTGGGTCTCTGGCAGACAGTGATCTACATCACAGATAAGTTTTGCATATTATATTCAGTCATAAAAAAACTGTATACGTAATGGGGGCCCAGTTACACCAAGTTTCCTGCAAGACGACGAATGTTTTTGTTGTGGTTGCCCCGTCATTAACATAGTTATTCGAGCATAAAATCGTTTATTGACTCTCACAATGTCGACTTGAGCTTCGACAAACAAACGCTGTCTACATCAAGCTGCTGTATTTGAGACGAGATTTTGATGTAAACTCGGTGACTAAGTTTCGGAACACGAACTCGTATTATGGAAATTGTAATAATACGGAAATTTAAATGATTTGATAAGTAAGTTTCGAGGACTATGTTACCAACTTTTATAAAATTATATGTAATGTAAGCAATGATAGCCTAGCGGATAAACGCTTGCCTTCCATGCAGAAGGGTCTGAGTTCGGTCCCAGCCCGTACCTCTGACTTTCCAAATTCATGTGCGGATCGGCATTGGATTATCACTTGCGTTAACGGTGAAGGAAAAACATCGTAAGGAAACCTGCACATCTGAGAGGGCTCCATAAAGTTCTCGATGGTGTGTGTAGTCTGCCAACCCGCACCAGGCCAGTGTGGTGGACTAAGGACTAAACCCTTCTCATTCTGAGAAGAGGCCCATGCCCAGCAGTGGAACAGTAACGGGCTAATTATGTTTTTTTATGTTTATGTAACTAAACCGTCAGTTATTTCATTGTCGTGTAGTATAATTGAAATATAACAATAAATAGATAGAGAGTGTCAACTTTTTTATAAAGAAGTCGTTAACATAATTTATTATATCGAATATAATGTAGCATGAAGTTATAGACCTACCCAACCTATTCAAATATAAACCTGCTTGCCTTGTCATAACTTTTTATGCAACTATAATAAAGTTGCCTGTCTTACTGTATATTTTATTAAATTCTTTTATCACCAGGCAATCATCACGTAATAAGCTTAGCTATATAAATGCGAAGCTAAATAAAATTCCGTGAACAGGATCTGGAACAAATTAAAATCAAAATGTTCTCAACAGCGCAGTCTCGCCTCACAAAACTAAGATAAACTTTTACAATAAAATGTTCAGCATTTTTAATTTCCGTCTCAAGTTCGTGACGCTTTACGAGATTTAAATGAAATCTGGTAACAAGTTCTAACATTTAATTAGTGGCGCCAAGAGCTCAGGAAATGAAACATCGTACGTACTGTGCCGTCGCACCTCCGTGCGTGACTACCACTCACAATACGTCAGAACGTCTCTATTCCGCGCGTGAACAGATTTTCTTTATTAAATTTGGCCGACGGGCAAAAAGAAAATCCTTTTCTCAGACGTTTGTAAGTCCAAAAACTGCGACGTGAAAAATAAAATAGCACTTTAGATTCACAAAAGGAAAACTTTAAACAAAACGGGCGCTTTCTCTATGCAAACGATGCGGCGTCCGCGGGCGAAAGTTTCCGAGTGTTGCCGACTTGCCGTGGTCTCAGTTGACGAAGCCACCGTCAAGCCACAAAGACACGCCATACATGATAGCAAAATTCAGATTTTTCATAATGCACCTCACGTTTGAAGCGTCCTCCCGAGCGACGGGATACAGTTTGCAATATTCTCGCTCGACTTACAACGCGCGTGTTGTTAGTGTTTACTTATACAACTTTGTAGGAACACAACACGTACCTATCACGTAGCTCTTCTATTCAGCGTAAGATCAATATATTATGAATGTAAATGCAGCTTAGCAAAATGTTTTTATCTCAAGTCAAATTTTCCTTATAAAACGCAACGTGTGGATATTCCCTCAGGCACGGCGTACGTTCCACTTATCATTTTCAGTTATGAAACAAGAAAGTGAGCTGTCTGCGCGCCAAACTTGACCGGACAATTTTTTACAATTCGTTTGTCCCCTGTGGAGTTCTGTCCCCGTGACCTATTTATTGATGATTCAAACAAAAATATAACAAAGAAGTGATTGCTCCTTTTGACATGCTCCCAATACGGATTTACTCCCAATACTTATGTCTTTGTTATTTTGATCCGTTCTTGCGTAATTAAAAAAACTATTGTTAAAGTTTTTGTTATTTCTACACATAACATAACATCACGCCATGTTATAGGGGGCGAGCCTATTGTCATCACCCGGGCTCAAATCCAAACTCCGGATTGCTACTGGCGAATTCCACACGGAGAAACCCATTAACACTTTGCCCGATCTGGGGATCAAACCCAGGACTTCACGATCAGCAGTCGCGCTTGCCACCACTAGACCATCGAGGCAGTTTAACTATTTAACTATAGTAAACGTTTTTGTTATTTTGATTGGCAAAAATCCTTTTTTTTTGTTTAGGCCTGTCGTAGGTTTAAAATAAATCAAAGAACTGAACTTGCCCTTGTCAAGCAACGCACAGAAGGCAAATTCTACTGATAAAATTGTTTAAAATCGCAATTGAATCGCAGCTCCACTACGGCCGTATGAGCGTTATCTCTATAAGAAAAAACCCAAACGACTGTGGTTGAACTGCGATTCAATTGCGATTTTAAACAAACTTGTCAGTAAAATTTCCCTCCAGCCCATTCTTAAGCACAAAGCTTTGATGAAGGTAAACTATACTTTTAACTCAACATCGAAAACATTAATCTATATCTATACTATGTGACCGGTGGTGGCTGACTGGCGGGGGTACGGGCCTATAAAAGGTCGGGCACTCTGCAGATCGCCCCTCTCGCGCCGCTGCAGTTGCTCAGTTAAGTGCCACACCTGCTGAAGAAGACCTGGACTCCTCGCATTGTACGAACCACGCCCTGTTGTTCTCTTTGCATTCTTTGTAAATTCTTAATTAAATATATTATATAGCGTACGGTTACAAGTGTTATTCTTTATCCCCCCGTAAGTACACGCCTGCTAAATTTTATGTGCACATGCTAGTCGAGGGTTGACTCGTAAAGCCACCCTAAAGTGTTACAACTAATATTATAAAGAACAAAGATTTGTATTTTTGTATGTAACGAATAAACTTAGAAACTACTAGACCGATTTCAAAAAATATTTTGCCGTTGGAAAGCTACATTATCACTGAGTAACATAGGCTATATTTATTACTGGAATAAAACTTCTTACGCGGGCGGAGCCGTGAGGACACAGCTAGTGTTACATAACTTAGTATATCAAACGCTTCATCCAATAATATTATTAACATCAAACAATTCGAAAACATAAAAGCAGTACCACATTATAATCTGATCACATATCTATTGTAGCAAATGTTAATTACATTGTTTCATTCGTGAAATTGGCCAACCAACGTATTGGCAAATAACAAGGTTGGAAAACACAAGTTTATTTAGTTAATTAATCATTCTGATTAATAGTTTCGCTACCACATTAATCTTTATCAACTGGTGTTTGATATGGTACCCTGTGGTGAAGGGTTTTTAACATAAGTTTATCATAAATATCTGTTATCTGAAACACTATTAAAATGAATGTTGGTTATGTAGGTAGGTACTTATTGTACGGGCAATGGTTCGTTCTGCCTAGCCTTTTCCCAACTATATTGGAGTCAACTTCCAGTCTAACCAGATGCGGCTGAATACCAGTATTTTACACGAAGCGACTGCCATCAGACCTCCGCAACCCAGACAGGCAATGCCGATTTCCTAAGGTTACACCGGTCGTCAGACTTCCGGGCTTCTGACTTCCCGTAACGACTGTCATAGGTATTTGTATGACACCCGGGACCCGAAGTACGGGGAGGTCTCGATGTGTAACGAACGGTCACCCATCGACAGACTGACCGCGGCAAAAGTAGCTTAACTTACCTTAGCCATGAGCCCCTCCGGGCAATGGGGTGTACTGACAAGTATAGTGCCTTAGGGTAATTACGAACATGGGAATATTCCGAAAATTACGAATTTCTACTAAACCAGGCAATATTTATTGCTCTGGCAACGTAATAATGCTAGAATGTGTAATGCAATGTAATGTTGCCAGAGTAAAAAAATATTGGCTAGTTTAGTAGTAATTCGTAATTTTCGGAATATTCCCATGATCGTAATTACTCTAAAGTACTATATCACCATCGTTTTCAAAGGAACACAAAAGCGGCTCGTCAATTTTCAATAGAAGCCTGAACTCATCAAACAAATGCCCACTATAAGCAAAATGTATGGAACTTTAGATTGGGCTTGTTGTTAGCGCTAACTGAAGCATTAAAGTTTGCCTTTGCCCCTTATAATGGCCGACGCACTAATGGTATTATCGTTTTATGATTGTTTTTATAGGTGTCTAGCTTTTAGGGCTCAGTTTCGGCAGTTTAAACTAATGTTTTTTACTTGTAACCTTATCTTTAGTGGTTCAATAGGCTCGTTAAGATAAAATGAGATTTCGTTAAAATGTAGTCATATTTTATGGTACTCGTTGGTATTCTTGTAAAATTATTAACAAAACGTAGCAACGAAAATTGAGTCTTGTTAGAAAGAGCGAAACATAAAAGTTAAATTTAAGTTAGCAAGTAGGTATTATCAAACCCTATTCTAGGTTTAGATACCGGTAAAACGGGGATATTTGAAATTCATGGGGTTAATTGGAATTCAGTTATGGAACGTACTTCTTATACTTATTTACCATTTCAATGAAATTGTATATTTATTATTAAAAATGAAATTATTTATAGTTGGTTAAAATACATATCGAAAAATCTTCTGTACCTTGTTCGTTCCAATTAACCCCATGAATTTCAAATACCCCCGTTTTACGGTAATAAAATCTCTACAGATAACATAATATATGTTAATTATGCAATTTACTGACCTAAAAATATGTGCTGAGATCCTATCATTATATATCCTTTGCTATATTTGTGAACACTGAAATCCAACAAAGTAATAATTCATTTTGATATCGAAAACTTTGAGTCAACACTATCGTAAGCCTGATATCTATTATGTTTACAATATAAATTGGAAGGCATATTTCAAACAGAAATTGACCTGAAAGTTTCATGGCACTCAAAGCTGCAAAATTGCTATGGCAGGTTTAGATTGTGTTAAAACTAGGACCTCAAAATCTATTGCTAATTTCCAATATATACAATGCTCTAAGCGTCAAAAAATATATATATACTGGCCTGCAAAAATAAGTATCACACTTTGAAAATTGCAATAACTTTTTAGGTACACAAGATATATTTTCGAAACAAAAAGGACTCAAAAAAGAGTTTAACTTTGTTACTATAGTTTCAAAGAAAGCTGATAAAAATTGCTATAAAACGTTTTTTATTTTAAATCTCTAACTTCTATAGTTTAGAAAAAATTGAAATTTTAAAACTGTGATACTTATTTTTGCAGGCCAGTGTAGACACCTACATTACTATGTATCTTACATGTCTCTCATATTATAATTTTCAGCCCCTAAATGAATAGATAACTACTGCCAAATATGGACCATAAATAAAACTACAATTACTTACTGTGGTAAAAGTTAAATACATAGTACAGTCAACTTCAAAAGTAAGTGATGAAATCATGCCAGTTATATTTTTTTGTAACAAATGATTATAATTATTTTTTTGAATTACACGCACAAGTACAGTATCGCGGGAGGCGGGAGAGAGGCACGCGCGGGTCGGGCGCGTAGTAGTTCGGATAAGCGGTCGTTCGGTTGATCGGCGTTCGTATAATCGACGCTACACTGTACCTATAATAATAGGAGTATGATAAACTGAGATAAAAACTAATCCTGAGGTATAAAATTCTGTTGAAATTATGAAAAAGTTATGAAATTCTAAAATATTCATCTATTTTTGTTATAGAATGTAATTATCCGTTGCAGAAAACTAAGAATAGCGGAAACGAGACACTAGAATTGCAGCTATTTGCATTCCTTCTCCTCGTAAATTTCTTCAGGACCCCGTAGTTTTTTTTTTCTTATAACCTAAATTTTCTTTAAGTTTGAAGTGTCCATAAAATCGAATTTGGGTCACTATTGCAGATAAATTGTCCATCTATTTTTAATCGTGGAAACCAAACGGCCACACCGCCTTGTCCCGTGGGGGTCGTAAAAATGACTAAATCATACATTTCAGATGTGGAACATTATCAACCTTTCTCTGTGAATATATGGTGTCGGATTGTGGCAGGGATTCATCCATGAATCCATGGAGGGTCTCTTTCAGGAACAAGTTTCACGTTTTGATAGAATTTCTATATAAAAAGCTGTCAAAATGACAACTTTATTCTTCAGCTCGTTGGTCAACTGTCTTGTTGGTCTAGTGGTGCCAAGTGTGAATACTGATCGTGAGGTCCTGGGTTCGATCCCCAGGTCGTGCAGTGTTATTGGAATTTTCCGTGTGGAATTCCTCAGTAGCAGCATGGAGTCTGGATTTGTGTCCGGTTGATGGCAATAGGCCCCTATTACATGGGACTTAAAAATAACGGCGAATTGTGTGTATTACTATACACCTCTGCCCAACCCTTCAGGGAATACAAGTGTGATGTTATGTTATAGTATTCTTCAGATAATAGTTAACACTCTATAACAATGTGACACTCGTAAAATCCGTCCCATTTTTGCAAGTAACCGGATGAGTTTATTTATTAGTGGAAATACACTGCATTTACACAAATAAATGAACTCATCGTGTGACTTGCAAAAATGAGCCGCTGACAAAAGTTATTAACACGATAAAAGCAAGAGAAGAACTGACAAAGTAAAAAAGAGTATAGGGACTAAACACATTTACCAGTACCAATTTTATTCGAAGTTCACTCATTGAAAACGTTTTTTTTTCTTGACTCTGTGGCCTTTGATCTTACGCGTCTCATCTGAGATGTATTTGAATCTGTATTTTTATATGAACATGGTAAGTAACGCATGCTTTTTTCGCATCGATTCACCTTTCGCATGCTCACACGCATGCTATAGAATACTTTCGCATACAAGATTGGAAACTCACAGGTGATGTGGATAAGTGTATTTAAAAACAATGCAGCTTTTTGCGAATGGATGCTGATTAACATGCAGCGCTAGTCTTACAGCCCTATTTCAAAAATGAGATGCTATAATAACTACTAGCTATAACAGTAAATTAGCGCTGCACCTAGTTAAGATAGTGTTACTAACTTTTACCCGATACTTGTACTTAGTTCATTAGTTCGAGTTTTACTGACTTCACCTTGTTAAGGAACAACTTATTCGTGAACCTATGAATACATACAAATACAACGGTTACTTCGAATTTACTGGCGAAAGTTCACACAGGGAAGCATTCAATTTAGCGCACCTATTTGCTAGCACCAACTCGAATAGCATTCCTATTCCTATTGGTGCTATTCAAATTAGTGCGCTACTTGGAATGCCTCTTCACAGGGACGCATTCAAATAAAAAATACCTAAACTTTAGTCAATTAGATATGTAACAAGATACCTAACTACCTAGTAGAGAGTTTATTACACTACCTACACCATGTTTAGGACGCTGTAGAAAGAATCCCGACCGAAGAAACCGGGCGTCCTAACTGTTATTGTAATACTAAGTACCGGTAAACCGGGGTTACTTTGAATCCTGGGGTAACTTTGATAAAAAAATCGTTTCGTAAAAAATCTCTAATTGTACGAATTCTGAACGCATTCTTCCGATTATTTTTTTACGATTGGCAGCATTAAACGTCACTGTTAGCGTGTGATTAGTAGCAGTGGGTGGATCCTTGCCGGTTGATGAAAAATTATTAAAAACATGTCAGTAATAGTTTTGTGTAATTATTTATTCCTTATTAGGGTTACTTTCGAATTCCTTAGAAAAAAAGGAGGCATCAAAATAATCATAGTTTAATATTTATTACCAACATTTTAAATTTTTTCTCAAAAATTTATAAGATTTTTTTTTATTTTATTCAAGAAGTGGTTTTCATAATCAAAATCGATGTTTGCATTTTTATTTTATTTTATTTGCTCTTATATTTCAAGAGAAAAATACATTTCAATTTTGAAATTGATCAAAGTAACCCCGGTTAACATTGAATAAGAGTTTGGGGCCCTAAAAATCGGGTAGTCTATGTAATAAGGCCTTTACTCTGTGACGTTTCGCCAGTTAATTTAGAGTAACCATATATGTATTGTTAATAATATGAATAACTATTCATGAATTCATTTATATCGAAATAAAAAAGATTTTGACTTTGATTTAGTCGTCGAGGTAGAGACTTTCAACTCTACTTCTCTGATATGTATCTACATTTATTTTCTTGCTACTGTTATTTTTATTATCGTGTAATCTAATAATTTTAAACGAGCAATTCTTGTATGTATATATAATCTGAATCTCGGAAACGGCTCCAACGATTTTCATGAAATTTAGTATGCAGGGGGTTTCGGGGGCGATAAATTTTCATTTTTCAGTTTCATTTTTAGAAAACGTCGATTTACCAAAAAAAAAACCGAGCAAAGCTCGGTCATCCAGGTACTTACATAATTATACAAACATTAACAAATAGTTCAACAGGGATAGTCACCGAAGTAAAGAGCAAACTTTATTTTAACCTTGAAAATAACTGAATAACTTAAAACTGTTCCGGCAGTTAGTGTCTCGTGTGAAACAGAATCTATATAATTATCTGTTTTTCTAACTCTATTGTTCTAAATTTTTTATCATAATAACATTATTATTAAAATACTGGTTGTTATAGAGCTTCTTCATTCAACAATTATGTATCTATTATGTAAGAATTTTTAATTGTCAAGTCAGCAATTGTTTTATGAATACCGAATGAAAACATCACATACATACATTTCGTAAGAAATACAAGGTTAGTCGGAAAGGGGATACTAAGCCGAAAGGGTGTTAAAGGACCCATGATAAGGGATAACTTTTGTTCTACAACTTTCCCCAAAACTCGATAGTTTAAGAGAAATAGCTTTTCAAAGATTTCGTAAAAAATATGCTAAAATCTATCTGTCCATAGCTATGATCAGCTGTTTTTACAATTAAGGTCATATTTGGGGTCACGGATTAGAAAATATTTTTTTGAATTCATAACTAAAACAGGTATGACTTTTTTTTGAAAAACCTAAAATAAAAATATTTTTCCTGCAAATAAAAATTATCGAATTTTTAATTTTAACACTTGCTTTAAAATAGTCATCAGTGATACTTTAGGTGGCCTGCGGCTTAGTACCCCCTTTCCGACTAACCTTGTATAACTACTATGAGGTGCAACATTCCTACGTAAACTATTGAAAATGTATCTTGAAGTAATTAAGTACTTTCGTGCGTAGTTACCGCGCTTTATAAGCAACAAAGTCTTGCACTTGAAATATAGTGCTATTTGGGTTCAGTGAAAAGGAAACTATTTATTGGCTTTTAACATTAAAAGCCATAAAGTTATTTAAATATGAACACAGAAGTCGCTGTGAAACTTCTTGTTATAGAAATCCACTCACAAATTAATATTTCCTCAACACTCGAATAAGAATTTCATTTTGAATTAGGAATTTTTCCAAGATTAAATTCTAAATAGAGTGAAATCGGAAACGCATCAGCGAAAAGAGGGTTCTCTTTCCGTTTTTCCGTAAAAGCGATTTAATAAGACCCGTACTGTTAGTTAAACATGATTTATATCGCAAAATGAAATGCCTGGCACATGTGTTCAGTCAGACGGGCCGTAATAAACTTCAGAGCTAAACGAATTGCATCGTGTAATTGCTTGCATCGAATTAATACGTACACTTATTTAAACTGCATTTTTTACATTTAAATTAAACGGATAAAACTCCATTTATGGAAGTTATGTTAAATTGGAAATCAGTGTGTGTGAAATCCGGTATAATAAAACGTCAGTGCAATTTCTTTTCATACATTATGAAAACCATGCGAACACCATTTATTAATATTTGTTTTTTTTTAATAATATTTTATATTGGTAGTACTAAAAAAGGAATTCAATTAGCGACTTGAATACATACATACATAAACTCACGCCGTTTTCCCATGTGGGACGGCAGAAACTATAGAACGCCACATGCTATACGATCCTTGGTTACTTACTCCTTTCGCTTCATCCACATTAATACATCTTCTCATACAAGCACGCCAGTTTAGAGTACCACGCACCTTTAATAGTAATAAAAATAGAAAAAAACGGGTAACCTAAATCAGCTGTGGGTCATTTTAATAATAAGGCATTATTACTTCAGCTTGAAGCTAGGTCTGTCGGCCATTAGGTATAGCTAATAAACCTTGTAGCTTGTCGATTTATACATTTTCTCTTTCTTTTTTACCTTATTAGAGAGAAACACCTTTTAAGTGCATTGACCAGGATATTTTCAAGGTGGAAACCTTATTGTTGATGACCGCATGATTAGAAAATTTTATAATCGATCGATTAATAATAATGCCAGCAGACCAAAGCTAAGAAAACAGTCGTTTTAGCTAAGACGAATGTGATTACCAGCCTTAGTGACATTAGAGGAAATAGCGTGGTTTCGTAACGTCTGGTAGACCTAAATGTCCTAGATTATGTAACCTTCTAACATGAGTTACATCTTACATAATGTGACGTCATGAAAGCCTACGCTTATCATTTGTACGCGACAAGAGTTTTCAAGTTGTTATATTACTTGAAGATGGGTCTTGTGGTCCTTAACTTAGAATAAGTCCCTTTCACACGTGTGTTTATACGGGTGTTGTTAGAAGCGAAAAATTATTGAAATTAGTGAAGAAGAAAAAATAAAGAAAACACATGATTTTGTAGATTCAAAGCAAGTTATCAATAAGAATGCATAAGTAACAATCTGAAATAAATACATTAAATTGAATTAAATACAAAACAAAATAAGTTGAAATAAAAAGGTTTTTTTTGTAATTTTTTGCTCGAGGCTTTAACTTCACTTTGCGTGACTATGGAAGCCTCATAGGTAGCCTCACAAACCTGAACAAGTATGAAAAAATAGCTTCGGCAAAATGTATTATTAAATCTGTTTTTCCTAAATGCTGGATTACAAAAACTTTTGCACCCAATAGTTACAATAAGAATTAAAGAAGTTTCTAAAAATCCATATTTAACAAAATCTATAACATCAAATTAGAGAAAATATGGAAATTATATTCAAAACGGATCTAACCTACTAATAATCTCAGTTCAGACTTAGGACGGAAAATAAAATGTTACATAGTTGAGAAACTATGCATTTAATAATTCACCAGAGATAACTTCTCTAATCTCGTATTATTCGTATCTTATCCTCCACTTAAGAAACTTGGGCGTAATAAAGATCCTGAACTGAATTGCTCTTAACGTCTCCCTGACGTCGCTGTGTGTTATCACTAGTCCGCTAGGGAGTTGTATTAACCCTTGCTGTGTTATTCATGAACGTGGTTTGAATAAAGATGAACGATCCGTTACGTCGAACTACTTTCAAAACCTTTAAACACGGTATCAACTTTGAAATCAGTTTGCGACTGTACAAGCAAGCTGCAAAGGTAAAGGAGAGACGAGATAGTACGTGAGTTGTGGATGTGTTTGTGTACTAATTACTTAGTAACTAATGACCAAATACTCAAACGCTACTCAGTTTTAAGTTGGCGTTAATTTCGTGCTGTCAGTGTCATTTCACCTTAATGTGACAGTGACAGCACGAGACTTAAAGGCAACTTAAAATTGAGTAGTGTTTGAGTATTTGACTATAAGTTTTACTTACTTACGCCCGGTTTCTGGGTTAAGTATATAACGCTAAGCAAGATATAAACAAGTTTTGAGCGTGATTTGAAGTTAAACTCTATACAGAACTAGTCTCAATTGTTACTTATCTTATAATTTTTAAATCAGAAACCGGCCGTTAGTCATCCTTCCCTTATTTCTGGTTAGACGTCATGTTATCCGTTTTCATAACAAACCCTTTAAATTCGGG
The DNA here is from genome assembly GCA_910594945.2 of Amphipyra berbera. Lineage (NCBI taxonomy): Eukaryota > Metazoa > Arthropoda > Insecta > Lepidoptera > Noctuidae > Amphipyra > Amphipyra berbera. The sequence goes on from OU343125.1 coordinate 12,600,685, forward strand.
TTATTATTAAACATAGAAATTACGTAATACTCGGAAAACAAAAAAGAAATTGGGCAATGTTGTAAAATATATGAAAAATAAAGAATAATTTCCAAATAACATTGTTTTTAAAATAAAAATATTGTATCTTGTATTTTCGCACACAAGATCAGATTATAATGAACCATCGTTTCAACCAACATTTTTCCATTCAGTAAATAATATTTATTATCTGATACAATAAATCCGTTCATTGTATTCTCTGATAAAACACCTCTATAATCTCGAACGGTGCGTGAATGAAATGACTCTTCAGGGCGTGCTAAGCGAGAAATTATTACCCCAAAGTATTTTAAGGAAAATAGGAAATAAAACCCTTCCGAGAGTATTCTTTTGCTCTCTCTTTTATCGATAATTTTCTTTAAGTTTCGTTCTCAAATCTGTAATGAAGTGGAAAATTTATGGACGCCGCTCGTAAGAACTTGTCCAGACAACATTATTTCGCTGGCACGTTCAAACCGTGACGAAATTAGCACTTAGTTTAAATAAGCTGCAGTGCTTATCCATACTAATAGTAGATAAGTGTTGACATTTATCTGTATTCGATATACTGAACAGTTATTTATTGTGAGAGGATTGAATTGAATCCGTTATTTAAATTCCAAGTATACACATCGTCAGATTTGTTAATAAGTATTGTCGACGGAAGTGTAAGACCCGAATTAATAAACAGTTCTCATTTGAAACATACCTCGTGTAGTTTTAATATGACTTGAGAAGTATTTAAAAAAAGAAAATACGTTGTCAAATTATATGAAATTCTACTTTATGGTAGCTGCTGTTGGAATTTCTTTCAAATGTTCTGTTCTGCCTAGCTTCTTCCCAATTGTGTTGGGGTCAGCTTCCAGCTTAACCAGATGCGGCTGAATACCAGTATTTTACACGGAGCGACTGTCATCAGACCTCCGCAACCCAGTAATCGGGCAATGCCCGTGGTTTATCTTAAAGTTAAACCAGTTGTCACACTTTCGACTACCCGTAGAGATTTTCATAGGTATTCATATGACACTCGGGACCGACGGTTTAACGTGCTCTCCGAGGCTCGGAGGTTCTCGATTTGAAACGAATGGTCAAATCTCTCAATGAGAGCTGTTTATTAAAACGAGCCTACGTTAAATCCAGCTGCTTCCCTGAGGATTGAGTGATATCTCAGAAGTAGTAACAGGACAAATGCTGACGCAGCCACCCAGTAATATTCACGAGGCCTCGAATAAAGATGAAGTCATTAAAGTGGGAGGAAAGCCGACAGGCGAAGCAACGCACTCCGTGTTGACTTTGAGATGCGGAAAATGAAAAGGAAAAGCGCCTTGTTTTGCGTGTAAATACGATTCGTTAGTCGATTCTTTTATGTAAATATTATTATTGTAGGCTTTTTTAGTTCTGTACGTTGATATCTGTTTATATACTTGGATGAGAATTCGCTTTTTGTACAAGAAAATTATATTAGCATAGATGGTTGAAATACGTCAAGTAGAAACAAATAACAAACTTTGATATAGGTACCTTAAATATTTGACTGATCATACGCCTATTTTATTCATGAGAGGAGTTACTTATATCAAAAGATCAATTTGAATACTCGTCGAATTACCCACTCCACTAAGTATATAAAAATAAATATAGCAAGTATCCCAATTACATAATACTACACAATTTTATATTACATAATTTTACAAAAATAAATAAATAAATAAACGTTAAAAAAACTTTTAACGATCACCGTTAACGACCCGCAGTTAAGCATCACCAAACCGACAATTTCACTATTTCAAGTTACAGAAATGATAGAAAACGGTTTCCCAACTGAGATTTGAGGAAGTTGAAACTGCGCCTCCTGGTCTAGTAATGTCGAAACAAGTGAAACGTTCCGTTTACGCTCCACCTCTTTGCAACTTAGTATCTTAGCGGGCGACCGTAACGTGCACGCGGCGCACACTAAAACTCCGCCAACACTCATTTATCACAAGAGATGAGAGGCATAAGTAGCTGTAAAAGTGTTGCCAGCGCGCCCAGTTAAAGTCCACCATGTTGTTTTTTCATAAACGAGGATTGATGTGCCAGGTGCTACTATATTTTATACTTTTATATCGCTGACGAGTTTGTGGTCGTCAAATAAAATCGAACCGTGTGTACTTGCCTTTATATAAGTGTATGGAACTTTTTGTGCGTCAGATTTCCTGTTAGTATTTGTAGTAAGTAAGAAGCATTACTTTATAATGGCGATAACTGTTATGTCGCTTGGACGACAAATAAATAAGATTCATCGATGAAATATTAATCTTTTGCTTGTACTTACAGAAAGCTGTGGTTGGTATATGAAAAATATATTGTACCTATGCTATGTTAAAATTTTGAAGGACAGTGTCTGTCTACGTCTGATTGATTGCAAATCGACCTAGAATATATTATGATTTTACCTAGACAAAAATGCTATGTCCCGACAACCGAAATAAAATTGTCAATTTATTTTTTCTTGTGGTTAGTTACTGTCCTGGTGTCAGCGTTTATGCCGCCCAATGGGCCTCCTACTCGGCCTCACATGCTGTCGAGAAATATCTCTCAGGCATGCCGGTTTCCTCACGATGTTTTCCTTCACCGATTTTAAACAATTGATAATTATACAATATGCGCATGGATCCGAAAAGTCAGAGGTGCGTGCCTTGGGTTTGAACTCGAGACCTATGACTTGGCAGTCCGACGTTCACACTACTAGGCTATCACTGCTGTTTATTGTCAAATTAAATTCCACACAAAAGTGTAGGTATTTCTGTGGGCCCAATAATGCTCTAATAATTACATTTCCTGTTGTATTTTTTATTTGATCTCATCTCATGGCTCAAAAACCATGCCTTTAATAATAATTGCCATAAAAATTCGAAGTATAAGTGAAGTCACTCAGTATTTAGAGCAAAAGCCTCTGTTTCCCTGAAATTTGTTTGCAGCGATCCCCAATTACTGCATTTACATTTATTGCGTATGATCCTGTCATTAAAATGATTGCCCATTTGCGTACTTCAGTCTTCTTAAATGAAAACATAAAAAAAATAATCTTGACATTTTTATTGATACATTTATGTACCTACTGTAATTTATGTAATAAATACTGTAAGGGAATATTTTTTGTTGTTGTTGATTTCATTAATAAAAGAAACTACAAATATTTGGAATTGCTTTATGCGTTGTACCTACTTATGATTTATTTAAATTATCATATAATTTGTCCTAGCCTTTTCCCAATTATGTTGAGGTTAGCTTCCAGTCTAACCAGATGCGGCTGAATACCAGAATTTTACAGGAAGTTACAGCCATCAGATTTCCGCAACCCAGTTACTGGGCAAGCCGGTATTCTAAGGTTAGACCAGTTATCAGACTACCCGTAACGACTGTCATAGGTATTCGTATGAAACCCGGGGCCGATGGTTTAACTTGCTCTCCGAAGTACGAAGGGGTCTCGATGTGTAACAAACGTTCACCAATTCACGGACAGACCGCGGCAAGCGCAGCTTAACCTTGCTAATAGTATTGGCGCGGTTGTTAATTAGTCACGAAATTATCATAATTATAATATCACAACAAAATATTGGTCTTATTTAGTACCATCATAAACCTTTAATTACATTTCGTCTACTAAACGAATCTGCTGTAATAGAACGTTTTAACTATTCTGCTCCGTACAATCTGCCAGTATTTCATGAATAGCTAAACAAATGATAACAGTTTTAAGTCGTCATCTCCGTTTCATTGCAGCACCAGCTTTTATACAGCCGGTAACTAATTAGGGCTCTCTCGCAATCGCATTTTGTTTTGCGTTATTTTTAACAAAGCAGTCACGTCTGGGCAGACCGTTTCCTCTAAATTTATTTTTAGCTTTGGTATTCAAAGCACCTAAAAATTATTTTAATGACTGTTTTTAAATTACCCAGGTACCTAATTATGCAATTGAACTTTTTAATGAGAAATTTTAAAATGGCGATGTAAGTGCGTATAGTATAAATACGTTGTATAAGACATGGTCTGGACAACTTCAAAATATGTATTATAAAGTTTCTTGATGTCTCACGCGGGCAACTTCAACGTTGTTTGCCACCGCGGCAACTAAAATAACGTGGTCAACATATTATTTTTCCCATTAATATGTATGACTATTAACCCCCAACCACATTAGCCCCCAGTCGGCGTTTTCCTTGGTCAGACTTAATATTTTCATCTTTATTCAAAGAGGCCTATGAATAAAACAAGGCACACTTGTGGGGACGCCGATACGCCGACGTCGCAAGATGTTCTCCCCCGTAACTTTATTCATTTTATTGTTAAAGTTAATTAAAATAGAGGTAAACGAAAAACAGGGCACGAATCTGACAAGCCGCCTCGTCGTTGGGCGCGTAATATCCCTGGAAATAAGGAAATAAGCGATGAACTTTGACATGTTTCCATATAAGCATTTACGTATTTTGTCTGAAGACGACATGAAATGACAACATAAAACGTGGCTCAAATAAATAAGGAAATGTCTGGAACGCTTAGGGCGTGTCTTTGACGGCGATCACTTATAAAATGTGACTATTGCATTTCTTTAAGGCCCCAGGCTAATAAGTCTCAAATGTTTATTAACAAGAGAAAATTTGATTCAATAATAAACTTCATAGATACAAAATAATAGGGAGCACTTAAGGGGAAATGCATTTCAAAATTGGGTGTAGTGATGACAAAGGGCGCGTTGACTTTATTATTAGAAAGCATTGTACGTACACGTGTGATACGCCGGAGGCGTCAATACTCCACCCCAATAAATAAGAAGTGGCTGAGTTGCGAACACAATTTAACTTGAAATAAAATTTTGTTACCCCTCGCAATGAATAGGTAGTATATGGTTCGGAAGGGAAGGGCGCCTTTTCCTATCTTACGTTATATCGCTTCGGGTACACCTCGTAAGTTTCCGATTCTCTGACTTCTTTGTGTTTTATGTGCCTAATGATATGAGTAAAGTTACGAATGGGATTAAAGTTAAATGGAGTTTGGCTGTTGTCCGCGGTTTCATGTGTAAAAATGTGATGTGAAGTAAAAATATGAGAAATATCATAACATTATGTGTATGTTGGCATGTTTGCATAGTACTGCAACTGTTTGGTTGTACGTAGTTTTGACTACTTGATCAGTGCAAAGAGTTATTTACCTTTTAAGAAAGAGCTTATTTGCAATAAGCGTTAGATTTGTTTCGTTTGTTTTTGCACATGAGTTTTGCACATAAATTTTATTTGTAAAACCTATTAAATTCAATTTAAATCTAAATCCAGATCATCCACAACATTAAATCCAACCGCACTTCCAGCATTCCCCACAAAATTAACCCCAAAACATTTCACCAAAACCGTATTTATTATATAAAAAAATAAAATCGTTTCGTTCGAGATCCTATCACGATTGTAATAACGATTCACTATGCGCAAACAGAGGATCGTGTGTAAGCTTGATATCAATTTCACGCAAGTTGTTCGAAACGCCTCGAACAAACAACGCAAGATCTTCGGGACTGTGGGAATTGACAGCAGTGATACTCGGCGCCTCACCTATAGCGTTTTGTTTACTTCGTCCACAACATCCCAAGTTTCCTTGTTTATTTCCTGAATCTCAAGTAATGATTAGGGCAAAACACTTCTGGTAGTGATGTCATTTTTGTTTTTGTCAGTCCCTAGTTTCTTGTCACTTTATGGACGTAACATTAAAAACAGTTGACAAGTCATGACCATTACTTTTTAAAAGCTAATATTATATAAATAGAAAACGTTATTGCCGACATCTTCGAAGTCTTGTTCTATTTTTAGGACAGGCTTCATTGCTTATTACATCTGAATCATTCTTTAAGTCACAAATATATTTTTATTTTATTTCTATAGATACTTTCAATGCAGCGTTGTCGTACCTCGGCTTATGGATTGTTTATCAGGATTCGCTTTTATACTGCCAAACTCTATCACCTATATTTTTATGACATGATTTCGGAATAACCGTAAAAATCCCATAGCTACATGCCACGTGGCTGTAAGTTAAAGAAAAGATATGAAATGAATTGGATCCAATGAATTTTTATATGGAATCGAGTTCACTTCCATGCATCGGGTATCGGTAGCTTGCTTTATTGTATTGTCTCTTCCTACGTTTTATAGCCTTCGACAAGTTTTACATGCATTTCGTTGTTCAATTGAAGATATAAAAGATAAAATACTGGTTCCGCGAATTTTTGTTTGTTTATAAACTTTCTATTTGGTATTTTTCTCATAAGTAACTTTTTAAACTTCTTTTTGTAACTGTATAACTTTTGAACTACGTCTGCTGTTATACTATTAATTTGTACAATAATATGATAGCTTCCTATTTCCAAGAAATAGGGGACGGTATAGCATCGTAATATAACAATACCAGCATAATTTTCCAGGAAAAATATACATAATTTCATTTGATGTATTATGAGTAAATAATACAGCGAGGTTATTCATCGTTCGGATGGTTAGCGGACAACATGTTTATTTTCAACGCTATGCCTAATGAAGTGAAAGGGAATGATGGATGGCATGAGAACAGCCCGGACAGCGGTATAATACGCAATATTTCTATGGCAATCTTTGTGTACAACAATACTGTGGATTTGCTGGGGAAAACATACTTTGGGTACGCGTTTTATATGGGGGAAGTATAGGCATAAAGCCCGTTTTGTTTACAAGAAAAGGTCGTGGGACTTCTGTTGCTTTTTTGTATGTCCCGTCGCCTAATCAGGAAGATTGAACCTGAAACGTTCTCTAGAACTTAATCGATGTACTCTCTATTGGTGTTCGTTTCTTTCAATTAGAAAGAATTGTCAAACTGTACTTAAAACTTCATTGTATATTAATGTAATCTAAATATTAATAACTATACTTTAATGAATAACACCAACACAAAAATCTTCCTTTCATTAAAGTTAAAAATAGATTTATGCCGTTGGGAACACAAAATTATTATGTAAGTGGGCCAAATTTTTGTCGATTCATTGTCCATTCGGTTCGCTACAGATTTCGAAGTGTAGCGCTGTGCCAAATGCCATTTATTTACGTTGGGTTTTGTTTATTTTTTCTTGTTAATCCAGCTACATTTGTGGCTGGCAACACTGCGTTTTTTATGCAGGAATCCATAGTAGGGCCGAAGTGAAGTGTTTGACTTTAAAAAATTGGACGGGTGGAATTGTTCCTGGCTAAAATATGGAGCGCATGTTAATACGAGACAGTGACGTCATCATCCAACTTTCTTTACGTATATTTTCCTTGATGTTTCATCATATTTTTGGTCGTGTTTTAGATTATGAGTGAAATTTATTTTATCAAGGCTTTATTTTTTAACGTGAATGTTCTGCATAAAATGTTATATGAAGCTATAAACAGTTTTTGAAGGTTTATCCTAGATTGTTATTTCCCGCTCCCGATGGGACAGATATATTAATAATGACGACACGTTTGGTGCAGTGGCTGAGCGACTGACTTCTGCACTACGGGTCGAGTGTTCGATTCCAGCACGGAACGAATATTTGTGTGGCCTACAGATAGTTGTTCCTGGTCTAGGCGTTTGTGCATGTGAAAATTTGTGTCTGTAAACGCTTCCACAATATAGGAGAAATCCTAGTGTGGGGCAACGTTTTTTTTAAAAAGAAAAATATATACCTACCTCACTACTGCTATGATACCTAATACGTATAAATATACATTTTAATATTTTTGTTGGTCTAGTGGTCGCAAGCGCGACTGCTAATCATGGGATCCTGGGTTCGATCCCCAGGTCGAGCAAAGTGTTATTGAGTTTATCCATTAGGAATTTCCCAGTAGCAGCCCGGAGTCTGGATTTGTGCCCGGTTAATGGCAATAGTCTCGCCCCCTATTACATGGGACTTAAACATAACTGGCGAAACGAGGGTGTACTAAAAACACCTCTGCCGAACCCTTCGGGGAATACAAGGCGTGATGTTATATGTTAACTAGCGACCCGCCCCGGCTTCGCACGGGTGCAATGTAGATACTAATGTGGGGCATACAAACCTTCCTCTTGAATCACTCTATCTATTGCTGAAAACTGCATTAAAATATGCTACGTAGTTTAAAAGATCTTAGCGTATAGACAGCGGGAGCGACTTTGTTTTATCTAGGTATATCTATACGAATATTATAAAGAGGAAAGATTTGTATTTTTGTATGAAAGAAAGAAAGAAGAAAGAAAATTTATTTATTCAGCCAAGAACACTGACAGCATAAATAAAATAAACAAACAAAGAAAGAACAATACAATAAGAATTAAACACAAATTTTATGCTGTCGAGCATGTCCATGCCGAAAAGGTTACCAACTCAGCATATGCTAGGCGTCAAAACACCCAGCGCTGATTTTCAGCTGGCACCCCCGCAGTGACACACGGATGGAGGTAGTTAATTTTAAATATATATTCTATTATACTTGAATGGATAAAAGTGTTTTATAATGTGTCAATAAACTACAAAAATATAATAAAAAATAAAAACTACTTTTAATATAATTTGTGACAGCTAATCAAAAATATGGCAATTGAAATAGCAGGCGGCGCGGTACGCACTTCCTGTTAAGATGAGGCGTTGACATAATTATATCCATTTTATGTCACTCTTTGCTCGACCACAACCCTGGTAACATGGGTCTCATAAAATGTAAGTTTGCACTTTTGGTTATTCAAAATTACTATTCCATTATCCAAAAATGCATAATCTTAAATAATAATGTCAAACAAAAATAAACTCAGCGTAAGGGTTAAGCATATCGAACATGATCTACAGTGCTGGGGAATAAATTAATGATGTATGTAACCAATAAACTTAAAAACTACTGGATGGTTTCAAAAATTATTTTGCCGTTATGGTGCGTCCAGACCTGACGAACGCGCCGCGAATGCGCCGCTCGCGAGCTGCGCGCGTGCATTTCATGTTCGTACAAAAGCCCGCGCGCTGTTCGCGCGCCGCTCGCGCACAGCTCGCGAGCGGTGCATTCGCAGCGCGTTCGTCAGGTCTGGACGCACCATTAGAAAGCTACATTATCACTGAGTAACATAGGCTATATTTATTACTGGAATAAAACTTCTTACGCGGGCGGAGCCGTGAGGACACAGCTATAGTCCGACCGGATAACTCAGTCCTCGCCCGCGACGTTACAGGGACGCGGGGGATGACGACTAAAAGATGATTTCCAAAAACGGCTCGCATCGCATCGGATCGGAAAGGATACGGACGGATGCGAGCCGTTTGTTGGAAATCATCTTTTAGTCGTCATCCTCCGCGTCCCTGTAACGTCGCGGGCGAGCACTGAGTTATCCGGTCGGACTATAGTAATAGTACTAGCTGTATCCTCGTTACATAGGTTAAGATATAAAATCGGCACGTGTAGCCAAGTATTACAGTAATAGTTCTCCAAAAGATATTAATAGGTACCATGTTTCACTGTTATTAAACAGAAACCTGTGGGGGCTCAAAGTCTCACATTCGTTGAATCGTTGTTGGTTTAATTAACGTTTCCTACAATGTCACCATTAAGTCGGCGTTGTCTGGTCGCGACTGTAACAATGCCAGCAATGAGCCTTTGTTTGCAAGTCCGTTGTTTAGAATCCTCAGTGTTACTGCGAATACGGAACACGAAATGTCCTATTATACTTCGGTGTACACTGCGGCGTAAGTATAATAACATTGATGGGTGTTGTATAATCGTCTTCGGGGAAAACGACAATGGAACGCAACCAGACACGGAGTCTTCGTTTGTCGCTAGGTGCTAGTATGCCAGTCGAGTTGGTCGACTCAATTTCGCGATGATAATTGGAATCATGCCGATATTCCCGTGTGCCGTTCGCCTTTTGTTATCTGTGAATTATGAGTTTATAGCCAATTATGAGTGAAATAACAAACCCCGGGTATATTAACACTTGCCAAATGACGTTTTGTTGTGTTGGTTCATTGTTGTAGTGCTTTAGAACGGAATTATAGAGCATTGAATAGGCATTTGATCTGATCAGCTATCATTTCAGTACTTATCGAAACATTTTATGAAATACCTAGTTTAAAAACATAACATAACGCCTGTATTCCCCGGAGGTTTAGGCAGAGGTGTATAGTAACACCCTAATTTTGAATGTTTAAGTCCCATGAAATAGGGGGCGAACCTATTGCTATCAACCGGGCACAAATCCAAACTCCGGCCTGCTACTGAGGAATTTCATACGGAAAAACCCAATAATACGTTGCCCGACCTGGGGATCGAACCCAGGACCTCACGATCAGCAGTCACGCTTGCCACCACTGGATCAACAAAGCAGTTACCTAGTTTAAATATAATAAATGTTTGATAAAAAGGTAGACATGAATACCAAACAATCTTTCAGGAGTATAAGATTTAGAACAAAAACTTCGCTACCGTTGACGCGAAGCCCTCACTGCGCTCGACCGATTTCCACTTAAACTTTTAAGCAAACAGAGAAGAGAAACTATGACAAACAAGTATCGAGTAATTTACCATCGAGTGCAGAAATCGATTACACAATAGCACTTAAATCTCGAGGGGATTCTTTCAAACGACACTAGATTACTTAACTGGCTGGTCGACTGGTTTATAAGGAAGCACGGTCATTGTTCATAGATTGCTAACCCATTGTCCTACATGAGCCACAAATGCGACACAATGCGGTGAAATGTCATGCGATATTTTCAAACAGAAGCTTTTCCTGCTAGGTTTACATTCAACGTTGTCGTGTCAAAACTAAATTCGTACTGCTTCGCATCCAATATCAGTTTATTGGATGCGACTTAGTACGAATTCATGCGATTTGACTTTCAATTGTGTCTGCCTGTCATTACGTACTTCATATCGCGTCGCGTTGCATCGTATCGCATTTCCTTTTTACCTAGGACGTTGGTTAAGGAAAAGCACTTAGAAGACAAGTTAAAAGACATGTCCAAGGTGGCGTTCTGCTAAACGTTATTCTGACACAACAATGGTAGCAGTGAAAGGCTTTAGTGATACCCGATTAGGAAATCGACACTAAGTACTTCACTTAGTATGCTCACCTATATTATGTACACTTGCACTTAGCTAGTTGCATTTACGTGTTGGTTGCTCTAATACACGTTTTCTTCTACATAATGTTGAGTTTCAACAGCCAAACGGCAGCAGGTCATAGTTGAATTTATTTTAGGTATAAGATTATTATACGGGAAGATTTCACCCAAATCAATCGATTTGCAATGAATCCGGGTCACCATCATAAACAAACCAATGTTAAACAATGTTTAACAATGTTTTCCGTGATATTTTGGTGACCCGGATTCATTGTCCCGGAGTGTATATCATACTAATAAAGCCCAACTATAGGCCAATAGAATTGCATTGTAAGCACTTTTATTACTTGGTTTTTAATGATGATGGAAAGTAATTTATAATACCACCTTTCTTAATTTGGAAGGCGAGATAAATCGTGATAAAATAAAAAAGAAGGTATTACTTGTTTAAATAACCAATTATGCAACCTAATTGGTGAAAGAATTCCTCGTAGCCATTAAAGAAAGTTACCTACTAATTTTATCTTTTTGTGTAACTCAACAAAAACATCCCCAACAAAGTCTTATCGAGCGAAATAAATCATATAGCCTCTGCTTCGCTATCAGATAACAAACTTGCTCCTTGATATTCGCTCTTAGTTTTATTACTCGAACAGATATCTACGAATTAGCATTTATATGTCTGAATACATATATCTTTGTCAGTTACGATATCTGAATCTTGAGTGCTATAAATGATAGATACAGCGCTCAATATCCAGAGGTTTATTGTAAATTTCAAATACCTAAAAAGTTTAATAAATTCTTCGGACAAATTCGGAATTTTATCATTTATGCATTGAATACATCACAGTTGCAACAACATTGCATTTTACTGTAAAATTACATGGACAGAGATTACCAGTAGGTATCTACTGAATTTTGGAGCTAAATAAAAAAGCAATTAACATTTTCCTTTATTTTAAAATAGATCACCTATTTAAACGAAAAAGACAAAGACAACAGAAACAAAACTTTAGCACCGCAGCAGAGCATTCGAACAACATAAATAAAATGGTCCACTGGCTTGCTTAAATTGGCCTAATTTTTTCACCCCCGACCTCAAATAGATAATGTTTAAAATAAAAGGAATGGAAGGGTGCTAAAGTGAAGCGAAAGGGCTTATCTAGTTGGCGGCGGTATCGGCCCGAACAACTTCGGCTTATATTCTACATAAATATGTCTTACAAGACATTTGCATTTTAAATTGTCGAACGATTCCATTTTCTGATAAAACGCCTCGCTGATTTGCTGTCGTGATGTTTATTTTGTAAAGGATTAAAGTTATATGCTGTGTTGTTTGTTTGTATTTCGAGGTATATATTTTTCTAACTGATATTTTCATCTTATAATTCAATATATAGGTATATGATATTTAATTTTTTGGCAGATAGGTTGTGGACCTATGTTATTACTAAAACTTGTTTTTTGTATTACGGTGTGTTTTTAAATCAAATAAAGAATATTGGTATCTTTATCTTCCTCAAACCAATGTCTTTTAGCTCTCGAGTTCGCAAACCCCTGACGAAATGAAATCGTTTACCCTGAAGTTATTTTTATCTCTCATCGTATTACGCGACCCTTTGCCGGTTTTAAACGTGACTCAATTTGTCTCGTCTTAATTGAAACCAAAATTGTACATACGTTGGTATTTTCAAAGTTGTCTTAATTTCCTACGTAGTGACGGTCGGGCGAAGTCCCTGTCGACAAGAGGATTACTAAAATGTAAGCCTCGTAGCAACTGTTAGAGGTTACGACCCACATCGCGTAATAGACTTGGCGATCAACCGCCTGAAACTCATATCAAGGATTAAGTGCCACGGATCTCGAGATCGATCTTGCCTCAAAATGGCCCCTAAATCATTAAGTCAAAGCCTATGTTAAACTGAGATTAGAGATTAATAATATCTTGGGATTTCACGTTCCTGTCAGTCCCATTCCAATATTAGTTGATTTAGTTGAAATAGGAAAGCAAACATTTATTAAGGGAAATTACAATCTTTTCAATAGATTTAATGAAGAAAATCTTTACATTTACGTGAAAAGTGGCTAGGATAAGTGCTTACTGAATAGTGTACTTTAATGTTACTTTAGACTCATATAAATCGTGTGTAATTAGATAAGTTTATGCGAGAGCTAGCGCACAATGGTCCTCTACTCCTCCTTTCTCGGAGCGAGGCATTGCGTTATCGCATATATTCGCAATAATTTTGGGCGTCCCCACCTCGAGGCCGTTAAGGAGCAGCGACACTAAAACAAGCATTTGCGTTGAAATAAAATGTTGTTGGATCGGACATTGAGAATTCCCCTTTTTACAAGCTTTTACTTAACATACTTCGTTCGTGTGGTTTCCGGTTCAAAATATGTGATCCATTTTTCAAGCACTTGCTGGTATCCAATTCAAAGTCAAAGTATTTATTTCAATTAGGCACATAAAACACTTTTGAACGTTAAAGTTTACAAAAAAAAATAGAATTGATTCTAGTCGCCCTTTCCAAAAGGTAATTTCTGAGAAGAAACTCCACCGTTACTCTTTTAAAATGTCTTACAATATTTTGTATAGGTACATTAATTATACAATTATATCTGAAGACGATGCACCTAGAATAAAATTACTATGCCACAATAGGTAAAAAGAATTAAAAATGAAGCAATGACAAATTAATTATGTGATAGATACATGGTGCTCACACATTTACAAATATTGCAAAAGTATACGTTTTCCCAAACATTTTAAATTTAAATTGAGTTGAAATTTGGCATACCTATGGAACTTCGGGAACAATGCAATAGTATGGTACCTACCATGGAGCTGATCTGATGATGTAGCCGGAAGATAAAAGCTTGTTCTTAAAAAGGTTTTTGATACTACGTCTTTAGCATGTCGATATGGGATTTATTTGACTGTAGCGTATACCTACCTAAAAAACGTGATGTTTGATGTAATATCTTCAAAGTGACAACGAGATTCGCGAACGCGTGATGCGTAATGCTTACTGTTTCACGACGAACGGAGAATACCTAACACATCTCGATACGTGTCGCCTACTTCAAAGCTTTTACACTATCTACCATATAAGTGTGTCACAGAGGCAATTTAAATAAGCATGAAAATACTACAGGCTGTAATACGTTTTTTAAAACGAAAAATATAATACGACGTTATTTATTTATTTCTGATGATGTGCTGAAATTGCGAAACATTAATGTTGGAAGATGTTCAAAACCTTTACAAAGCAAATATTGATGAAAACCATTATACCTACAGGATAACAAAGTATGACGTCAAGTTCCATTCGTTAATAACCATGTCAGGAACCGCGCAGATTTTTTTGGCACAACAATAAATCTAATGATAGATGATCATTCGGCTTGCACACCATCTTTTTTATTTTTTTATTAATACCTACATTGTTTACCCTCTCCACGTTTTCCGACATCCCTACTCCGTTGTGGATGTGCCAAGATAAGGTCTCTTACATTATTTCAGCTCCGTTGACACTCCCAAAGTAAGCACTGTGTATATTTACTGCCTCACGCACCTGAGATAAGTTAATATCGCGGCATTACTCGCGACCGCCTCGCCTCGTCCTCGTCCCTAATATATTCCCGAGTAATTGTTCTACAAGACCCTACTCACTGCTATTCTATGAAGTGTAAAGGGTTCTATATTTATAGAGCAAGTTGAAACCACTCGAACCTGCTTTCAACACTATCTGGTGCGATAAAATCTTCTTAATTACTTTTAACAAAGTACGACGCCTCGATAAGGCAGTGGTTAGAAATTCTTTGGATGCTCTCATAATTTTTGTTTTAAAATTCAGTACTTAAGGGGCAACGGTGCGCGACGAGTTTTTAAGTAAGGGACACGGATGGGTTGGAAACTTCTCGATTTCATGTATAATGTAATTATTTTTTATTTAATGATTAGAATTTGTTCTTACTCGTTTTGGTCCACTTATTTCTAATCACGTTCGCTTACCTGCAAAAAAAAACAATAGATAAGTACATATTCAGAAATAACGCTTAATTATGTTGTTATTTTCTAGTTCTACATACTTGTTTCACAAAGATACCATCGGTTTAGTTTTACAATATACTACATAATATTTTTCACTAAAATAAATAACATTCTCTAGAACACCCATACAATAAAACGGTATTCAGTTTTAAGTTTCCATTAAGTCTCGTGATGTCACTGTTCACTTTAAGGCGAAGTGACAGTGACGACACGAACTTAACGAACAACTTAAAATGGAGAAACGTTTGAGTAGGTATTTGGCAACCAGATTTCAAGAGAACTTAGTTCAACACCCTACAATACAAAACTACCAGCACTAGACAGTTACCAAAACATCTACTACTCTAAAATTAGAAATTTAAACAAAAGAACAAACTGATAAAACTCTTGCCCTATATTAGTCCCCTGCGAGCCGGGCCAGTCTCATTCCGCAACTTCTCCCCATAAAAGTTAAAGGGCACATTACGCCAAGTAATAAGCGAACAACGAACCCCTAAATTGGCCAGCCAAGTCCGACTTCTGATCTATTCACTATTCTCTATTTGTCGGCCTGCAAAGGTAACCCTTTAATTACTCCTACATGTCGCAGTAATTAATTCTATTGTTCAACATTGAGGTGTGTAAATGCTCAACTTTTACCTTGAGTCACCGTTGCTCAGTATTTTTTTGTATCTATACAAATAAATAAAATTGAAGTGTCTGTTTGTAATATCAAAATAACAGCTTTTTAATAAGTGCATATGAAAATATATATGAACACTAGCGGACCTGGCAGACGTCGTCCTGCCCTAAAAATTTGGTGACATACCGACAGCAGCGCCACCTACCGGGTCCAATTTTGAATCTAAACCATCCAGGGCGCCACCCAAACGCATACAAAAAAATCATTCAAATCGGTCCAGCCGTGTAGGAGGAGTTCAGTGACATACACACGTACAGTCGAATTATATATATAAAGATATTAATATAACAAAAATACACTTTTATTTTTATTTTGGCTGTCTTTCTGTCTGTTTGTTTGAGCTAATCTCCGAAACAGCTGGACTGATTTTGACGGGACTTTCACTGACAGATAGCTGAAGTTATAAGGAGTAACTTAGGCTACTTTTATTTTAGAAAAAGAAAAAGAATTAGGGTCACGCGCAAATAAATTCAAACTTATCCGATTTCTACGCAGACGAAGTCGCGGGCGAGCTAGTATAATATAATTTCGTGTGTAATAAAATACGTGTCGTTATGTACGAAGACGTGTGAAAGATAAAAAGCCTCGGCTCGCAATACTTGAGCCTCGTAAACTTCTCAATTCAAGGCACTTGAACTTTTGTAATAAAATGTCGACTACTGTGTAGCGAATTTGTAGTATCAACCACTGGATTATAGCAGCGAGTTATGTAGGTTACATTGTATGTCAGCAATCCAATATGTTTATCAATCATCGTGCTTTCATACTGATGTTTCTTCGTCGCTTTTCGCAGTTTTCATGACGTTAATAATTTACTTTTCGATTCTTGGCACGAAGACCACGTTACACTAATGACAAAATTATAGTTATTTTTCATTTTATTTATTTAACACTAGATGATAATTATCTTCGTAACACCAAATCGTTTTTTGTTAAATTTTTCCTAACTTTCTTTTTCCCTAAACCCTCCCAGTATACAGGGTGTAAACGAAATCATGTAATTCATTCAAACCTCGTGATGTACTGCTGACATAGATTAATCTATCTTGCATGGGATACTTTTGGATTCCATAAAATAAAAAATACAAAAATTAAACATGTGTTTTTAACGTGAGGCATTTTAGCGCCCCGAGCTAATTACGCGCCTATCGCTCGGCGCGTGGTCATTTAACTCGGGGCGCTAAAGTCCCTCACGTTAAGAACATATATGTTTACTTTTTATGAAAAAAAAATTAATGTGGGGTTAATCTGTGTCAGCATTACATCACGAGGTTTGAAGGAATTACACGATTGCGTTTACACCCTGTAGAGGCAAACGAAACAAAATTAAAAATTCTAATTGGTCGGGCCATTTTCGCGTTTTTACGAGACTAACGCACGGCAATTGATTTTTATATAGATAAACTAGCGGACCCAGCAGACGTCGCCTTGGCCGACCGACAGCGGCGCCACCTACCGGATCCAATTGTGAATCTAAACCATCCAGGGCGCCACCCAAACGTATACAAAAAAAAAACATTCAAATCGGTCCAGCCGTTTAGGAGGAGTTCAGTGACATACACACGTACAGTTGAATTATATATACAAGGTTAGTCGGAAAGGGGGTACTAAGCCGCGGGCCACTTATTGTATCACTGATTATTGTTTTAAAGAAAGTGTTAAAATTTAAAAATTCGGTAATTGTTTTTTCCATGAAAAATTATTTTTATTCTAATTTTTTCAAAAATTCTTCATCCCTGCTTTAGTTATGAACTCAGAAAATGGAGTTTCTAATCCGTGACCCCAAATATGACGTAAAATGTAAATACGTCTGATCATAGCTGAGGATAGATAGAATTTAGCGTATTTTTTATGAAATCTTTGAACAGCTATTTCTCTTGAACTGTTGACTTTTGGGGATAGTTGTAGAACACAAGTTATCCATTATTATGGGTACTTTAACACCCTTTCGGCTTAGTACCCCCTTTCCGACTAACCTTGTATAAAGATATAACTGTGATCCCTGTTTTGTATATCCTGTCCACGAACTGTTTAATGACAACGTCTTAAGGTTCGACACCTGAAGCACCACAAACCATAATGCCAAAACCGAAAGCCTATTAAGAAAATTGCTCTTTAGACACAAAATTAACGGCCTCTCAATATTATTAATTTACCTGAGAGAAACATTAATCTTTTTCAAATTTCCGCATTATCTTTTGCTTAAAGACCAGGGTATTGAATCAACATAATGGCGGTCACCAAGTCTACTTAACATTATTTAATAAAAAGATGACGAAATGAAAATATTTTACATCTGCGTTTAAGCGCAGAATGTTGTTTAATGTTCAAGTTTCCAATAACGCACTAACAAGAATTAATATTTGTGAGAGAACAACATAAGTAAGATTAAAGTATTTCTCGACATTTCTTAAGAGAGCATATACTGTGACACATTGAAATAAAAAATCTTGAATCTTTGAACCATTCAAATAGGTATTGTATTAAAAATCAGATAGATACTTTTTTATCAGTTTTTTTCTGGAGATGTTAGTTCACATTGCGTGACTATAGAAAATAATTACATATCGCACCTTTAAAGACAAACCGTTACTAAACGAAAATTTTCATGAATTGAGTTATTAATGCCATCTTTCATAAAATTACGTAAACTACAAGGTGAACTTGATACTTTTTTAAAACTCCACTTTTAGAGGGCGTAAAAAATTATCTCCACTTTTAAACGGCGTAAAAAATCACAATAAACAAAGTTCTATTTAATAAAAATACTTTTCTGTGATCGTATGTTATAGTGTACATAAATATCCATCATATGACCTCAAAAAATGGCTCAGAGCATCATGTACTTAAATTTGATTGCGAAAAGGTTTTTTTTCTTTTTGCTCCTGTGTAAAATTTGATATTTTCATTTAGAAACGGTTTGTCTTTAAAGGTGCGATATGTATATGTATATACTTCTTCTCTTCTTTTCGTGTGGTTAGTAATAACCTGGTGTCAGAGTTTATGCCGCCCATGGGCCTCTGACTTGGCTTCACATGCCGTCGAGAAATATCTCTCAGGCATTGTTTTTTCACGATGTTTTCTTTCACCGTTTTTAAACAAGTGATAATTATACAATACTCACATGAATCCATGTGCCTTGAGTTCGAACTCGAGACCTATGACTTGGCAGTCTGACAGTCCCACCACTAGGCTATCACTGCTATTATCTATATGTATATAAACCAAATTATACTACCTATAAACATTAAATACTGTATATGAAAACATAATATCGACATCAGGGAACCGCTACACAATTCCACCGGCATAGACAAACTGATTCTTATTTTATTGTGCCTCTCATATCTCTGCAGGTTGGTTGGCATCCTCTTATATTTTGCCCCTTGCCAATCGCAAGTCTACCTTAGTTATTATTCCTGGAATCCTGCTACTGCATAGTGCAAATAGTATCAATATCTAAACCACCATATTTTAGCCACAAATTCAAATGTTCTTCATGCCGATTGCCTACACCTGACTCAATTCCAACTAAATCAAACAATCTAATACCTAATTCGCAAGGTGTTCAATAAGCAATACATATAGGTTTATAGCTAGGTACGCTAGACCCAGTCCCACATCAGGCTGCACTTTCGATGCGAGTGTCGCAACTAGCCGCATACCTGCGGTCTGTGTACCTATTGCCTAATGCCGCAAGACACCAGTATTATAAATAAAGTGAGCTTTATATTTGTAGTAAAATTATTGTATCTACCTGCTGGAATTCGGTAGTTTACGGAAAAGCCTTGTCTTTGCTATAGTGCTAGGCATTTGATGCAAGGTCGTCACTTAATTTTTATATCAGAGTCTTTGGGTTTTTAAGTTTTTAAAAAACACTTGACAATACCTATCGTTTATATATTCATAAATGTACTTAAATATAAATTACTAGCTGTATCCTCACGGCTCTGCCCGTAGCCTATGTTACTCAGTGATAATGTAGCTTTCTAACGGCAAAAGAATTTTTGAAATCGGTCTATTAGTTTTTTAAGTTTATTCGTTACATACAAAAATACAAATCTTTCCTCTTTATAATATAAGTATAGATAATAATTATTTTCCACACTTAGAACGTGCATAATTATTTTCACACAGCCAGCCACGCGGATGGTGCCTGAAAGATTAGCTAGAAGTAATCTTTTGGCTCATCGTTATTTGTCACTCTCATTGCCTCTTACTATGATTTCTATCTTTTGAAAACAAACAAAAGATTAAAATCCTACCTTACTTATCTTTTATGCTTAAACTCTGTCTTTTACCCAAAATTTGCCCGATCACTAGAACAACCAAAGTCCAACTACATTTTATCCGACCTGGATCCAGCCAGGACTTCATGACGTGTAGCCGCACTTTATATTAGATGTAAAATACTCTTTATTGTCAACAGTCTACTGAACAAAGTATTTTGTGGTGTCGCGGTGTCATTGTAAACTTTTTTATCGTCATTGTAAATATTGAAAATAATCGTCGAACGGTCCCTACAAAAAACCTATTTTCTCTTTAAACACGTTTCTCTCTTTTTACGTTGGTTAAGTATTGATATTTCTTTCGGCTCTTAAACATTTATTTACACTTTTATTTCTAAAGCTACTGTCGTGAATCATTAAAAATAATTTGATTTAAACAGAACACATTAAGTGCATTAAACTCAGTAATTGGGCAGTCTTAAAGAAAGTGATACCTATATAAAGAGATCTACAATTTGAATTGCTAATCTTTTTTATTGCCTACTACTCATTATTTATAAGATCAGTTCATTAACCGTATAAATGACATCAACAGAAAGTTGTTTGTTTACCGGTGCGACGTGTCGTTCACACATGTTTCTAGCATAAGCAGTAGATGTGGAATTCGTCATGCCTAAACCAGTCTGACATACGTCCATATGCACAACTCATAGGAAAGTGAACCGGTGGCATTTCTGCAGTTTTCACTCTTAAGCCACTTTCTCTGCTGCCCCACCAATCAAGCATAATATCTAACTATAATAATTAATATAACAGCTGCTGTAACATCATCAATATTAATTGGAATCGATTAGATAAATATCTATACTTATTTAAACTAACAAGTAAGTACCTACTCCAACAATACAAACTTTCGTCAGGTCATCAATCTGGAAGCTTAATTACGGAACGAATTAATTCAAATTGATGTAATAAAGCTACCAATCATTTGTTATGTGTTAAACACTTTTATGAATGTCTGAGTGCTTTGTATGAAAAAAGTTTGAGAAAATATGGCACACTATTAATGCGTCTGAACTCAACACGAATGTTAACGCAAGATGAGTCGAAAAGCCCTGAAAGCTTTCACCCAAAGTAGGCCGAGCTAATGTTTTGTCCATTATGAACTCTCAACCAAGTCTCGGGAATGAGAAGAAAAAATATAAATTAAAACACCACTAGCTCGGCCAACCCTCCACTTGCCGTCTGCACCGAAAATATTACGACAACACAATGCTAAACAACGCCATCGAGATTCCCGCTGCGTACATGTATTTACTCGCATTGTTAACAACAGTTGAATAGGTGCGATTATGTAAATAGATTTTGTGAATAGAACTGAAGCATTTCGGAAAATAAGAGCGTACGAACAGGGCTATTAACTGGGAGCGCCCGAAAATTCTGCACCTTATGTTCGCCCGTTACGGCCCATTGCGCACCCCCAGGTGATAAAGGCGTTAAATACGATTAAGAGGTCCCTAATGGGACCGGCCCAATAACACCCGATACTCTCTCTTATCACACTTCGACCCAATTTCCTCAATTACTAGGATCAAGAGAAGTAATGAAATGAGAGTAATCATTATCTCATTCGTTTATTCTTTTCCGCACGGCTCCGTCGCCGGCGGCGCGGGCGGCGGCTCCGTAAAGCATTAAAAGACTGCTACGGATTATCACACAATTTATTCAGGTGCTTAATTTGAGCGGCTATCCCACTTTGAGTACAATTTATTTTTATTTCACTTAAATGTGGGCTCAGGGACCGTGGAGATTTACCTTCACTTTTCATTACGGCTCTCTTTGAAAATACTCGTTATATCGCCAAGGAAATTAAAATGAGTTCCCGAATCCGACCTACAATGGTTATGAATTATAATGATTACCTAATAAAACCTATTATGCTTTTCTCATTAACGGATCGCAGAGCTATGCAGTTTCAACGGAGCGGAGCGGCGCGCCGACGCCAAACTTATAACGAGTTACATGTATGTCAGGAAGCAGATAGAAACGCGGCTCGCACGGCACATCGCTACGTTGAAACTTTCAACAATTATGGAACTGCAAATACGCATTAGATTGAACACACATTTCGGGTGCAGTCATTAAAGCCCGATCATAGTGGCAGCCGTGCGAGCTAAACGTACGCCGCGATTGCACTCGACCGGATGGTTGGCAGTCCAATCGAAACTTTTGATTAAAATCAAACCAAGAGCTGTGTGCACCGATTCGTATTGAACGCGGATATCTTTATTTGAGATCCGTACGTTATGCTCAGATTGGGGAACTCAGATTGGGAATCAATGTTTATACAATCGATTAACGGCCGCACGGCAGGTTGGCCTGATTGAGCCCTATGAGCTTTTTATCAAGGCGAAATCCCGCTATCACGTTATCGTGTGTGTTATAATTTTTATTTAAAAAAGCTTTTTATTCCACTGTAACGCGTGAAGTGAATTATTCCTTTAAAATAGATTTTGTAAAAAAATATTCTTGAGAGAGATTCAGGAAATTCTTCAAAGATTATACGCCATCGCAGTTCATCATTTGTCTGAAGGATAAATCTAAAAACTTATAAGAAACGAAGATTGATTGCTGTTTGAATCCAATCCGAATTATGCACCCATCTCGGCTTCCATTTTGTTTATTAATATTCATTGCTCATTGTAGAATAAAACGTAGGGTCTATTTACACCCCTAGGCGAAAGGTATTGGGTTAAGGGGATGTCAAAATGCCAATAGCAAAAATTATTTGAAACTTTTGGTGCGTTTAGGAATTAATCGGATTAGTATGAGGGTTGGGGAGTGTCGGTGCGCGGCAGTGCCCGAGCGTGGCGGCGATCATGTTCCCGCGGCCGGACGCACGCCGCGCCGCGCTCCGATGCGGAAATTCCATTAAGAGCCACGAATTTAGTGGTGCTCCCCGAATTTAGATCACATCGATTTCAGATAGCTATTAGCCACTACCGTACGCGCTAAAAACTCTAGCTCGAATCTCACCGGTCACTATAACTAGCTAATAACATACTTAGAAAGCTGCAGTGGAAGCCTAGATAATGGCGTAGTTAAGAGAAACACGTAAATCAAAATACATTTGTGTAACATTTAGCTTAGGAATCGCATCGCAATCTTATAAGAAAGTGATAATAGGCTTAATTTGCGGGCTGTTTGGTGTCACAGTAGAAAACGAACGCGCTTGATAATATAATAATAGGTACGTACCTACACTATCGTTAGATGAAAGTTTAAACGTGCTAAAACGAAATAAAACTATGAGTTTGGTGTAACGTAAGTAAAAACTTGAGTTCCGAACAACATTCCGTAAATGTTAGTGAAAGGCGACTTAGCGACCGCCAGCCACTGCAACTTATATTTATCGGGTCAATTGAATTTACTAACTATAAGAAGCCTAATCTTTTTTTCAATAACGGAATAAATCTTTATACAAGCAGAAAATGTCGCGGAACCGCGTTAATTGAAGCGTAGAAAGAAAATGTTTAACCACTCAAAGGCGGGGGTGATTAGCATTTTTTTGTAACAAAAAATGTCTTTAATCCGACACAAAAGCAATTTTGTTATGAAAAAAATTCGTAAACGTTACGTAGCAATAAATCAATTAAAGTTATCCACAAAAGAAAAATGTTTCAATACTTTACGTCAAGTTCGCACTTCGATCAGAGTTGCACAAACCTTGAAACGTGATCGTCATTTAAAGGTGTTTTCTTGTTCTATTTTGTGCTAAAAAGGTTAAAACGGTAGCAATCTTGAGAGTTGTATTTTTTAAATACCTATAATATCATAACACCTATAATAACATAGTCATTTAAAATTAACTTAATCCACATTCATCAATCATAATCATGAATCAACCCCACAGTCCACTGCTGGACATAGCTTCTCCCAAGTAACGTCAAAACCTGGTCCTTCGTCTTCCGAATTCAGTCTATCCTCTACAGGTTACCTATTGACCAACTTACTTAATAAAAAAAATATTCTAGTCAGTGGGTTTAATTGATAATTAACAAATTAATAGTGACTTTATTCACATTGTTTTTGTTCCCGAATTGTGACTTAAATTCAGCCTTAAAATAAAACGAAAAGTTTGAATAAAACCTAAGTAACGTAACTAGTCATATTAAGCTAAATTTAGAAGTTACACCTCTGTGAAAGGGTCGTGGTCGGACTCCCAAAATCAGATTATCGCGCAGTAGTTTGTTTAACTTGCTAATTTACTTACACTTTCACGTTTTCAAGACCATTTTATTATTTATTAATTTAATGACTGTAATAAAATAGAAGGTTTAGTTTTTTACGGTGAGTTTCCTATGTAAATGATTATTATTCCGTTTAACTTATAATAAGTCCAGCGGTAAGACGCTGACGAAAGAATGAAAAGTCGTGAGTTGTTTTATCGTTGAAAGTAAATTATACGTAGTAGTAGTAATCCAGCTTACAAAAGCAAATCAGATTAGCTGAAAGTTATAATATAATACAATACAGATAGCAAAATATTCTAAAGATCACAATTTTTTTTACCAGAATGCCTTTCCAAAAAATTCAGAACGAGTGAAAACGTCCTGGTTTTCTTCCCGTCTCATTCTTCGAATATATAGAT
This sequence comes from Amphipyra berbera, assembly GCA_910594945.2. Taxonomy (NCBI): domain Eukaryota; kingdom Metazoa; phylum Arthropoda; class Insecta; order Lepidoptera; family Noctuidae; genus Amphipyra; species Amphipyra berbera. The sequence goes on from OU343125.1 coordinate 12,625,432, forward strand.
ATGTAGATACCTCGTTAAGGCACTGCCTCGTTGGTCTAGTGGTGGCAAGCGCGACTGCTGATCGTGAGGTTCTGGATTCGATCCCAAGGTCTGACAAAGTGCTATTGGGTTTTTCCGTATGGAATTCCTCAGTAGCAGTCCGGAGTTTGGATTTGTGCCCGGTTGATGGCAATAGGCTCGCCCCCTATTACATGGGACTGGGTGTTACTATACACCTCTGCCCAACCCTTCGGGGAATACAGGCGTGATGTTATGTTATGTAGATATCTAGACATATCCTTTTACATTTCTATTACTTTATACCTATATGTGAAGTAAAATTGTCTTTATGAATATTTGTCGTAAATGATAATTCATTGGTAATAAACAAATGTTTTACCACGAAAGGCAATAAAGTATCCGATTTCGATATCGCAATAGTGCAAAGAGCAGCCCACCAGCCCACGAACATAATTAAATATAACCTGTCTGCTTGTTGCGCAGGACCACAATTATGAAAATTGTTTGCAAAATGTGGTAAATATACGTATTTACTATATTTAACGTTAAACAGTCGGGCCCAGGTGTCATACGACTAACTATAACAGTCGTTACGGGTTGTCAGAAGCCCGAAAGTCTGACCACCGGTCTATCCTTAGAGTATCGGCATTGCCTAGCTACTGGGTTGCGGTTGTCAGATCTGATGGCAGTAGCTCCGTGTAAAATTCTGTTATTCTAGTAGACTGGAAGTCGAGCCCAACATAGTTGGGAAAAAGACTAGGTTGATAGATACGCATTTAATATATTTCTGAAGTACGTGAGGGGACGGATTAGGAGTGCAATACCAGGCGATGAACCTGGTTCCATAATTGTGCCCAAAAATGGTAATCTGGTCGCCACCTATTACATGGGACTTAATATCATAGGTGAAACGCGGGCGTACAAACTCCTCTAGTTACGCCTTCTGGAATTACAGGCGTGAGTACCTATGTATGTTACCATATTTCAAAATGTACGCAATTTTTATTCCTTTTTTTCTGTACGATAATCTGTCGATGCGATAACGATAGATAATATTTTACAAGTAGGTAATGTTTATTACTCTTCATGTTCACAAGCTCTTATCATATTGCTAGATCCCGCAAGCAGTTATCTCATCCTGTTTTACGCGGACTCACCATTACGGGTGGATCAACATTCACCTTTACCCTCTTGCCTATCGTAGAACACCCACGGCAAGTGACAGAATGCCTATCGTAACCAAAACGATAACAATACAATAATTATTACCACAACACTAAAATGCAGAGGTGCGCCTGCGTAGGCCACATTGAGTCATCAATGAATGAATTACTCGTAAGTTCATTGTGTGCAATCAATGTTTTACGCAACCACAGTAACGCCTGTTACGAACCATCACGATTCGGTTATTTGTCCATCACTTTCGTTGAAATGCTGAGAACATGTTACGTGCCATGTCGTGGCCGTGGCCTTTCAAGAACAAGTAACGGAATGCGAGTTTCTTGAGAACGGTCGCGTAATTTTGACGGACGATAATTTTAATGGAATGCCAAATTGGTATTGAATATATTTTTAGAGTGACCATATTAGCAATTAAAATTGGCCAATGACATTGGATCAGTCAAATTTGCAATTAGCGATGACTGTAAACGATTTTTTAGAAGCGTGACGACCTCTAGACATATAACTATGTAAATAAAGGTAACAACTTGACTTTTATAATAATTTCTAACGTACTTAGGTAAAATTCACTGTAGGTAGGTATGTACTAGGCTTACAGTTTTATTTAAAAAATATGTAGGTAGAAAAAGCAGGCAAGCATTTTGCATTTCAAACACCTAACGTAAACGTTTGTAAAATAAAATTGAGCCATCTGTATCGCTGTGTATGAAATATGGTTGCGACGTGCATTTACTAAGCAAGCATACACCAAGATGGCGTCTTGCTTGGCTCTAACGTAAGAACATAGATAAGAGTTTTAAGTACATCTATAATATGCTATTTAGCTTCTTTCAAAAATATTAGGAAAGCAGATTTTACCTGTTTCCGATAATGCTTCAACGTAAACTCTTATTACCTTCTCTATATAATTATATCGCTAAGTACCTAAGCACACAGACGGTATCATCATCATGTTAGTAAACATCCCCTGCACACGGGCAATCAGTAACAGTATGCTGTCAAACAGGCTTTGAGTTTGACAGAACTGAACTGAAAACTATTATTTATTTGTACAAGAAATAATTTGACACGGGTCGTTTTGAAAGCGACTAATTTATTTGAGAGTTTAAATGTTACTCGATTATTTTCCAATAATTCTATTTCAACCTGTTACTACAAAAGGTCAACGACCCATCTGCGTCATCAAAAAAAACATCAGTAAACTAAGTTTTGAAAGCAAATGAGATTAAACGAATTGAAGGGTAGGATAAAACTTATAATAGGACTCGTTTGAAAAGTTTTGCATACGGAACGATTGAACAAATCGATCAGGAGCTAAGGTATTTCTAATGAGGACACAGATAACTCACCAGAATTATAGCAGCAATATTTTTTTTGTTATGCCAGAAATGAGCCTCCCCGAGCAACGTACCTACTGACTGAGCAAATGTACGTCCACTCTGGCACATTCTGGGTCTTCTTCTTTTCATGTGGTTAGTGACTAACCTGGTGTCAGAGTTTATGCCGCCCATGGGCCTCTGACTTGGCTTCACATGCCGTCGAGCAATATCTCTCAGGCATGCCTGTTTCCTCACGATGTTTTCCTTCACCGTTTTTAAGCAAGTGATAATTATACAATACGTACATGAATCCAAAAAGTCGAAGATGCGTGCCTTGGGTCCGAACTCGAGACCTATGACTTGGCAGTCCGACGGTCACACCACTAGGCTACCACTGCTACTTGCCACTTACCACATTCTGGATAATCAGTGAGTTATCTACTGTGATTGGCTAAACATTTCATCAGGATACGTCCACTCCCAGAGAAGAGGAAACTATGAATATATAATTATACAAATTCTATGACGTCAGTACCTACATGATGTCATAGTATTTGTATAATTCTTTATTTTTCTTGACTTAATTACTTTGACCCTAGTGACAAGTGATGATAAGTGCAGACAGGGTCTTAGATGGAGCACACGAATCCAAGAAACAGAGATATAGATTCCCCTATACCCCTCTGTCTCTCACATACCTACACACGACGGAACACAGTAAACTGCTTGGTGCCGGACATTTAATGTGAGGGAGGTAGCTAGCCAGGCGGACCGTGTAGATCTTACCACCAAGCGTACTGGGTTTTGTTGAACACGCGTTAATTCCCAGCGTGCGGTGAGGAAGTTTTATATTCTAACCCGTCCCCACACGGAATAAAAAAACCACGGAATAAATTCTTCTCTTCAGCTACTACTGCCCTTCTTCCCGCAATATTTATTTCGTTTACTTCGTCGATATTTTCGATTCATAGCTATATTATAGCTAGAATGATAAATGACACTGTCTTTTATTAAAATATTTGTTTTCCAATTTCGCCCACACAAAGCCTCGGGCGAACAATTACTAAAATAAAATTCCAATCAAAGCAATACTCAGTAAATCACGAATTCAATATTCTTCGATTTATTTACATTTTACGAATAAATAATTAAAATTCGACGAAGAGTGGCAGTATTGCCAGATATCTAGCAGTGAGCGTCAAGGCCGATGACACTAGCAACCCTAATTATGATCATTACATCATGACCTCATCTTCTTCGTGAGCAGTTAACGAAGTTTAATTTATCTTAACGTAATTACGTGTAACAACATTTATTAGTATAAGGCTAAAGTGCAAAGTGGACAAAATCTTACGATAAATAAGATTTTATATTTCGTTTGATTATCAAAAGCGATCCTTTATTTCAGATCCTATCGTGAGAAAAATCCAGGTCGGGAGCGGTTCGGCGAAATCTACCGGAAGGTTCTGACTTCCATCAGACGCAACTTTTCCTCCAATCCACACATTATTTACTAGTGACAATCTTCCAGAGTCTCTCATAGCCACTCGTTGGTATGGCAAAGGATCCGGTTTGCGAGGGCATATAAAATTGGCTATTTTATTTTCGATAGTTTGCCCACTTTGCAGCTACATTGATCGATGAGCGTCGTTCATACCATACTGGGGCATTAGATCTTAAGCCATATAAGTAAAGTCCATCGACGTGTTCATTCACAATTATTGAACATCTTTCTTTTGTCAATTAATCTCCTATTGGAGCTTATTCTAAGCAAAAACTACCTAATGTAGAAAGTGATTATAAAAAGCGAAACACGACACAATGTCGGTAAGTTGATGAATGTTCTTATCAAATGAATGGTGTTAATGTCTTTATAAAATTGTCTCCCCCTGAGAGACCCGACCTTAACTACAAGAAAAAGAAATCTCATTCAGTTCCCCAGAAACGGGAGATCAGATCAAATAATAAATATAACAAACGTTTACTGAGAAAAATAAGCACAAAGCGAAATGCTCCATCTCTCATCATGTGGGTTTTCTATATTCTATTGTCAGCAGAGATCCCTAACTCAGTGAACAAACAGGCTTAGACAGGTATCTCACATCAAAGGTATCAATGGATTTAATTCTTCAAAAGGCTGTATTTTAATCTTCGAGGACGCTTACGTAATCATAATTCAGCGTAAATGATCTGAATAATTCTGCCATGCAAATAAAAATGACGTACGAGTAACATCTACCAATAAAAATATTGTTAACATGTGCAAAAAAATATAGCACAACAAGCCGCATCTGCCAAATTTTATTTCTTTTGCGGTGAAGAGACTTTTATAAAGATTTATATTATACCGAGGAAAAATACGTAAATTTATTTATTTTGTAAGAAATATAAAACAATTTATTCTACGTTTCTACTTCATGTCAGTTGTGCTAATTTTCCTTGCAACGGTAGGCCGTTAATCAAATGTAGTCTTAATATAAATTCAAATGCTGATTCATCAACACCTGGACCATAAAATCGAAGATAATTAGCTAAATTAACATAAAGAGTCCAATCTCATTTCTTTTCAGCTTTCGACAGATGCATATTTTATTGCGTCATTAAAAATCAGAAGCAGACACCATCTAATTTATATTAGCCTAATATCGATCTCGTTATGTTGAATAATACGATCGTAAATCTATGTTAATAGTCCCCCTCGGTAGATAACGCATATTTTTATGTTGTATTAAATCGAAATGGGGGAAACTAATCAACTTAATATTCGCATAAACCTTCAAAAGTAATATTTTATCTTTAATTTAGAGGGTCTCAGACGAACACCCATAATTCACCTCTCATTTACTTTAATACCTTTGAAAACATAATTAAGTCTAATTTGGGACTTGTTTTAAATCCATGCATATTAATTACTCGAAAAGATCTGTATTTATAAACATAATTTATAATCGATATAGAGTTGATTAAAGATCGATATCGTTACTCGCGATATTGTTATTAGATAATACAATATCGTTATCGATATCTATAATATTGGTCTTAGAAACCGTCGTTTGGCTTCTCTTTTCAATCAAATGGAATGGTATGTCAACAACAGAAACAGTGATTTCAGGCCATTATTTTGAATTGAATACCTAAATGTGTATTTTTTTTCGTAATTTATGAATTTACTGAATATTTGAAAAAAATTAACCTGAAATATTCAATTCAGAATCATGGCCTGTATTCGCCGTTTCCATTGTCGACATACCATCCCACTTAATTGACAAGAGAAGCCAAACGACAGTTTGTTAATGAAAAACAGTTTTCCATTAATTACTGTATGAAAAGTGCTCACTAAAATGAAAGAACTAACTTAAAGATTGCTTACCACTCTACATTTAGATAAATCTCTTTAAGTCTAGTATCTAATAACTCTATTTAAATTGATCGATTGATCCGATAATCTTTCAATAATAACTAATAATTTCATTTGATTTGATTGATCTGTTCGATAATCTTACAAGAAATTATGCAAAGGCGTCAATATACCTTTCTAAACATGTCTTACTAAAACAAATAGTATTCATTAATATCTACCTGTCAAATTATACGCGGCGTGGCCCCAAAGTCCAATTCCTTTAAGCATTTGCAACTGCGCTACGCAATATTAGTCATAATTCTTTATTATTGATTGCAAGTGCATATTTCCGATTGATTTCGTCACGGACTGGTCGTTCCATTAAAGAAAGTATCACCTGTTTAGTTGAGTAGGACCGCTGCGTCAGACATGCTGTTTGGCCCCTAAATCGGCGATTTATTTATTTATTTAAAATGGCGTGCATAGCGTGTTGATTGTTCTTGCAGAAACCCTGATTACGTGCATATTTTCTTTGTAAATAATTTTTAGTATTGGATAACAACAAATACCTACGTATGTATTAATTTTAAATCCATCTATTTTCGTATCTATCTTCTTTATTGTCTAGGTAAGTATTCTCAAGTTATACCTACGTGATAAATGACGATAACTTTTCCATGATACTGCCATGGTCCCTTTAGCATCATTAGAATACTTTTTTTGTACCTACATCTCTGCTAATTTCTTCGGGTATGACATAAGCATAGGGTGATTCTTCGAAATTTTTTAACATTATTTTAACAAATCATTCTTCTCCCGGGTTGTAAACGTTATAGTATTGTCAGATTGATTTTATTCTTGTCTTATTGCTTGACGGCAGCGGTATAGTTTGAGTTTTCACTATCATAATTATAGTATTAAACATCTGCATTCTTAACTTTGGGATGATGCTAATGACGTTCTCAATTTTTGTTAATATTTTTCGAAGAATGCCCCCATAACGTAATTGACAACAACTACTACCATATAAAATGTACTTACATTTAAAATAAATACTTATACAAGCTTTAAAAAATAAAATCTTGTCATTCATTCCTGTAATCTCTGATTCCCTGGCCCCGCGATATAATGATTGCTCGTGCGCAGAGAAAACGCCAGATTTTCACGGTCAGTTGGTAATGGTATCCGTCATCGTCGCTCTTAATAGCAGCTATTGAAACCAGCTGTTATATATACACTCACCGAGAAATCTCACCATTCAGTGGACACAAAATAATTTCAAGAAAAACTATGTAAAAAAGTAACAAGTTCTTAGACAAAATATTTGTAGCGAACTTGGTGAAATCTATTAGATATGGTCAAAAAGGAAATTAAATTGAGATCCTATTTGTAAGCCGGATAAGCCTCAAAAACTTGGAACTTTGGCCTTATAAATGGTATTATTAAGCCTCGTAAACTTAACCGAGTAAATTTGTGAAGTTTGCTTATGTTCGAAGTTGCTTAATAGACATTGTTTTGTAATTGAATATTAATAACAGTTACTAATATCAGTTTGTTACAAAACAGTACTCATAAGAGGTCATGACGAGGGCAAAAGTCAAAAGTTAAATCAATTTAATATACAAACTGAACCATAACATTCATAACTTTACCAATCTTTCCATCTCCCGGTTTGTAAAGCCTCCTCTCAAAAACTACTTTTAATGAGATTCTTAAAACTTTTACTCATAATATCATTAACTTCGTAGAATTCGAGTAAAGTCGGTAAGCACGTACCTCATCAAAATACGTCAAAAATGTCGATCTAATCAAATATAATAAAAGCTCAGTGACTCGCGTCGATTCGCGAACAAAATCTAGTGAGCAATAAATTCCGCGGTAATAGTCTCGAAATTAAGAAAAAAATAAATTGGTCATAAAAATTCTTTTCAGCACGAGTTCACAGCTCGAATCTTCGAAGATTAATTTCACAAACTGGTTGGAGGTCATAAGGCTAATGGCATACCAAAAATCACTTGGCGTTTGTTTGCCAAGGTTCATCAAGGCGCACATCGATCGGCCGGCTCGGTAACGGTACCTATATGGCAAATTCCGGCACGTCCACTAACGGTCCACCCTCGTGTCTCCTCAGAATACTTGTCATTGCATCTCGGACGCCGCTCATCCGATTCGCGTGAATAGAATCTAATAAGTTTCTAGATGGCATATAAATAAAAGAGTGTTGATGTCCATTCATATCGATGCTATTAGTAGGTACCTACAAACCTCATTGTATTATCGATATTATTCTATTGTTGGATACATCACTTCAAGTAACTTATGACGTGCATTGTTTCATTCTTAATACTCGTCAGTATGGAAGTGTGTTAGGCAATTAAATGACGCTGTAGGCAACCACACTGCGCGGGACTGCGTTAGTCATTCCATCGCAACTAAGAACCACTCCACGCCAATCAGACATACTGTTCAGCCCGTCTTTTACTGAACTACAATAATCACTTCACTACTTATATAAAACAAAGTCCCGGCCACGTAACCTGAATGGATTTGTGTCCAGTTTTTACGTGTATCATTTATAAACGTGTTGTTATATTAACGGGGGCCTCATTCACAATGAAAAATTAAAACGTAACACTCAGATAACGCGTCCAGAATGTGCAACGGTGATCCATGTGATCACAGTAGCTATAGTAGACGGTTTGTTATCACATCAAAATTCTGCTTCTACCCCTTATATTAATAACTAGCGACTCGCCCCGGCTTCGCACGGGTACAATGTAGATTCTATACTAATGTGGGGCATATAAACCTTCCTCTACCTATTAAAAAAAACCGCATCAAAATCCGTTGCGTAGTTTTAAAAATCTAAGCATACATAGGGACAGACAGACAGCGGGAGCGACTTTGTTTTATACTATGTAAAGATTAGTCGTATCCATAACACTAACGGGATAAGAGCGGTTTTCGTTTTTCCTGAAAATCACGAAGCCATTCCGAATAATCCGTATTGACTTTCCCAGTGCGTTATTTGCGTCAGAAATCAATTACAACCTTTACACACTTCTAACTTTTCAATAACCGTTTAACTGAACGTTAGCGTCGTAATAAATCATTTCATCTCGCTGTTAAGAGAGCCACAGTTTGCTAGTTACAAAGTGTGTACGTACGTACACTTCAACGTTGAACCATGAAACATTTAGCAATAGTTTTAATTACTTGCGCTTATGTTTGCCGCCAGCCTTATACCAGAGCACCTTTCATAAAACTATGCAACTCTGAGTATGTGCTGTTGCCATTACCTTATTGTTTCGTAATATGACGTCATCAAGTGTTTGTTTGTCTCCTAGTTTTAATAGGTCCACTTTCACGGAAACGTGGCCTGCGTGACTATGGAAGAGCAAGTTATTGTTGACTGTTATGATTTCCTGAAGTGATATGATGACACAAGCATTATGTTACGAAATTACATTGATCTAGTGATATCAGTAGGTACATAATATTACATAACATCACGCCCTGTATTCCCCGAAAGGTTCGGTAGAATTGTTTTAGTAACACCCTCGTTTCGCCATTTATGTTTTAGTCCCATGTAATTAGGGGGCGAGTCTATTGCCACTAACCGGGCACAAATCCAGACTCCGAGCAGCTACTGAGAAATTCCTAATGGAAAAACCCAATATCACTTTGCCCGACCTGGGGATCGAATCCAGCCCGATCGAATCGAAGCAGTCGCGCTTGCGACCACTAGACCAACAAGACAGCCATATAAGGGAACGTACCCATACGTGACCCGTTCAGGGGGGAGGGGGGGTCTTCAAAATACCACGCTTGATCACAGGGGCGGGGGGGAGCTTAGGTTTTCGTCACTTGGTCAATATCCTCAAGGGAAATCTCGCGCTTTTTCGAGCTATATTCAAATATGGCGCGCAGCGTTTAGCGCTTTTTAAACTCACAGATAGCAACATTGACGCACATTGAGCGAAATAATTTTCTTTTTGTATTATTTTTTATTTAAAGCCATATTTATGAATTACTACGTGAAACTAGAGGAGGAGGGGGGCTATTGGCATATACTACGGGTGGTCACCGAGGGGGGGAGAGGGGTAAAAAGTTGTAAAAAATGGATCACGTAGTATGGGTACGTTCCCTAATATATGTTATATAACTTCACAATAATGAAAAAAGGAAATTAGATATTAAGAAGCTGTATCTCCCTTTTTTATATCTCTTATAAGCTGTAAGTTAATACCGTAACAATTTCATAGTAATTATTTTTGGCGTCGTACTCACTTACTTTCCAAGGTTAAGACAACGAAACCAACCGAATAAGGCTAAAATTGCAAAACAAACTAAATTATCGCCGAAATATCACCACCCATTACGCCTACAAATTGCTGAGCAATTTAAAATAACCAAGATGGCGTAAAAGCGAAACCAAAAGTGATCAATCGAGACTCAATCGTGACGCGAACCCGTGGTCCTTCGTGACAACTATTGCGTTGTCACTGCAACAGTTCGTAATCGCATCGACACGAATACTTTTTATCGAACTCCAAAATAACTTAAATCGACGTAAACCGATGTAAATCGGTGTAAAATCACTGACAGGTCAAAATAGTATTGTAGACTTGATCTTTTAAAAAGCGAGAGTGTCGGACTGGTATGTTTCCGGTCAATTTCTAATGGCTGCTGTCGCCAGACAGGTTCCAGCGGAAATGTTGATGACTTCCGTTTCAGTACTGTCAAGTTTTTCCATTTCTATAGGTATTTGTTTGGTTCCGTCACTTTATGGACTTCTGTGACGTCGCTCGTCCTACTTGTGCAAGTCGTAGATCGTACAAGTGCTCAATCAAAATTAAATATCTCCGAGCCTCTTCAGAAAGCGATGCAGTTAGGCGGCAGTGAGCATTTTGTGATTCGGCTGGCAAAAAAGATGGCGTGCAAAAACTGTTTAGAAAACTGTATTTTCTGGCAGCTGGATAAATGCAGCTATCTCTTAGTAAAATAGAATGTAAAGAAGGCCCAAGGCAACGTCAAAACAAACCATAAACAATATTAATTTTAAGTACGAACCATATTCGTAAACATGTTTTCATTAAACTTTTGCTTATGAAAACGACGATGTCACCCGCTGGAAATACTGCGAAAAACTTTACGAAAAGAAGGTAGAAAATATACTAAGCGAAAGCGCTTTGACCGGACAGGATTCTGCATTTGCATTTGAATAAGCCATTTCACACTCTTTCAGGAAATAAATTTTCCTAAGCTTCAGTTTATACCATACTTAAGTCTAGTTAAGTGCGCTTAAACTTGCATTACAAATACGACTTTGCAAAAAACATTACGAAAATATTCTTTTATTAAAATTCTTTTTTTTTTCTTAAGACTTTCATGCAGAGTTTCGACGGTAGGTAAAATCCCTTGGAACGTATTTTAAATTTCGAACAAATTCGTCAAAGAATTTAATCTGCTGCATATTATCATTTGACCGTGTTTTCCTCTTCTTTTGTTGATGCGAAATACCTGCTACCATTTAACTGTTATAACAATATATCATTTCGGAAAATTTTACCTTTTGTTGTCACTTAAATAAGTATGTATAACAAAATTGTAATACTTAATTAAAAAATTTGAATAATTTGCGTAAATTCATTCGAGAGCAATGAATCCATAAATGAAATGAACATATGTATACAACAATGAAATGAGTGAAATGAACATATACCTTCATATCTCAGAAACATTGTTTTGTTTATGTTGGTGACCCGGATTCATTGCTCCCAAGTGTATTATTATGATGTACTATTTGATTACATTATCCTTCCAAACACTCGTATTATAAAGCCACTGTATTAGGCGTCTAATGTGCTCTAAGGGCAAACTGTTCAGGATATTAATCGGCTTAGATGCAGAGCATGTTCTAGACATTACAGATTGATTTACCAGTTATGAACGTATTTACCCTATGCACACAGATTGTTAAGGCGATTGAATCTACGAGACTATTCATCTCGTCTATCAAAAAATATATGTCTCACTCCTCTGTATTATCTACTCCAGTAACTCAAAACCTTTTAGTATTAATGAACAAAGAAAATACCAAAATAGAAATGCTCCAATCTTGTCAGAGAGCGCTAGACTTGCCCTGCCACGTCCTATCTCATTATTTAACAAAGCTATTCATGTTACTCTGAAGCGCCAATGAATTACTAAAACACTTTCATTAATCTACTTAATTATAAGTTGAGACCTGAAGCATTCTCAACAATACACTCACCAAAATAGGGACCAAAAGGTCATCTATTGAACTCATAGATCACAAAACTTAATTACGCAGAAGTTTAATTAACTTCAGCCATACGATACTTACTATTGTGTTCTTTTAATGAATAGGTTTTTTTGAATGCCAGTGAAGGGATGGGACGATTTACCGACGAAAAGTCAGATGTAATGTATGCGAGTCAGAGTCCATCGGAACAATCGAAACCTACGGAAGTCAGTTCGAGATACGATAAAGTTCCCCCAGTCACACCGTCACGTAACGTTCGATTATAGCGATATCTACTTTTATTGGAAGAAAACTGGTTAAAGAAAAGTTGCCAGGAAAGTTTTTATCGTTACCCGCGGTTGGTAGACAGGCGTCGCCTCGCCTTCCGAGATTACTGTTTTTAGAATGTAACGGTATAAACCAGAGTGAATTAAAGATTAAAAAAGAAGTGACAGTGACAGACTACGTTGATCGATCATTGCGATAAGTTGCCGGTGATGTACCCGTTGCCGAAATCATGTCATTAAAATCTAAGCTTTTAAGAGGTGGTCAGACATTAATTTCTTTACCCATTTTTCCTCGTAGGAAAGACACTAAGTGATACTAAAACAGTCGGTAAATAGTAGTAGTAAAGTAATTCAAGTCTTGTCTCATGACGTGCTCTTTTAGAAATATCCTGTGTGCCATTTTCGTTCTGAAAAAATACAATTTTGCTAGAAAATGTTTTATAAGAAAAGTCCTTTTGTTATGTGTTACTTTTATACAACACAACACTGTAATATATTTTACTCGAAACTTGAGTACCTACTTTTTATGCCTCGTCACGTCGTTCTATTACTAAAGAAGTATCTACTGTCGACAGCAAACACTTTTTCTTAAACGATCAAAGAACTTAATTTTGAATCACCTAGCACGTATAGGACAATGGTGTGAGTGTAGGTCGATATATAAGTCGTTCCACCCCTGTCATTAATCTCATCTCTTTCGCTAGCCAAGTCACGCCGCATTTGGGGGAACGGCGGGCAAAACGACTTTCCAAAAAAGCTTGTCTGCCAAATTACACTGACCTGAAGTGTGTTTTGATATCTGCCGAATTTTACGTGTTGAATTTTTCATTCATTTTTCCCTTGACAATCGTTTCACTATCGCAGTATTTCCCAATGGCGGTACCTGCTTACGTAAATTGTCATCGGATATTTTGGCATTAATCGTGATTTATTACGAAGTCGGGAATATAAATCAAGCATTGAAATATGTTTAATGATGAACGGTACTATATTATTTTTATACCTGCTTATTATGATTTCACATATTTACACATAGATACCTGATACTCATGACCGTGACAGCAAAATGTGCGTTGGTACACAAAAAAAAAGAATCACTCGCTTCATGCACATTACACTTCACAACTTCAAAACGGAATTCATCTACAAAAGCCTGCTACATCGTATAAGCAATTAAACGAATAACCGCTTTACATGGAGCGCACGTTCTGAATTAAATATCTATCAATTCGATGAGGACCGACGCCGCGGACGAAATAGATCGCATCTAATAGACGGTTTATTACTTAGTACAACACCATGCAAAAACGGATGGAACAAAAAGTTGGCTTCTATGACTCACACGTCCGTGAGGCAGACGGACGACAATTGATGTTTAGCAGACGGGAAAATAGACGAATACATTAAATTAACTTGGTAGTGGAACATTTCAATTCCATTTACAACTTTGCCATTTTTTTTACCACTCATTATACTATAATTATTTTTATATTCATTTCAAACATCTACAACTAGGCAATCAATAAACCCATAAATTAAGTTTATCTATACTAATATTATAAAGCTGAAGAGTTTGTTTGTTTGTTTGAACGCGCTAATCACAGGAACTACTGGTTGGAATTGAAAAAATATTTTTGTGTTGGATAGTCCATTTATCGAGGAAGGTTAAAGGGTATATAACATAACGCTACGACCAATAGGAACGCAGCATAAATGAAAAATGTTGCAAAAACGGGAAAAATGTCCACCCGTGCGAAGCCGAGACGGGCCGCTAGTATACTATACGCCTTTTTAAGTTAGGTATTCAATCAACAACAATGTTAACATAACATCGTGCGTTCTGCCTAGCCTTTTCCTAGCTATGTTGGGGTCAGCTTCCAGTCTAACCAGGTGCGGCTGAATACCAGTATTTTACACGGAGCGACTGCCATCAAACCCCCGGAACCCAGTAACTAGCTAATACCGATATATCCTAAGGTTAGATCGGTTGTCAGACTCTCGGGCTTCTGACTACCCATAACTAGGTACTGTCACAGTTATTCTTATGACACGCGGGACTGACGGTTTAACGTGCTCTCCGCGGCACGGAAGAGTCTTAATGTGTAACGAATGGACACCCATCCATGGAATGACCGCGGCAAGCGCAGCTTAACCTTGCAAATCATATGATCCGCGCGGTTGATAATTAGTCACGATCCCCTCACAAATGAAAATCGTGCCTCATTAAAGAAATACTATTTGACCGGCCTAAATCATAACTGCTACACGACTGGTCCAAAAACAATTTACGATGACAGTGTATGATTTAGTATCACATGTCACGACTAATCGCGACGACCAATCGCTAATCTACGCCTATCTGCTGCCTGTCAATGCTTAAAGTACATATAAAGTCTGTATGATATCAAACCGGAACATCTCTGACTACTTTCAATGTTAAGGTTGGCACACAAAGAATTGTTCCGAAACGTAAGTAATAATATTATTTTTATTGTCTGTGCGTTCTCAGGAATTAATTATTGGTTTGTCGGTCAATTACTATGATAGTGAAACTGTTAGAAAATAAGCGTGTACTTTATTCTGCAGGCTGAATTTTTGTAGTTTAAATAATGTGTCAAACGTGCCACACATTAATTATTCACACGTTTTTAATGAGAAAATCTCGCTAAATGATAAAATCTGCCGATGTCAGCCTAATAATTTATTTTACGAAACGTCTGTGGTTTGACATTATACCTACGTATTTTTCCTTTGTATAAAGAGAAAGCAAAACAAAAAGAAACTAGCTACGCTTATAGTTTTCTTCCCGGTAAACTCGTTTAAAATAACTTGAATATATCCTAGATCATATAATCTTATTTTATTCATTTTAACACTTCTGCTAGACTTTAAAATAACCACATTTTACTGTGTAATCTAGAAAATTCTATCCAAGAAACCATCTAATCATAAATGTAGATAAAAATGTAAAAGGAAATGGGGTCCATAAGTGGGCACTCAACCTAACCCCGCTCGGACAGACATTATCATACATTAATTATGTATACCGCGGAACAGTAACGTAACTTTATCTTTTTTATTTAATTTTCGTATAACATGGGTACATCAGACCAATGTGACACTTGAATAACTCTACTTATGTTTCGCAAGACAGGACATAAACCAAAGGAAAGCCTACATTACAATCTTTGATTTATAATTACACTTATTTGCATCTTCTTTTCGTGCGGTTAGTGACTAACATGGTGTCAGAGTTTATGCCGCCCATGGGCCTCTGACTTGGTTGCACATGCCTTCGAGAAATATCTCTCAGGCACGCTGGTTTCCTCACGATATATTAATTTACATTTAAACTGTTAACGATTGTCACAGCAAAAATTAAACAAAAATCTCTTCCTAAATTTTAAATTAAACTGAAATGTCGAATGATAACATTCCAATTGAAATGAAAATCGTTTAGCTTAATCCGATTAAACGTTTAACATCAAATTGAGACCGTATCTATTTAAAACGTGAAATTAAAATTACAAGAGTGCCGCAATCAACTTACATAAAACAGATAAAAGTGTTGTACATAGCAGAAATTAAGTGACAACCAATCATTCAAAAAACATTTTTAAATGGCGCTGTATGCTCACGCAATTATCTTTTAAAGCCTTTAATTCACAGTTTTACCATACATGTACTTGTGTGTAGGTACAGTAATAAGTGTCAAGTAAACTGGCTCATTACGTAATAAGTAGTATCATATTTTATACTAACGACTGCCGACGGGTTTTATTGCCGACTATTGCAAAAAATATTACCATTGGTGTACTGTAAATGCCTTGGAAAACTAGAAATAAAAGGAGCTAGACTTGATGAGAAAATATTCTGTAGTGAGGTAATAAAAAGCTAGTAAAGAGTAATATTAGATTGATCAACCGCTAGATGCGCCTACTGTACACATTGTTGATTTCTTCCTGCGATCAAAAATGCTTTGGCAATATCATTCCCACCCAGAATAACGTCGGTTAAAAGTGCCAAACTGATAATTGGAATAAAATTGAATAATTATATTTTATATTTAACTTCCCCGTTGGTCTAGTGGTGGCAAGCGCTACTGCTGATCGTGAGATCCTGGGTTCAATCCCCAGGTCGGAAAAGTGTTATTGGGTTTTTCCGAGTGAAGCTCCTCAGTAGCAGCCCGTAGTTTGGATTTTCACCCGGTTGATGGCAATAGGCTCGCCCCCTATAACACGGGACTTGAACATATCGGTGAAGTGAGGGTGTTACTATACACCTCTGCGCAACCCTTCGGGGTATATAGGCGTGATGGTTTGTTATGAATTTTAATTATATTTAAAAAAATATAACTTTAATAGTTGATTACGTACCTGATGTGATTTTGGGTGAACTTTTTGATTAAAATACGTAAGTTTCTTCCATTCCTTCAAGTGTTTTAAGGGAACATGCAAACTTTTCGTATAGTTAGATAGAAGAAATTTTTACGCTCAAAGTTTTCTGTATAACTTCAAATTAGGTAATATTAGGTAAAATTCATTACGCCAGTAGTGTCAAATTGCTTTCAACGGTTAAAACTTTGGAAGTTTATTGAAATATACCTAAGTTGGGTTATAACTATGTCGTAAAGGAAACCGCTAGAACTTTGAACGTATTCACGACAAGGATTCTGACCTTTAGCTACCACGGTGTAGCTAACAGAGGAATATTAGATTACCAGACCCTGTAAAAATGTCTAAGTTTAGTGTTGCGTAACTTAATTAAGTACCCATAAATATAAATAGGACTATTTGGGAATCCCTAGTTAATTAAAATAAAAGTAACAGAAATAGATTCTTGAATATTCGTCATCAGATTTCTGTACAAAGTCACGGATAGTGTGTCTCGGTACCTATAAATATAAATGGGCATATTTGGGAGACCCTGGTTAATTAAAAATAAAAGTAACAGAAATAGTTTCTTGAATTTTCGTCATCAGGTTTCTGTACAATGTCACGGATAGTGTCTCAGGTTTCATTTAACATATTGCAATGTAACCATTCAAAATGGTATTCGATTATAACCCACAGTTCTTTTAATTAGCTTTACGACAGCCATTTTCTTTTTGGATTACAAATATAAATAAAGTACCAGGCATTATTGAAATTAAGTGCAGTAACAGTTGCACCAGAATAATTAAATATCTACGAAGCTGTTGCAAATTGCATATTGGAACATAAACTTGACTCTACACTACACTACAGTGTACACTTAAGATGAATATAGTGATTAATTATTATTAATTAATGCCCATTGCTTATCAAATGGAATTCATGTGCGGATCTGAATTTAATGATCACTTGCGTTAACGGTGAAGGAAAAACATCGTGAGAAAACTTACATATCTGAGAGGGCTCCATAAAGTTCTCGATGGTGTGTGTAGTCTCCCAAACCGCACAAAGCCAGCGTGGTGGACTAAGGCCTAAACCTTTCGCATTCTGAGAAGAGGCTCGTGCCCAGCAGTGGGGCAGTAATGGGCTAATTGTGTTATGTTATTGTCCATAATTATGCAAGATTTTTTATTTTTAGCTACCTATAAACATAACATTATCTCCATTCCATCTAACAAATGTGGTAATTATGGCAAAATCCAAGGTCGTTTTCTGCAGTGAACAGGCTCATTAAATGAGATCTTTTGTAACTTGTTGTTTCGTTAACTTGTCGATTCTGGTTTACTTAAATTTGTTATGCGATCATTAGCAACCGCGGGTTGATCTTTAACATGGCGTAGCTTCGTTCATGTATGATTTTTTTTTGTGAAATCTTCACAACAGTTTTCTTTAAGAAACCAGGTTTTGGAACATTGTAAATGCTTCCATTCCAGTGCATAGATCATTCATTCATTTCGTGTGGTTATAGTGACTAACCTGGTGTCAGAGTTTATGTCGCCCATGGGCCTCTGACTTGGCTTCACATGGCGTCGAAAAATATCTGTCAGGCATGCCGGTTTCCTCACGATGTTTTCCTTCACCGTTTTTTAAGCAAGTCATAATTATACAATACACAAGGCTATCACTTCTGATGGTGCATAGGTGATTTAATGAGATGGTGACGACCACCCACTTATTTAATAAGTGAGACCAAAGCAGCTTACTGATTTAATGAGATGACACATACAAACCTTACTTGATTAGATTTCCCGAACACCCAAGAAAGAGAGATGTCGACGTCGCCACGATATCTTTTACTTATTTCGTTACAGAAGTAGTATGGTTTGTCAGTGTAAGTAGAAATATGATACGACGATGATTCGGCACGTCTTACGCGTGATACGATGCATACTAATCGGCGTGTCAGTAGACGTTATTAGATTTTATATTTTTTTCACTATGGACCGTAACATCATAAAATCTATGTGATGTTTACAATGTTCAGACTTTTTTGTTGCTCCGAATTAAATGTATGAACTACTAGCTGTGTCCTCACGGCTCCGCCCGCGTAAGAAATGTTATTCCAGTAATAAATATAGCCTATGTTACTCAGTGATAATGTAGCTTTCTAATGACAAAAGAATTTTTGAAATTGGTCCAATAGTTTATAAGTTTATTCGTTACATACAAAAATACAAATCTTTCCACTTTATAATATTAGTATAGAAGTACAGATTTTAAGCTTTCGCGATTGTTCACTGTACTCATACTTACGGGAACTTATCCCGTAGACTGTACCAATATGAATAAAATCTATGGATTCTGATACTGACGTTTTTTCTGCCCAATTTTTTCCCAACTATGTTGGGGTAAACTTCCAATCTAAACAGATGCGGCTGAATGCCAGTATTTTACACTGGGCGACTACCATCAGTCCTCCGCAACCCAGTTACTGGGCAATGCCGATATCCTAAGGTTAGACCAGTTGTCAGAATTTTGGGCTACTGACTTCCCGTAACAACTGTCATAGGTATTCGTATGACACCCGAGACAGACTGTTTAACGTGCTCTGCGAGGCACGAAAGGGTCTCGATGTGTAACGAACGGTCACCCATTCACGGACTGACCGCGGTAAGCGCAGCTTAACCTCGCAAACCGTATGATCCACGCGGTTGGTAATAAGCCACGAGTTCCTCTATTACACTGTCGTCTTGATATAATTTTTTTGTATATAAGGCATCAATTATTATTATTGTTTTCTAAAAATGTGTATTTCCAATGAATTCTCAAAGCAAAATGATGCACGATCAAAGACTTGTTTATATACAATTTGAATGGCCGGACTATAAAAAGAATGTGTGTTCGTTTGTCTGTATCTATGTTGTCGATCTATTGTGAATGACTCATAAGTACGAGATGTAATTAACTGGATGATATGTAGCTGATGTCTTCTAATCATATCTTTATTACGCGCAAAAAAAAGGGAAATTTTAGAGTAGATTGATTACATTATCTACTCTTTTGGGGTACCTATGATTTATTTTAAAAAATGTGAGTATGGGGCTCGTGGATAATTAACAACCGTTCTAATCATACGATTTGCGAGGTTAAGCTGCGCTTGCCGCGGTCAGTCCATGGATGGGTGACCTTTCTTTACATATTAAAACCCCTTCGTGCCTCGGAGAGCACGTTAAAGAGTCGTTACCGGGTGTCACACGAATAACTATGACAATCGTTACGGGTAGTCCGAAGCCTGAAAGTCTGACAACCGGTCTAATCTTAGGATATCGGCATTACCCAGTTACTGGCTTGCGGAGGTCTGATGGCAGTCACTCCGTGTAAAATACTGGTATTCAGCCAAATCTGGTTAGACTGGAAGCTGACCCCAACATAATTGGGAAAAGGCTAGGTAGAACAGTGAGGAGGTGAGTTTGTAAGTTTGAATTGTGCGACATAACTACAGCCTTCAAGAATGGTCTACGCGATCAATTCAACTAAAACATTGTTAAGACAACTAATGGGAGGTGCGCCATTAATACAAGCAAATTCATGTTCAGTCGATTGTCGTTTCGATCCCTTAGTTCAGTACCAATTCTCTCCCCTTGATAAATTATTCCTGCATAATTACTGTTTCAAATACAATTAGAATAAAACACAATATTTTAATAGCCAATAGATATTCCGCGAAGGATTCGGCAGAGGTGTTTTTTTTTTAGTAGGTACGCCCTCTTTTTTCTGTTATGTTTAAGTCCCATGTAAAAGGGAGCGGGCCTATTGCCATTAACCGGACACAAATCCAGACTCCGGGCCGCTACTGAGAAATTCCTAATGAAAAAACCCAATATAATACTAATTACAATTATTATGATACTAGCGGCCCGTCCCGGCTTCGCACGGGTGGACATTTTTCCCGTTATTGCAACATTTTTCATTTATGCTCCGCTCCTATTGGTTGTAGCGTGATGTCAGGTAGCCTATAACCTTCCTCGATAAATGGACTATCCAACACAAAAATAATTTTTCAATTCCAACCAGTAGTTCCTGAGATTAGCGCGTCCAAACAAACAAACTCTTCATCTTTATAATACTAGTATAGATATTGATGATGTTTATTTACAATTATTAAAGTCACGTATTCTGTTCGTTTTATCTTAATTCACCATCATAGAAATAAATATATTACGTAATTAAAAGTACACTCAACGATACACACGTCCGGTAATTACAGAGATATCTTTATTTATATCAGATACGTATAATTTTAAGCACATAATGAATAAAACATTCTATGAAACTAATTGGCATAACCCGACCCTTGTGTAAACCGTAGATCGACGTCCCTTTTTGAATATTGCATATATTTTGTAGAATAGCTCACAAATTATGCAATATGCACTACTCATATGCAATTTCATGCTATGCATCTTATGGGTCGGACAGGGAAAGTTATTAGTAGGCAAGACAGAAAACAACCGAAAGAAAAGAAATAAAAACTTCTTCCTACTTATTAATCAATGTGGTGCTCTTTAATTTAATTGTTTAACATTAGCTCCTGTGGTTTTTTTATTAGTTTGTATAAAACCTTTTTTCCTATACAGTGTAGTAACGACTTTAGAACATACGCCGTCTTCAATGTATTAGATTACGCAGACCCTCATATAATACAAAGATAATTGCATTTAAAGGGATGAACACACAAGTGATCATAATATGTAATGACGTAATAAGCGGGTAATAGCGACGCATCTCTCATAATAATGATATCAGACCCAAAACATACACTCACACATGCAACAGTAAAGTAATCAACAACATTGAATGTGTTATCGATGCAAATTTGTGCCGGAGATTTTATCACTTTGGCAGTCTGAAAATCATATTATAAACAAAAAAAAAATATTTTTCTAAAAAAGGAGCAATCTCGAAATATTTTTCAAAGTAAGAGAATGTTGTACTTTATAAATTTTCATATTATTACCCTACATTATTTCGTCGTTTCTAAATAACATCCCCCAAGCGATGCAGCGATGTTGCTCTAATGATATTACCATTTTTTACGTACACTTCCGTCCTTATGAATACTTGAGCCTCTAGCACCCGCTAAGAAAAAGGTTGATGAGCTAGCAATTTACATTCATCATTTAATTTTTATTTCATGTTTAGATTTATTGTAACGTCGAGAGAGAAGTAAAATATACGGAATAAACTCCAAGGTTTAGTGAATAAGTAGGCTTATCAAATTCCGCACACTTTTTACTGCTAGGTACTTAATTAAACTTTTTGTATTTCGCCGACAAAAATTTCTTCAAAGTAATTTACTTAATATTTATTTAAATTAAAACATTATTTAAACATTTCCAAGTTCTTTACTCCATCCTACCTACATTAGAGTTCTTATAACTTACCGTTTTTTTGGAAAAGTCTGCTGCGCTTCAATAATCTAGACACAGTTTAATTAACAAAACTGCGCTGATATCGAAACGAGTCCCGGTAAGATTCGATTTTCACTTGAAAACCGATTTGTCCCACTTCAAGCACTCAATCCAACACAAAGTTTAGATGTCCTTACACTGTTTTCACGTCTCAAGCATACAGTTTCACTTTCTATAAAGCGTCCGTGATAAGTCACGAGCCGGTAAAGGCCGCCGCCGATGCAATATCGGAATACGATCTCCGCAAAACTTCTGCCGAAGTGAGTACAGACGTAGCGAGTACACAGACCGCCCGCAACGAACCACGCCGTCCGAACGCCGAACAGCGACTGTGATAACGACACTTCCTCCGAATGAACCTGCGAACCTCTCCATAGACTGTAAGCTCGCCTCTCTCTCGCCGCTCGGTGGTACTTAACGCACCCCACGACACCCGATCTGAACTCTCGGATACTCACAACAAGAAACAAATTCCAACTAAACACGCCACCACGAACGCGTCTCGTTCGAAACGCGTAACGAGTTTACGGTACGTAAATCGTAGTGGATTTGTTTTGCGGCCCGGCCATAGTAATCCGGTTCTTCGTCATGGAGCGCACAGAGCGCTTTTTTCCGAATCAGTTCCCGTTAAATAGAGCCTTCTTTTTGTACAACCTGCAGCCTGGTAGTCTATGTAGGGAACGCGGAATAACCGCTATGGACAAGATGCCAACTTTCTAAACTAAACCTATAAGACCGCTCTATTCGGATGGTAAATTACGTTATTTTTATTGGAAGTCGGGACGATAATAATAAAGCATCGAGTAGATTGGATATACCGGCCGGCGATTGTCGTGGTGGAGGTACGTGTCGTAATTTCGCAGGTGGTTTTTGCATCGTGCGGTTGTCGTCTAGGTTACGTTTTCCGATTTATAAGTTGCGGTTTTACTTTCGGTGTCAATTACGCGAGCTGCGGTCGAAGCCCCACAATAACGTGGCGGCAAATTGGATACCAGCCCTCTGAACCAGATTAGACTACCTTGTGAAGGCTGTCGGTTGTTACGCAAGATTGCGACTAATCTACTTGCAGTTAAAAATGGGTCGTGAACATAAATTGCGTTGTTTACTTCATAAAAGGCGGCGTAACTTGAAACGAAGTGCATTATATAAGACAGCTAAAGTGCGCATATATGTGAAGGCTTCCAAATATTGAAACCGTAAACCCTTTCGAGTGATCCCGCGACGATCCCGAACTGGGTCAGCAAGGCGCGCCCCTAACGTTAGGATGAATGCACGTGACAAACTGCTCACGAAATTGTCATCCTGAAAAATGGTAAAAATACAATAGATACCCATATCATTTTTTATATTTTTTCTTAGAAATTGTTTTATTTTACTTGAGCAAACTTCAAACATGGTTGCTCAGGGTGGCGATCGGCACTCGGCAATGATTAGTTGCAGACCCATCGTGTTTGAGCTCGTATGACTCGTTATGGAAAGCACTTTGTCACCGCTAACAGGGATCGACAGCCACATTGCAATGGCGGGGGTGTTTTTAATTTAAATGTTATTTATATATAATCTTGTTTTTAAAACAGTTAAAAAGTAATTATAAAAATGTGATCAGCACAAGTCATTGTTCTTTTCCCTGAGAGGCCTACTTTACCCATCAGTGAACTACGATAGGTTAAATCCATCAGATTCATTAATACATTTAACACATTAGCAAGATCTAATAACATAATATTTTGACCATATTTGCAAAGTGGACCGGAGACTTTAAAATTCTGAATACAACTCACGAAAATCAATAGAGATGTTATTGCACATTCTGATTACAATAGCTACAATAGTTTCGTTTGTATGTAGCCTAAGCAAGCTAGGGTTGCGTTGCCCGCCGAGACGTCTCGGTGCCCGATCTCTATGCGACCACTCAGATGACTGACGGTAATACCACAAGTGCTGTTCATACTTCGCGGGAAACCAATAAAATTTCGACAAGTACCGCTATATTGTATGAACGAACCAGTGAACTGATAACACGAAATGAAACGTGAATTGAATGTAGTATCAATAACAATATAATAAATAATGGTAAAGTTGAATTTGATGTAGGTAATATTATTATGCCTTATGTATTGTTTTTATTTATTCTATGTTATACATAGGTGTTTCAGTTCGCATAGAGTTTGTACGTTGTATGAATAAAACATTTTATACATCATTTTTTTAAACTCAAAATAAGATTGGCAATACATTAAGTTTTGTAAGCCCACGATGCCTAGCCTAAGTGATCTAAGGTATCTAATATGGTGTAGGTGGCTAATGTTTGATATCTCCAACCTTTAGTAAACCAAATATTGCTTTATCGTCGTTTATCGTCAATCTCAGACAGCTGTTTCAAATTTATTTCACTTCTCTGAAGAAAACAAAATATCATATTAAAACATCCCAAATTTCACTACACCCTTCTAAAAATAAGACAAGAAATCAATAGTTATCCTGATATATTTGTCTGATTATACGAGCGCGAGAGCCCGGCTGGGGAGGCACGCCGCTTTTATGGCCCTGTTATTTTTTATGTGATCAGCACTCTGTACAGTGCGAACACGATTTACAAGACAGTTTAATAAGGCTCAGATTCAGCGTCAATTTACGGCTACAGTGTTATAAGAGGGAATAATCCTGAGAGTGAAATATTATTCGTAATACGTGTGGAGCTACGAGTTGTTTTGACCCTGCCGGAGAAGATAGTATTTTTCTACCGAAATGGGAAATAGCTCACTGCTATGCTTAATGTTACTTCAGACCAACTTCAATGTACTGAAGTCGACTGACCAGTCCTTTAAGAAGAAATGAGTATTGGATACTAAACAGAGTTACATGATTGTAACTGTATAGTTTGGCGGAAAACGTACGTAGGGTGCATAAAGCTGGAAACAAGCTATCGGACGCGGCTGACAGCCGCGACTTAATAGGTATCTGGATAATGAATGTACACTAAACTGTGCAAACTATCGAACGTGAGTCGCGGATGTAACCTTGGGCCGTCTTTGAACTTTCGGACGTCCGATAGACATCTGGCCAGCCGCGTCCCACACGACTGTGCACACTTATAAGTAGCGGCTGTCAGCCGCGTCCGTCAACCGCGTCCGATAGATTGCTTTCAGCTTTATGGACCTTATTAATAAATAGCTATCATTTGAGATATAGCATGACTTGAGAAGTATTTAAAAAAACTATGTTGTCAAATGTATGGAATTCTACTTTATGGTAGTTTTTGCTGTTGGAATATCTCTCAAATAAGAGCTGTTTACTAATTTTAATTGCTAAAAGAGCCTCCACGGGTGACGACGCGTAAGTAGGTATGTGTGGCGCATCCTAGGCAGTCAGCCTCACTACCAAGTTGCTGACTGGCTAATCTTCTCACGACGGCATGAGCTATACTCGTTTAGACAGTACCGACACGATAAAATAAGAAGGCAGAAACGTCATGTTATTTCCTTTGTTACTTCAGATCTTCCTTAATGCACAAAAATTGTGAGGAAATATCTACATGCGCTTTCAACGGTTGTCAATCTAATCTAAACTGTTCAAATTAGTTCTTGGAAATGAGGTGAGCTCCCTTCCCATTACGTTTGATCCATTATTTACGGGACAGCCTGTATAGATTTTAATTGCCAGCAATTTGTTTCAATCATAATTATATTAATAAATATAATGTTTAGGTCCTGTTCTTTTTACTTATAATATAAAACATACCTGATTCTAAGAAGCTCATAATAAATAAAACTCATGAGATTGGGCATATTACAATAAACATTCCGACATCACAACAAGGCGGAAGTGAGCTCATTATTAGTTCAACTGCATTCGTGATGAGCTCATAACGGATTCGTAGATTTGTATAACTGATGATATGTTTTGATTTTAACCAAGTATCTTCATGAAATGATGACCAGTGTTTAGCTGCGGATATTGACGCGTTGACTTGATGATGATGATGATTGCCGTAAATAAATAGAGTAGTCAAGAGATGTTTGGAGATATTTACAAGAGACTATTTATAAGCTGCAATAATTTTAGGATATAAAACATATTTGAATAAATGAAGGCACGCTCTACGGCAGAGCAAAATAACATAACATAACATCACGCCTGTATTTCCCGAAGGGTTGAGCAGAGGTGTATAGTAACACCCTCATTTCACCGTTATGTTTAATTCCCATGTAATAGGGGGCGAGCCTATTGCCATCAACCGGACACAAGCCCAATCTCCGGGCTGTTACTGAGGAAATCCACTGAAAAACCCAATAACACGTTGCCCGACCTCACGATCAGCAGTTGCGCTTGCCATCACTAGACCAATGAGGCAGTTAAAATAATATAAAGTTTTAAAAGCCGTATGTTTGTGAATTATTGACACAAACGCCAGATGTGTAATAAAGTTAGTTAGAATTATATTTATCACCACCAAACAAAAACCTTGGAAGAGAATACACGTTATTAAACTTACAGCAAACTTTTCATGGAGCGCCATCTGTCAGTCTTGGTATGAACTTATGTCCCTGCAATTGTAACTAATAACTTGGAAAACGTGTGTTTTGGTATAATATTATAATGTAGCCAGGGTAATGTAACTAATTTTGTTTATAGGGTCGTGGTCAACAAAGGCGTGAACAATTCGTAATAGGTAAGTACATGTTTTACGCAATATTCTAAGAATCTGAATTTCTGAACATTCAAACCTCGCGCAGATAAGACGGCGGGAGTGTCTTCTTACACACCTTACACTACAATATAATAATAATAACGTTTATTGGACAAAACCAGAGCTTAGCCTACTACAGTTTCAATACTAAAAACATAACATATAAGAGGTTTCTTACCTAAATGAACTCCTGATTTCCAAACTAGGTAAAAACCTGTATCTTGGAAATCAGTGCTCTTCCAGTGAATATAACAAGGACTCTTACTTAGACAAGGAATAACTAAGATACATCAGTAGGTACTGAAGAAGTAAGACCACAATTAAGTCATGTGAAAAAAAAAGAGAAAAATATAATAACAAATTATTGCGATAGTTAGGGTTTATTTTACAGCTTGACGATTTTGAAAGTTATGATAAGTGTTGTGTTGTATAAAATGTAGGAGTGTTTTGAAGTGTAGTGTAATGTACTTTTACTCAAAAATGCTTGTAATGTGGTCATTATTTTGACAATCTTCTTTGAGCAAAGTCGACCTCTCCGCGCTACTTGAATAGGCGCCAGCAAAGTTGTATGGAAATTCATTGCTGGTGAGTTTTAGCCACCAGCAATTTTCTTTGAAAATCCATTATTGTCGAGTTTCGTTTCAAAAAGAGTCAGGTGCAAAAAGATTTTATTCAGAATATGGCTGTATAGGTACAGACAGTCCAATAATCGTTGCTTAAAAAAAATAGAAACCCTGGAAAGGCTGTCCTGAATTTTAGTAACTGTATTTTTAACTATTATTACTTTGAATAAATTCTTACTATACTAAGCTGGTTTTATTTAAATTACTCGCATTGTTTGAGTAAAGCACTATACAAGCCTTGGTCCGCAATGACTGCGCTGCTGGCCACGCCATGATGGCCTTGTGCTTAGCTTAGCTACGGTCTCGGCCTTCAAGCTTGGTCAGCATTGCAGCCCTTGCTGTCCGTGCTATAAACGCCTCGACCTTTGGTATCGGCCTTTATTCCAGCTTGTCCATCAAGGGCTGCAATGCTGACCGCGCTGTGTTGGCCTGGAGCTGCGCTACGCTGCGCTTTCGGCCATCAACAGCGCTGCCAGCAACGCAGTCATTACAGACCGCGGCAGTAATGTACTAATATTGTGTAACTTAACAACTTAGTTATTTCTGAACAGGTAGTAATTTTTCGGTATTGGCATAGTCTAGGTCAATGAGCCAATTTGTAGTTGTTTTAAATTTGTGTTTGGATGCGTTTTTAGGATTAGATTTTTTTTTTGTAAAGTTGGGCACTAAGAAAAGGGAAGAATCTCTGAGCAAATCTAGTGCGGCACGCTCTAGACACATCAACTGTATATTTTCTGCGCTTCTGTAGAAATTCTAAGGGGTTATACTTTAAGGAACTATGCATTCTGAGGACTGTTTGTAGTATAAAAGCTGCCTCACCGTCAATACCTCACAGGATTGATAAAGGCTGGTTGTGGGACGGAAGAATGGTAAAAAAAGACTTACTTTGAGGAGTGCTCTTTGAGCACGTTGGACTTTGATTAAGATTGTCTTACACGCACGTATTAATAGGGATCTAAAAAAACAATATTAATCATTCATAAAAAAATATTCTCCATAATTTTATTAAAAATACTTCTGAACTGTACGTAAAATAGTAAACAGAGAAATAACTTGGAATTCGCTGTTTCTGAACGGACGTTCGGAAATTTCCTGTTTCACAGGAAATCGAGACCGCAAGCGGGAAACCTACGTACGCAAGCTCTCGCGGATACAGATACCGCACGGACAATATTGACTACAGATATATCCGAATATGTCAACCGGATAACTATCACAATTTGTATCTGTTTTGATGTTAATATTTTCCCATTTCGTTGAGAAAACGGAAGGCATCGTGGCTAAATTGTTACCAGGCAGTCAATCGATGTGTGAGAATAAAAAGTGCTTGCCGCGGTCATGTTTTGGATAGATGATGATGCATCTGCCCATCGAGACTCCTTAGTTTTTTTAGCTTAGATAGTTGGGATAAGTCTAAGCTTACAATTTTAATGAACAAAACATACTTTTAATAATAATAATCCTTGTGACTATTTGTTTCTATGTCAAACTAGGTACTTAGTTTTAAAGAAACAGAAAATACAGCCCACCCAATACAAAAAAAAAACATAACATAAAATCACGCCTGTATTCTCCAAAGGGGAGGGCAGAGTTGTATAGTAGCACCCTCATTTCGCCGTTATGTTTAAGTCCCATGTAATAGGGAGTGAGACTATTGCCATCGACCGGGCACAAATCCAAACTCCGGGCTGATACTGAGGAATTCCACACGGAAAATCTCAATAACACGTTGCCCGGCCTGGGGATCGAAACCAGGACCTCACGATCAGCAGCCGCGCTTAGCTCCACTAGACCAACGCGGCAGTCAAAAAAGAAAAAGAAGTAACAGTATATAGCAATATAACACTTGTATATGATAGTTATGATACCCAACAAATGTTTTCCTTTTCGCAACAATATTATCGCATAAGCTGGGGTGCAAATTGATGTCCAATTTCAGTTGCGTTCGATACATGGGAAACATCGATACGGGGGTGCATCGAGAAAAAATTGGTAATAGGTACCAGCTATTTAATAAATCCCTTGACCATTTTGTATAAACATTAGCTCGACGGCGCGACGTTTGACGACTTAACGCTTAGCGATTGTAAATTAATTCGCATTTTCAAGCTTGATGTGCTTACAAGTTACGGAGTGACTGCCATCAGACCTCCGCAAACCGCAGTAACTGGACAATACCGATGTCCTAAAGTTAGACCAATTTATCAGACTTTCGGGCTTCTGACTACCCGTAACGACTGTCATAGGTATTCGTATGACACCCGGGACTGACGGTTTAACGTGCTCTCGTATGTGTAACGAATGGTCACCCATCCACGGACTGACCGCGGCAAGCGTAGCTTAACCTTGTAAATCAAATTATTATGATCAGCGCGGTAGTCACGAGCTTCTCATTAATATTTATGATCTAATAATTCGTCTTCCAATAATGCGAAATATTTCAAGTTAAACTTTTAATGTGACCCTCAGTACCAAAATCCCGGCTATCTAATTTGTATCGATTTTTTTCAGTAGCATCTGAATCTATCAAGAGTTAAAAGAATTAGAAGATGAAAACTTTGTAAATTGGGTTACGCCATCCTTTTAGCTATTGTGTCTAGTGTTTTACTCGATTACAAATTGGCAGACGACTTTTCGGGAAAATTCCTGATACCTAATTGATGAAGTTACGGTGTTGCTACGGATATAACGACAAAGAGTGGTGTAATTTCTGACAAGGTTTTGATAAGATTTTAAATTACCTCTTATAATATAGTAAATTGTAATTTTATAAATGTTGTATTTATGCACAAAGAGGTGCCAAGTTGGTAAAGTATTCTATTCAAAAATATCTAAACGTATGACGGAGAATTTTCACTTGGTTTGGGTTCTTACTGTTCTTAAGAAATAAAAGTTATACAGGGCTATTGGTAATACGACGGCAATCCGTTACAGGGATGTAGGAGAGATCATTTGCAACGAAATTACCCCTTATGACTCCTATGCAAATGTCAACCATTTTTGAGTAATTAGTTTTTTTTATATTTTTTGATATCTGCGGATATCAAACGTATATAATATATTTTAATTATTAGTATCTGCTTGCTAACACTTCAACCATAAGATGACAATTATCTTTAATAGTTTTTAAATCAAAGCTACAAATCGTTACGATTTCCATTATTTTGAACAGGTGTTTTGACTAAAATGGTCGATTTCTGCAAAAAAACACACAAAGTATCGGGAGAACATTCCAAAAAGTTGTACATGACAACTTTATATCTTCAAAAAAATATAAAATGTCAAATTACTCGAAAATGGTTGCATTTGCATAGTAGTTATAAGGGTTCATTTGGTTGAAAAGGATTTCTCCTACACCCCCTTAACGGATTGCCGTCATATTACCAATAACCCTGTATAATAAAAAAATTGTTATGCTGAAATTGTAATAGTTCAAAGACAGAATTGCTTTTTAATAGATAAAGTAAATTTTAAACAGCTTTATTTCATAGCAAATATACGTATTTAATATAAGTGGTGCTTTTTAAATTCAAAAAATACTTTTCTGCGCAAGCTATGGTTTAAATATATTTGCACGTATGTATTAATTAATCTCCAGCGTGGGAATGCAATTACACAAAAAAATGCTGTTAATCCAAAAAACTGTACGTTTTCATGCGTATAACAATATTTTAATTTCATGAAACGATCTCCAAATATTGGAATCAAAATTAATAACTTGATTCGTAGAAGTAATAAATGTGAAAACGAAATATTTTTCAACGAGGTAGGTATACATTTACGGTTGAAGGCCCAGGATGTTGTTCCTATTTGCGGTTTAATATATTTTTAATTATTTATTTGTATACTTTATGTAAGTACCTATATACCTAAATGTTGATTATAAATACACAGTACGTATTGCAGAGAGGACCAGCAAGTCTGAAAAGAGAATTTGCTGAAAAGAAATGTGGACTCAATGTATGAAGAAGTCAAGACATAAATAATGTAATTCTTATTATAATGCAAATACGTCATACATGCAATTGTCATAATATATAATTATCTGCCTAGACTTTTCCCAACTATATTAGGGTTACCTTCCAGTCTAATCAGATGCGGCCGAATACCAGTAGGTATTTTACACGGCGCTCCGTGTAAAATACCATCAGACCTTATCAGACCTCCGTAACCCAGATACTGGGTACTGCCGATACTCTAAGATTAGACCAGTTGTCAGACTTTCGGGCTTCTGACTTTTTAACGACTCTATGACAGTAGGTATTCCTATGACACCCGGGACCGACTGTTTAACGTGCTCTCCAAGGCACGGAGGGGTCTCGAAGTGTAACGAACGGTCACCCATCCACGGACTGACCGCGGCAAGCGCAGCTTAACCTCGCAAATCGTATGATCCGCGGGGTTGGTAATTAACCACGAGCCCCTCATCATTATAATATATCCAATATAAAAGCTGCACGCTACACTGCTACTCAGTAATCCAAAGAAAAGCCTTGTACATACATACATACATAAACTCACGCCTTTTTCCCATAGGGGTAGGCAGAAACTATAGAACGCCACATGCTACGACTCTTACATACCCCTTTCGCTTCATCCACATTCATACATCTTGTCATACACGCACGCCGGTTGAGAGTACTACGCACCTGACCTTTGTGAAGAACTTCACCAATAACATCGATGTATGTCCTTCTAGGACGTCCTCTACCGGCGTTCCCATTAACATCCGCCTTATAAATTCCTTTTGTTAATCGCCGTTCACTCAAAAGCCTTGTAATGTGTCCAAAATAAAGTACGATCCTAAGTAATTCCTACAATTTAACCAACCTTGCAATAAAACAGTATAAAGCTAAATCGCGCCCAGTTTAACATTAACTCGCAGGTACTACGACATTCAGTACCGCGTGGCTGCACTGACTCATTGTTGGACCTTGATTGCCACGCCACAGACTGACAGACCTGCTGCGAAAGGATCCGGTTGTTTGACTTGTTTCCACAGATAAAATAAAATAGGATTCAATTGTTTAATATTTGCCATCCCTAAGATTTTCAGCTATAAAGTATAGGTGCTGATAAAAACCACACTAACATTAATCTTCTAAGTGTAGCGATCACGATAAATGGAACGAAAGAATCCGTTGCCTAGAAACGAGGACTGGCTGACAATGATGCTGTTAGTATCCCTGTTTATAAATCTGAATTAAACAAAATAATTACGGAATAAGGTAGCAGTGATAGCTAAGTAGTGTGACCGTCGGACATCCAAGTCATGGGTCTCGAGTAAAGGCACGCACCTCTGGCTTTTCGGATTCATGTGCGTATTGTATAACTATCACTTGCTTAAAAACGGCGAAGGAAAACATCGTGAGGAAACTTGCCTGAGAGATATTTCTCGGTGGCATGTGAAGCCAAGTCAGAGGCCCATGGGCGGCATAAACTCCGACACCAGGTTAGTCACTAACTATACGAAAAGAAAAAGAAGACGGAATAAGAAACCTAAAATGTTCTAAAGGTATCTACACTCAAATCGCATGTTTGATACAAATCTCATATGGAGACCTACCAATACAATAAGTAGGTACTAATATCTAAGAAAGATAGATATTCAACGATAAATCGAACCCACTCAAATTGATATCCAAAAATGCATTCATAAGGATCAATCTCCACGAGTCAGGAGTCAAAAGACGAGTCCTTTAGTCCATAAGCATCATCATCAATCAAGCCATATCTACCCACTACTGGGCTTCAGACGTCACCTCAAGCACACATCATTACTACATAATACGATAAGCACCCCAGTCTTTGTATCCTGAACTCGCAAATCACTGCAGCTCTTTTGAGAGGATTTTCGTAAACTCATAGATATTTTGGTAAATAAAGTTTGGAACATCACGGGGTCTTATTGGCGAAGCGAACGTAAACATAAATTTACATGCCCATTGCATCCAACGCATGGCATAAAAACTGATTAGGATAATTTGATTTTGTGAAGATTATAATGAATTATTTTGACTGTTGTTGTTATCAAGATGATTTTATCAAAATACTTACATATCTTTTTAATATGACAATGTTGTGGGAGAAACACAAACAAAGTTAGAGGGGCTCATGGTTAATTGCCAACCGCGTGGATCATATGATTTGCGCGGTGAAGCTGTGCTTGCCGCGGTCAGTCTGGGGATGGTTGACCGTTCGTTACACATCGAGACCCCTCCGTGCCTCGGAGAGCACGTTAAATAGTCGGTCCCTGGTGTCATACGAATACCTATGACAGTCGTTACGGGAAGTCGGAAGCCCGAAAGTCTGACGGCCGGTCTAACCTTATGATATCGGCGTTTTCCCAGTAACTGGGTTGCGGAGATCTGATGGCAGTCACCCCGTGTAAAATACTGGTATTCAGCCGCATCTGGTTAGACTGGAAGCTGACCCCAATATAGTTGGGAAAAGGCTAGGCAGAACAGAATGTTGTGGGAGAAAAAATCAAGAAATGAAACTGTTTACATTATTGGTAGTACCTACCTAATCTTAAACTTTGTTTTCCCTTCGGTGTATCTGAATAAAATAAAAATTAAAACAACTTTATTTTTAACTTAAAAGTGTTTTCATCTCTCAACTTCATCAACCAGCAAAAGATTCTTCCATTGAAACTTCGAAGTACGTTTTTCATAAATAGAAATCTCTATTGCTAGATGCTGTTCAGTAGTTAACAGTATGCTAAAGCCACAATATATATGCATACAAACAGTATCGCAAATGGTTGAGATATCACATATTCTTTATACATGTATGTACTTAGGTATAAGCCATTCCCACAAAATATGCGAAGGCAACGGACCGAGGATAGCAGTAGCAATAGTTGTTTACTTTTGTGTGTGCTTCTACGCGATTATAGTCGCTTAAAGCTGCTTAAAGCGAATTAAAAGAATAAAATGCTCTAGCTTTTATAGTTGCATAAATGAAATCAATTAATTAAATCTGGTAAATGCCAGAAATCCGAACTGGCTTGGTTGTAGATAGTACGACCATCTCTTAGTATTTTTTATCGTTTGAGCCGTTTACACATTCGAGTGTATAGACATGACAAGGTGTTCTTCCTTCTAAGACGCTACCAAATCCTTTCAAAAGAAGACGATGATGACAAATATTACGATAATAATAAACCCCAGAACGGGGTTTCTTCTCCTACCTTCATACCTTCTACACTACTACTACGGCTACACTTCGGGCAAGATTCACCGAGCCTACGACGCTAAGAGGAGCTGATTTCTGCCTACCACGCTACACACCGCGCCATCCGGCTACTAACGCAGGACAGTGGTGTTTCTATTGTCGTCTAGAAACTTTAAACGCGCTCGATATTAACGAACTCACTTCCGACTAACCGACAATTTTATATTTTTTTAACATACCTATTACCTTCACATTTTTGTAAAATAAATAATCATTTTTTATCTACTTCTAATAATTTAATTTACAAAATCACCTACCTAACCCCCTACGTTACAAGCTTTAAGAAATATAGTCTTATGGCTAAATACCCAAACGCTTCTCAATTTTAAGTAGCCGTTAAGTCTCGTGCTGTCACTGTCAGTTTAAGGCGAAGTGACAAAGATAGCACGAAATTAACGGCAACATAAAATTGAGTAGCGTTTGGCCATTATCATGACGATACTGCCGTTCAAAAGGTTCCAAGTCCAAATCGCTTGGTGACTCATATGTCTCACAACAGATGAATTCACTTCTAATACAAATATAGAACACTTCTAATACTTAGCTTAGCTCAAAGACAAGCGTAACACTTGTTTTTTATATTTCTTTAATATTTTTAGGGAATACTGTATCTATTAGGGACGATACTAAAGTTTTTATTTTTCTTTAAGAAAACGTTGCCCCACACTAGGATTTCTCCTGGATGCGTTTACAGACACAAATCTTCACACGCACAAACACCCAGACCCGGAACAACTGTCTATAGGCCATAAAAATATTTGATCCGTGCGGGAATCGAAACCACGACCCGCAGCGCAGAAGCCAATCGCTTAGCCACTGTACCAAACGTGTCGTCAAACTTAAGTACGTCCGGCACATTCTTGCTGACTGGCTAATCTTTTTACCACGGCAGGAGCTGTTTTCATATAGCTTATCCGACACGAGGGAAGAAGAAGAAGGGAATACTAAAAGTAATCCCTAAAAATATAATGAAACAAATACTCATATGAAGAAAGGTAATACAAAACAAAGTACCAAAATTGTTTTGAACTCATAAATATAGGGAAAGCTTGCAAAGAATAAAAGAAAAGCTCACTTTATTACATTGTGTCTTCATATTTACGAAAGGTTAAGGTATGCATGCACGGGGACGCAGCTATAATCGTAATCCAATCCGCGTTTAAGTTTCTGCACGAAGCTTCATATGTACATAATTACAATTGAATATGCATGAGACATCTTTACAACCAAAATTATGTTTATTTTCCACTATAAACATATTTTACTTAACTTGAAAAGGTCAAAAACCACGCAAATAAAATATTTTAAGCAACATAATATTTAGTGACTCTTAATATAAGAATATATTTTCGTTTCTCCCTTTTTAATCTCTAACTCAAAAAACTTGTTCAACAAGGCATTATCCGTTAATTTTAATTCTTATAATCCTTTCAGGGCTAATCTAATTATGTACTAGAATTCGTTCACAGGGGAGTTGCCATAGCAACCGTCACTTTTACAAAGATTTTTCTCATTCACGTGAAATTTTTGAAGAAGGGTTTCCTCCATTAGTTCCTAAACAAATATAGGGGGAAAGGAAATTCGTAAATTCTTTTGTTGATAATAAGGCGAGTGGTGCATCGAGCAATCTTCCCGCGAACAAAGAGCCTTAGGGGAGAGCAGAAGTTCCCCTTCTTTTATGCAATTGTTATTTTTGTACCGTCAGCGTAGATGTTAGTCAGCGACACCGCAGATCGATGTCAAACACCAGACAAAACGCGGCGTTGACGCTATAAAGGAAAATACACGACGCGACGGGGAAGTGCGTTTATTTGACATCCTCGGTTCGTTATGCCGGTTATTGTAGGAGATTGTGTCCAATTACAGCACAATTCCGACTTGCAATAAACTTCCGCAACAATATTTTCATCCTTTCATATTACAATAACTAAAGGATATTAAACGGCAACAAAACGTCGGAATGTTCATAATTAATTTAAAATTATGAGCAAACTATTTTATCATGAACAGAGTATTTTCATAATACAAAGCTTTTTGAATTCCCAGACAGCCTTTAGCCATTTCCCGGAATGTAAACGCAACAAATCGTAGCAAATGAGGAAATAAGGCTGTTATGAAGCGAAACGGACATCATGTGTTCAGGAACTAAGCATACGTTTGAACAAACACGTTGTTAACCATCATAAATAAAAGCGGGAACGTTTTAAACTGCGCCGCAGAATATGGGTCATTTGCCGCCGCGAATGGACTTCACCGGTTCAAACCACATAATGTTCTGTTACCTAAATATAAATGAACGCTCGAATTGTGCTCATTAAACAAGATTTAAATGCAGTCGCGGGTAACATACTAATAGTGACGTGAACGTTATTAGGGTGCCGTTAAATTAAGACGAGCTTTATTTGTTTTACAGGCACAGAATTTAGAGCGGTTTTGTGTAGACTACACGGTTTGCATTTTTTTTAAACGTATAATGAATTTACTGTTGTATGAACTGCCTCGTTGGTCTAGTGGTGGCAAGCGCTACTGCTGATCGTGAGGTCCTGGGTTCGATCCCCAGGTCGGCAAAGTGTTATTGGGTATTCCCGTTTGTAATTCCTCAGTAGAGCCTGGAGATTGGATTTGCAATAGGCACGCCCCCTATTACATGGGTCTTAAACAACGACGAAATGAGAGTGTTACTTCTGCCCAACCTTTTGGGGAATACGGGCCTGATGTTATGTTATGTGTATAATGAATCATTTTGCCTTATTGTACTACTACAGAATAAAGGGGCTCGTGGCTAAATAACAACCGCGCAGATCGTACGATTTGCGAGGTTAAGCTGCGCTTGCCGCGGTCAGTCCGTGGATGGGTGACCATTTGTTACACATCGAGACCCCTCCGTGCCTCGGAGAGCACGTTAAGCCGTCGGTCCCGGGTGTCATACGAATACCTATGACAGTCGTTACGGGTAGTCAGAAGCCCGAAAATCTGACAAACGGTTTAACCTTAGGATATCGGCATTGCCCAGTTACTGGGTTGCGGAGGTCTGATGGCAGTCGCTCCGTGTAAAATACTGGTATTCAGCCGCATCTGTTTAGACTGGAAGCTGACCCCAAGATAATTGGGAAAAGGCTAAGAGGAAGTACTACTACAGAATAAAGTCTTTCAGTCCGCATGCTACGCTATACTCTGTCATAATTTGTTCTTCCTAGCCTTTTCCCAAATATGTTAGGGTCAGCTTCAAGTCTAACCAGATGCAGCTGAATACCAGTATTTTTTCACGGAGCGCCTGCCATCAGACCTCCGCAACCCAGATACTGGATAATGCCGATATACTAAGGTTCGATCATTTATAAAACATTCGGGCTTCTGACTGCCTGTAACTGTCATAATCACTGTGGAAAATGTCTGTAAAGTTTACTGGAGAAATTCAATACTAAAATATGCTCCCCTGCGGATTGTGGATTACAGTTGAGTAGGTAATGTAATTTTGGTGCTAATTTGGATTTTGCTGTCTTTTCGGTTGAAATGATCCCCAATCGTTCCTTAGTACCTACACCCAGAGGGACAGATTTATGATGGCATAGTCTTTATCAAAGTTATACAGAAAAAAGCTATTGCCAATCCTCGAAGTTTTGATCAAATCATAAAGAAAAACAAGGCGATAATGAAGTAAGTATAACAGACATTCTCGAGAGACTCCTTATAAAAATATTTCTGTACAGAATTCTATCGGGAATAAACGGCGTATATTTTTAAACAAATAATTATAATTTTAACAACTCGAACTGGGTCGCATCCATTAAACAGCGAAACAAAATCAAAACTTCCGTAATCACCTGTGAAGTTAAAAACCGGGCAGAAAATTACATTGTTAAAATTCTTTGCAAAACGACTCTAATATTTTTCAGATTTTCCGGTGACAATTGGCGCCTATTGTTTTAATATTTTCTTCTTTTGTTTTCTTTTCCGGATTAGGCAGAGAATATTTTTTTGTGATGACCTGATAGAAATAGGTCAAATCTCTGTATTGATAACGTAAAAAGGACTTTTGCTCTGAGTAAAACTAAAACATGAACGCACAATCAGTTCTTAAAACTAGAACTAAGGGCTAAGCCACATCTGACACATAATTCAATACAAGGCTAGTCGGAAAGGAGGTACTGAGCCGCAGGCCACTTAAAGTATCACTGACGACTATTTTAATTTAAAGCAAGTGTTAAAATTTCAAAATTTGATAATTTTTATTTGCATGCAAAAATATTTTTATTTTAGTTTTTTCAAAAAATAAACATACCTGCTTTAGTTATGAATTCAGTAAATTAAGTTTCTAATCCGTGACCCCAAATACGACCTAAATTGTAAATACAGCTGATCATAGCTATGGACAGATAGATTTTAGCATATTTTTTACGAAATCTTTGAAAAGCTATTTCTCTTAAACTATCGAGTTTTAGGGAAAGTTGTAGAACAAAAGTTATCTCCTATTATGGGTACTTTAACACCCTTTCGGCTTAGTACCCCCTTTCCGACTAACCTTGTATAAACATCTCTCACCATACACATGTGACCGAAGACGCGTTAATAAAATTCCTCGAGTAAATTACTCGACGGATAATCGGCGACGTATCTTTCGTCATATGTGGCTTGGTCCTAACTGTACAGAAGAGAATAGGTAACATAGACAAAGACCGCGATCAAATATCTACATGTAAATAGGAAAACAAAAATAGGTACCTACATTTCAGAACCCCAGAATTGAATCTCGATATCACTGTTACAAAATCAAAATTCACCCCAAGCGCTTCAATTTGCTGTCTGGAAATCAGAAATAGTTCGTATGAACCCAGAAAACACTACATATAAATATTATAGTGCAAATAGAAGCCTTATGTAACAATCCTATTAATGAAATAACATTACGTATGAGTAGGTACTTCTACGTGTTACGGTTTCAAAGCTTAAACTGAAGCCAATATTACATGAATAGACAACACTAATTCATAATAAGTTAATCTTTATTTGTGCTATTTAGTAGTCAGACAATCACGCCAATTTTTTTTTTTACATTTCTATACTAATATTATAAAGAGGAAAGATTTGTATTTTTGTATGTAACGAATAAACTTAAAAACTACTGGACCGATTTCAAAAATTCTTTTGCCGTTAGAAAGCTACATTATCACTGAGTAACATGGGCTACGGGCGAAGCCGTGAGGACACAGCTTGTATTTTTATAAAAATACCTATATAAAAAAATATTATTAAAATATGGCAAGATAGTAATAGTTCAAAAGATTCTTGAAAATTTTGTACTGCGTAAAGTATTTCCAGTTGACAAGCGAATGCGACGCATTTCTGTATTTTAGTTTTTACTAATAGTGTAAGGTGTGCCTCGTTGGTCTAGTGGTGAAGTCCTGGGTTAGATGCCAAGGTCAGGCAAAGTGTTATTGAGTTATTCCGTGTGGAATTCCTCAGTAACAGCCCGGAGTTTGGATTTGTGCCTGGTTGATGGCAATAAACTCGCCCCCTATTACGTGGGACTTAAACATAACGGTGAAATGAGGGTGTTACTATACACCCCTACCTAACCCTTCGGGGAATACAGGCGTGATGTTATGTTATAAGGTGTACTATACACGGGTTTTAGGTTTCTGTTACACCTTTAAGCATTATAATTATTGACTATGTCGATTTGCATGCTGAATAAATTTTCTTCCTTTCCTCTCTATTCTTTGATTCGATACCACAATTGACTATGCAGCCATTCCTTTACATTGAACGTCGTATATTTTCAAAAGCAACGTCGCCCTCATCAATTTTATTGCATTGTGTTATAAGTTAGGTTCATTGGAATAACATGAGATGGACCCAGACAGCCATACTTCGTATTTTCTTGAATTCTCTAACAATAGAAACCAAGAGGCAAACTTTGAATTCGTTCGCTAAGCATAATATATTCCTCGAATGAAATGCATTCCATATTCTTAGCGGTTCCCATTATATTACGAGTAAATCTTGGCTAGTACTTCTAGTTCATATCTCACTAATATTTCTCCCTCTCGTGAATAATATTTTGATACAAAACAAGTGCTGTTTCCAATGTGTCCGTAGATGTTTCATTTCGGGCTTATAAACATTCTATACTAAAGTACAAATAACTTTTTCATAACATCACGCCTTATACTCCCCGAAGGGTTCGGCAGAGGTGTTTTTTTTTAATACACCCTCGTTTCGCAAGTTATGTTTAAGTCCCATGTATAGAGGGTGAGCAGATTGGCATTAACCGGGCACAAATCTATCCGGGCTACTCTGAGAAATTCGTAATGGAAAAACCCAATAACACTCTGCCCGACCTGGGGATCGAACCCAGTGACCCCGTGCTCAGCAGTCGTACTTGTGACCACTAGATCAACAAGGCAGTCAACTTTTTCATCTTTCGTCAAATATCATTTAGATATTCACAATCAGAAAAAACCGATCTCTTAGATGCCTTTAAACACTAAGTTGGGCTAACCTTTTACATAGCTAAGGGCATTCAGTAAGAATTTTTTCGTTCACTGCCTGAAATAAATCGTTAAGTAACTTTTTGTGTAATTTCTCGACGCATCCAACGCCACAAACCATTGTATCAAGAAGAACATTGACATCAAGTTTTTACAGAGACGCTCACGGTGCTACTTTAAGTATACTCCACCAAGAAGAACATAGTTTGCTTAGTTGTCGGCAATAAGATTTGACAAGCATATCATTTTGGAACCCATTACATAATATCAGCAAGCACCAATGTGCTTGACCCAATGGTCACCCGCGCGACGGCGACGGCGCAACGAGTATTCACAAGGAGGGTTGTTGAAAGGCAGGCGGCCGGTCATAAAACAATAAGCCAAAACCTCTAACAACATGGATTTCATAAATACATGTTGTGCCGACCCCACCTAGTGTGGGATAAGGGCAGGAAGAAGAAGAAGTCCAACGCCACAAACCAAACGCCTAACATAATTCCAATCACGATACGAACAACTGTTAAAACATAATTACAACACTTGTCATCATAAATCTTCCAGTGTAATGCAAGGGAGGACAATGTTCCTATTCTAATAATAATTACTGGGAAACTCCACTTACTGTCTAAGTGTTAGATGCCATTCCCTTTAGGCGAAATTCACGCCAACAACAAATTGCTTCAGTTCAGACTTGGCTTTGTCTCTTTATAAACTCTTCGTGTTATTATCAAAATAAAGAAGTAATGGAATTGTTTCCTTCACTTAATTTCTGTGGAAGGGAAAAAGTTATTTTAGAACAGCTCATTCTGTGTTGAAAGATTACCCAGTCAGCAAAGTCTGTTAGTAATGAAGCCACAAAGTGTTACGTGTCCGTTGTATACTTTTAGCATCTAAAAATAGCAGTAATAGCCTAGTGGTGTGACCGTCGGACTGCCAAGTCATAGATCTCGAGTGAGAACCCAAGGCATGTACCTCTGACTTTTCGGATTCATGTGCGTATTATATATATCACTTGCTTAAAAACGATGAAGAAAACATCGTGAGGAAACCTGCCTGAGAGATATTTCTCGACGGCATGTGAAGTTAAGTCAGAGGCCAATGGGCAGCATAAACTCTGACTCCAGGTTAGTCACTAACCACACGAAAAATAAATAAATAGCATCTAAAATTCGAATATTCCTAGAAGCATAATATATAATGGTTAAGCAAAAAAGTAGCTATTTGTTTTACTGTAAAACAGCGGCCATCTATTCCCTGTGCAAAATATCCTTTACCCTTTTCGCAATATGGATGCTACCGATACAGTACATTAGTCAAGACCTACGGAACTCAGGAATTAATGGAATGGTTTCTTCAGCCAAAGTGTAAGCAGAAGCGAATCTTTTAGTTTTAATAAGCTACAAATACTACCACATTAGTGGTATCCTGTACTGCGTAAACTGTTTCTTTATGGATCTAATTTTGTTATCGGATGCCAATAACGGGTAAAAGGGTTAACTACGCTACGCTATGGAAAGAAACCTCACTACTTGTACCATATGCACAAGTAGTAGGTTAAACTAATAATTATTTTATTCGTTTTTATTAAAATCATTGCCCCACACTAGGATTTCTCCTGTATCGTGGGTGCGTTTACAGACATAAATCTTCACATGCACAATCACCCAGACCCGGAACGACTGTCTGTAGGCCATACAAATATTTGATCCGTATGGGAATCGATCTCACGACCCGTACCGCAGAAGCCAATCGCTCAGTCACTCCAGCAAACGTGTTGTCGATTAGTCGAATTTCGTTAGATATAGTGTAGTATACGATCAATATTTTGGTTAAATTCCCGAATAAAGCAACCCTTATGTTTCCCACACCAGCCATTTAACAACAATTCAGTGAAACGAGCAACTAATGAAAACAACGCAATCAGCGACAATGTACTAGAACTTCAAAGTCAATCGGAATGAGATGTTGTACAAGAACAAACACACGCGTAGATTAGATCTTTGTTTGTCCTATGAACGCTGTACGATTTCACGTAGGTAGATATATACAAGGTTAGTCAGAAAGGGGATACTAAGCCGCGGACCACTTAAAGTATTACTGATGTCTATTTTAAAGCAAGTATTAAAATTTCAAAATCCGTAAAATAACATTTGCATTAAAAAAAAAAATATTTAGTTTTTTTTTTTAAAACGTACCTGCTCTAGTTATGAATTCAGAAAATTAAGTTTCTAATCCGTGACCCCAAATATGACCTAAATAATAAACACAGCTGATCATAGCTAAGGACAGACAGATTTTAGCATATTTTTTACGAAATCTTTGAAAAGCTAGGTATTTCTCTTAAACTATCAAGTTTTGGGGAAAGTTGTAGAACAAAAGTTATCCCTTATTATCGGTACTTTAACACCCTTTCGGCTTAGTACCCCCTTTCCGACTAACCTTGTATAGAGGTACCGTCTGCTACTTTTTCAAAAGGTTTTTCCTGTAAAGAGGAATTAGAAGCTTAAATTAAATTTCTGAATATATCTGAACTGACTGAATTGTTTGA
This sequence comes from Amphipyra berbera, assembly GCA_910594945.2. NCBI lineage: Eukaryota > Metazoa > Arthropoda > Insecta > Lepidoptera > Noctuidae > Amphipyra > Amphipyra berbera. The sequence goes on from OU343125.1 coordinate 12,669,260, forward strand.
ACTGTCTCTTTTTAAACATTTATTTATAAGGTTTTAATTAGCTTCACTTCGAATATTCGTTTGTTTGTTTTAAATCTTACGACAGATTTTTCAATTGCTTCTGGTTAACCGATTCTCCTGAAACTTCGCATACTAATTCAATTCTACATACATATATAACATCACGCCTGTATTCCCCGTAGAGTTGGGCAGAGGTGTATAGTTAACACCCTCATTTCGCTGTTATGTTTAAGTCCCATGTGATTGGGGGCGAGCTTATTGCCATCCACCGGGCACAAATCTAAACTCCGGGCTGCTACTGAGGTATTCCACAGAGAAAAACCCAATAAAACTTTGCCCGACTTGGAGATCGAACCCAGGACCTCACGATCAGCAGGCGCGCCTGCCACCACTAAACCAACGAGGCAGTTAAAATTCAGTTCTCATGACAATAATATAATATTATAATAACTTCAACCTTAAATTCTCAAATCCTTAAGTTGCAGAGGTACTTCCTACTAAGGGTAGGTAATGAAAACCGTTGAACTTAAAAGATTTTTATTTTATCTATATATGTACTTTAAAATAAAGAACTGTATGCAGCTTTGTCCCTATTTCTTTACTGCTGCTATTACTATCAGCCTGTCAGCATGATTTCCAGACTAGACTAGACATGGTCTTGACCTGAAGTGAACTATTTATTACTCATATATTTTGTCCAGCTCGTATTGCCATTCCTTCTATTTCGTGGTCTGCAGCGACGGCGACGCTGTGTGGCTCAATTTAATGGTAATTTTGGCACAAAACTTACATCAAACGTCTTAGCGGCTTTTAGAGGTACGTCTTTAGTTAACATTTCTGAAAATTTAGCACTGCGTGTATATGGAATGTGGCACATCATAGCGATTACATCAGTTACCAAGGGATCTTTATGCTAACAAGAAAGGAACATTCTAGTGTTAAATACGAGTACATTAACGGTACTAGCGAGTACAAAACGTTTTAGACAACGTACAGATGTGCGCGGATGTGCCAGAGATATTGCGAAGTGGTTCCGCACCTAATTTGCCATCTGTGGCCATCACTATTGCCTAATGACCGGCGTAGACGCTTTCTATAGTAATTATAAAATCAAGCTGGATTTTCTTTGTAGTGACGGCTATTAAAGTTGGTAACGATAGCTTTAATTTGTAAGCTGCACGGAAGTGTAATTTTTGGTCTAATAACAAAAGGCAATAAAAACTCATTAAACTTATTTCCACTGCTAAGGGAAAATTCTTTGTTTGTAAGTTTAGTGATCATATTTGACAGTAGCTACACCCACCTACACAACATTATCGAAACAGATTTTAAATTATACCTATGTACAAGGCTACTTCGAATTAACTAGCGAAACGTCATAGGGTTACTAGGATATCATTAATAGAAAAGCAGTGATAGCCTAGTGGTGTGACCGTCGGACTGCCAAGTCAAAAGTTCTCGAATTCGTACCCAAGGCACGCACCTCTGACTTTTCGGATTCATGTGCGTATTGTATAATTATAACTTGCTTAAAAACGGTGAAGGAAAACATCATGAGGAAACCGGCATGCCTGAGAGATATTTCTCGACGGCATGTGAAGCTAAGTCAGAGTTAGTTACTAACCACACGAAAATAAGAAGAATGATAGAACACATTCAAATAAAGAAAAACCTAAACTTTAGTTGATTAGATAACAAGATACTAAAATAATACAGTAGCGTGTAATAATTTGAATTTCTGAATAAAGAGAGCACTGAAACTGGACAATCGTTTTATATTAGGTGACATAAAGGAATACGATATTGTAATTAGTTGCAAACGATATTTTAAGTCTGGTTAGAAAAATGTAGGTAAATATGGAGAGGACAGAATCCAAGGATGACGTAGAACAGAGAAGTGGCAGTTGACTAGGTTAGTTACTGATCCGACATTATCACATGTTTTGATAACATCACACGTATTCCCTAAAAGGTCGCGCAGAGGTGTTTTTAACACCCTCATTTCGTCGTTATGTTTAAGTCCCATGTAATAGGGGGCGAGACTATTGCCATCTACCGGGCCCAAATCCAGACTCCGGGCTGCTACTGATGAATTTCACACGGAAAAACCAAATAACACTTTGCCCGACCTGAAGATCGAACCCAGCACCTCACGATCTGCAGTCGTGCTTGTCACCTCTAGACCAACGAGGCAGTTTTGATAAAACACATTAAACTCTGATTTCAGACTTTACAGCTCGTATTAATAAACGACTCGTATTTCAGAGCTCCCCTCCTAAGTGCCTTTAGATATGACATGAGAGATAGATTTAAAAAAAACTATAAAAAATATGAAATTCTACTCAATGGCAACGCCTTTTGAGGGCCAGCTCTCAGGCCGCCATGTTGAGAGTTTATGTACGATCTTTTTTATCGTTCCTAAAAATTATTACGTAGGCATTTTATGCTATTTATTCAAATATACACGTCTATATCTCAAACAGAGAAACATTTCGTGTCGTCACTAAACAATGTTGATCGTAAAAGTTATGTCGGAGGCCTATAAATGTAACTGTTACAGTCAGTACGCAGGAATACGTGGATGACGAGAAACAGACCGCTGTAACCCGTATTACGGGTTTAACACCCTTCTATAAAAAGTATCTAAACCTTGGACCTAACGCCCCGAAAATACAGACAGAAAGTACCGATAAATGTAACCGTAAAGTTTAAGTAACTTCAAATTTTGTTAAGTTTAGAGGTGGTTTTTATCTGTTCTAGACCAGTGAAGCTATAAGCCAGATGCTTACCTTTATATTTCACGAAGACGTCAGAAGTGCTAAAAAATATATATTCCCATTTTCTTAAAGAAAAAATTTACGGCTACTCTAATATTTTATCACACCTAGTCAGTTATGATATAGAACATTTATTTATCATACATACATATACTTATAGCTGTAATTATCTTGTTATAATAGTTGACGAGCCTATTACCATTTTTTGGCACGATACTTAATTACGGTACCAGGTTCGTCGCCACTTACGACTCTTGTCCGACGACAGGGGGGAATTGTGTTCTTAATCCGTCCCCCCACCGACTATATCATAAAGCATTCGAACAGAATAGTTATTTCTATTTATCTAACACCTCCGCTTTCAAGTGGCCTGTAGAAAAGAAGATCTAGAGATTGATAATAATCTTCTCGCTCATTTACCCCTGGGTTGAGTAGAACTTCAAAACACACCAAAACTTTGCACATGAAACCAACCCGATTTTCCATATTGACATTTATTAGGCCTCTACTTGACATTTTAATATTACACCTCTATTCGACTGGTTCAATAAATAAACAGAATACTAATAAAAGCTATTTTAATAATTTGAACCTAAATACACAAAGGCATAAACATGCAACCAATCTATTTCGAAACCACATAGGAATACAGTACGCATAACGAATAATTACTATAGTAATTATTACAATAGATAGATGTTCCAACCATTCCCTACAGGCAGGCGCCTTTCAGTAGCCTTGTCGATTTTAATTAAAATCACCGTCTATTCATCTATACCCAATGAAATTTCAATCTAAAGGGACTAAACACATTTATAATAGAAAATGGGCACTTTGTGTGAACATGCGTACGCCTTCTGTGATCTGAGGTACGCATGCTTTTACCGCTTCGCATCGATTCAGATTTTGCACGCTTATGCATGCTATAGAATACTTTCGCAGCCGAAAACAGTTTGAGTGTGTCTAGAAACCATCCAGGTCTCTGCGAATTAATGCTGTGTGATAATGAATATGATTAGTCCCACATTAGGCATATATATGAACCCAAGCGAAGCTGAACGTCCCATATTGTTCTCGTCAGAGAACGGACCGCGCGCCCCCGGCCCGTAACCCCTCCCAACATGAGCCTGCCTGAGAACAGCATCTCAAGAGGAGCTGTCCAAATGTAAACGTCGCCGTGTCTTTCATACATTTGAAAATCTTTCTTTTTAAGAAACCTCCTCCTTCACTTATATCGAAAAGACACTTGAGACCTCTCAAAAGTAGAGATATTTATTATTTATTCAGAATAGGAGCGTGCCTATGGGTAATTGGGTATCAAGGTAAGCAACCAAACTTAATCATCCAGTTAAGTTATCAGATTTTAGCAGTACTGCTAGGTATGTAACCAGCGTGCAGTTTAACATATCCATCTACCAAATGAAATACCTACGACAATCGCCTTGCGGCACACTGAAAAAGAAAATAGTTTTTTTTTGTTCAGTCTATGACACTCATTGATAACGATTTAAATGCCTTAAGTTTATAGAAGACTAGCTGTGTCCTCACGGCTCCGCCCGCGTAAGAAGTTTTATTCCAGTAATAAATATAGCTTATGTTACTCAGTGATAATGTAGCTTTCTAACGATAAAATAATTTTTGAAATCGGTCCAGTACTTTTTAAGTTTATTCGTTACATACAAAAATACAAATCTTTCCTCTTTATAATATTAGTATAGAAGTATAGATTAGTAAAGATAGCGCAATCCACCACGTGTACCTACATTATCAACAAAAAACACTTCTAATAAAATATAAATAAACACGTAAAGAAGGATTACCTGTAACATACTTTCCTACACGTGGCGCTAGTATTACCAATATTTCAATATTCTCTCCTAATTTTAAAGATTTGTTAGCTTTTTAACTTAATTTTAAGGAAATATGTGTTAAGTGGCAATAGCGCAGCGTAGGAATGGCCGCCACGAGGTCGTATGTTTAAACCACAGATTTTAGGGCCAACCCACATCTGACAGAAGATACGTCGCCTATCATCCGTCGCGTAATTTACTCGAGGAATTCTAAGCGACTTATCTTCCGTCAGATGTGGCTTGGCCTTTAACATGAGAACAAGTATGTCACATTTTTGTTCCGACTACCTACGTTACGAGGACAAGTTAGTAAAGATAATACCTATATAATATTATTTACACAACCCGCGCGTCTTCGCAGTGAAAGGACGCGCCTACGCGTTTTGCAACATTTGCGCTTGTAGAAACAGAAACGGTCCAGAGGGAGCTGACTTAGCAGCGTAACAAGTAGGAGGATTGCTCTTACCGGATGGTACACAAAGTAGTTCAACTTGCGTTATTACTCGTAAACGTATACTGCTGAACATGACCCTTATAATAGAGCGATGCAATAAAACAAAGAACGTCGGCCACGGTCCATTCATGCTATGACCTGACTATAAAGTATCGCGACCTTTGATGGGATATGGTTTAATTGGTTCACCTACTTATAATAATCCATGCTTTAAAGAAAATATTTTTTTAAGAAGCGGATGAAAATATTTATTTGTTCATAAGGAGGTTGGAATTTGACAAGTCGGAAACTAGACAACCACAACTACAATCATGCTAATCATTATTAGTTACGTGTTCTGTGTCACCCACAGTCTCACTTCTGTGCGAAAATAATAAACATTGACAGTTTTTCTTGATGAAAAGAATTATTTCAGGCTTAGTGTTTGGCCATACCTATTCAATTTACTGCGCGGGAGAAGCTTTGATAGCTACCGGGATGTCAATATGTCATACGTTTCGTTCCATCTATTGGAAGCATTAAATGTATTTGATAATTTGGCCCAGTAATTGATCTATTTGTTATTAACCATTAAATAACAACATTGTAAGAATAAAAACGACACAATCAATATAATCTATAATGTTTATAAAAAAACTGGTATTTTAAAAATCGTAAACGCTTGAATGCTGGTGCTAAAACTAAACGTGTACCCAGTACACGATGAAACGTATTAAGGTGCGTTCAAAATTAGTAAAAATGACGTAAAAAAGTAAGGTTTTTTTTAAAAATATCAATATTTTATTCCGGCTTTTAATAAATAATTGAATAGTTGTAAATTAATGCTCCTTTAATTGACTATTTTTTGACGTATAACTCGTCACGGGTCTTATGCAAATTTGGTCAGGTCAATTATGGCCGTTGTTCTTTATAATACCAACCCGTAATTGTTTCGCTGCAGGGCAAGGGCCTCCAGAGTCACATACAAAGAAGGAACGAGCATTGATCACCACGCTTGTTAACTGCGTGTTGGCGATGTCAGACCATTAAGCTCAGGTTTCTATACGAAGTGTTCCTTCACCGTGTGTCAGTGATATCTTAGATTACCTACCATTACAATATTTGTATCTAGATTGCTAGTAACCTTTTGAAAAATCACGTAATTATATGAAAGTAATAAGATCATAGGTATTTAATTAAAATTTGGTCAGCAAAAATCGGCCGAATAAACGTCCATGACATAATAAAGGGTTTCGAGAATCTAAAAGTTTTTAATCAATAATTTTATTAGACCCTTACTGTTTCAAGTTTCGTAATAAATGCTGTTGTTAAGGCACTCGGGTGACATTAATACTTCATGAAAAGTCATCAATATCTCTTAATCCTTTTAACGCTTAAGCAATGAAATTTCAATTTGTCGATAACAAAAAACGAGATATTGGAAATTTGTAATTGGAAATGAATTTGGATAAAATGTACTTACTGCAATAAATAACAGAGTTAACAGAAGCGATGGCTGTTGGAAATCAAATGGGTTGATAGATGTTCTAATGGTTCCAGGAATCATCATCTTGCAATGCCTACTAATTACTTCATTCCTAAAGTGCAAAACTTAACAGCTAATTACATGACAATGATCCGTATTGTCATCGGATCTTCGGATTTTCTCACCTCTTTTTATAGAAGAAGCGTCAGACTTTAATAAAAAGCACTAAATTATATCATGAACTTGCTATTTTCAAAGAATAAGCTAGCTCAAATAAGTTACACTGTTTTAATAATCTAAAAGCTAGACACAACCTTAACGAGGTCGCTAGAACTAGCTAGAACAATTGTTTAAAGTTAAAATACAATTATCGAATAAATAAGATCCCACCAAAAATATTAAATGTAAAAAATGCCAAGTCTCTCTATGCAATTTTTCCACCGTAAAAAGTCTTGAGATCTCATAGAAACCAAGTCCTATTTAATTTATTTTGTAGTTAGTTATCTACATATCTAGTGACTGTATCAATAGTTTTATTTCTATTATAATTATAGTGACTTGGCAATGAGCACAACAAGAAACAAATATAAAACAGCATGTTTGGAGGAGGTGAAAGTAACGCATAACGCACGCGTAAAGTTTAATATCACAGAATTAGTTAAGTTCATTTGATTTGTCCATTAAACATAGGTGTAGATAATAATTGTGATGTTCTTATCAAATAAACTTAGGTCTTCTTAAATATGTATTGGCGCACGTAGTCGATTGTGATCATAAATGCTAATTGGCCGCAATATCATGGCTGCAAATCATAAATCACACATCAGCATAAGAATTAATCTAATCATAGTACTCATAGATATCAATTCGTCAATAAAAGTAACATAATTCCACACAGCAAGCAGTTTTTAATTTGTGCTCATTGCCAAGTCACTATAATTATAATAGAAATAAAACTATTGATACAGTCACTAGATATGTAGTAGATAACTAACTACAAAATAAATTGAATAGGACTTGGTTTCTATGAGATCTCAAGACTTTTTACGGTGGAAAAATTGCTTAGAGAGACTTGGCATTTTTTACATTTAATGTTTTTGCTGGGATCTCATTTATTTTTTGTAGGTGGGTCTTTCTTTTCTTTTTACTCTAAATATATAACTAACTAACTCTAAGTATATAACTAACAGACTAAATATATAACAAAACTATGTATGTAGAGGACAACCGGGACACCCACAAGTCGTTGAAAGGCACTTGCCGTATTTTGTCACAGATCAAAATAAATGTTTACATTAATACAACTTTAGCACTCATTCGGTAGAAACCTAAGCGACTATACGTTCTTACTTTTTCAGGTTTCAGGGTTCAGTTTCATTTTTCAACTTCAGGGTTCAGGGTTCAGTTTCATTTTTCAGCTTCAGGGTTCAGGGTTCAGTTTCATTTTTCAGGTTCAGGATTCAGTTTCATGTTTCAGCTTCAAGGTTCAGGGTCTAGTTTCATTTTTCAGATTCAGGCTTCTGGGTTCAGGGTTCAGTTCTTCATGTTCGATTAATGAGTGCCGGTGACTGCCACTCCCAGAACAATTCGTGTTCAGCGTCTGTAGATCGTACAGATTGTGCCAGCCGACTGTCACTGCTAGAACGGTTCGGTGTTCAGATTCTGTAGTTCATACAGAACAGTGCCAGCCGACTGTGGTCAGTGGATCAGTAAAAATGCAGCGGATGCTGCTCGTTAAATACCGTTCAGGGGGGCACAAGTCGCGTATGATGTGCCCCACGATACTTTCCATCTTCCATCATATTTTCTAAAGTTCATGATCTGTAGCTAGTGGTCATGTTGTGCTTTATACTATGACGTATTTTATGACCTTGTTTACATTTTTATAACATAACGCCTGTATTCCCCGAAGGGTTAGGCAGAGGTGTATAGCAACACCCACATAGCTAATTTAGGCTTGACGTCCGCAACAATGTATATAAAGTAATATTTTTAATAACTATTTAAGTAACTAAACTAATATTATAATTTATTAGTTTCTTAGTGTTTTTTTTCATAGATAGATGGCGCTAACATACGAAAATATTCGAGATTTTTTAAAGTATACTATTTATACTACGCCCTGTAACGAAACCATAGTGCGATTTAGAAATCAGGTACAACGCCGTATATCGAGCGAGCACAGACAATTTATTGCATTACATTGATATTTTAATCAAGTTTTTTAGTTTTATTTATTTAATTAATTGTTATTTCTGTGTATTAAATTTATTTTTAACGTTATTAAACAAAAATTTATAAATAATCTACACCAATTCAATATTTTTTGTACGTAAACAAAGAACAAAGTTAACAATGCAGTCAATATTCATACACCATGTTCCTGCAAAATGGCAAATATGTTTTTTTTTCTATAAATAACTATTTATTGGTGTTTTTAGAATTTTTCCTTTATATGTGCCTAATAATCTATCTTGATGCCATATTTCAAGGTTCTAGGTCTGCTAGAAGTATCTTAGATTTATGATGATCGGTCAGTCAGTGAGTGACAAAATGATGTAATTTTAATCGACGATAACTCGTAAACTATAAGTTCAAATATCATGTAATTTCAAACTGATAACTTTGTCCACAGCGAAGATATAGGGGGGAGGTGAAAAGGCCGCAAATCGCTTCGAGAAAAGATGACACGGCCGTGCTTTGCTCGAGACTTGGCAGGGGCACTGCCGTGCCCCCAAATGGCGGATGTTTAATCTCCACTTCAGCGATTCAAGTTGTAAAATGTAGTTCAATTGAGCTTATCAATATAAAAATAGTGCAAAAGTATGTTGTCCTCAGTTGCAGAAATGAGTGGCCCCTACGATGTAGACTATCTTTTCACTCATAAGTGTAAAATGAACTTTGATCCCAAGATTGAAAGTAAACTTAAATTATTCAATATTACTCAAAACTATATCCAAACACTGTCAAACCTAAATAAAGGTAATATTTGTATTGTAAATTATTTGGAGTTTCAAACATGTGTATTCTAGTTCCAAGAGCGATAAGTACGACTAGACTGATCATGAAATTAGTGTGTATGGGTATAAAACCTGTTTATAAATAACCATTAAAACAATATCCGTCCCATATTATTATATTTAGATTCAAATAACTCTCACGAATGTTATCATGGGATAAGTTGCAATAAATATTTTTCCAAAAAAAATATACCAAACATTCCATTTTAAGTGCTGAATCAATTAATTATTTTATTTTCAGATTTCCTTCAGACCTAATTAGGAAGAATTAACGAAACAGAAACCAGACAGACATTATAATAACACATATCTAAAAATCAGAACTGACGAACCATAAGCAAGGTAAACCTCTTTTTTCGACCCGGCAACTTGGCTAGAAGGCTGAACTGTTATATTTTTTTCTAAACCAAATTCATACCCTGGGATTTCATAATTCGAGAAAAAAAAATTCATAAGAAAAAATACCTACAAAATGTTCGGGTCTACATTTGGTCAAAAAGAAGTCGGGAACCCTAGTTAGACAATGGTGTTGATTCTGTTGCGCACTTTGACAGGACTAAACTAAACTAAAGGTGTTTGTCTCTTTCTGTTTCAATAGAAAAAGAAAGGGACAGTTGCGTTTAGTCTTGTTTAGCACTGTCAAAATGTGCTACAGAATCGACACCAATACCTACTTGTAGTTTGGAGCCGAACTAAATACTTCCCTTTTTTTTTCCTCGTTTGGAAATCCTCATGGAGGGGGTCTGCCGGACTCTTACCGGCTAAAAACCAACGGTGTTCCTTCTCCTGACCGTACGGCCGGGATCGCGGGATTCGCAAAAGCTTGCACCGCAACCCCGGCAGGTCCAAATAAATACTTACCTATTATAGCGTGGAAAAGGTTAAGCTGATGACCTAACATTACTTATGTAATACTGTCACTGAAAGATCACTGAAGGCTGTGAAAAGTATACTGCACAAGTTATACTTTTCACTGTAATTGCACGTTGTACATAAATATTACAATAGGCCCGGATAACGATAACCTAGTGTTTGTTCAACGCCTACGTTTCTATTTGTGGCAATTGACAGAAGATCTCCAGATTGTTTGTTTCACAAAGTATTATACATTACTCGAATTAAATTCTCAATAATTATGATGTGTAAATGGAACATTTTGCAGAAAGTACAACAGAAACTATAATTTTTAAAGTCAATTTGGTACCCACCGAAATATCAAAATGAAAACGCGTGGCTGCTTTGGGTGTAATGATAAATGGATTTGACTCCCAGATCAGGCAAACAGTTCTTGGTTTTTAGGATTCCGTGGCTCAAAAGGAAAAAAAGGAACGGTTACAGGATCACTTCGTTGTCCATCTATCTGTCTGTCTCTCTGTCTGTGTGTCTGTCTGTCTGTCGGTCAGTCTGTCTGTCTGTCTGTCTGTCGGTCTGTCTATCTGTCTGTCTGTCTGTCCATCAAGACCCTTTATCTCAGGAACGCGTGTAGGTATCCAGTTGAAATTAATATCAAATACTCAAACCTGCAATTCCATGGAGCTATGAAAAAATCAAACTTCTAAGTCCACGCAAGCAAAAAATACGACCGTTTATACCGCATATTTTGACACTCGCAAGGGAATCAAAACCTATAAGGTACTTCCTGTTGACCTAGAATCATGAAATTTGGCAAGAAGCAATTTCTTATAGCACAAGTAAAGGGAAAAGTCCGAAAACCATACATTTGTGGTTTGGTACAGCACAAAAAAAACCGACTCTCACTTGGGCGGTTTTTTTAATTAAGAAATTCTCGGTATTAAACAGATGTAGATGCTTCGGGACGCCTACTTTTCTTGTGTTTCCAATGGTGAAGAATTACGATTTCCAGTGCATTTCACACTTACGCATAAAAAAACCACTTCAACTGGTCACCAACAAAAGTGGCTGGTCATTTTTGGCAATATGTTTGTGCTTTAAAATATTGAATCTATGATTGCGCTGAAACTGGAAAAGTGTTTCTATTCAGAGGTACTTATCTAGAAAACACTCATATTACGCTTATAATGGCAGTATCCCATTTAATAGCAAGCATTTCGTCATTTATCAGGGCATAATTCTATCTTCTGTAATCTTGTTTAAAAATATACATAACTTACGCCAACTTCACTGACAAAGTGTAACCAGTTTTATTTGTAACAGTACTCTAATTCTAGTACGAAGCACTAAAGAGATGAGTAAAAAAAATAAAATTGTACCTGAATAAAATAAATTTATTCTATAAGAGGTTCACCTGCGATTATTCCATCTTCAATACCGCAGTGTCTTTCCCCACGCAGTATTTTGAAGAACCCCTTGTCACCCCACTCGGAATTCCAGGAGTTCGCAACAAGCCAGTACTTAGTACCATCACCATCCACTCCCCAGCCTATAATCTTTACAGAGTGATTACCAATATCTTTACCCTTAAAGTGTTTGTAGACTCCGTTTTTGTAATGAATAAAATCTTCATATACGATTAGGTGAGCCCCTACGGGCCCATTCTTAAACAATTCAGCTCTAATCTGCTCCTCATCAGAAGGTAATCCATACACACTTTTGCCGTGACGCTTATCTTTATCGTACTCCGTGTTGTAGCTCGATTCGCAAGACTTGACGCATTTTGGGGTGGGTACTTCTTTATCGCTGCAGGGCGGTAAGTTGCCGGGCACATGGTGTTCACATGATGGTATCTCGTACGGTCTGCAGCCCTGACTTGAGTTGTAGTTCCCTCCTGACACAATACCGACATCTTTCCAATAAATCCAAGCTCGCACTGGATTACCTCCGTAACAACCCAATCCACAATCTGCACAACAACTCATAAGATCTTCAGCAGAGAAATGAAATTGTTGTGTTCCGTTGGAGTGAATACAGTACCGGTCGGTCATCGCTTCTGTAGCGCCATGAGCCCAGCAACTACCACATGAGCCTTGGTCTCGAATTTCGTTCAAAGAAGGACAGTTCAGCCATTTATCTCTCGGATCATACGTCTCCGGAAGATTTGCAATTAGTCCGGCCTCATGTTTCACCTCTTGTAATTTCGCAAAGCTTTCGTCTTTCAAGACACCCATCAAGTTCTTAATATATGTTAAAGGTGTGTGCAGCGGGAAGTTTCTGCCAGCTTTCCAAGAGGTTTGTTTGGAATTGATCAGATTGATAAATTCATCGGTCAGTGGGTCCAGTATTTCAGCGGTGACAGTTGCCAATGCGTACACGAGCACAACAAAATTCGCACGCGATGCTGCCATTATTGTCGACTTCTTTATTTTCTTTAGCATCGAACACTTCAATAATGCGATTTAAACTAAATGTATTGCCACAAAAGCGGATATTTATATGAAGATAGTATTCAGGATTATCACACAACGATTTTTATTTATCACAAGAACGAAATGAAATATTTAAAAATTTGGAATGTATGTAAACTGAAAGTACCTATTATGTGAACACGAAAAATTCTAGTACTGAATTTTATGCTAGTGACAAAATATTTCAATTCATTCCAAGTTATTATAAAACTAGCGTCCCGTCCCGGCTTCGCACGGGTGTGGACATTTTTCCCGTTTTTGCAACATTTTTCATTTATGCTCCGCTCCTATTGGTTGTAGCGTGATTTTATACAGCCTATAACCTTCCTCGATAAATGGACTATCCAACACAAATATATTTTTTCAATTCCAACCAGTAGTTCCTGAGATTAGCGCGTTCAAACAAACAAACTCAATATTAGCATAGATATAAAAGTTATACTGCTTATGGCATTCCTGGTTTCTTTATAAATTACAAATGTACAACAATTTACATCGTTTCTCATTTTTGCTATTGTTATAGTGTAGAATAAAGCATATTCTATCTGGAGCTGTTTTTTGTCAAATATAAGCTCATTTACTCCTTTGGCCACTTTTCTTTATTTCTGATAGTTTCCATTTTTGCCATGAATATAGTGGGATAGGGTTCGTCAACTTGATACTACCATCGTTGGTACTGAAACAATTTTTGTTGGTTTAAATATGTTTGACTTTAATGCCAATGTCAATTGAAGTCATTCTGATCGTTTGTGATAAGTAGGTACATGCGGATATGCTCTATCTATTTATTTCAGTTTTACGGTGCCTTCCTCATTATCAGTTTTAGTGCCTTTTCCTGACAAGTGACGCACGATCGGCGAAGATTTGTTTGTAGCAAGACAGGAAATGGATGCGTCGGATAAAGGACTTGCTGACTATGACGCTGGCGCACGCCCCGGCAATTCACATACACAAACCCAGTCAGTTCATTTTTCGCCACCGGCGAATTCACGTGCGTGATCGGGCGCCATAGCGTTTATTAACTTTTATCGAATATATCGATTATTATTTTGCATTTCAATTACGTCGCAGTAAGACTCAGTGTATCATTATAATTTTGTTATTTTTGTTAAACAATTAAAAGAGGATAGAGTAAATCTACGTTCACTTGCTCCAATTATCTTTCTCGTTCGGTTGACAATTGATATTTTTTAAAGTGACAAAATAACAACATTCTGTTCTGTTCATTCTGTAAATATGCTTCAAAAAATTATACGTCCTTAAAAAAATCAACAAGTAAGAAATACAGAAAGAGTATTATGATTGCGTTGCATGCAACTTTTGTTGTGCTCGTGAGCGCACTCACGCTCACCACCGCTAAAAACCAGAATTTCCTCTCCAACAAGTTCATCAATCTGATTAACTCAAAACAAAACTCTTGGAAAGCTGGCAGAAATTTTCCATTGCACACATCTTTTGCATACATAAATAAACTAATGGGTACCTTGAATGACCACAACTTAGCGAAACTACCAAAGATGCAACATGACGACGGACTAATTACGAATCTTCCTGAGAACTTTGATCCAATGGACAAATGGCCGAACTGTCCCTCTCTGAACGAAATCAGGGATCAAGGCGCATGCGGTAGTTGCTGGGCGGTTAGTGCTGTAGAAGTGATGACCGACCGATACTGTATATACTCCAACGGAACACAACAATTTTATTTCTCCGCTGAAGATCTTATAAACTGTTGCGAGATTTGTAGTCTAGGATGCAACAAAGGTGTGCACGCAGCCGCTTGGAAGTACTGGATGCACGTCGGTCTTGTCTCAGGTGGCAGCTACAACTCAAGCCAGGGCTGCAAACCTTACAAGATACCTCCGGGCAGAAATTATGTATCCGGACACTTACCGCCTTTTGGCCAAATTGTTGACATATCACAATGCGTCACGTCCTGCGATTCGAGCAACAACATTGAATACAATAAAGATAAACGTCACGGCAAGAACATCTACTCGATACATTGTAATGAGGAGCACATTAAAACTGAATTATTCAAAAACGGACCTGTACAGGGCGTAATGTCTGTGTATACAGATTTTCTTAATTACAAACGCGGGGTTTACTATCACATGGTAGGCCACTATCTTGGTCACCATGCTGTTAAGATTCTGGGTTGGGGAATAGAGAAAGGCCACAAGTACTGGCTTGTTGCGAACTCTTGGAACCAAGATTGGGGTCACCACGGATTCTTCAAAATTTTGCGTGGTAATGACAACTGCGGTATAGAAGGTTCAATTGTCACAGGTGAACCACTAATACTATGATTTTTCTTTATTAACTGCATATGTAAATAAACGGTTCAGATTGAATTTCATGTTATTTATGCATTTTTAATCATTCGTGCCAAAATTGGCCAGTAATGTTATAACATCGTCTGAGACAAAGCAGATTAGAAGAGTTCAAAAACTTTGTAATATTTTGAGCGACTGTCATTTGATTTTTCGGACATCCACAACCCAACACGGGTGTGATGCCTGCCTACTTATATTCTAGATTTGAACTAGTTGTTAGAATGGAAATCTTTATAATTTATGTCTGTGTGTTGAATGTTTGTGTGTTCGTCTTCTATGCGTTCACACATCGTTCATCTGATGAGTTGATACTTTGTAGTTGTTGTTGGCACTTACGCGAAAGTTTCTGATGTAGTACTATCAACATATAATAGGTGGCGCGCGAGTCTAATCGGATAATTGAACTTCGTACGCGAGGGCACAGCTAGTCATAAATTAAAAGAATGGAAAGCTATTTGAATTCTTATGACAAAATTCGATTCGATTTTGGGTTTAGCAAAGTAATATTAGGTTTATGTGTTAGGAAATTTAGCCCAATTTTGAATTATCCCTAACAAATTGCAATAGGCTCGCCCCATAATAGGTACATGGCGAAAAGTGATCAGCAGTACTGAACACCTCGCTCTCCGACTTCGGGCCGTGAAAAGATGTATAATCCAAGAAGAGTAATGTTGAAGCATACATTAAGCGTGGAGCCGGTAAAGGAGGTCCTGAGTGAAGCGAAGGGCTGATGAAGTGAGTGGGAAGAGGTAGCGAGAGGAGCGAGTTGCCGACATCCCCTGCGGAGCGCTGTTCGAAAGTGCGAGTCAAGCGAAGGACCGACAAAGCGAGTCTTTTGGCGGAACACACGCAGAATTACTTACACGCTTGCTTGCTTCCTTGTTTGCATGTATTGTAGGTACGCATACATACTTGCTGGCATACATTCACGGATCTATGATTATAACAATATTCTGTTTACATGCATTGGTTGGATTTTGCGCCGTTTGCATCCAACGGCTCCCCGCGATCTTCATCAGATTGTCTGACCATCTAGTTGGGTGCCATCCTTTACTCCACTTCCCGGTTCGTGCTATCTATTCCAGGCAATTTCTTCCCAAGTGGGTGTCGGTCCTCTTAGCAATGTGGCCTGCCCATTTTCACTTTAATTTGCTAATCCTAAGAACTAAATTCACCGAATTTAGTTCTTCTATTATAAACTCGAGTACCTAACGTGAACCGACCCTTACTCCAAACATAGTTGACATTATCTGTATACTTTAAATCGCAATAACGCACTCAGGTGCAAATAGTTACCTGAATTTAAAACGAACAATCCTGTCCAAAGTCGCGACAGAATCAATAATCAACTGTGAAGACGAAAATAAAAAAGTAAATAATGGTCGTATCGCGTGCAGCGTTTTTTTTAATAAATACATTGCCCCACACTAGGATTTCTCTTGTATCGTGGGTGCTTTTACAGACACAAATCTTCACATGCACAAACATCCAGAACCGGAACAACTATCTGTAGACCATACAAATATTTGTTCCGTGCGGGAATCGAACCCACGACCCGTAGCGCAGAAGCCAATTGCTCAGCCACTGCACCAAACGTGTCGTGTCGTATCGTGTCGTCAAGCTTTTGTTGCACTCATATGCGCACTTGCACTCGACACAGCCGATATACAGAACCCACGCTCCGATTAATTAACCTGATACATTCAAAACAAAACTATTGGGAAGCTGGTAGAACCTTCCCATCGCATACTTTTTATAGAATCTGGTTAATTCGTTGAATTACAACGATTACGTAACGAAACTACCGAAGGTAGAACATGACGCCAAACTAATTGCAAATCTTCCGGAGAGTTTCGATTCGAAAGACAAATGGCCAAATTGTCCTTTATTGAACGAAATCAGAGACCAAGGCCACTGCCGTAGTGCCGGGGTGGTAATCACTGCGGCAACGATGACTGACCAGTACTGTAATATACTCAAATGGAACACAGCATTTTCATTTCTCATCAGAGGATTTATTGTCCTGTTGTACAAAGTGTAGTGTAGGCTGTCTCTTTATGTCAGCATTACCGACTTGGAGTTATTGGAAGTATACTGGTATAATCTCAGGAGGTAACTACAACTTAAGCCAGGGTTGCATACCATACACGATACCTCCATGTGAGAATTTCAACATCATCGACATACTGTCGCCCTGTAGACCAGTGGTTAAGACTCCAAAGTGCATAAAATCGTGCCAATCAAGCATGCGTTGACTACGAAAATGATAAACGTTACGCCAAAAAAGTTTATTCTGTCCATAAAGAAGACAACATGAAAGCTAAAGCATTCTTAAATGTACCTATAGTGAGTCAAATTCAGATATTTGCAGATTTTATAAATTACAAAAATGGTGTTTATCGACACACGGAAGGATTTAGCCAAGGCCATATGGACGTGAAGATATACCGGTTGGGAAGTGGAAAATAGTATCAAGTATTGACTGATCGCGACCATTTGGAAAGTCGACTGGGGTGAAAACAGGTTCTGCAAATTTCTTCAAGGTCAAAACCAGTGCGATATTGAAGTTTCTTGTGCAACGGGTGTACCTATTATTGTTTAAAGCTAAGATGTCTTTAATTATGATATTGGTATGGCCTCTCGAGATTTAAGTGCTATTATGTAATCGATTTCTGCACTCGATGGTGTATTACTCGATACTTGTTTGTTATAGTTTCTCTTCTCTGTTTGCTTAAAACTTTAAGTGGAAATCGGTCGAGCGCTGTGAGGGTTTTGCGTCAACGGTAGCGAAGTTTATGTTATAAATCTTATACCTACTCCTGAAAGATTGTTTGGTATTCATGTCTACCTTTTTCTCAAACTTTTTTATTGATTTAAACTAGGTAACTGCCTCGTTGGTCTGTGGTGGCAAACGCGACTGCTGATAGGTGAGTTCCTGGGTATGGTCCTCAGGTCGAGTAAAGCGCTGTTGGGTTTTCTCTCAAAAGTAACAGCCCGGAATTTGGATTTATGCCCGGTTGATGGCAAAAGGCTCGCCCCCTATTACGTGGGACTTAAACATAACGGCGAAATTAGACCTCTGCCCGACCCTTCGGAAAATACAGGTGTGATGTTATGTTACGTTAATCCAAAAACTAAGAAACGACAATAATAAAGTTTCATAAAAAGTTATTTTTTGTATGTGATTGAAAATGGCGGGTTTACTAATTTGCCTTTCCTTCACAGAGTACGTGCGTGAGCGCAATGGTAATAACGACAACAATTAAAGCATCGCCATTTTCAATCCCGTTTTTTATGTAATCGGGTTGAACCTAGAACCAGTGGCGTAGCGTGTCTTGGCGGGGCCCCGTATAAAAATTTGTTTGGGGCCCTTAGGAAGGGTAAAGATTTCTCACAAAAGAAAATAAAATGTATGCTTAAAATTGAAAGAAATATTTATTCATCATAATTATCTATCTGTCACTTATTCCAAAATGTTTACAAACAATTCAAATTAAATATACACTCTCCTTGCCTTTTTTTCGGCAAACTGATTTATTAAATCATTTATAGCTGATGATGACTTTCGTTTTTCTAAAGTTTCTGCCTCTATGGACAATAGTGACAGGTTTGACAGCTTTTATTAATTTTTGCTTACGCACGTTGGGGGCCCGTAGCCCGGGGGCCCCGTATAATTGATACGGCAGATACGGCGGTAGCTACGCCCCTGCCTATTACACTAAATATGAAACTACAAGATTGTTGAGAATCGATTGCTATAGTTTTTAATATTCTGTGGGGCTCGTGGCTAATTAACAACCGCTTGCCCCGGTCAGCCCGTCGTTGAGTGTCCATTCGTTATACATCCGTGTCATCATGTCATCTCCGTGCCTCGGCGAGCACGTTAAACAGTCGGTCCCGAATGTCATACGAATAACTAAGACGTTCGTTACGGGTAGTCAGAACCCCGAAAGTCTGACGAACGGTGGTACCTACCTTAATTTATCGACATTACCCAGTATCTGATTTGCGGATGTCTGTTGGCAGTCGCTCTCAGATGTAAGTATATTAAAAGGGTCCATGAGTTGAAAAAATAGTTTACACTTTTTTACTGTACTTATTTAGACAAGCGAATGAATTAATCAAATGGCTATGCTATATCATGTTCAAAACAACCCCATTCAAAAAACATCCTACTCGACAGCGCAGATAAAAACAGTGTTTTGATACGCCCCTTCAATAACAAGACCAAACTTACTTTGATGTTTGATTAGATGTGGACACGAAAATTCTACAACTTTCCAAATTTCGTGGCAACAGATAGAAAGTGTCTTCCAGACGGACAACAGGGTGACTCCGGGGTTCCTTCGGATACATTTTGGTACGACATCCTAATAACTTCAATTTTATCGCAAAAAAAATACATCAGCATCGTGCATATACATTGGCAATAAAATTTAGCGTCATTATTCATAAGCGATATAATGCCATAGCTTCTACAAGTCAGGATAGCAGTCGGGACCAGGCAGCCGTGAAAAAAAGAGAAAAATGTGA
Organism: Amphipyra berbera; assembly: GCA_910594945.2. Lineage (NCBI taxonomy): Eukaryota > Metazoa > Arthropoda > Insecta > Lepidoptera > Noctuidae > Amphipyra > Amphipyra berbera. Next base: position 12,689,018 of record OU343125.1, read on the forward strand.
ACGTTGCATCTAATTTTTGCTGCACTAGTATGCACTCAAGCACTCGCTGACGCGCAAATACTGGAGCCACTCTCTGACGAATTCATCGACCTGATCAATTCAAAACAAAACTCTTGGAAAGCCGGCAGAAACTTCCCGCTTCATATACCTTTAGAATATATCAAGTAACTGATGAGTGTTATGAAATCCGATAATTTAGCGAATCTACCGAAGGTTGAACATGACGCAGATTTTATAGTGAATCTACCTGAGAACTTCGATGCGAGAGTCAGATGGCCGAACTGTTCTTCTTTAAACGAAATCAGGGACCAGGGTGGGTGTGGTAGCTGCTGGGCATTTGGCGTCGTAGAAGCAATGACCGACCGATACTGTATAAATTCAAAACAAACACAAAATTTTCATTTCTCTGCTGAAGATCTTTTAAGTTGTTGTGAGCATTGTGGTGGTTGCAACGGAGGCTTCCCGGATGAAGCGTGGAAGTACTGGGTGAAAACCGGTATCGTCTCGGGAGACAACTACAACTCGAGCCAGGGTTGCAGACCGTACGAGGTACCCGCATGCGAGCACTATGTGCCTGGCTACTTGCCACCCTGCGGCAAAATAGTAGACCCCCCAAAATGCGTCTAGTCCTGCGAGTCGAACTACAAGATAAGCATCATGACAAAAGTGTGTACATATTACCTTCTGATGAGGAGCAGATTAGAGCTGAATTGTTTAAAAGTAGACCCGTGGAAGCTATATTTAGAGTGTATGATGATTTTATGCATTATAAACAAGGAGTGTACATTTACACAGAAGGCGAATATCTTGGTAATCACGCTGTGAAGATTTTAGGCTAGGAAGTGGAGAATGGTCACAGGTACTGGCTTGTCACGAACTCATGGAACACAGAAAGGGGGGATCGCGGCTTCTTTAAAATTCTGCGTTGTCAATACCACTGCGGCATAGAAGAAGCGGTGAACTTTTTTAGTGTGAATTGTCTTCAGTAATTACATTTTTAAATAAACAGTTTTGATAGTTATCAATTTTTTTCACTATTTTTATAAAAAAATGTCATGAAATAAGCTCTCTTCATTCAGAAGTGTCATAACGGGTGTCTAAGGGATTACAAATATTAAGAGGGTGGACAGCAGCATCCTCTTGTCTGCTAATAACATCTTACTGCGATCACCAATCCTTCTGCCAAGGGAGAATTGTTCATTGCAGCTCTTTTGATGTCTTGCGACATAAAATGACAATCTGGGTACTGACTGGGTCAAGACCATTCATTTAAACAGGTATCTAGAATCATAGGCGTACCCGGGTGGGGCAGATGGGGCGCTTGCCCTACCCTGGCACGGGAAAGAATAGGTAAATGGTCTAGATTCAATCATCTCGCCACCCATGTCCACAGAACAATTACCCAAAATAGGCAGACCAATTCCCGACTCCGTCTATACTTATTTGGACCTCAAATAAGGTTATGGGGCAAAATTTCCCCATAATCCCATTTTGCATTTCAAGACAAATATTTACTGTCTGACTGAGTTTGCCCAACCCTGGACAAAATCCTGGTTACGTCCATGTCTAGGATATGAGGGCTGTAGTCAGTAGAGGACGTTAAAGGGCTCCTGATAATGATAGTCTTTGTTTAAACAATACCCAAACGGAGCGGGGTGGGTCGTTAGTACCTAAATAATAGGTATTTTGTTAACATTAGCAGTAACAATACCTCGGAGGGGCTCGTGGTTAATTACCAATCATGCGGATCATACGATTTGCGAGGTTAAGCTACGCTTGCCGCGGTCATCCTGTGGATGGGTGACCCTTCGTTACACATCGAGATTCCTCCTTGCCTCTGAGAGCACGTTAAATAGTCGGTCCCGGGTGTCATACGAATACCTATGACACTCGTTACGGGTAGTCAGAAGCCCGAAAGTCTCACAACCAGTCTCAACTTATGATATAGGCATTGCCCAGTTCATGGGTTGCGGAGGTCTGACGGCAGACGATCCGTGTAAAATATTGGTTTTCAGCCGCATCTGGTTACATCGGAAGCTGACCCGAAGATAATTGGGAAGGCTAGAAGAAAGTCAGTAGCAGTAACAATACAGTTTTTTTTTTTTTTTTTCTTTGGATAATCCTCATGGATGTCCCTCGCCCGGTGAAGGCGAGGGGGTTTGCCGGACTCTTACCGGCTAAAAACCAACGGTGCTCCTTCTCCTGACCGTTCGGCCAGGGTCGCGGGATTCGCAAAGCATGCACCGCAACCCCGGCAGGTCCCGGTTCGCCAACCCTCGGCGGACCTCTCCTCCTGAGAAGCGCGCACGGAACACAGCGCGCCGCCTTCTCGGGCCTGTTACTGGTCGTGCGGCGGGGCCCCTAACCCACCGCCCGCAGGCCACACACTAGGGTGGCTGGAGATCGTCGCGTACGCGCGCCCTCCAGCGCCCGGTGCGTCTGGCGCGGGAAGGGAGGAGAGCACACCGCTCCCTCTCCCTCTCCGCTTCCTCCTTAGTCGCCATCACCCCCTCGCAAAAGGAGGCGATGGCTTCCCACGCACTCTCGCTCCCGACCATGGACACAACCACGGCCGGAAGCGAGAGGTCACCGCCGACCACCGCGACTAGTTCGCGGCGCTGCGATCCCCAAACTGGACACGCCTGCAGCGTGTGCAGTGCCGTGTCCTCGGGGCAGTCGCAGTGGTGACATCCGGGCGTCTGCTCCCGGCCTATACGACACAGGTACTTCCCGAAACAACCGTGTCCCGAGAGTACCTGCGTCAGCCGGAAGCTGAGGGCGCCATGCCGCCTCTCCAGCCACTCCTCCATGACGGGTCTTACCGCCGCTATTGTAGCGTGCCCTGCGCTCGGTTGCGCAAGTCGTTCCCCCCACTTAGTCACTAGGATCTGGCGGAGCTCGCTCCGCTCAGGCATCTCCTCGCGCTGACGATATCTCAGCGCGAGGGCTCTTGCCTCTTGATCCCAGGGTACGGATCCGGCTAAGAGGCTCGCCGCCTCGAAGGAGATCGTATGGTATCCCCTTATCACCCTGACGGCCATCGCCCGTTGCGGTCTCCGCAGGATAGCGGCGTTACGGGCCGTCAGGGTGTCCGCCCAAATTAGCGACCCGTAAAGGGCCATGGACCGTACGATCCCCGCGTAGGGCCTCCGGCAGGAGGTGTTGGGTCCTCCTAGATTGGGCAGCAGCCGTGACAGAGCAGCCGCGGCGCCCATCAGTTTCGGCATAAGCTGCCGAAAATGGGGCCCAAAGTTCCACCGGCTATCGAGGACGAGTCCTAAATACTTCATCGTCGACTCGATACCGATGCGAACCCCTCTTACCACGATGTGGGATCCCGAGGGTGGTCCCCTCCGGGGCCCGTGAAAATACAAGGCCTCGGACTTCTGCGGGGCCACCTCGAGACCCAGCCGCCGGATCCTCGCAACGACTTGCGCAACCCCAGCTGTGGCCAGTATGGCCGCCTGTCGGTGCGTTTCTCCCCGCGCCGTCACCAACGTGTCATCAGCGTAACAAGTCACACTGACTCCGGGGAGGAACGCACCGCGCAGCACCCAGTCGTACCCGATGTTCCACAGGAACGGCCCCAGGACCGAACCCTGTGGGACACCGCACGACATCTCTCGCCGACCCCATCCTTCCTGACCCGGGTAGATGACGGCCCTCTCTGTGAGATAGGCCCCTACAATGCGGCGGAGGTAGGTCGGCACCCGATGGTATTCGAGTGCCGCCCTAATGCAACTCCAGGGCAAGGTATTAAAGGCGTTGGCGATGTCGAGAGACACCGCCAAGACGACCTCACCCTGGGCAACTGCTTCTTCGGCCTGAGCCCTCACGCGCATGATTGCGTCCACGGTGGAGCGCCCTCGGCGGAAACCAAACTGGTTCTCCGCCAGATCCGGCCCCACCCCAGTCATGTGCGTGACGAGGCGGTCTGCAATTATTCTCTCAAAGAGCTTGCCCACCTCGTCCAGCAACACGATGGGGCGGTACGCAGACGGTGAGTCTGCGGGGCGCCCCTCCTTCCTGAGCAGGACCAGCTTGCCGGTTTTCCACCGGAGAGGAAACTGGCCCCGCTCGCAACATGGGCTAAAGAGCCTCACCAGTCGGGGCCCGAGAGCCCTGAGAGCCAGGACCCACGCACGGCCTGGTATACCGTCGAGGCCCGGGGCGGTGTTTTTGGCTTGAAGCCTCCGCACCGTCGCTCCCAGCTCCACCCGGGTCACTTCGGGCACGTCGTCGTCGTCGTCGTCTTCGTCCGCGTCAGGCGCCATGTAAAGCGGAACCATGGGCGGTGGCGTATGCTCTGCCCTAGAAGGGAACAGAGCGCTCACCACTCCCTCCAGAAGCTGAGGTCTAAGACTCTGAGTCAGTGGGGGGGCCCACGGGCGAAGCTTGCCCCGTACCATAAGGTATGGGCGCCCCCACGGGTCACGGTCCAGAGTCGCAACCAGTTCCTCGCGGGCCGTTACTTTGGCCCGTGAGATAGCAGTCTGGAGGGCGGTCTTCGCCTCTCTGTACCCCTCGTACAGCTCCGCCTCCGCGGCTGCCACATCCGGAGTGCGGCGACGCCTCCTGCGGAGCCTGGCGTAATGGCGGCGCGCTTCCACGCATGCGCTGCGAAGGACATCTATGTCCCGCGACCACCAGTATACCTGACGTTTGGCAGGCACGGCCTGGACCCGAGGCATCGCCACATCGCAAACATGCGACATTGCCTCCCGGAGCCACTCTGCCTCCTCGTCAATATCAACAGGCCTGACCGGTGCTATCACCCAGGCCTGTACGATTGCGGCCTCCAGGAGAGCCTCCTTGTCCAGCCGCTTTAGCGCCCAACGCGGACCGATTCCACCCGGGATCGTTCTGGCTGGAGCGGCAGGGCTCTGGGTGGAGACGTCGAATCGGATATATCGGTGGTCCGACAGCGTCTCCACCTCCTCCATGACGCGCCATCCCTGGACACGGCGCGCTAGAGCGGGGGTAGCGAAAGTAATATCCACTATAGATCCGCCCCGCTGTCGCACGCACGTGTGGACCGAACCCCGGTTGAGGACCTGTAGGCCCAACTCCAGGGCCCACTCCTCCAGTACCCTGCCCCGCGCATTCGTGGCCGGGGAACCCCACGCCGTAGATATGGCGTTGAAGTCCCCGAAGACGAGCACGGGGCGAGGATAACTGCGTCTGACGACAGCGCCCAGACCCGCTAGGAATGCCTCGAAGTCGGCGAGAGACCGGTTGGGGGAGAAATATACTCCCACAACCACCCAGTCTTCTAGGAGGGCCGCCACACTCCAGCAGTAACAATACCTATTATAATTTTTAGATCACTGACTTTTCATTATAGTATAGGTAGGTATGTTACTACTCTTGTTTAAACTGTATTCCACGAACAAACCAACCAAACCTAATAAGCTCACGCGTTATATTCTTATAGCCCATGCATGGCCTTTACGATGTACAAAACGTTAGGTAACAGTTTGGAGTAACTGAAAGCACTACACGATCGATAAAAAATAATTATAAACAGCGGTTTACGACCACTGACCTATATTTTTAACCGACTTCCAAAAAGGAGGTTACTATATTCGTCTGTATGTTTTTTTTTTTGTATATGTTCATCTATATTTTCGCCAATTGTGAACCGATTTTGATGATTCTTTTTTTAATGGATATGGTATACTTCGAAGTTGGTCCCATTTAAATTTGGTGAAGATCTGATGAAGAACTTCGGAGATAGACAATGGAACTCCGCAATGACGAACAGTACGCATATTGTGATGATGTGATTATGTTACGAGCAGCGTCTTTAGTAGGTCCAACCAAGTTTTAATTAAGGCCACTAAAATGAAAAAAAAAACATTTTTTACAAATAATTTAAACCGACTTCACAAAAGAATAAAATAATTACCATATAAAATTAACAGTTTCAGAAGTGCCTTCAATTTGGTTCAGCGTGGATCAGCACCGACTTCTGAAACTGTTAATTTTATATGGTAATTATTTTATTCTTTTTTGAAGTCGGTTTAAATTTTTTGTAAAAAATGTTTTTTTAATAAATAGTGTAAGTTGTGGTAGGGTATTTTCAGGGCTTGAAATAAGTTCTGAACACGATCGATGGTAAAACAGTATATAATATGGAGAACGCACGGAAATTATGACATACACAAACTTGGACAAAACAGACACTACAGTAATTAAAAATGGGCGCGTGCGCGGTCGCGGCCGTGGGCGGACTGATGCCCTTTTTTGGCGCGACGAATTTCGCCCGTTGGTGAGGGGCGGGGGCGAGGGGAGCGAGTCCTCGTATGTAAAGGGCGCGTTAGATCGCAACCCCGAGTGCCTACTTAAGGTCGCGTTACAACCTCCCCCTCTGACCTAGACATAGCGCCCTCGCGTCTTGGTCAGTCGAGAAACCGTTTGGGCCTGCCGCGCTTACGCTTTTCATTGACCGGCGCCGGCGGTACATCGCCTACAAATGGGGTCAACTGGGAGACGTGATACCTGCCTAGTGTTTCGTCATCGCTAATCTTCTCCAACACATACGTGGTAGAGCTCGCGGCCTCCTTAATGCGGTAAGGTCCGTCTCGTCGCGGTATGAACTTAGGCGTTTGGCCGCGGGTCGCATCGTTGGCCCCCTGGGTCTTTAGGAGTACGAGATCCCCGGGTGAATAATCAGGCGCGGAGCGGCGGCCCTCGTCGGCGAAGCGCTTCTGGTTTGCCTGAACCTTTTCATGAACTTCCCTAGCTTCAAATAGCACGTTTGACATCCGCAGCAGGTAAGGGGTAAGGCTCGTAACTATATTATCATTATCTACAATAGTGCGCATGTCTGCGATCACGTCGGCTGGCGCGCGCATCTCACGTCCGAATGTAAGGTAAGCCGATGAGTATCCAGTACTGCTAGTCGTAACAGAGTTCATGGCAAAGCGTATCGCAGGCAAGTGAACGTCCCATGTACTATGGTCTTTTCCCACTAGGATGGCGAGCTGAGGTTTCAAATCTCGGTTTTTTCTTTCGACCGGGTTCGCTTGGGGGTGATACACCGGTGACAGTGACTGGGTAATGCCAAACGAATGACACACCTGTTGCATTACTTCACTGATGAATTGAACACCGTTGTCACTCAAGATCCGTCTAGGCACGCCAAATCTTAGGAAGACTTCTGAGATCAATGTCTTAGCACAGTCCGAACTGGTAGCGCTCTGCAGAGCGAACAATTCCACCCATCGGGAACACGTGTCTTCCAAAATCAGGATCCACTTGTTCTTGTCGGCGGTCTCTGGTAATGGGCCAAAAAGGTCCACAGCAACGACTTCAAAGCGGCGATTGGTTGCGGGAGTTTGCAGTAGACCGGCTGGCTTCCTATTATCGGCCTTGTACCTCTGACAGTCTATGCATTTCTTAAGGTACCCGATGATGCACTGTCGCATTCCAGGCCAATAATATTTCGACTTCACTCGGTCGAGTGTGCGCTCCACTCCAAAATGTCCGGCTGTCGGAGCGTTGTGGTATTCTGCCAGGACTTTGTCTCGCTCGTGCTCTGGTACTACTAGACATGCGGTCTCTTCATCGCACTCGTCCGGTCCGTATCTATATAGTATACCGTCGGACATGATGTATCCCCTATCGGACCAACTCCTCCCCCTGAACGGATCGTCGGCTGACTCCAGATCTTCGACTATCTTACGTAATTCAGAGTCCTTGAGTTGATTCTCGCGAACATCTTTGGGATTTCTCGACGGAAAATCGACTTCAGCGTAACTTAAGTCGCAGTCTGCATCGTCGGCGCATGGTGGTCGGGAAAGAGTGTCGGCGACGACGTTTGACTTGCCAGGTGTGTATTCAATGCGGAGGTTATATTCCTGCAGAGTAAGGGCCCATCTCGCCAAGCGTCCGCTTGGCGATTTCACGGTCATAAGCCATCGCAGAGGTTGGTGGTCACTCTTTATCACAACTTCTGATCCTTCGATGTACCCGCGGAATTTGCATACAGCCCACACTACCGCTAAGGCCTCTCTCTCTGTTGTATTATAATTTCGCTCGGCACTATTCAGCAAGCGGCTCGCGTACTCAACCGGTCGTTCCTCAGGACCCTCTCCCTGCATCAACACTGCTCCAAGACAATAACCGCTACTGTCGGTCCTGAGTGTGAACGGTATTGATTCGTCGGCTTGGCGTAATATCGGAGCGGATATAAGTAACTGCTTGATGCGATCGAAGGCGTCTTGTTGCTTTGACGTCCACGTCCACTTGCTGTCCTTCTTGAGAAGTTCCGTCAACGGTCTGGCCACGTCGGCGTAATTGGGTATGAACCGACGAAACCAGCTGGACGTTTGCAAAAAGGTCTTCACGTGTTTAATGTTCGTCGGTGGGGGCATGTTGGCGATAGCTGCGGTCTTATCAGAATCTACCGTGACCCCGCCCGGTACAATTACGTGGCCTAAAAACTTTACGGATTCGCGAGCAAAGCAGCTCTTCTCACGGTTAACGCGCAAGTTATACATAGCGAGCCTATCGAACACGGCGTTCAGGTCTTCTAGATGTTTCGGGAACGATTCTGACAGGACGATGACGTCATCCAAGTACGTCAGCAGGCAGACGTTGGTTAATTCCCTGCCAGACTTAAATCGATCCATAAGCCGCTGAAAGGTCGCTCCGGAGTTCCGTAGACCCATGGGCATCCTTTTGAATCGAAAACATCCGAGTGGACTCACAAAGGCCGTCTTGTCACGGTCGTCGGGTTCCACGCTCACTTGAAAATAGCCAGATCGGAGGTCGCAGGTCGTCATAAAACTGGTATTCTTGGCTGCATGGAGAACGTCTTCAATCCTCGGGAGCGGGTACCGATCAGGTTCGGTCACGGCATTCAACTTTCTGTAATCGATACAGAGTCGAACCCCTCCATCTTTCTTCGCCACGAGGACCACGTTAGCCGCCCACGGAGAATCGCACTCCTCGATCACGTCAGCATCCAGCATCTTCTGCAACTCCTTCTCCAGTATCGCCTTTTTACCAGGGGACATCCGGTAAGGCGGTGAAGCGATAGGCTCCTGCCGCGTGTCGACTTTCAATCGATGGGTGGCGTATTCTGTAGGAGGGCCCTCTTTCGCGAAGCGGTCGGCTCTCTTCATTAGAAAAGCATTCAGCTGCATCTTCTGGTCTGCTGTTAATTTGGTGCCTTCGTCATCCCTGAGCGCCACGTTTGCTGCTTCTACCTTCATCAGTTCCATCTTGCCAGCGGTAGGTAGCTCGAAACTGGTGATGAACGGGTGCCAAAGCCGTGGCTCATCGTTGAAACACCAGCTGCTCTGTGGTAAGTCCAACAGGATACTGGCTTTCCTAATAAAATCCCTACCGAGTAGTGTTCTCGTCTGCGCATCCGGTAATACCATGAACGTGGTAGGTATTACGCGACCTTGTAAGGTGACGTCGGTGTCGCACTCGAGCGTGGTGCATACTTGCTGAGACCCATCAGCAAGCCCTATGGTACGTGATACCTTTCTAAACTTTATGCCTACTTCGACTAGTAAGTTGTATAGCATCGGGCCCGCGATAGAATGTGTAGCCCCTGTGTCTAGGATGGCCACCCCCTTACGATTTACGACCTCAATTCCTACTATTGGTCGCGGATCGTCACTATCAGTAATTTGGGCGGTGCAGAAACTGGCTTTACTAGGACTAGGCGCACTTTTGCAATTGCCGCATTTCGACCGTACCACTCCCAGCTGACCACACCCGTAGCAACGCAGCTGGCTGCTAGCATCTGACTTATGCGAATTATCATCTACCTTTTTACTATTTTTCTTACGGCAATCATCTACCGTGTGGCCAAAAAGTTTGCAATATGAACACTTCGGTCGAATGCGCTTTTGTTCCTCACTATCACTATGTTTTACATTTGAAATTCGCGGATTATTTAACGCAGTCGTATCACGGGAATCGGAAAATGTCTTATCAGTAGATTTAACTAAGTTCGGGGAAGCACCTACGGCATGCGTAGGGATAGCACTCGGAGCTGCGCTCGAACGACCTCGCGTAGCGGAAGGGTTAACAACGGAACTCGCGTTGTTGTTATTATTAATACATGTATGAGAACTCACCTCCGCCAACGCCTCCTCTACCAACCTGGCCTTAGAAATTAGTTGTTCCAGTCCGTCCACCGCATCGCGAGACACACGTTTTCTTATTCTACGATCTAACAATCCGTACACGATATCCAATTGCATAACCTCTGGTACTACGTAAGGTAATTTTGAAATTAAAGCGCGCACTTTACACACAAACACATCGGCTCGTTCGTTGTTTTGTTCGGTTGAAAAAATGTCGCGAAATAATTTGTAACCGGGTCGCGGCACGCCGAACATCCCTCGAAGCCGTTGCAGGGCGTCGGTCCAAGACGTGACCGACGACTTCACGCCTTGCCACCAGACGGCGGCCTCGCCCACCAGCAGCATCGGTAGGCCGCGAAGAGCGTGCTCGTCGGTGATATTGGTGCACTCACGGAACACTTCGATGGCATCGATGAATGCCTCGAGCTCGTCTGCGTTCTTCGATACTCCGTTGAAGCGCGCCGTGCACTTCGCGAAGTTACCCGCTCGCAGCGAGTGACCTGGTGCATCGGGTTGTGGTGATAATGCGCACGATAAACGTTGATCTTTGTTGCCAGTCAGGATGCTCTCTATAAGCACACGGCTTGCCTCCACTTGGCTCCTGGTAATGTTGGAGAGTAGGGTCTGGAGCATTTCTTCTGACATGGTGACGTTCGGTGACGATACTACCGTTCTGTTCACTTCGGCGTCTGTGTCAGATTCCGATCCATCATCTCTTCCGATTCTTCTTTTCGGCGGCATGTTGACAGGAAATTCCTTTTGTCACTCGCTCGAGCAGCACGGGTGATGATTTCGTGGATGGTTATCTGGTTATCCGTATATAGAAGGGACGCACGGCGAATTAGCGGCACGTGTAAAAATGGATTCTCCCGCGCGCGTAATATGGACTCGCCGGCACGCGTACAAAATGAGCTCGCCGGCGCGCGTAAAATGGACTCGCCCAAGCGTTTTAGAAGCACTAATATTTTTTTTACTATTTGCACTGATTGTAACGTGTGTAAGCTATATCAGTGATAGCGCTGGATAGTTTCGATAGAACTTTCTCCGCTTTTCGCGCGATTCACTGTTCACTTGTTGATCGTGCCCGCAAGTTGGGCGTCACTGTAAGTTGTGGTAGGGTATTTTCAGGGCTTGAAATAAGTTCTGAACACGATCGATGGTAAAACAGTATATAATATGGAGAACGCACGGAAATTATGACATACACAAACTTGGACAAAACAGACACTACAGTAATTAAAAATGGGCGCGTGCGCGGTCGCGGCCGTGGGCGGACTGATGCCCTTTTTTGGCGCGACGAATTTCGCCCGTTGGTGAGGGGCGGGGGCGAGGGGAGCGAGTCCTCGTATGTAAAGGGCGCGTTAGATCGCAACCCCGAGTGCCTACTTAAGGTCGCGTTACAATAGTTATAATATAATACGCTGTTTATAAACATATCGCTGTAAAGTCGAAACATAAAACTGACAAAACTTGTCTCGGATTACAGTTCTTAATCCTACGAGCAGCAGAAAACAGTTTTGGAATATCAAAAATGCAAGGTGCAAGGAAATGCTGGGGCAAATTGAATTGAAACTGCGAACGAGCACTCGAATTTTATTATAGCGTAGAGAGTGTGATATGAGCACTGTAAAACCGTTTTTCCAGGTCAGCTGGATACTGATATCGCAATTAACATTACCTGTAGAATAAGATCTCGTTTATGGAAACATACATACATAGGTACCTACAACTCAAATAGCACGCGCGAATTACCCTTGTCCATAAACGCTCTAATACATCGTCATTGTTGGAGTTATCCACTTTTACATCCCGCCTCACGCTCCTCACTAAGCTCCGCGACATTATAAGCGCAGCCTCTATATCTAGCAACTTAAAGCCATCGCATCGAATGGAAAACATCCATCAGAGTATTTAGTAAACATGGAACAATTCTCTAGACGTTATGGACGTAGCCAGGATTTTGTCCAGGGTGCGGCAAACTCATTCAGACAGTAAGAATGGAATTATTGAGAAATTTGGCCCCATAATCCGGACGGAGCCTGGCATTGGTCTGCCTATTTTGGGTAACCGTTCTATTGACATGGGTAGCGAATTGACTAAATCTAGAACATTTAACTATTCTTTTCTGTGCCAGGGTGGGGCAAGCGCCCCATCTGCCCCACACTAAATACGCCTATGGCGTCAATCCATTAATATCGAGCGCAGATTTCGACGGTCCCTACGTATATGTGGGCGCAAATCGCACTGTATCGGCAGTAATTATCTAATATTGTTTTATTTTTATTATATTGTAATAAGAATGTCTGAAACACATGAAATTTGATATCGAAATAGTTATTTGTAAATATAAAGCTCTCTCTAAAATTAAATAAACGCTGTATTGACTATTTCAATATTTTGATAACATGTGGCATATAATTTATAGATTAAATACCAAAGTCAAAGTCAAAGTATTTATTTCAATTAGGCACATAAAAGGCACTTTTGAACGTTAAAGTTACAAAGAAAATAGAATTGATTCTAGTTGCCCCTTCCAAAAGGTAGTTTCGTATGGAGAAGAATGGGCAAGAAACTCCACCGTTACTCTTTTAAAATGTCTTACAATATTTTGTATAGGTACATTAATTATACAATTATATGTGAAAACGATGCACCTAGAATAAAATTACTATACCACAAAAGGTAAAAAAAAAAAAAAAAAAATGAAACAACGACATATTAATTGTGATAGGTACATGGTGCTCACATATTTACAAACATTGCAAAAGTATACGTTTTCACAAAAAAATAAAAGTAATAAGTCAGTGTATGAGTTTAGATACTTACTCATATAATCTAAACCCAATATACTGTGTAAATGCTTAAAGTAAAATCTATTGTAATTAATGTCATTATTCTGAACCATATTTGATTATATTATGTAATAATTATTATAATCTCAATTTTAAATGATATCCGCTTGCAGCGCCATCTCTTGGCAAATTGTGTAAAGATAACATTTGCTTCTATTAAATAAATGTATTTTTGTAAAATAAATAGTTTAAAGATGTATAAAATTCATTACAATATTTGTTTTGAATATTAGACTATATTCCAATACTTATTTTGAAGGAATTTCATATCTTTGTCATAAAATAATTTGTAGATTGTTATAGCTATGTAATGTATTGTAAGAATAATGTAAAAACAGTTGTCATTCGACGGAACGGGGGATTCCATATCGAACAGCCGAAGAAGTTTGACCTTTTATATCTGACTAGCTTGTCCTTATTTTCTGATCTTGTGTAAATTGTTATATTGTTATATATTGTGAACTAAGTAGCTTCTGTAACTAACCACTAACCCAAATACAAGTACTCTCAGTGGTGGAGAGTCTATGTTGGTTTTATTTACAAAATACCCTCTTTACCTTCTGATAAGCAGACACTGGACTGAACTGTAATGCTATACTCAATTCTGTCAAATTCTATAAACGGTGTGTCTGCGACATATACTATCGAAACTACAAAATCTCAGTTTTTGTTTTATCTGCATAAAGTGTGTGAAATTATGTTATCTTAAAGGTTATAAAATAATACATTTTATAGGACCAAATGGCAACTATTACGCATCAAACTAAAGATGAATCACGTAAATCGGATTATAAATCTCAGCGTAATCGGTGTACATTCATAATGTAGTTTCGATATTATACGTAGGGACCGTCGATTTGTGTACATAAAATTACAAAAAGAGACTATCCAAGAATTACGTTGAACATAATCTGAGCTGTTTTAACCGACAAAAAGATTAGGTATCCGCAGGCATCAAAAACTGCATCTTTTTATTAGTCATAATACTGTAATATTATCTTTGCGTTTCTAACCACTATCTGCAAACCATAAAATCCGGTGATTACGTTTCTATAACTTAAAAAGACCATAAGATAAAAGAACAGTTCCGGGTTGTCACCGCGAAACACTAAAAATTTAGGATATCTCCGGGACATAATATTCCTCTTAGCCTTTTTTCAATTATCTTGGGGTCAGCTTCCAGTCTAACCAGATGCGGCTGAATACCAGTATTTTACACGGAGCGACTGCCATCAGACCTCCGCAACCCAGTAACTGGGCAATGCCGATATCCTAAGGTTAAACCGTTTGTCAGACTTTCGGGCTTCTGACTACCCGTAACGACTGTCATAGGTATTCGTATGACACCCGGGACCGACGGCTTAACGTGCTCTCAGAGGCACGGAGGGGTCTCGATGTGTAACAAATGGTCACCCATCCACGGACTGACCGCGGCAAGCGCAGCTTAACCTCGCAGATCTTACGATCGGCGCGGTTGTTATTTAGCCACGAGCCCCTCTCCGGGACATAATATTATAGAGATAAAATGAGCAGAACGATGAATGTACGAAAAGAACGGTCGTCCATGCCTTATCTACACATAATCGTATACATTATCGATTAAATGGACATAACGATTGAAACTTTTCAACTCACGTAAAATACAGTATAAAGTTAATCCCAGGGCTATACTCGTTACAGTACATTATCAAAACCCTCAAATAGAATATTTAGAAACCCATCGGAGTAGAAAGCCTCTTTCGGAGACCAATAATGAAAAAATATAGAGGTGGTCAATGTAATGGGTGTTAATAAAAAGGACACAGCAGTTAAAAGGTTACATCGCAGATCAATCAATCCTCAAAGATGAATGAACCGTTTACGTCGACCCCTCCGTTTCTAGAAGAGTAACCTCCCATCTATCTCTTTATTATTTAGACCATGAAGGTAGGTAAAGATGGAAACCACAATACGAACACCAACTGAAAGTCGAAACATTAGGACTTGAAAATTTACTTTGGTAGTCTCTTTCCAAATACCTACCCTATTTATACATAGATAGATTTCCTAACTAAACTACATAAAAGATAGCTTGATCTCTGCGACATATGTCAAACTGACATTCCTATGTGACATATGTCAAACTGGCATTCCTATTCATTAGGTCGGCATGCCCATAAAGTATGACATTGACAGGTATAGGTCTACCGGAATCTGATGGCAAATAGGGAAATTAATTTTTTTTGTGGGTAACACAAGAGTAATTTGAATAAAAAGTCTTGATACTTATTTTTTTTTTTTCTTTAATTTCGTCTTCATTTCTTCCTGCCCTTATCCCATACTAGATGGGGTCGGCACAACATGTATTTCATAAATCCATGTTATTAGAGGTTTTGGCTTATTGTTTTATGACCGGCTGCCTGCCTGACATAAACCCTCCTTGGGCATACTCGTTGGGCTGTCGCGCGGGTGACCCAATGTGCTTACTGATATTATGCACTGGGTCCCAAAATGATATGCTTGTCAATCTTATTGCCGACAACTAAGCAGACTATGTTCTTCTTGGTGGAGTATACTTGAAGTTCCTTGACCCACTCATTCAGTTTTGCTAGGGACATTGGTTTTGCCACATCGTAACCTAATATAGCACCGTGAGCTCCTTTCATTTCTGTAATTATTATTGGTTTTTATTCACTTCCTGTAGTAATATATTATTTACTATAGACTGCAATATTGTATCATGAATATCAGTTCTTCTTACGTGAATTAAGAGACAGACAGCGTACAGCAGAGCTGACTACTTACAACCTGTCTTATTTATTTCTCATAACAAAATGCAGTTTATGCAATTTTATTGTAATGGAAAAGGAAACCTTGTTAAAATAAGTATGTTTATTAAAAATGTTTGAACAAGAAAACATTAAGTTGAAAATGTATCAACTACAGTCATACTCGTTTTGACAAGTGACATGTTGACATTGCCATATGAAAACCACTATTTGTTATTAATTTTTAATGCCATGAGATTCCGGTAGACCTATACTGTCTTTACTATTATGAAATTCAGGACTTCATAGGCGTGATTTTACTGACAGCTGTCGCAGAGATCAAGCTATCTTTTATGAAGTATAATTATTCAAGGCCAATATTTTCGACTTTCTGTAGGTATTCGTAGTGTGGTCTCTATTTTTAGCTATAGGTACCTTCATAATTTAAACCTTTACTCCACTTACATAACAGTAAACAAAAGTGGCCCACCAAGGAACGAATATCTTTTAAACCATTTCTTCAAATATTGTAGTATCCGGTCATCTTGATTGTCTGTTATGGTTCATAAGAGCATAATACTAAGTTGAATCCCTGCTGGAAGCAAACATATTGTTTATTTCTATACATTTCCTTACTAATTCTACTATTCTAGTCGAGCAAGCGTTTTACACTTACGACGAATTTATTAATGTCAAACTGTAACTAATTATGTAGTTCTATTTTCATTAATTAAGTATGATTTGTTTAGTTCTATAGAATTGACATTTAATTATTTATTTTTTACTTTAATTGACTTTTTTTTTGTAGTTGATATTTAATTGACATTTTTTTATTAAATTGACATCTGATCGTAAATATTTTTTTACAGCTTTTCTTTAATTGACATGTTATTATTTTGACTAAAATTATTATTATATTTAATTTAAATATTAGTTATTGAATACCAAACATATTATTATATCGTTTGTGTACGTATTTACGTAATGTTATGTAAATGTAATGACATGTAATCAACAATTACCAATAAATGACTATTGACTAAAATTGGTCTTATTTGTCTACCTTTGTATTAAATAGAGTAAGTAGGTGTACAGAGTCATACAGAAGTTGGAGGACACTGTGCGCAACCCGTCACATTATTGCTAACAGTCAAACAGTCACCTCAATACTATTCAATAATTACTCATTCTTCAAACACACCAAATGAATCATGTTCTTCAGTCAGTAAACAATTAATTAAAAGCAGGTAAAGTAAAGTGGACCACATTTTCCGCCATTATGTTATATTCCAGTTAGCAGTTAAACATAAAAACTTGTTTAGAAACAATCTAGGGAAACTGGAATAATAATAAGGAAGATCTGTTTTTTGATATGATTTTGATATGTTTGTTTTTTTAATAGTTATAACATTTATCATAACATGTGTGTTGTTTGTAACATATGAGAGATAAGTTCTGTGAGTTTTTTAATAAATAAAATATTGGGTCGGTTTTAAATTTTCAACTTTCGTTGTGAATGTTTCATTGAGTAGAATTATTAGATCTTAGAGCAACGCGGTCGACGACTCAATCGTCATTGGTTGCCTCGTTGTTCTTTGTATTAGATAAATAAAACCATATGATAAAAAAGCATTATACCTACCATTCATTTCTGAAAACATTTCCAAAACAGGGACTAACAGGCAAAAGTATTTGTAATGTAATGTGATAAAATAAAGCCAACATCTTAACTATGCCTTCATCGTACTAAAATAACAACATTAACCATGAACGCTTGCAAGACCCCTATCAAGAGTCTCAGTACGTACCATCCTGATAAACCTGACATAGAAGCAAACATTGGCTCGCTCCGATCCCCAATTAATTACTTCCGACCAATACAAAACAAATGTTTACTAATCGTTGTAAAGCGTTCGACCATAATATCTGTTTGTCTTGTGTTATTGCTAGCTGTAGATGTGTTGTTAACCTTCGACACGGGCGGTCAAGCACTGTCTCGCCCCCGTGTCGTGCGCTCCGAAGCAATTACACGGCGTGCGAGCACGAGTATCAACTACACCCGCCGCAGCCGCCCGCGCAGATCAGTCGTCGCGCCACATTCGCTCCGAATACACATCCATTAACCGCTCAGCTGTGAAAAAGAAAATAAAGCAGTGAATAATGGCCGCATCGCGTGCAACGTTTGTTGCGCTCGTGTGCGCACTCGCGCTCGCAGCCGCCGAAATACAGAATCCGCTCACTGACGAGTTCATCAGTCTCATCAATTCGAAGCAAAACTCTTGGAAAGCTGGCAGAAACTTCCCGTTAAACACACCGTACACACACATCAAGAAATTAGCGGGTGTCATGCAAGATGACCACTTAGCGAAATTACCGCAAGTGAAACATGACGCTGAACTGATTGCAAGTCTTCCGGAGAACTTCGACCCGAGGGACAAATGGCCGAACTGCCCTACATTAAACGAAGTCAGAGACCAAGGCTCGTGCGGTAGTTGCTGGGCGTTTGGCGCCGTGGAGGCGATGACCGACCGGTACTGTACGTACTCAAATGGCACACAACATTTCCATTTCTCCGCTGAGGATCTTTTAAGCTGTTGTCCAATTTGTGGTCTTGGATGCAACGGAGGCATGCCAACATTAGCTTGGGAATACTGGAAGCACATCGGTCTCGTCTCAGGAGGCAGCTACAACTCCAGCCAGGGCTGCAGACCGTACGAGATATCCCCTTGCGAACATCACGTGCCTGGTAACAGGATGCCTTGCAACGGTGACTCTAAAACTCCAAAATGCAAAAAGACGTGCGAGTCTGGCTACAACGTTGACTATCACAAAGACAAGCGTTACGGCAAACACGTGTTCTCAGTGTCTAGTAATGAGGACCACATCAAAGCTGAATTGTTCAAGAATGGACCCGTTGAAGGTGCGTTTACAGTTTACTCGGATTTGCTTAGTTACAAAACCGGTGTTTACAAACACACGGTAGGCGACGCCCTCGGTGGACACGCTGTTAAGATTTTAGGCTGGGGCGTGGAGAGCGGCAACAAGTACTGGCTCATTGCAAATTCCTGGAACAGTGATTGGGGAGACAATGGCTTCTTCAAAATTCTACGTGGTGAAGACCATTGTGGCATAGAAAGTTCTATTGTAGCTGGTGAACCAATTATTGTTGTTTAGTTTATAATTTTTTTTATTGATGTGCGTCTGTAAATAACTGCCGTCGTATAGATTACTGTACCAAATAAATTAGCTGATATAATTAATACGAACAACGATATTTTTAAACCAAATATTTTGTACCAAAATAAAATAGTTGTTGTATTATTAGTATTATTTGTATTATTTTCCTATTATTTTAATCTACAGTTTAATAAGTAGATATACACCATGTGTAGACAGAATAATCAAGTAAATAAAATATTTTCAAAGTTAAATATGTCATGCAATTAACAGAAATCGATGTGGATACTTATATTGACTTATCATTGTTATCATGTCCAAAGTTCAAAGTGAGTCGGTTCAATAAACATCTGTTTTAACCTACACTGATTATCCTAAGGTTATTTGAACAAGTGATAGGATGATTTTAATTAAACTGACGAATAATCACAGTACAGAAGAAAGTACAATATAATCCTAATTTTATTCTGAATTCTTTAAGATCCTTTTCAGAGCAGATAATTATTTATATTATCTTAAGGATTAAAGGTAGATATTATAAGGTTGTGTTATTTGATCTTCTTACACGGGCAATATTCTGTGTTCTATTACACAATAGTGACAATCTTCTACTTACTAGTTTTGTGGTAGGTATACATTAAATAGAAAATGTACTTGCTTTTTTTCTGAGCAAGTATATAAATATGCATAACAGACTGTAGTTATATATACACAATAATAGTTGTAAAGAATTTTATGAACGGGCCACTTTTATACCAAACACTACAGTCTGACCATTTTACATAAATATAAACATTTTTAGAAAACAATTAAAGATTAAGTGATAAGGTTTTCTAAAAATAGTGCAACGTTTCACGATCAAAGATTTGTTTACCTTTAATACAACATTTTAATGGCTGTACTATACTTTG
This sequence comes from Amphipyra berbera, assembly GCA_910594945.2. NCBI lineage: Eukaryota > Metazoa > Arthropoda > Insecta > Lepidoptera > Noctuidae > Amphipyra > Amphipyra berbera. The sequence continues at coordinate 12,708,814 of OU343125.1, forward strand.
TTAAGTACACAAGAAATTCGTTTTATTTTTCTAAACCTTGCAATGACATTGTATTGGATGAAGCACATATTACTAATCATAAGCATAATCACTCTTCCACCGCTGGGCACGGGCCTCTTATCAGAATAAGAAGGGTTTAAGCCGTAATCCACCACGCTGGTATGGTGCCGGTAAGCGAATGAGTTCGGCTGAAACCTATCTGCACATTACGTAGTTCTCTCACTAATAATTGATAATCCGACTAGCCGGTGATTCGAAGGTTTCGAAACTCTTGTACATAATTACAAGAAACGCTGAGCTATTGAAATCAATTATGTTGTGTTGTTGATGTTGTCTCTGTGAGACAGAATTAATCATGTCTTTGTTCTCGGTAATATACTTGATGAAACCGTGTAGATAGAATGTGTTCTAGTGAACGTGGACTTTGAGAAGTAATTACTAAGTATCTATTTCTGTTTATAAAAACAGTGTATTTAAACTTGCTCGTTTAATCAGATCTATGCTGCAATTAATGGAACTATATTATGCGTATTTTTAACACCAACCCTGTATAATGTAGTTTCTCTAAGAAACTTGACCTATATACGTTGTGACATATTTATTCCTTTATTCATTTAATATACTTAATTGATAACATTTTTAAATATTTCTATAAAATATTAAAAATAGTAGCCCACCGGCATCGGGAACAGGGTACAAGCTACTGGTGGTCAGGGCCTCAGAGAGAGGAACTTCCTGACAATACGTGCCGTGTCCAGAAGTACCGCTTTCTTTATCAGGCCCTTGGCCTAGCTGCCCAACGAGAGCCTCATCACATGTTGGTCGAGACTCTTGGCTATTAAGCCATTGGCCGTAATGACTATCGGCACAACGACTGCTGAGTCAACCTTCCACATGTCGACAACCTGGTGTGCCAAGTCTTGATCCTTAATTTCTTTATCTTTCTCGAGTTTCACAAGGTTCTCGTCATGTAATATTAACAATCATTGTAAGACGCTCTGATCGATCTATCATCACTGTGTCAGGCTTATTGGCCACAATAGTCCTGTTGGTTATGATAGATCGATCCCAGTACAATGTGACATGACCATTCTCGAGAACTGGGGCAGGCACATACTCGTAGTATGGTACTTCTGCGTCCACAAGGTTGTATTTCAGAGCAAGTTGCTGGTGGATAATCCTACCCACTAGGTTGTACCTGTGTAAATACTCGCCGTTAGCAAGACCAGAGGGTACGGACGCTAGGAAGTCTACATCGAGCCCATGAAGGGCTCGGTAAAAGCGTCCGTGAAGCTCTTTACTCTGCCATACCTCCCTGCGGCCATTAGTATCCTACTACAGCCTTGCGGGAGTTGTCTTTAGCCAAGGAGAGCGAGGTGAGTCATTTGTCCACTGCGACTACATCACGATGCATCCCCACGTCGGCTTGGAAGAAGTACTCCCTAAGGCTGCACACCTCGTAGTTGTGGAGGGTCTGAGCATTTAAAAAGCCTCGACCCCCACACTTCCTCGGAATGTACAGCCTCATCACCGATGAACGTGGGTGATGCGTTCGGTATGCAGTCAGCAGCTTACGGACCTTCCTATCCAGGGCATCAAGTTCAGTCTGAGTCCACTTGAGTATGCCGAAGGAGTACATCAAGACCGACGTGACCCAACCGTTAAAGGCGCGCACCTTATTTCCGCCTGATAAAATACTTTTAAGTACTTTTTTCAGGCGGCCATAGAAGTGCTCCTGCTATGATTGCTTTATGTCAAGTGCATTGATGCCTAACGCCCCCGACATACCCCAGTATTTGTAGGTTTCGATTCAGGAGTGATCTAAGGTGTTGGAATCCTTGCAATATGAGTATTAATTTTGGATATCAAAATTATTTATTTTTATTATTAACAGCATCATCATCTCTCATATCAATCAATTGTTGTTCTGTTTCGGGCTATTTATACAAAGACTGTTAACATACCTTCTCAGATACATCACGCAGTTATTTTTATAGAGTTATCATTCAGTACGATATCATTAAGAGGATAATCTGATACTATTAACAAGGAAGGTCACACATTGACTTAGATTTATGTCGTTGAATAGACTAGTGGGCATTATAAAGGATTATATGAGGAGGTGATATAATGAATGTCATCATTATTATTAGTTAAAATATTTCTCATTCAGTGAAATTTGTAGTAAATTTCTTTTGAGTAAATAAAGATTCTTTAACCACATATACTGGACAGGTATTACATAACATAACATCACGCCTGTATTCCCCGAAGGGTTGAGCAGAGGTGTATAATAATAGTAACACCCTCATTTCGCCGTTATGTTTAAGTCCCATGTAATAGGGGGTGAGCTTATTGCCATCAACCGGGCACAAATCCAAAGCCCGGGCTGCTACTGAGGAATTTCATTTGGAAAAACTCAATAACACTTTGCCCGACCTGGGGATCGAACCCAGGACCTCACCGATCAGCAGTCTCACTTGCCACTACTAGACCAACGAACAGTTAAAGGATCATACAAGGTTAGTCGGAAAGGGGGTACTAAGCCGCGGGCCACTTAATGTAGCACTGATGAATATTTTAAACAAAGTGTTAAAATTTAAAAGTTCGATTAATTTTTTTTCCATGAAAAAATATTTTTATTTTAGGTTTTTTAAAAATTCTTCATCCCTGCTTTAGTTATAAATTCAGAAAATGGAGTTTCTAATCCGTGACCCCAAATATGACGTAAAATGTAAACACGTCTGATCATAACTGAGGATAGATAGAATTTAGCGTATTTTATATGAAATCTTTGAACAGTTATTTCTCTTGAACTATTGACTTTTGGGGAAGCTTGTATAACAAAAGTTATCCATTAGGTATTATGGGTACTTTAACACCCTTTCGGCTTAGTACCCCCTTTCCGACTAACCTTGTATAAGAGGAGGTGAAATAATGGATAGGTGTTATTTTCCATCATATTAATACTAGGTACTATTACCATTCTGCCTGTGGCTTCTAATAATGACAATATACTAGAACGGATGTCTTTATTTATTGACTGCTACGGTTAAGTATGATGTATACGAATATGTTACGTTTGGTGAAGTGGCTGAGCGGTTAGCTTCTGCGTTGCGGGTCGTGTGTTCGATTCCCGCACGGAACAAATATTTGTATGGCCTACAGATAGTAGTTCCGGATATGTGCGTTTGTGGATATAAAGATTTGTGTTTGTAAACACATCCACGTACAGGAGAAATAAGTGAGGGGAAAGCATTAAAAAAAATTGTAATTTTTTTTTAAATATTCAACTTGATGTATTAGGTATATAAAAATTATAAGTTCCTCAATCCGTTGCGTCGGTAGTAATTATGACTTATTTTCTTTTATTTCCATTGTTACGACCGAGTAGGTTAAATTCAATTGTTTCAACTAGTATTACTGCACCAATTGTACAAATCTGGCACAGAGATTCAGGCTACTATCCATTTCTACTAGGTACTCCGTATCCTGTAGTTCAACAAAAACGGCGAGCAACGCCGCCATTTTCAGGGAACTTATAAAATCTGAACAATAAACTAGTGTTTTATAAAACTCATGCTCACAATCTGTATTTGAACTAACTCGACCTATTCCATAATAAGCGTATTTGAATGAGATAATTTGTCTATTCCCTTTTTACCCACAATTTCCAGATTTTCATCTCAAGGAAACCTCTCTAGGTTATTGCATCTCGAGCTGAGACTTTCACTACTTTCACTATCGAAGCGTATACCACAAAGCACAGTAAGTGTAGTTTCTATAACAACTGTGCTATTGTTATCCACATAATAAACATTCAGGCCGTTTACGTAATTTGTTATTACATTTGATTGTAATACAATAGACAACAGGAATTCAATGAGTTTTTGATTTGTCTTCCACGTTTGTATGCTTATTCCTACCTATAGAATTCTAAATTATTCAACAATTTTTTTCAAAAGTTAGAATGTCTGTTTATTACTCAAATGTAAGGCTCGCCTACCGTCGTCAAACAGTGGGTGCACAACTACGTGTCTGTCTGTCTCTTTGAGGAATACAGAGTCAATGTAATGTTTAAGAATACCTACATAAATAGGGTCGTAAGACCCGAATAGTTTCGAACTCAACGCGGCAAGGTCGCGGACCCGCGAAGACCAGCAACCCGATATTTCCGATAAAATGCATGTAAATAAAGCCAGTACATACTTCTTAACCTAATATAAATATCACTCAAAAAAGTTATCCTACAAATATTACAAAATGTGAAAATTTTGAAAAGTTTGTTACACAATCACGTATAAAAAGCTCAAGCTCAACAGATTTGGATGAAATTTTTCACACAGATGGACCAAACCTGCGTCGTTGATTTAGTGGTGACAAGCGCGACTGCAAATCGGGAGGTCCTGGGTTCGATCACCAGGTCGGGCAGTGTTATTGGGTATTCCGTGTGGAATTCCTTAGTAGCAGCCCGGAGTTTGGGTTTGTGCCCGGTTGATGGCAATAGGCTCGCCCCCTATTACATGGAACTTAAACATAACGGCGAAATGAGGGTGTTTCTATACACCTCTGCCCAACCCTTCAGCCGTGATGGTATGTTTTTTATGGACCAAATCCTGCAGTACTATACAGATCTGTTTTTCCGGGTACATGAAGTAATTCCGATAGAATGCTAATGGAACCGCAGGTCACAACGAGTTACCTACATACCTATATAAAAATACTGTTGTTTATTATGTTGTCGAATCGTCATGCGATACACATAATTATACAATTCACATTATTTATTTACCGTATCGTACAATACTTATGAAATTGTCCTCTGTTTTCATAATATATTATTTTTCATGCACTCTGGTAAATGTTATCAATGACACTTCGTGATAGAAATTGAATTACTGTTTGATACAAAACAGTCATCCGCCCACAGGCATATGATAGGCGTTTGATTCATGATCAATTACATTTGATTTGTTTCATAACTTAGTTATATGATTTTATTGTTTTGTTAAAATATAAATCAATTTTTTTTATTTCATATATACCAATACAGGTGCTGAGGTGCTTATAAAAAGTCGAATTTAGATTCCCGATTCCAAATAGTCGTTTCCTATGGAGAAGAGCCGGCAAGAAACTCCATGGTTACTCTTTTAAAAATAATATCTTTAACAATTTCAGTGGATACAGTACAATGATTTAGGATAGTGAGAGAACAATAGAGTCCTGACCACAGACCAATGAGTAATGTAGTACAAAAATTAACAAACAAATATAAAATTTAAAAAAAACTATATGATTAACAGTAATTTACAAATTTATAGATGCAGGTCCACAAAGTTCTCACATTTACAAAAGTGAAAAGGAAACTAAATTATATAAAACAATTGACATAATTATCTAAATGTCATCATGTTAGCTACAGACCTCCGCAACTCGGTTACTAAGGTTAGACCGCGATCATCAGACTTTCGGGCTTCCGATTACTCGTAACGATTGTCGTAGGTATTCCAACGGTTTAACGTGCTCTCCGACTTTGAACGTTAAACTTTGAACATACACAAGGATAAATAATAAGTGCCTAGGTATATGATAAACCGAATTGAATATCGGATCCAAGCTCCTTCAGGAAGCCTTAAATTAATTCTACACTAAAGTACGCACACTAAATTATATCTAGTGCTCAGAATAAGCGTTATTATTCTAAGATCTAGTGATGTCTGTATCAGGTGTCCATTACTTGCTATCGGCCCATTAAAGCATATTCGACGAAAGCGATATCTATACTAACTTACTAGGTAGGTAGGTACTTGCTCTCACCATTATTGAAGTATCTAAGTATACTCGCTCATAAAATGACATGACTTTCATACTGCTAAACTGGGAGAAGACAAGAACTAATCGGTCTTAAATATCCGTGTGAGGGTCGACAAACTCCTTATCGTTAAGTTATAAAGGTGAACTATTGTTGATATGTAAAACTATAATAACCGTAACTACCTACCTATTGCATACGATACGATAGTGAACTATTGAGTAGGTATATGTAGGTAGGTTAAGATATTATGTAAGTAACTAGGTAGGTACTATAGTAAAGTTGTGTTACGTTCATAGAACATGATGTTTAAAATTCGATCCCGCATTATTTGTAGATAAGTACCTACTCATAATATCTAATGAATACCATACGAATACCAATGACGCTGGTTACGGGTAGGCAGAAGCCTGAAAGTCTGGTAACCGGTCTAACCTTAGGATATCGGCATCGCGGCGGTAACTGGTTGAGGTCTGATAGCAGTCGCTCCCTGTAAAATACAGGTATTCAGCCGCATCTGGTTAGACTGGAAGCTGACCCCAACAATACATGGTTGGGAAAAGGCTAGGCAGTACGAACATATAAATATATCTCTAATGAGTAAGACGAAGATACTGAAAAGTAAAAGAGTAAAGAGATAAGAAGCTACCTGCAAGATCTTCCAATTGGAGTGTTATTGCTCGTCTATAACATAATATATTACCTAAGGTAAGGTACTTACTACTTTATGTATAAAATATCATTGTAGGTAGGTATATGAATTAGCAATTAACTGTTAGTTGTAGCCAAGGCGAAACTATTCCTCGATTTCCTTTCGATAACGTTTGCATGTACGTACCTAATTGATATAATGACTACCTAACAACGACCACGACTCACGACCGAGAGGGAAAAAATAAACACAAATCATACAATCGAATAGGAATTCCAACAAGAACTCAAAACAAGCGCTTTTCAGGTTTTACTGTGTTTACAGTTTTTTTACGGCAAATTCATAAAAAATGTACCTAAGTAGGTAAGTTGCATTTAAATTATTGAATTCCAAACCTACATTTAAATAAATACTGATGAACCTAAACAAGACAGATTTACCTTTGACTATGGACTCGGCAGACAATTAAATGTATGAGGAATCTAGGATACTGAATTATTATTTAATCGCCAGAAAAGACGTCGGTTCAGTCCAATAGAAAAATAAATGCTACTGAGTAGAAAATAATTAATGGGTTCAACCTTCATCTGAGTATTATGTACCGTCGGATTAACGATATGGAAACCCAATTTAACGGAATGAAAGATAGAATAGCACATTTATGTACCTTTTATAAATATATTTCTTTGAATAAGTCCTAGATTGAATATTTTATTTGTATTCCTCTTGTAAGTCCGCCTACATCGGTTTTGTTACACTACGGAAGTACACGACAAAGAGCTCACACGAAATGAGATTATCTGTATGATTCGTCATTCAAGCAATGAATAGTGTTGGAAGTAGGTTAGGTACAATACAACTCCTTGCTTTCGTAACAGCGTCGAAGTGTTTAATAGCTCATGCTGGCCAATAAAAGAAAAAGAAACGATAATCGAACGCTGAGGATTGGATAACAATGAGGGTGTTTATTTTCTGTATTCATAAGTAAATTAGCAAAAATAATGTCAGCATTTATATTTTTGTGTCAAAGCCTAAGTATAAAATGTTACTTGGAAAGTTAGTATGACCATTAACGGCTTCAACGGACAACATAACTTGATTTTTTAAGTACCTACTTCAACTCCATTATAAAACTTCATGAAAAGTAACAATAATTAGGTCCAAAACTTCGCATTGCTCAAAATTAAGCGTTGTTGTCGCCTCTGAGAGCGGTGGTTCATTAAGGGCGGGAAGTAGGCTATTTAAAACAAGTCCTCGTGTATTCGTTACACGATTAAAGCGACTTAACCCCGACGGCACTTAAAATGGCTAGACCGCGCTTACAGAGTTAAAATTTTAATGAAATGCGAAAAACGAATACTTTTATGTCTGAGTCGGCTTTACTGGGTTCAGTTTAAATTAGTACAGAAGTTTAGTGTTGTGGATATAACTTATGGGTTATGAATGTAAATGTAGCATTTAAAAAGTGAGATGAAAAAAGTATCTACCTCCGGTTTGTATTTGAAACAATGCAAACGTTTATAAAAATGTCATGAGCAAGCTCCTTCTTAACATACAGAAAGAGAAGCACATCGCGCGCATCTCCTAACATTTGTTCTGATTCGTGTGACGACGTCCATTGAAGTCAAGTTACGATTATTCCGTTACATCGTCATCGTGGACAGGAAATAGATTATTAGTAACCTAGTTAAACTAATGGCCCATTTCCCTCATAGTTGGCTGTTGTCATACAATTTACGCACTTACAGACAACCGCCATGCAGTGGCGGTCCGAGGGGGGGTGGGGGTCGTAAGGGCCATGTGCAATCAATTCTTATGTGTTCAACTACTCTTAATGTGACCCCCTAAAATCTTTGGTTGTGATCGCGCCTGCCGCCATGCCTAGGTTCACCGAAAGTTTAGACAGACGTGTGTCCACGTAAACCGACTAGGTTTCATGCTATAATTGGGTCTAATCTATCGCTATTATCAGACGGTCGGGCTTCTGCGTACCCGTAAAGACTTAAGTTATTCGTTTCATACGACAACTGGGAGTCCGGTTACCAGACCTCACAGCTTATCGTGCCCAGTGAGATACGGAGGCGTCTCGATTAGAAATAATTGTCACACGAAACCCAACCGAGACCATGATATCATAAAAAAATTAAAAACATCCGTTGCCTATCGAAGTTAGGCGCTCCACCCACTGCACCGCGCCCCGTCGCGTAGCGCGGGATGGCAAACTGCGCGCGGGGCGCCTTCCCGCGCATTTCCGCGTCGGCAGTGTGTTGTGCTAGGCGTGATTTCTATATAAATTGAGATACTTGCATACAATGGTAAAATCTGCCATCCCGCGCTACGCGACGAGGCGCGGTGCAGTGGGTGGAGCGCCTTACTCGTAGCTATATAAGTAAATAAACAGCCCTAAATTAACAGATCGTGTTCGAAACACAATACTGCGCTCCAAAACTCAAATTGTAGATGTGGCTCAAAAGGCCGCCCAGCTAAAGTGGGACTGGGCAGGAATGTCTGCCGTATGCCGAATGAGCTGTGGGCCCGTATAGCACAAGACTGGAGTCCCGAGACAGCGAGACGGGGTCGCGGCAGACCGCAGAGATGGCGGGACGAGTTGGGTGCCTTTCATAATAATTGACATGAAACTGCACAGAATCGTGACATGTGACACGTGATGGAAAGAATGGAGGGAGGCCTTTGCCCAGCAGTGGGACAGTACTAATATAATAATAATAAATACCAGCCACGTGAAAAACCCCTATAAAAGTCGTGACCTCATAACTCCTACCTTTCCCTAAAAACCAACTTGGATCGCTAGAATTCTATTAAAATTTCATTACCCGCTCTTTTTGTGTGTTCGGAATTATAATGAGTTCATTATAACTGAAAGGTCAAGCAGTGTATCAGGAAATTATTTCGACCGCGTCTCTGCGTAAATGGAAACATTCTTTGTTTATCAACATTTTAACATCATGCGATGATGATGACTAATTGTTTGTCGAGATAACTTCGACTTTAGGGTCAACAGTAACTTCTGACATTGTGTTATTAGCAAATATTTCTTTGTTCGCTTCTGTTTGAAGCGTAGGAAGATTAGCTATCATCGCGAACGAGTTAAAGGCAATTTTTAAATAGAGGAACTTTCTTCGTCATTTATTGATTATATTTGATCTTTCTAGAGGCCTTCAGAAAACAAACCTCTCCACGGTTGTTACACGAACATCTATGACAGAATCTGGTGTTTCTGCGACTCTACATGAAGAGGCTCTAAAGTCCGACAGATGGCCGTATAACATGACACGCAACAGCGTCACCGCGTCACCGTTGTGAGGGGGCGGACCCTGCAGTTACCAACCCACTTGCCCGTGGTGATTTCGCGGATTTGATGATGATTTAAAGTTTTAACCATGTTTCCTTGTTTTTGCTGTGATAACCTTTTAAGCGCTTTGCTAAATATCAATTGCCGTGCCCCTAGCGCCACCTACAATAAATATATTAAGCTCTTTAAATACTTAAGAGCTATGAAACAATTTTAAGTAATTCTTGTAAATCATATCACTATTGCATAATCGTTTTAGTTATACCACGCAGTTCATAGGACGAAAATAGAACAAACAACCATGCATGTTCTCTGTCGCAGAAATACGACACTTGCGGTAGGGGCCCGGAAATATTAGTCGCATAAATACGACACAAGCGGTTAAAAGGTTAATGAAATATAAGTCACTCCTACACATTTGTGGTTTTGTTAGGAGGATGGACAGCAGCATCCTTCTGGGCGACAATAACAACATAGTACGATCACCAATATCCTTCACAAGCGTGGTGATTTATCGCAATAATTCTTCATAATCACTCGTGGTAGCGGTCTATCAGGAGGTCCATATTTGGGGAGGATCAAGTGGATGTGGGTAAAAATGTAATTAGTTTACTTATGTACATAATTGGTGGATAATTAATAAAATACCAGAATTTTAAATAACATTTTATTGTAACTACAAATTAATATTAAACAATTTGCGCCAAAAGTATAACCCCGAAGACTTATACAAATTATAGTTGTACGCGCTAATGGCTGTTAAAGTTTTAAATTCAAGTTAATTTATTAACCGCCAGTGTTTTTTCTGTGACCGCGGCTATTTCTTATTTTCCCACATGTAAAGTCTCTAATTGCGGGGTTCGAAATACCCCTCTGCCTATCATCAAAATCAGATCGGCAGTTATCTAAAGATAGATTCACTTTCGTATATTTACAACATTTTTAATCTTAAAGATATTTTATCTGTAATTTCAGCGTAACTCTGTGCCAGTGTTTAATTATACAATTATAAATAAAAAAAAAACCTTCTACATAACGAAAAAAAACATCTATTTATATCTATGTTACAAAAAGCATATTTTTAAAGAAAGAAAAATAATAATTATACCTATTAATTTATAAATAATCAGTTTCAGTTTTATACTAATGGCCCAAATTCATTATTAAATACATGATTAATTATAGACCTAATTTGATTAAATCTAATATATCACAAACCATGACTGATTACGTTAGTGCGTCTCAGTCCTAACATAGCACTAGTTTCAGTTAGTTCCATTGTAAAAAAATAAGGTTGAACACTCAAACCTATTGCACTACCTCTAGTAACGAAAGAATAGATCATTGGTAGTAGGAATATATGAAAACACAGAACTATTCCTTATGAAATAGATCGAAATACATAATAGGCATAAGACCGTATCTACACACGATGTCCCGTCTAATTTAGCGGTTCCAGGCTCACCCAGCCATAGTTTTTCACACTTGATTGAATGTCGCGTTTCACAGTTTATCGCATTCGTTCGAACCGCACTCCCCATTAGATTTTCAGCAATATATGGGCGTCCCTTTACTTGGTTAATAGGTTAGTTAAGATATCCACGGTATATTTTTGATGTTATGAAAGATAGTGCAATAGGCCAAAGTCAAAAGTGATCCAATAAAATTACTGCAAGCAAAAATAACAATTAAAAAAATAGAATTATCATTTCATACGCGTCAGTCTGTTAGAAAAATCTTTATAAATACAACATAATCCATGATTTTTGGTACAAAATATTTTTTAATGACACACAAAACAGACAAGACAGACACAGAGATCACATATACTTAATTACACAATTATTGAGAGGCCTTCGTTCAAACAAAACTATTTTTTACAACTATTTGCTCTCCGTTCATATTTTTAACTACACTGGAAACAATGCCGATCAATTTAAAGCCATCTCACACTTTCCAATCTATCGCTGACATCGTCTTCATCTTGACAAATATCATAGAAAAGATTTGCAAAGAATTATAACAAACAAAGATTAATGGTATAGTCAAACAAAAATAAATGTCATACTTATTTGACAGTTTCGAAATTATCACGACATAGGCGTTAGATTGGCGGGTCTAATTCATGGCGAACACACGATCAATGAAACAACTGTTAAGAATGGCCACGATAACTGCGGCTGCTATGCAAATTTAAGCAGTAAACAGGTGCACTCCAAAATGCCACCTCTACGAGGCGCAAAGGCCAATGGCATTCATGCCCTAACCAGAAGCGAAGTACCTATTTCTTTAAACAACACAATTCCATGTCAGTACTATTACCATCAACTGCCCCTATCGCTACAACAATCGATATAATCTATTTGAAAAAAATATTCATTACTATTTTACATTAAAAAAAGTAGGAAAATTGGAATGAATAATAATTAAAATTTTACGAGATAAATATATTAATACTTTTACATTTGACACAGACATAAAAAATGGCTGAATTTGACCACCGACGGGTAACTAGAAACATACAATACCTACGTATCATTTTGTCGTTCTTTATCAGAAGTATAATGCTTTACTGGATTTTTCGACTTTGGCAAAGAGTTTATACAAACAAAAAGTCCATCAATTACTTTTACGAAATGCTTACAATATGCAAACATTCAGCATCGAAAATAGCTAAGCAGATATTCAAAAAAGAAGACCTTAGTTAGCATGTACACAGACGGACTGCATTCCAACAACAAACCAATTCTAAAATGCAGTTTGGAATTGTATGGTTGCCGCACTAACTTTATTTTGACTCATAATTGAATATTGAACCAATGTCGATCTAGCAGACCATTTTTCCGACTCGATAAAAGCTAACCACAGGTTCGGTTGACCCTACTCATTTCGAATACTAACTAATAAAACCGAAATAATGGCTACTAACAATATAAGTAGGAAGTTGAAGGCTATCTACGCCTAAGATTCTTTCGAGGCCAAAATACTTTTGGACCTAAATAAACTGCTCAGAACAAATTTACCTACCCATAGTTCCCATAGTTGCCCGTCGGCGATCAAAGTAGCTATAAGTAGATTATTTAGCGATGGCACTCATGAACGGCGTTCGCGTTAAGAAGGCTCTCTTTTTAGCGTTTACATGTCATATAGCGTTATCTCACTCTGTCATTTCAAACACGTAGAGTGCCATCGCTAAGCAACTGGCTTGCACGGACAGCAAAAGAGACAAGTATGCAGGCAACTAACTATGTCTGCATTTTAACGAGTTGTGCGTGTGTTTAGTGGAGAAGTCTTTATCATTTGTCTAAGCGCCTCTTGTGCATAAAAATACATGCACAATAACAATGACAGTTGCCTGCTTAATGCATAGATATTCGTTAGCTACCTGCACAGTTAATTCTTTTGCAGTCTGTACATAGTTACATGTTATTATTATTATTTACGTCATAGAGTCGTATCTAGGGTTAGTCGTGAGCGGGTCGGTGTCGTCCCGCTGACGGAAGTTGAACGCGTTACTGAAACTGTCTCGAAGTCGTTCTGTGAACGTTTTGTAGTCGAGGTGCGCCTGCCCAAAGTCGAAGTCCGCCACTTCAACTGTGTGCCTGTGGGGTAGTTGAAATTCTTTCTGAATATTTTGTTTGTTACATTAAAATGAACCTGGGTTGGCTATGCCTACCGCCAGTGGGAATCGCTGAGGGCGTAAAACTTGCACATTGGGTCCTAAACAGCATAAAAGAAAGTCACCCCAAAGGGCAGACCAAGGATGAGCTGGATTGGCCCCAGATTACAATCCATAGTCTAACAGATGAAACCAATAACCGGTCTCAATATTTTTATTGAATTTCTGACAAAAACCTAGATCGATCCAGAGATTTTGGATTGAAAACGGCTATTGGTTTCACCCGTAATGGGTCATAGGGCAGATACCCAACCAAACAGCTGTAGGGATATCGGAACTCCTCAGACCACTCTTAAAATATGGATATTCAACCGTATCTCGTTAAATTGACCTGCCCAACGCAGCAACAAAATTGTAATTTAACTAAAATTGCTTATTCTGTAAATTGGTTTATTAAATCACTTTTACACGCCGGATTTTGTTTTAAACGATAATAATGGGCGTCACCTTTATTTTTGGGAGGGGCCTATTTCTAACAGTCGTCTGAGATTGTATAGGATTTGAACACATACTTAATGTGTTTTGTTTAATTTTTTAATTTGTTGACTTTGTAATATTATTTAATTGAATAAGCATGTTTGGATTTCTTAATTTTTTTATAAGTAGGTACTTAACTATTGTCTAATTTGTACACCATATAATGTGGTAGGACGTAGTATACATAACATATTCATAAGACCTGTAAACTCACCTATGTTCCACAAATAAATGATTATGATTACAACCAATCCCCTTTATTCAAGTGCTCCATTCTCCCATGTAAGTACGTGACCGTACGTACATTTCTAACAGTACACCGCCGACAGCCACGGCTTTTATTTAAGTAAGAATTAATGTCAAAGTCAAAGTATTTATTTCAATTAGGCACATAAAAGGCACTTTTGAACGTTAAAGTTACAAAGAAAATAGAATTGATTCTAGTTGCCCCTTCCAAAAGGTAGTTTCGTATGGAGAAGAATGAAATGAACTCACCTGGTGCGATGTTGATAGTATGCGATACCAAACACAACTAAGATGACAGCCACCAGGCAGAAGAACACCGGGATTACTATGACCGACAGCTGCGCGTGCACAGACGCTGGAAAAATAAAACAATTGGTTGAATAAAATACGGATCTCGGAATAGAAAACAAGCCACCCGCAGGCGCAGCAAAATAATACTAGACAAAATGACATGCTGCGCACTTTGACTGGACTAAACTAGTGGGAGTGTTTGTCTCTTTCTGTTTTAATAGAAAAAGAAAGTGACAGTTGCGTTTAGTTTAGTACTGTCAAAATGTGCTACAGAATCGACACCAATGTCGTTGTGAATATTATAATTTTATCTATTCTTCCGTCGACGAAATCCTTGTTGATTGTGGTCATGCTGTGCCTGCTGAATACAATATTAAGTCCTACCAAGATCGTGCGTGCAATAGATTTTGGCTGGGTAACCATTCAACTCTTACTAGCCTATAAAAGTTAACTGCTGTATAGACATTTTGTTGACCGCTAATTGCAATGATCGGTCATATAGTATAATGCCATATTCATTAGGCATCGTCCTAAATAGCAAGCGGTCGCAACACCATGCGATGTATTTAATCAAATATCATAATTATATTCGTAATATTTTCTTTCTTTACGATGGCTTATTAGCACCAAATTAATTAATTTTTCGTTCTAATATCAGCATTGTGTCTCATACATAGCAATGATAGCCTTGTGGTATGATCGTCGGACTGCCAAGTCATAGGTCTCGAGTTCGAACCCAAGGCACGCACCACTGACTTTTCGGATTCATGTGCGTATTAATATAATTATCACTTGCTTAAAAACGGTGAAGGAAAACATAGTGAGGAAACCGGCATGCCTGAGAGATATTTCTCGACGGCATGTGAAGCCATGTCAGAGGCCCATGGGCGGCATAAACTCCGACACCAGGTTAGTCACTAACCACACGAAAAGAAGAATATACTTAATTACCCATTTGTGCGATCGCATCGAATGGTCGTGCGGCCGCTTGCCTTGCGCTTGGCAGGCGGATTAATAATCGTAGTATTTTGTTAATAGCAGAAAGGAGGACGATACTGCAAATCTTCTTGACATGAATACCTCTTGTACGACACCCAGTGATGGCTTATTATTTGCGATATGTTACTTATCTTACCTTTATAAATATTTATAGTAGCTCTAGCAACAGTCTTCCCAATTTCATTTTCAATGACCACGACCACTGTATGCTGATCGCTATCTGAGAAGTAATGGACTAAAGGAAACGAGCTGGCTACAGTCCTGGTTTTCGTTGGGCAGGTTTCATTGCCAGTGACGTTGTATTGGCCCAGTTTGTATTGTATGCAGTAGTAGAAAGGTTGGGATCCAGTGTACTTGACGTTTAAATTTAGTAAGTCGCCATGCTGCAGCCAGTTCATGCCAGAGATATTTATTTTGTATATCGGCTCTGGAAAATAGAATAAAATTGTATTGTAATGTGTTCTAAGGTATGGATTGACGTTGAATAAAGGTCTCCCCACTCTTATCGATGCGGACGGCCGAGCCGAGCCGAACGACGTCGTTTACACCCTTACACTATAGACATAAAGTTTCCATTGGCCTAAGCCGATTCCACATCGATGAGTGTGGGGAGACCCTAAGATTAGGGATAGTTTTGTCAGTTTTGAATTTCCCAATAAACTATTAAAATAAAATAATATGTAAGTAATTCAAAGATCGTGAAAAATATTGCAGTATTAAACTATTTATTATACAAATGTATTTTACGCGTAATAATTTGATAAGAATGAATCGTGCACAAATAAAAATAAAGGCATGATATAATGCACTTGTGGTAACGACAGATACGAAACCGCATGTTTGTGTAAAATCAATAGGTACATTCCGCGTAATTCCGCGATTACTAATACTGAACACAATGGTGCCGATTAAGTTGTTCACAAAATAAACTTTATTTAGGCTATTGCCATGTTTTTCACTCTGATAAAATAAGAAAGAGACGGACGTAAATAAGAGCTAACAAATTTAGTTGGAATTAAAATTTTCATACAAATTAAGACAAATACGCCAGAACGTCGACTAAAAACACCGTAAAGAATTAAGACAAATACGTCAGAACGTAGACTAAAAACACCGTAACGAATTAAGACAAATACGTCAGAACGTAGACTAAAAACACCGTAACGAATTAAGACAAATACGTCAGAACGTAGACTAAAAACACCGTAACGAATTAAGACAAATACGTCAGAACGTTGACTAAAAACACAGTAAAGAATTAAGACAAATACGTCAGAACGTAGACTAAAAACACCGTAACGAATTAAGACAAATACGTCAGAACGTTGACTAAAAACACAGTAAAGAATTAAGACAAATACGTCAGAACGTAGACTAAAAACACCGTAAAGAATTAAGACAAATACGTCAGAACGTAGACTAAAAACACCGTAACGAATTAAGACAAATACGTCAGCACGTAGACTAAAAACACCGTAAAGAATTAAGACAAATACGTCAGAACGTAGACTAAAAACACCGTAAAGAATTAAGACAAATACGTCAGAACGTTGACTAAAAACACCGTAAAGAATTAAGACAAATACGTCAGAACGTAGACTAAAAACACCGTAACGAATTAAGACAAATACGTCAGCACGTAGACTAAAAACACCGTAAAGAATTAAGACAAATACGTCAGAACGTAGACTAAAAACACCGTAAAGAATTAAGACAAATACGTCAGAACGTTGACTAAAAACACCGTAAAGAATTAAGACAAATACGTCAGAACGTAGACTAAAAACACCGTAAAGAATTAAGACAAATACGTCAGAACGTTGACTAAAAACACCGTAAAGAATTAAGACAAATACGTCAGAGCGCGCAGCATCCTTAACTTAGTTATTATCTATCACCATCCTTTTCTTGCGCTGTCTGTTAGTAAAAGATAGCAATTCTCTATTTTTAGTTTAGTTGGTGAACAATAGAATCGGTACCAATAACATAACATCACGCCTTTATTCCCCGTAGTGTAGGGCTGAGGTGTAAAGGAACACCCTCATTTCGCACAAGTCCTATGTAATAGGGGGCGAGCCTATTGCCATCAACCGGGAACAAATCCAAACTCCGAGCTGCTACTGAGAAATTCCTAATGGAAAAACCCAATAACACTTTGCTCGACCTGGGGATCGAACCCTGGACCCCAGGCTCAGCTGTCGCGCTTGCGACCACTAGACCAACAAGGGACCAATAATGTATTAGTTAATCCAACTAGTGTAATCAACACTAATATCATAAACGCGCAAGTGAGATTGTCTGTCTGTATGTTACTTCTTCTAAACTACTGAACCAATTATGATAAGTTTTTTTTTTTTTTTACAAAAACGTTGCCCCACACTTGGATTTCTCCTGTATCGTGGGTGCGTTTACAGACACAAATCTTGACATGCACAAACACCCAGACCCGGAACAACTATCTGTAGGTCATACAAATATTTGTTCCGTGCGGGAATCGAACCCACGACCCGCAGCGCAAAAGCCAATCGCTTAGCCACTGCACCAAACATGTTGGCAAAGAGATAGCCTGAAAATTGCAGGAAACGAAATATTTTTATCGACATGTTACGCGAGGGAAGCCGCAGAAGTCAGCTAGTAAATAATATAATCAATGCAGAGGTTTGGATTTTGTAGTGTTTGTAACTCAATGCCGTAGTTAACGGCTGAACGAATTTAAGTGCAATTCGGCACAAAGTTAGAATGTATCCTGGATACACAGTCTCTTGAACTTCGCTGTGGGCGAAGAAGCTAATAATTATGAAAGTCTCGTGCTATCTCTATTTTCATCGTAGAGAAAGACAAAGAAAGAACGAGACTCGCTTCGAAAAGCTATCTTCGTGTAAATCAGCCTTTACGCTTTAACTGTCTTACTGCGTTCTGGTATTTCCCATAACATTCTTACCATGTTTTTCCTGGTACTTATTTTTTTACTATACACCCAAATTCTATATCTACTAAAATACTATAAATACAATTTTAATATTGATTATGTGATACATAAAAATTCACGGTAATATTCCGTGACAAGGAAAATGTTAAGGAAATAATTATTTATGTTAAGTAATAATTTTTCTGTTCTACCGGCCAACCATCCCGGATTTTGTTGGATAGTTTTGTATAGACGTTCACGCTCCTGCATGAGACAATGATTCCTTGCAATGTCCCGCATTCGACTCCCAACTACGTTCCCCACCGTGATCAAATTCGCGCTGTACGCGCCCTCCAATTTTATTATTAGGACATATTTTTATAAACAGTAACTGTATTCGTCATTGCTCCTAAGCTACATGTCAATTTATTTTTAAACCAGTATCATAAACCAAATACACAGACGTTGTATGCTCATATTCTTCTAAAATGCTTATTACATACTACTAAGTATTAAAGTTAATATTTGCTTACCTCTCACAGATATTGTTTGTTGATAACGCCCGAAGGTATAGCCCTTGCTCATAGGCACGGTATTATTGCACATGACATCTTTCAGACCGTCCAAATCCTTCATTGTGGTCCTATTAGAGATGGCTCGCTTCGCCACCTTATGTGGTGATGTTTCATTAACATTTGTAACATTTTTCGGTGTTGTTGTTGGAACTGTTGTTGTTGTTGGGACTGTTGTTGTTGGTTTTGGTGTAGTAGTTGTCGTTGTTGTTGTTGTTGTAGTTGTAGTAGTCGTTGTAGTCGTCGTAGTTGTGATTGGCGGTAAAGGCTCATTGTTCGCAACGATTATCGCTTCGACATTGTGGCTGCTCATATTATCCTCATATGTATAGTTTAAAGCGAAATCAGTAGTCGTGTCTATGTACACACAGTCTATGAACCAATGTGTGAGGATCGAGGAGGAGTTTTTCTTTAAGAACTGCAGTTCACTGTCATGCAGTTTGACAAAGTGGTTGACTGTTTTGTTGACCGCCACGAAGTTGTTGGGCCTTTGTGCTTCGTCTTGGCTTAATATCATTTCACCGTGTAGTGTATCTGTGAAGAAATAATTAAATTGTTTTTATTACGCGCAATCTAGATAAGATAAAAGTAACAGTAGGTACATAAGATTTACCATGGGAACAATAATATATATTAAGGATAACAATCTATGTTATTGTAATAATTATAGCTCTGTTAGAGGACTATGGACCCATGGTAAATTAAATGGCTGCTTTAATTTAATTTAACGTTCAACGTATTTAATCGCATAATACGTCTAATTTAGCTTTAAAATTTCCCTGTACAATGTATTCGTCATCAAAACGGAGATTGCGGACACAGGAAAATAAAGGACTTGTTTTGTGAACAAACAATTCTTAACAGAATAAAACATAACATCACGCCTTACATTCCCCGAAGGGTTCGACAGAGGTGTTTTAGTACACCCTCGTTTCGCCAGTTATGTTTAAGTCCCATGTAATAGGCGGCGAGCCTATTGCCATTAACCGGGCACAAATCCAGACTTCAGGCTGCTACTGAGAAATTCCTAGTGGAAAAAGCAAATAACACTTTACCCGACCTGGGGATCGAACCCAGGACCCTATGCTCAGCAGTCGCGCTTGCGACCACTAGACCAACAAGGCAGTCCATTATTAATAGATTCTCCTTCTAAATTATCCCAACTTAGTTTTTGGCAAAGCATTTATCGTTGACTAGCGGCCCGTCCCGGCTTCGCACGGGTGGAAATTTTTCCCATTTTTGCATCATTTTTAATTTACGCTCCGCTCCTATTGGTCGTAGCGTGATGTTATATAGCTTATAACCTTCCTCTATAAAAGGACTATCCAACACAAAAATATTTTTTCAATTCCAACCAGTAATTCCTGAGCTTAAAGCCTTCAAACAAACAAACAAACTCTTCAGCTTTATAATATTAGTATAGATAAGAGGTTCTTCCTCTGTCCTCTGCAAGACTCATCGGAGAGCTGTATTTTGTTTGTGTAATAACTTGGCAAACAGGCCTACGGCCCACCTGATGGAAAATAGATACCGCCGCCTATATACACCTACTACACCAAGAGCTGATGCGTTGCCAACCTTAGAGAGAAATGTGCCTATAACTTCACCGGCACCCATACTTTTCAAACCGGAACAGAGCACTGCTGCTTAGCGGCAGAAATTGATAAAGTACTTAGTACTTCCCAACGAGCTCTTTCACAAGAAGCTCTTCACTACTAATTATAATATATTTCTAAGTTCACTTCATATAGCTAGCCGATGCTGTCGCGAGATTTCCTTTTTGCCTTTTCGAGTTCGTTAAACTTAGGTAGCTATGCATCATCAAATCCACCTCGTTATAAATCTCTAACTCCCCGACTCGCTATTTGCACGACTCGAATATTTGCACGCTTATATAGTAACTAATAATTTTCTTTTATGTATAAACAATTACATATTTCTCATGGTTTCTTTACCGTAACAAAGTTTTGTTTACACAGATGTGTAAGTACGGGTGCAGGCATGACTTATGGAAATGTATATGGAAACGTTGAAAAGGAAACATTCGCTTTAAATGTGAAAATTAAAATTAAAGAAGGCATGAAGGAGTCATGATGGGTATAAATTATGTCTATTTTATTTTATGTATGCTACTTTTTCGGTCTTTTCTGTAACCCATCCACATTTTGTTCAATCCCAGACCTACGATTGTTTGGACGTGAAAAAAAAGAAATGTACTACTTCAGTAAAATAAAAAAGTAATTCGGATACTTCGACGCAGTCTAAAATGATTCTAGACTGGAATTCTGCCCACCATGGCATGCGGAATAGATCCGACTCGTAACAGATTGGAAACCAACGAATGAAATAAGGAACGTGGGATGTTTATCGGTACGATGGGTCGATGACATTAGGAAGAGAACAGGACCGGACAAACGGACCCAAAGAAAGGTCTCTGATGAAAAACAGAGACTGTAGGTAGTGATGTGAATAAAATCACTTAAAACCTAGTAAAACAACTTATAGATTTCCAATGGCAGAGTAACTATCTTTCTAGGTTAGACACCCAATAAATAAGAAAGTGGCTGTGAAACACGTAACAACATACTGTATCAAATTGACGCAATTATTTCTTAACTTTGCATAAAGTATAAGATACGAAATAACGTTACATGATCCTTAGCTACAGTCGGTGCAGAGTTACAGCGACATATCGCTTTCTAGTAATAACGAGATCCCGGAGGGTTATCTGAGTTGGTTTGTGAAGAGTAGTGAGGACTAAGTACATCATAATATGATCCAGACGATACTTGTTTATTGTGGAATAGAATAAGTGTCGTATGTTATGTATAAATAAATAATATCACCTTCGACTGAAGCGTTAGTATACATACAGGGTGTAAACGAAATGATGTAATTCCTTCAAACCTCGTGATGTACTGCTGACAGATTAACCCTGAACCGGATACATTTGGAATCAATAAAAAATTTTTACAAGAAGTAAACATGTTGTGTTCTCAACGTGAGGCATTTTAGCGCCCCGAGCGAATTGCGAGGCTATCGCTCGTAGCGCGGTCATTTAACTTGGGGCGCTAAAACGCCTCACGTTAAGAACACCATGTTTACATTTTTTTTTATTGTATCCAAAGTATCCCATGCAGGGTTAATCTACGTCAGCAGTACATCACGAGGTTTGAAGGAATTACATGATTTTGTTTACACCCTGTATATTTGATACAGTATGCCCACTTCATTCATATACGAAAACACAAGGAGATTAGGTGCCAGAATAATCATGCTTGTTTCGTTTTGCGAGAGCCTCTACGGCAGATATCTTCGGGAAAGATCGAATGTTAAAACGTAAGTAGAACTTCGGAAGATAGCCAAAGGTGAATAACCTGATATCAGAACACAAAAATTACGAGCATCAATTTGCATTTTGTAGGTACCTATGCAATAACGGCTTCTTTGTACAATTACTCGGCTACATGTCCGACGATAGCATTGACAACGTAAAAGGCCTTTGCCCCTTTCGATTATTATCACGATCTTAAAAATAGCAATGCTTGTAAGTATCCAGATTATATTCTTAGTGATGCTCATGAACTTGATATTATAAACGTATGCTATAAAATGCTATCGTACCTATGCAGCGCAATCTATTCACAGGTGAATGCATACCACACACGTATGGAATATTTACACAGCTGATTGCAAGTGTAGCTAGACCCATCAAGCTAATCACGAAACAATATTGACAAGAATAAGAAGTCGCTGATACCAACCGACATATACACATATCTGATGTACATACCTGTAAGATTAAACGCCGTGAAGGCTGTGGCAACGGTCCACCATACATTTTCAAAGTAATTTCTCTTCACTTCCAAGTTGACGTTATACTGTCCTGCTTCATAAGTGTCTCGCATGTACTCAACACTCCAATTTACAGATTGATTTGCACTGATGATCTGAAAATATAATTATTACTGGTTTTTTTATGACTGCCCACCTCATGGTAAATGATTATCGCACGCCTATTTACACCTACAACTAGGATTGCCAGGCCCAAAAATAGAAAAGCCGGACATAGATTCATATTTAGCCAGACATTTTGCCCTGAATTTTAAAATTAATCTTTTTGCATTGATTTTTAAAAGAAAAAAGAAATTCGCTCCCTCGCTTTCGTTCGGCACCTTTTGGCGGGGTGGGGTTGGCCAAAAGCCTAACAAAAGCCGGACAGGCCGGACTTGTATATATTTGGCCGGACACGACTGTAAAAAGCCGGACATGTCCGGCTAAAGCCGGAATCCTGGCAATCCTACCTACAACCCCAAGAGGATTGCTAATGTGGCAAACCGGAACACAGCTTCCTGCTTTGCGGTAAAAATAGGTACGGTGGTAGTACTTCCCCGGATGAACACAAGGAGCTCTACTACTAAGGATTTGATACGTTCGTCCGTTTTTCAATAGCCTATTGCAGTGTGACTTCTGGACTTAAAACCCTGACAAATAGATTATTGTTTGCTTTCACCACACTGTCCTGCCAATTCAATACACTGTAACTTTTGAAAGTTTTGACATTTTTGACGATATGTTTTTCCAGCATGTTTAAACCTTAATTTGAATTTGGTGTTTTCTAGCTTGCCTTATCTTGCAAAATATACATTGAAATTAAAAAAAATGTTGGTCAGTGGTAGTAAACAGACTTAAAGAAACGGATTGGGCGTTGTTAAGGTAAAATACTGTAAGTCGAGTTACAGTCTTTTAGATTGGCACGGCAAGACACTGAGTTCCTTGCTCTCCCTCACCAGTGAAGCTACTTCTCATCACCGATTTGGGACATTTAACCTTAACGGATATCACGCCTCTCCAGCCAACTGCGGTATGTACCCCGTGCTGATAAGATTGACGTTTAGGAAGAGAGCTTCTGGGTGTTAGATATGCCTATACATTTGATAACAGTTGTTTTGAATAACATTTAATTTATTTTTGCAACATTTGTTATCAATACTTTTTGCACCACTTTCAAAGTGCTTATTTTTCTGTGTTATTTTTGACCCTAAACTTGACTGATAGAGTATGCCAAATGAAGTTTAAATAAATAGGTTACAGAGTCATGCGTGTTTGTAACCTGAGGAACTTCACGTAATAGGTACATGCCATAGAATAGGAATTTTTAATTCGCGCTTATCAGTCGTTGGTCATGCATCGCGTCATGTTTTATAGTACAGCGCAGCAGAAGAAAACAGAATTGTGACCACTAGGCACTAACGTCTAACACAAGACAATATCAAGAGGAAAGCAACTACATCGCGTTAACATAACAGTAAGAGCAGAACATATCCCGATTATTATACAAGATGCAAGGATAATAATGAGACGGCTGACAGGGAAGAGTGGAAGAGAAAAACATATTGCGCCGACCCCAAGTAACTTGGGACCGGGGCAGGAAGATGATGATGCAAGGAAAGGATGTAATTTAAGCTAAACAGAAAAATATGGAGTATGTAAGATTATGATATAGGTTCCATAATTGTTAAAAAGACATTAAGGAGAGAAATTCACGTTATGTTAATAAAACAGCGACTTAGAAAGTAGTTGTAATTAATAGTTACCAACACCTAATTAGGGGGTAATCTGTAATTACCAATAATCCAACTGATATAAAACAATTACAAAGCACTAATGGTACTGGTAAAGCAGGACACAACTGCAATTTAAAAGATTGTAATGCACTGCATTCTACAGGTAATATCTTGCTTGAATGTTTATTGTAAGAGGACCACGCAGCCATGTATATTGCCCAATTACATTAGCCCATGTGACTGGCCTATACGATACGTGTTTCCTTAGTTTCGCCTGGCAGGATGGATATCCGTAATATGCAGACGGATTCGGCCTCGAGGTCTTTTCGCATCCGAAGGCCAGAGCTACTGAAACTATAGGTACAGAACAAACGTGATTCGATGTTCGAGTATATCCTTGCATCTGGCTATTAGCTAGCAGCCGTCAAGCAAGCTTCGCTTGGAGTAAGCTGTGGTGGATCCCGAATTAGATTTCTTTCTTCTGGGTAGGTTTCATTTTCATACTTGTTATCGGTAACTGGTAACACTGGATAATGTTGACATAGGAGGGTAACCGTCAAGATTAATCAACATACCCGAAGATATAAAAACAGTGGTCATTCGACGGAGCAGAGGATTCAATGTCGAACAGCCGAAGAAGTCTGACCTTTTATATCTGGTTTGCTTGTCCTCATTTTCTGATCTTGTGTTAATTATTATATTGTGATATATTGTGAACTACTTCTGTAACTAATCACTAACCTAATTAAAAGTACTCTCAGTGGTGGAGAGTCTATTTTGGTTTCCTTTACTTTATTTCCCATGCTCCCAATCCTGACATACCGATATTAGCTATAACTGTAATGATAATTGCACCCCTATAAGATTTGGTTGCCTGTCTCTTATATACTGGAAATTTAGAATATAAGACTCAACGAACGAGTCCTTTCTATACGCGCCTAAATCTATACTAGTGTTATAAAGAGGAAAGATTTGTATTTTTGGATTTTTGTATTGTTTTAAATTTCCATGGTTATTGACGTTAGTAGAATAACGAGTATGACTGACGATTTGGAAAGAGTGAAGAAAAGATACACCGAAATAAAGGCGGAAGTAAAAGAGATAGTAAAGATGAAGAAGAATGAAATGGAAGATAAGTATAATAGGAAGTTCTCCGACAACTTCAGGGTCAATGTTAAGCTGTTCTGGCAACAAGTAAGATTGGCTCGTGGAGTTTCGGGGACATCAAATATGAATATAGTTAGAGGAGGAGATGGATGCTTGTTAAGTGAAGAATGCAAGGTGTTGGAACGCTGGAAGGTATATTTTGAAAGTTTATTTAGTTGGCAGGACAGTGTGCAAAGAGTGGGTAACTGGGCGGAAGCGAGTGAGTCAGACATTGACTTGGATGGAGATGAGGAAAATCTGATTGAAATGGATGAAATCGTGAAAGCGCTGAAATGTATGAAAGTTGGAAAAGCTGCTGGATGTGACAGAGTGTCTGTCGAAATGCTTAAGGGCGGTGACGGGGTGGTAGCAAGCCTGTTGTACCGGATCTTTAATATGTGTTGGAGATTCGGCCAAGTGCCGGGCGACTGGTGCAAAGCTGTAATCGTACCACTATATAAGGGAAAAGGTCCACAGCAGGAGTGTAAAAACTACCGCGGCATTAGTCTTTTGAGTGTGGTCGGCAAACTATATGCGAAAGTTTTAATTAAGAGAGTGATAAGAATAACAGATGAGAAAGTATGGGATGTTCAGGCAGGGTTCAGAGAGGGGATGGGCTGTATGGATCAGATCTTCTCCTTGAGGTGCATAGCCGAAAAACATCTGGCAAAGCACAAGAGAGTGTACTGCGCTTTCATTGATTTGGAGAAGGCCTATGATAGTGTGTGGAGGGAAGAATTGTGGTCGACACTATCTTTGTACGGGGTGGACTGGCGCTTGATACGGGCACTGAAATCGCTGTACAGGGATTCCAGTGCTTGTATTAGGATAAATGGGGCGTTCACAGACTGGTTTGGCATCTCCAGAGGTGTTAGACAGGGTTGTGTAGCGTCTCCATGGCTGTTCAACCTATACATGGATAGTTGTTTGACAGATTTAAAAGGGAGTGAGTGTGGATTGAAAATGAATGAGTTGCCTGTCAAATGTCTTCTCTACGCAGATGATCAAGTTTTGCTTGCATCGTCGGCGGAAGAGTTGCAAGACATGGTAACTATGATGAATGGAGCATATAATATGAAAGGGATGAAAATTAATGTAAGCAAGACGAAAGTAATGGTTTTTGAAAGAGATGCAGATGTATCTGAGTGTAAAGTAAAGATAGGAGATGAAAGTATTGAACAGGTGAATGAGTTTGTTTATTTGGGAAGCATGTTTACAAGAGATGGTAAGATTGACGAAGATGTGGAAAGGAGAGCAAATGCGGGAAATAAAGTAAATGGTGCTTTGCATGCGGTTGTGGCTAGCCGGTCGATGTCCAAAAAGGCACGACTGGCTGCCCATAATGGTGTGTTAGTACCTACGCTTATGTATGGAAGTGAATGTTGGTCGTGGCAGAAGAGGCATGAAAGTAGAATAAATGCCGTGGAAATGCGTTCCTTGCGAAGTATGTGCGGTGTAACTTTGAATGCTAGATTGAGAAATGAAGAGATTAGACAAAGTTGCGGTTTAAAAGATGATGTAGTGACAAAAATTGAAAGGAGTATGCTTAGGTGGTTTGGCCATGTTCAGAGAATGAGTGAACGGCGATTAACAAAAGAAATTTATAAGGCGGATGTTAATGAGAACGCCGGTAGAGGACGTCCTAGAAGGACATACATCGATGTTATTGGTGATGTTCTTCACAAAGGTCAGGTGCGTAGTACTCTCAACCGGCGTGCGTGTATGACAAGATGTATGAATGTGGATGAAGCGAAAGGGGTATGTAAGAGTCGTAGCATGTGGCGTTCTATAGTTTCTGCCTACCCCCATGGGAAAAAGGCGTGAGTTTACACCATGTACATGTTTATTTTTGAGACTCCGATATTTCGGCGCAGTTGCATGCGCCATGATCACGGAAGAACTGTCGATTGTTACTTTGTTGTTTTGTATTTTTGTATGTAACGAATAAACTTAAAAACTACTGGACCGATTTCAAAAATTCTTTTGCCGTTAGAAAGCTACATTATCACTGAGTAACATAGGCTACGGGCGGAGCCGTGAGGACACAGCTAGTTCAATATAAAGCGCTGCTCTACCATGACAAAGATACGATGTCAGAGCCAGACATTGTCTACGACCACTAAATTTAGCCTCAATGGCTACAAATACTCATGTATGTATCAGCCTATTTCCTCTTTTTTCAGATATCAGCGGAGTATGAATGTGTTGATAGCATTCAAGGCTGTGTGTAGCAATTATAATTCAATGACTGACTTTGCACACGAGTAACAAACATTGTTTGTATGTAAAACAAGTGCTATTTTACTTTAAAAAATAAAAAGCTGAGTGAGGATTGTCGGCAAGAAGTTACCGCACAGAATGATCGACTACCAAGGTTAAGCGGGCTTGCCGCGGTCATGTCTTAGATGGTTGACCTTTAAGTCCCCTTACTTAAGCAAGCCATTGTTCCCAATCGGAAGTCTGTAAAGTCTAATAACCCGATCACATATGGTTAGGCTAAGTAAATGCCAACCTGAACATAAATAGACATAGTGGTATTAGACAATATGGTTGTATTAAATAAGCCTCCACATGTGACAACACATAAGAACATCAAGCGGGACCCAACCACCCTCAGTCAGTCCAGCTACCAACCTTGCTGACTGGCTAATCTTTACACTACTTAACCCAACTAATCTCAACAAATAGCAGAAACCATAAGGAAAAATAAGCCAAGCCAATTGATGGAAACTGTTCACCGGTGTCTACGGTCAGGTAAAACATCAATAGGCATGCTCATGGTGGCACCTTAATTGCAAAGTTGGAACTTCACTAGCACCCATACACTTCAAAACATTAAAAAGTAATGCTACTTGGTGGCAGGAATAGGTATGGCAGTAGTTCTTCATCCGAGGAACTCTTTCACAAAGAGCCAAGTAATCTTTACATAGTATAAAACAAAATCGCTCCCGCTGTCTGTACGCTTAGATCTTTTAAACTATGCAACGGATTTTAATGCAGTTTCCAGCAATAGATAGAGTAATTCAAGAGGAAGGTTTATATCCCCCACATTAGTATCTACATTGCACCCGTGCGAAACCGGGGCGGGTCGCTAGTATAATATAATACTAGAAATGGATGTCCAAAGAGGAAGATAACTGAGGGATAATAAAGTTGTTGAAGAATCTATTAATTCTCATAAATTAAGAATATGATAATGCAAATGAAGACAATTTATAGTCATGGATTATAATAATGTTTTCCTTCACAAATTATTTTTACATTTTCCTTTAACCTACAGGTCAAATCATGTCAAGCTGATACACCTAGGTAATAGAGAACTCTGGTGTCTAACTTGGGAGAGGCCTATGACTAAAGGAATGCTGCGAATAAACCAGCCTAAAACAGCAATATTATTAAACTTCTGGTATGCAAGTCCTTTCATAATGACAGACAACTTATACTAGATAAAAATCAAGTTATGAATCATATCATACAAAGTTATTGATTAGCTTTTATTACTCTATGTTATGATTTTATTTATCTAATCTAATCATATGTACAAGTGAATAAAATGTTTTTATTTATAAAGCATGTATTTATTACATTGCATTTATTATTTTTACTCAGAACCACATAATATTGCCAAGAAAAATCTAAAACATAGAACCTAGTATATTGGAATATTTAACAGGAAGGAAGATGATAATTGGAGATACAACAGAGTGATGAAAGTACCATAATAAAAGGTTTTAATAAAAATATAGTGATGCAACATTGTTGAAAATAATACATGTAGGAACATACACTAGTAACTATATGTTTCTTCCTTATGAAATATACGAGCCGGTTACCTATAAACTATGTTATTTATTATGAAAAGGAGTTTGCGATAAAGCATGCATTAGTAATCTATCGTAAACTGAAACTCCTATGTTTGTTACATCAACAGAAAAATGCTTACCTCTTGATGGTGTTGTGGGACTGCATTGTCAGTAAATACAAATTTGAAATTTTCTCCTTTGTAACCTGATATAATAGCAGCTGTGAATGTCACATTGGCACCTCGCACCGCGGGCCCACTGTTCGTTAGAGTCACCTGGATTGCTGACACCCCTACAAAACCGAAATTCAACAATATTATAGCGTACTCTATTCCGCAAACACTTTCAATAAAATAATATTTAAAATCTAAGTACCCGTTTCCAAGACAAATGCCACGATAAATAAAATGAAAGGGGCCATATCGAATCAAACAAACAGCCACCGATTTCAAAAAATCACACAGAGACCATAGCAACCGATCAAAATACTGCAGAATCTTCTTGAATTATTCAAATCGAATTACGACAACGAATAATACAAGGGGGTAAAATTTCGTATCAAATTATATTATTATTGAGTATGTACGTCGTCACAAAAACATGAACGTTTGCGATTCATTGACAATTTTGACATTGACAGCCACAGACAGAACAAATTACAATATTGACAAATGTCAGATGTGTTGTGTTCCTTGTTCCCCAGTATTTTTATCCGAATATCAATAATGTTTTCACTCGACTAAAAATAAATATGAGTTTTGATCAATACTGCACCGATTCCAGTCAATCTCATCTGTCAACGACGAGCAATTTATTTTACACTGTCAGTATTATGCGTAGACGCTTAGACAGAAAATACTATAAACCCTGGCTTGCCATGGCCCTAAGAGATGGATAGAGAATGTCATAATTATAGAACCTAACCTAAACACTACACCGAACCATTGTTTCAAGGAAATTCTTTGAAAGAAATTCGTTTGTCACAATTTACATCTAATACCGCGTCTATTTCCGTACTTACAATATATTTTTAAAGTATACACATAAAGCATGCAAAACGATGAATTGTTTAGCAACTATAAAGTGCTGACCTTGAAACAACCGGCATGCGACACGAAACAAAAAAATATAATTATCCTTAGATTTATAATCTTACAGGATAAAGCATAGACTAACTTGATATCCATATTAGCAATGAGTGATTAGAAAATGTTTCAATGGTGTTGAAACGGCAGCATTTTTTAAATACTTAGTTCTAAAATCGACACGATTTGGCGCCACTGCGAATGTAGACCTGTTAAAACTTTGTTCTGTACAGTCAGCACCATGAGTCGCTGAATGATCACAGTTAAATGGCAATATTATATTGCAATTTAATTAGCTTTACAAAATACCTATCATAAATTAATGACTTGCTAATATATTAGACGTTGGCATAAGTATAATTAATAAAAGTGTCATTTAATGCTGCCATTTAAATAATCAGTCGTGTACATTTTTAGTCAGGACCACAATTGACTCATTCTCCAACAAAACAACCGAAATATTATTCGATTGTTACGAATCATCGGGCTCATGCGGCGATTGCACTCGCACGGAACTAATGATTGACCGATAACTATAATTGATTGACTTGATGAGCCAGAGTTCCAATATTTCCAATGCGTATGAATCGGCGAATATACGCTATTTGCGATCACATCAACTCGAATCCGAGAGAAAACCATCAAGAATTATCAAATTGTTTGAACAATCGAAACAATCGATTTTATCATCTACGCCGTTTATCGCACATCGCTAGACCATGATTGTGTGCGGTGCAGGTCCAGTAGTGCAGTGCCATATCACTAATCTGTGGTGCAGTGGCAGTGTGTGGTGTCCGCATCACTAATATTTTACTCTATTACTGAAGATTGAGGCAGACTTGTTTTTCATAAGTTTGCATAGCAATTTTTCACACACTTTCCAAAGTAAGAAAGTTTGTGATTCTCCACGTAATTTTTCTAAACTACAAACTCGAATGTAGAATATGAGTTTTATGTGAACAGTGTGCCTAAATATAATAAAAAATGGCTACCGTGTTCGATAGCCCTTTCATTCGACAACGTTTACATCGTCTGAGGCGTCGAGATTATGATTTTGACGAAGATCAGAGATTTGGTCGATGTGACTGCACGAGTTACTCCTATTTTGTGCTTTCAATGGTGTTGTTTTCTGTGGGTACTGTGATTACAGTGCTGGCACTGGGAGACGCCGATGGTTACATTCTCAGCAATTTGGGACACATGTGGCTAGTAGGGCCAATTTTTATATGTTCTGGGATGATGGTTGCTGTGAAAAGTATGCTATATTTGAGGAGAAAAAGTGTGATACAAATGCTACTACACCAGAGGGCGATTATCAGAGTAAGTTGTTTATATAAACTGTTCATGTATGTTTTGCCTAGGTGTATTAATGTTGTGTAGTTTATGTCTAGTGTCCAAACAATAATACATTTATTTATTATAATTAGTTTTTTAGACTTGTTGGTTTTTAATTTGTTGTTTGTTGACAAACAACAGGTTTGCCTGGTAGGTACATAAAATAATAAAAAAACTTACTCTAAAGTTTTTCTGTTATTCTAATATTTCATTTTATTGATATTATTGTTTTTTTATACTGAAATCGTATTGAAGGTGACTGATTAAATTTAAAATTACCAATTATGGGTAATAAAATACAATATATAGCATGAAAGTAATTATTTTTCTTTACTTTTAAAGTGAATTAGGTTTTCCAAATTATATATTTTATTGTCATACTATCAAAAAAGAAAAGAACATCCTTCAAGATTTTGTTTTCATATAAGTGGGACACTTCTATCAACTGTTATGTACATAACACTACTTAGTAGGTCACAACCATATATTTGATTAAGATAATTAGAGCTGTGTACATTTTTTGCATTACAGCTAGATTTACATAGGATTTTTTCACAACATATCTGTTTGTAGTTAGATAGAGTATGAGAAGTAATATTCTGTATTCCAATTACTTGAGGTTTACTTGATAATAAATATTTATTTACACCTCACCTTGAACTACTGACTGAACTGGTTGATATGAGATAAAACTAAGAGGCTAATACCTAAGATGGACTAAATAATTAAATAACAAGATAATTATGTTTGTTTTGCATTCTCTATAAAGGAGAAAGTGTCAAATACCTCAAAAACAATTATTGATATTTCTTTTTTAGGATATGGCTGCAGTCCAAGCTGAACAAGCCTATAGTGGTCAAGTACCACGCACTGCCTCTAGTGCAACATTACCACCTTCTTACGATGCCTTAATATCAAGTGCTGCTGCTAGTAAACCCCAGCCTTCCAGTTCTGAGCCACCACCCCCAACATATGATGAAGCAATGTATCTCATAGACGATGAAAAATTACAGATGGATAACAAAAATGATGAAAGTGCCAAACAAGAAACCAGCAATCAAATGTCTAGTACCAACTTAGATAATAGTAAACCCTGAAAACTAAAAATACTACTTATGTGTACTTGTTTATTACTTAGATATGTAAGAAAAACTTAATTCTTCCTTTTGTACTTATATTTTTAGATACATAGTCACTTACTATTAATATAGTATTCTCGGACGTGCCTAAAATACTGGTTTGTTAGCAATATTGTTATATATCTCAAATGTAAAGGGTATCTGTAATTTAATAATTAGCTTTAAGATAAACTTATGATGTGTTGACTGCCACTTGCTGTGAGCCGATCTCTTTGTGTAACAGGAGATGATTTTAGATCTGTTTGTATGCAACAACATATTGCTCGTTTGGAACAATAATGACATTATGAAAAAAGGTTATATGTACCACAACAAAATTGATATTATTAAAAGAACTTCAATGTTGTTTATCAAATATCGCCATCCCCGGAGAATATAATGACATTTACAAAAATACAACTTTTTCAGAACAAAATAAAAACCGATTTTTGATGACTACTTGCCAGTTACAAGCAGTACTTGGCAAGCAGTCGTCAAAAATGTGTTTTTATTTTGTTCTGAAAAAGTTGTGTTATTGCGAATGCCATTATATTCTCCGTGGATGGCAATATGTAGTTATTGTCGCAAATGAGAAAAGTAATGTCAATATACATAGTATTATTTCATGGTAGCTTTTTGGCAGTTGCACATTGTTGAGGTAATTCTAGTGTGACAAGGCACTTTTTGTGTCCGTTCTTTCTACTCTGTAAGGTGTGTCTAATCCAAAAATGCAATTTATTTTCCTTAAATGCTAATTTTGTAAAGATCAAATGTAAGGAGCTTACACCCAGTGTAATGAGCTAGGGAGAAAGTTATTCATGTATTTATTGACTCCACTATTTTTGCATTATGCATCCTGCAATGTTGCAAATTGTTGATAAGAAGACTGATGCATTTATATTAATAATGTTGCCAGATAATTAATACATTTTGATCTGATTATATTGTGCCTAAAAAGAATGATAAAAACTACTGCCAAAGATTAGCATTTCATAATGTACTTGAAGTCTTGTTTTCTTGTTTATATTTTAACCAGGATCAAGTAATTATGAAATGTCTTATAAATGTTTCAGACTGGTAATCAAAGTGCTAACAAGAATGAATCACATATATGGTTAATATTAGAAATATTACGACTCTCATTCATGTTATGCCTAAAATCTGATGCTAGTCTGTAAAATAAAAGAAGCATTTTGCAGTATTTACTGAACACAAATATTGTACCTTCCATACACACTCTGTTTAAACAATATTGAATAAGGTCATTTATTTTGGTCAGGGCTACTTGAATTCAGTGCTAAGAAAAAAAGTAAGTACTTAAAAAGACTTAAACGAGGTGATCATTTATTGGACGAACATGGCCTTACTATGTCTGACGAGCAAGTCATGTGCCTTTTTTCAACAAGTGCTCTTTGCGATCTTTTTGTAGATGATTAATTTGACATAGATAGGAATTGAACAAAATAATATCAATCATAAAGAAATTGATAAACTGAAAGATAAGTGATCTAGAACACTAACTTTTATTAAAATTGGTATAAGAAGAAATTAAATATAAAACTTATCATATTAGAATCCAGCCTTCCAAGAAGTCATGTTGTTATTTTTATAGCGTTACTGATTGATAATACCATTGCAAGAGAAAACAATTGAGATCTGTTTGATAACAGTGCACTATATAATAGTACGCCTACATTGGTCAATACCCTACATGGCGTAATACAAAGTCACTTTTGTGTTTAATTGTATTTCACACATGAAATATACAGTTGTAGTTTATAATAACATGTTATTTAAAATTGCTTCTTGTGTCATTAAGAATAGGTTTATTATATAGCTTCAGGGATATTTCTGTTTTGTTTATCAATATTCTGTTTTTAGAACTTCATGTTACAATTCTGTGAGATTAGATTAATAAATAAATGAGATCAATAATTATGCCACCAAAATATTGTATTAAGAAGGCCAGAATAATATTATGTTATTATACAAGAAATGTAAATGAGTTCTACATTGTGGCTACATGTACTATACTAACAAATTGATATTGTTGATCACTTTGTTATTTTAAAACCAACTGCAAATATTTGTGTACTGATCTCCCTAGAGCTATTAATTATACACTTTTTCAAGTTGTTATTTTTTATTTATTTCTATTTTCCATTAGTGTAAATATGTTTACTCCTCCCCCTCCCTTCCCCTCAGTTACAGTACATTTCCCATGCAGTTTAACATGCTCTAAAAATCCCAACATCTGCTATGTCTATAAATACATCCTGTAATTTGTAAAAAGTACTGATTAGTCATTAATTCTTTCTTATGAAATCCTAAAAAGATAGCAAGTGCGAGTCTTAAGAATGTGCACCTTTTATTTATGTCATCCAGTCCAGAGTTGTATTATTTACAGGAATGATTCAACAATAATATAATAGCTTTTTTAAATGTTCACTACTAAAGTTTGGCTACTAACATTCTATTTATGTATCTTATTAACTATTAAAACAATATAAAATATTTCTTATTATTATAAAATTGATCAAATAGTTTTATGCTGCGTATCAATATAAAAATAATCTATTGCTTACAATCTAATTCTTACATTTTTAAACATTAAAACAAAAGTACCATTTAGTCACAGCATTATTTGCCTGCTGAAAATTCAAATGGTTATGCTAAACTAAAGTTATGTCAGTCTACCAAAGTATTTAGCTCTAAAACAAACATCCCTCAATTGAGGCCATTGTACAATCACAATGTCTGCAAAGAACTGAAGTATTTTTCCAGTCAATGATAGAGTACGAACTCTACATATACTTTCTATGAATACTATTCTACAATCAAACATAAGAAAACATCTCAAAATAAATGCAACAACACAGATTGGAACACAAGTACCAGGTCCGTTACAAAATATAATATCTGGTTGAAAATTATAAATTACAGGAAATGTGCACCAAGTGGCATACAGGGTACTCATCACTGAAGATAGATATGATTGCTGCACATTTCGGCTTCTGGGTATCCTACTAAGAGCATAGTCATCTTGTGCTTTCTCTGTTTCATGAATCTTGACCTCACTGCTGGCATCATTATCGGCTAAAATATACATTCTCGGCTGATATTTCTTCCTATCTAAACTCTTCACAAACCTCAATAATTCTGTTGTATGACCACCGGAGCCGATGCAAAACACGGTCCGTAAGGATTTTGCTCTTATCAGTGCACATTCACTAGTGATAATGTTAAATATCACGTAAAATACTCTCAAAAGGCATGCTACGATAATACACATAAAGATTAAGCCGACAAATTCCAACGTCGTCATATTTTCTTAGTTATTCAGCAGCAGTAGTTCCTATGAAATTCAGCATTTATTTATACCGTATGTTAATAACAGATACTATGTCTAATTTATATGTGGGACTTAATATTATTAAGAATGTTTTGATTTTTGCAAATTGATGACAAAATTTTATTATAGGTTGGTTTACGTTTGACGTTGACCTTGATTGTTGATTGACAGACTTTTTTTTTACTCTACTACTAGTGAGGTGTGTACAGGTGTGTAGTACTCACTCAGCTATACTAGGTACTTGACTTTATTTTTGTGTTTCTAGGGATGACCGATGAGCATCGATGCTATAAGTTAAAACATCGATATTACTATGTATGCCAAACGTCGCAACATCGATTTCAAATGTCAATAACACAACACATAATCCATAGACTAGTATGTATCTGGCCGTCAATAAACTTCAAAGTGACGATTGTGGATGACATGTGTGACACTGACATAGCAAACAAATGCAAACACTATTCGATTCGGTGACGAGTGAAAAAACGAAATTCTTGAATTGTATCCTCTGCTTTGCATTGTTTTCACAAGAGAATGTTATTAATTAAAACAATCTTTTTACAACTGTATTAGCGTAGTTTTAATATTATTACAATTCAAGATGAGGTTCCTAAGTATTTTGGGCTCCAGTGTGTTTCAAATTTTTTCGTTTATTTTTGTTTTGGGATATCTTCTCGGTGTTTTGAATTTATACTTTAGTGACAAAAATAACTATTGTATAATGACTTATATGTTTGAGTATCCACAGTTTGTGGTTAGTATAAACTTAATTGATGATGATCTATCGTCAAAAATCTATTAACAGTGTTTTTAATCATGAATATTTTTAGCGATTATCCGTGCCAGAAAACAAGTTTGAGCCCCAGTATGGATTGTATGCATATAGTGAAGGAAGATTAACTGAGAGAGCCAGAAAAATGTGGTATGTACTTATAAACAGATTTAGGTACAAGTTAACAAACATTTATTTAAATAT
This sequence comes from Amphipyra berbera, assembly GCA_910594945.2. Taxonomy (NCBI): domain Eukaryota; kingdom Metazoa; phylum Arthropoda; class Insecta; order Lepidoptera; family Noctuidae; genus Amphipyra; species Amphipyra berbera. Next base: position 12,746,148 of record OU343125.1, read on the forward strand.
TCTCTTCATTAGTTTAGCGGTTCGTATCGAAGTTGCCGATCCTCGCGCTCAGATTAGATTCTTAAGTCGAAAAACTGTAATCGGGTTTATCAGTTAGAAATTTCTCAGAAACTACTTTTGGAATTTGAGTTCTGCCCTGTACCAAAATGGTGGTAATATTCCCCCTATTCTGCCTTGTTGACAAACTGTGAGTGTATGGGTGTACATCTGTCATCTAATTGTCCAGACAATGCAGAGACAATACATCATGTACATATTACCTAATTTTAGTATAGTATGTATATAGAATAAATATTCAAATTCAAATACAGAAAAATAGTAAATTAAATACATTCAACAGGTTTGATGGTGTCCCAGTATTGTTCCTGCCTGGGAACTCAGGCAGTCATATGCAGGCCAGATCTCTTGCATCTGTAGCCCTAAGGAAGGCTCTTTCAAATGGATATCAATACCACTTTGATTTCTATACAAGTAAAATTACCATTTTTATTATTTATAATTTAAAGAATAAATGCTTACCTATTTACTTTTTTTTCTGAAATTAAATTTTATTCTCATTATAATGTAATTTAATGAGGCTAAATCTAAATTGTCATACTTGAACAGTAAAACTTTTTGAGAATAGCTTAGTAATTTTTATAATGAAAACATCATCTTATCTGAAATCAATTATATTGTAAAATTTTCAGTAGTTCAACTCCAAACACACATATCTGTTGCTATAAAATAAATCATGATTATTTAAAAAATCAACTTTGTATAGGGATGTGGACGCAATTTACGATACGTTTAGTGCATTGGCTGGGAGATCGGCTTCTGCGCTACATTTCGTGGGTTTGATTCCCGCACAGAACAAATATTTGTATGGCCTACACTCTACAGATAGTTGTTTCAGTTCTGGATGTTAGTGCATGTGAAGATTTGTGTTTCTAAAAGCACCAGGACCAGGATCCCATACAAGAGAAATCCAAGTGTGGGGCAAAATTTCTTAAAAGAAAAAAAAAGAGAAAAATTGTCTGCATCCCCATCCATTTGTATGGCTACAAACATGATTTTTTCCAGTTATATTATAGCTATATCGGTTTCTTTTTACAACAAATAGGGTCAGTGTTAATATAGAATTACTGTTATCTTTTAGTTAGTTACAATGAAGAATTATCCGGTCTATATGGTGGAGTGTTGCAGAGTCAGACTAAGTTTGCAGCAGCATGCATTACAAAGATCTTGAGTTTATACAAGAGTAATAAATACACCAAAAATATTCCGACTTCGGTCATACTCATCGGACATTCTATGGTAAGTAGACAACTGCAGTTCATATAAATATGTTTTTCAAAAGTAGTTTCTCTAACTGTTGCATGTGATAGGACGAAAGTGTGTTATTAAGAGCACCAGTATGTATAGTATGCTGCACACACAGTAATGAGAGAAAAAATATTTCTGTAAACTTATCAAAATAAAATAATAATCATGCTATGTCATACATAATACATAATGTTAGTTAGTAGTATGCCTGAGCAATGTATTACCTAAAATAAATTCGAAATTGTGTTTTTATAGTTTATCATAATTATATCTTTATCTAATCTTTTTCTATGAAACATTTAAGGATAATAGATTATTTCAGTAATGGCTTAACTTTTTAAGGTTTTTGAATAAGTGAATTGTAAGTCATAGATCAATGCGTCACAGTCGGAACTCTTTACTAGTCAAAACCTCTTTACTGATAAAATCAGTCAAAAGTAGTTTTGGTAGGCAAGAGTTATTTAGAGAAGCAAACTTAAAACATTAAACTTTTAAGATCAAAAAACTTTCCATTTTAATTGCATAGGGAGGACTTATAGCAAAACGACTGTTAGCCTATCCCAGAACGATCAACGCAACATCAATAGCCATCACATTGGCTGCACCTCTAGAAGCCCCAGTAGTCAATACGGATGCCGCAATGGACGACTACTACATGTTAATGAACCTAGAATGGAACACATACATCAATAACAACATAGATATAAAACAGAAAAAAATATTGATCAGTTTCGGGAATGGACCTCGCGATTATTTGATACCTTCCGGTCTGACGTCATCAAATGATAGCTATATTAATGCTTTGGTGAGTACCAATTTTACAGCCAATTTTATAAACATCTGCGGTTTCTGTAGCCTATAACTAGAAAAACATGGAAACTTATGTATATTATCCCTTATCACAACTTGAATGCACATTATATTCAAATGAAGTGCTTTATTATCTGGGCAATAATGTACGAACTCTGATAAAAACTACTCATGAATATTAATAACCACACCAATGAAGAGAGCTTTTCAATAAGAACATTTGTTACAATTAGTTTATTGAAGACTAGCGCACGCCCGCAACTTCGCTCGCGTGGTAAGTCAATAAAACGTATCCTGTGTCCTCCGTGTTTCAGGCTATCTTTATGCCAACTTTTATCAAAATTGATTTAATATTTTAATCCTGAGAAGTTAGAGAAGGGCAGATAAACTTACTTTCGCATTTATAAATCACCTACTCATAGTTTGGATTTGGATAAACTGATCTATTACGAACTATTTTGTGTCTTACTATTGTTTTTCTTAGACTACTGCAGTGCCGGGCGTATGGGCATCGCCAGATCATGTATGCATAGTTTGGTGCAAACAACTAGTGATGGTGATCAATAGATATCTGTTCTCCATCGTGGATCCAGTAACAGAACAAGTTGTTGAAGATAATCAAATATTGATGTCACAAGCTAGACGGTTTTTTCAGGTAAAAACTTTACTACTAAAACAACTGGTTGAGTGTTTTGTAATGTAAATAATGGATTGTTCACCATCGTCAGTCTAGCCTTTTTCCAACTGTGTTTCGAGTTATATTTACGCCTTCCAGTTTAGTCAGATGCGGCCGAATATCAGTGATTTATGTGAAGCGAAAGCCATCTGACGCTCAAAAAACCAATCTGCATAGCCTTTTCCCAACTATGTTGGGGTCAGCTTCCAGTCTAACCAAATGCGGCTGAATACCAGTACTTTACACGGAGCGAGTGCCATCAGACCTCCGCAATCCAGTTACTGAGCAATGTCGATATCCTAAGGTTAGACCAGTTGTCAGTCTTTCGGGCTTCTGACTTCCCGTAACGACTGTCATAGGTATTCGTATGACACCTGGGACCGACGGCGACGGTTTAACATGCTCTCCTAGGCACGGAGGGGCCTCGATGTGTAACGAACGGTCACCCATCCACAGACCGACCGCGGCAAGCGCAGCTTAGCCTCGCAAATCATATGATCCGCGCGGTTGCCACGAGCCCTCCCTCCGTCTGACTTCCGCTAATTATTATTATTCTAGAGGTAACCGATGTCGTTACTTCCCCCCAAAGCGTAGACGCGTCTCGCTAATCAAACACAAGCTCTTTAACCCGTCAGATTCTGCAATCTGCGTAGCCATCCAGTAATGAACCCTCTGCTTTTGTTAAAATAATGATGTTCATCTTTATATCAAGTAGGTAACTCTGTCGCTCAGCTTTTTAGCTGCAGCCCAGAGGACGGCTTCCGCCAGAATGGTAGAGGAAGGAAGTTGATTGTGCTAGTGACATTGCTTCGTGTCACTAGTGAGTTGACCGATTGGGTATTTGATGTTAGTGATGCACTTGAAAAATGGCAGCTAAATATAGTGTTCAGATTTAATTAGAAATCATATCAACGGAAACTGGTATTTCGGTGCATATTAGCCTAGTAATATCTGGGTTAATTGTATGGTGTATCATTTAGTTAATATTTGTACTGAACAATAATGATAAGATTAGAGTTATAATAGTTAATTTTATCAATTTCCTTTGATGCTTTAGATAAAACTTTGGACTGTTTTCAGGCCAATCGTTCGATGACATTGAGCCCGGATGTGCCTCGCGCGAATATGACCATGCTAGCTGACGCTTTCTGGTATGAGGATAATAGGAGGATCTATCAAATATCTAGACCGCAAATTGATAAGTATGTACTTTTCTAAGTAATTGTCTTTAGGAAGTCTTTGGCTTTAGGGCGGTTTTGAGTCGTGCGGATTACGTCACGCGCACGGGGTTGACCCGCATACGTGGCGCTCACAATTCACCTTATCGTGCTTTTATCACGCATCATAATAAACACATTGAAAAAGTGTAAATCGGTCGCCACGCATGCGGGTCAAATCCGCGTGCGTGATTTTTTTCCAATTGTTAATTTGATTATGGCAATGCTTAATAGAAAAAAAACATTGTAAACTGAGGAATTAATGTTATTTTATTATTATTTCTTTGGCTGTATTTGCAGAGCGAACTTTTTTCACACACTCTCCGTGCTGTTCATATGGGCTAAAGTTATTTTATTCAATGCCAGCGAAATTTCTTGTTATATCCAAGAACCCAACAGTCCCAACTACCTCAAAATCACATCTCATCAGGGAAACAAAATGCCGTGTGACGCGAACCTTAGTCATTAACGTAGTTTATTACAAGTCATGGTAGATCTATATTTTGGCTAACATCCAGAGATGCAGGAAATGTGTATTTTAAGATTCTAACATTATACGTCAGTTGAATGTTTTCATCCATCGTTTACATAGCAATCGCAATATATTTTACGGGAGAAAAGAATTGCATGTACCTACAAAGTTGAATAATCAATGCACTATTGAGTTTAATAGACTACTCGCTCGACCTTGCTATTATTACCAAGAAATTGCGTACTTTAACTAAACCGTAACGACGTAGCATTCATAGCGGAGGCGTTGATGGAATTCTATTGAAATGTAACCATTATGTTGGAAACAAGCGTTTATATTAGATCTACGTCTGTTTATGGTAATTCCATTCGAAATAGGTGATAAAAAAATACATAAGTATTTTCTACTTAATGTACCCACGGTTCCTATAAACAAAAACGAATCGTTTTACTTACCAATGGTAGCATTTTTATTGCCAATCTGGGCATATAAAAAGACTAGTAAGCTAATTTACCTGTTATCGCTACTTCCGTATTGGGAGGTCTACTATGTGTGTAAAGCTATGGGGGTCTGCTTCATTATTGGTAAAGATACAAGTCTCAATTTTAACCAATAACGCTTCGTAATTTATACGATTCTGCCATAAGGTATGGGTTATTGTAGTAATAGAATACAGGTGTTTGATTGACAATTTATTAATTACATATCGCCGTCCCCGGAGAATATAATGAAATTCGCAAAAATACAACTTTTCAGAACAAAATAAACACCGATTTTTGACGACTGCTTGCCAGTTACAAGCAGTACTTGGCAAGCAGTCGTAAAAATCGGTTTTTATTTTGTTCTAAAAAAGTTGTGTTTTTGCGAATGCCATTATATTCTCCGGGGACGGCGATATTATATCGAACTGTTTTGTAATTAAGCCATGAGCTCTCCAGTTCTAATTGAAACTGCTTAGATAAACTACTTCAGATTACAATCAGTATTTTATTAAAGTCGTTGTTATGCATGGTTGTCATGATATTTAATGAGCGTTGTCTTCTTATTTTCAGAATGACGTATCTAATGATTCGTCTGGTCGCGTTCCCACAGAATAGATTTGTGGCCGTTGAAGCCGTCAATGTTGATGATAAGGACTGGATATTTGGATGCAACGCAAAATATTCGTCCTTTTCTCATAGATACTGGTAAGATTTGTTACTATATTACTAACTATCCAAAAGTGTTTTCATGTTTACAATAAAATTATAACAACGCGTATTGTTATTATTATCGTAAAATATTGTAGAATTTTAACAAATACATCAAAATCCTAATAAATTATTTTATGATATTACATAACGTCACGCCTGTATTCCCCGAAGGGTTGGGCAGAGGTGTATAGTAACACCCTCATTTGGCCGTTATGTTTAAGTCCAATGTAATAGGTGGCGAGCCTATTGCCATCAACCGGGCACAAATCCAAACTCCAGGCTGCTAATGAGGAATTCCACACGGAAAAAGCCAATAACACTTTGCCCGACTTGGGGATCGAACCCAGGATTTCACGATCAGCAGTCGCGCTTGCTACCACTAGACCAATGACGCAGTTTATGATATTAGTCTGAAAATCTTATCTAATCTATAGTTAAAATCACGGTCGTATTTTTATTTTATAATACAGTAGTGATTAACGAATGTAGTTACAGGCTATTGGGGTTAAGCGCGGTTATCTATGTTAATTACAAAGTGCGTTCACATACGCGCCAATGTCAGTGCTTAGCACAAACTTGTTTCTGGGGTAATAACATGATCAGGCCGATACGACCCAATAAGGCTGGACATCCACCAAAGCTGTGCGAGGAAAATGTGCGGTCCGAAAATGTGTAGCGAGGATGTGAAAAGGTGTGACTCTTTCCACCAGGGCTGTGCGAGGAATGCGTAATGTGTTAATGTGTACCTACAAATGAGCGGCGCGAGGATAGGTAACGGACTCTTTACGAATATGAGGGTGGTGTGCCGGGAGTGGTACACATTCCTCGTAACACATCCTCGCAACACATTCCTCCTCGCAACACAGCCCTCGCTCGCATTTCACGCTTGTTTTATATGAACAAAAACCTCGCACCGCTAAGCCCATATCCACCAGAGCTGCGCAGAGCGAGGCTAGGTAAATGAAGTGATTCTATTGGTGCTTACAATACACATTCCTCGCTACGCAGCTTAGCACAGCTCTGGTGGATGCTCAGCCTAAAATATCTTTGCCAAAGATCTAGAATGTAAAGCTACGGGTTCGCGACCGAGGCGCTTGCGCAGCACAGCGCTTGTTGCGTAAATTTGACGTCAGAGCATTTTGAACTAAAGAACGGTAGATTTTCCACCAATATTCCTCTAAACAAAGTATCCCGAAGACACGTCCGGCAGGCCTAACATGCGCAGCGCGACATAATTTTGTCGTCGTATTATCTCATGCCGAGATGAGATATAGTATGAATTATCTCGTCTCGGCACGACATAATGCGACGACAAAATTAAGTCGCGCTGCGAATGTTAGGCCTGCAGGATGATGATTATTTCCGCGGTTTGCAGTCTTTACTTAGCAAAATCCTGAAAAACATTTATAATTATTATTCATTATTATTTTAGTAAAAGCGCAACATCGTTGTCAGAATTAAGCCGCTGGACGGGCGCCGCCAATGATTTTGGCAAACGAAAACTAGCAACAATTAATTTACACAAAATCAAAGAGGAATATCCTGATTGGTCACATGTCATTGTCAAAGTATCACCTACTAGAAAACCGGTGAGTAAGACCGTTGCAGAATATATTTAGACCGACCACCATGGGCATCATCATGGTATAATAATAATATAACTCCGCCTGGTAATCTCTTCCCGCAATGTACGCATCTACGTCATCATTTGTGTTATTTGCCCACCAATAACAAAAATTTAACAACTGAAGCCGAAGTTCATTGGTTCATCAGTAGCTATCATATTAGTTCATCATCGCTTCTGGGATTTGAATTATGAATGGGAATGGAAGCCCGAAAGCAATGCCAGTGGATACGTCTATGCGGTTTTGTCTTGCGATCGACCTCAATCCAGGCGAAATAACGATAGAAATACAATATAGGTGAGAGGTGGAGACTTCTGTCATCCGCCATTTATATCCATTTATCAATGGCGCCGGTTTACTCATTTTCTTGCTATTCGTTGTTCGCTTTTGACGTCACACACAGACGTATGAAGTAATTAGTCTATTATTATATATTATATATATTATAGTACCCGAGACCTTCTGTCGTTATCTGTGAGTAAGGGAAAGGGCATTTATTTTGATTATATATGAAGTAGGTACTGTGGCCTTATTCCACAGGATTTTCATTGTTGAATAATTCATATGAAATACAGAAATAAGTAGCTATAATATGATATTTGAGAAATTTATAGCCTGTTCATCACACGGCTATACAAGGTTAGTCGGAAAGGGGGTACTAAGCCGAAAAGGTGTTAAAGTACTCATAATAATGGATAACTTTTGTTCTACAACTTTCCCTTAAACTCGATAGTTTAAGAGAAATAGCTTTTCAAAGATTTCGTAAAAAATGTGCTAAAATCTATCTGTCCATAGCTATCTATGATCAGCTGTGTTTACTATTTAGGTCATATTTGGGGTCACGGATTAGAAACTTAATTTTCTGAATTCATAACTAAAGCAGGTATGTTTTTTTTTTTTTAAAACAAAAAAAAAATTCCGTTCATTTAAAAATTATCGAATTTTGAAATTTTAACACCTGCAATAAAACAGTCATCGGTGATACTATAAGTGGCTTTCGGGGATAGTACCCCCTTTCCGACTAACCTTGTATAAAATGAGGCATTTGCGATGTGTTGGCGTTTTTACGTTAGCGCTTACGCCCGTGTTCGCCTGGACTCCCTTCTGCATTTATGAATCTTTTACTTAATGAAAAGCACAATACATAGATATTAGTATTTTAAAATTTCCAGCTTATTTCCAGATAGTGCTAAACGTGGATGTAAATGATCACGCATCGCGACAGATCAAAGTGGACCTACCGTCAGATCTTTCCTTTGGGAAATACGTTATAATGCAAGAGACTGAACAAGACAGCCTCTACTATGAATTGATATTGGCCGACTTCTATATTCTGCATCAAGCTTATCTACTGTATGTAGAACCTACAGCGAGCTGTAAGGCTACGCAGTATCATGTATCGGCGGAGTTACACGTACCGTGGGCACAAAATCATGAAAGCTTTCATTATTTTACGTGAGTATTTAAAATGAAGCGTCATATGCAGATGAAGTTTACACGGTGAAAGTTTCTTGAAGCAAGTCTCATACTATCTCTGTTTTTGTCGGAGAGAAAGACAAAGATAGCATGAGACTTGCTTCAAGAAACTTGCACCGTGTAAATGAGCCTTTATTATGATGGTTGTCGTGTCGTGACTTAACTGTAAAACTATACTGTAACTGTAAATGTGTTCTTACTAAATTCTTGACTCCCGTTAGAGTTCAAACGCTGACTTAAGGCCTTTGCCCGCAAGCGGCAGATATCAAAGGATTTTTTTAGCTCAAATAAATTTAAACCTTATTTTAATACTATTAGCACTCATATTTGCTTAGCATATAGCGGGGTGCTTCATCGTACCGCGGCATGCCAAAGCATTCCGCGGTACGGTAAATACCGAATCCTGAAGGGTATTCAATAAGATTTAAAATTATTTGAGCTTAAAAAATCTTTTGCCATGCTGTGCCGCCTGTGGGCGCAGGCCCTTTGCTACAATCACATTTTCGTACCCAAAATGCAAAAAATTACTGTTCTAAACAATCTACAAATACCTACCTACCTACAAACATTTTTACGTAGCAAGTCGATTCGCGCGTTAAATCCATGCATTGTTTTTATTCAAATTATATTTTTTTATTTAAGTTAAGTTTTATTAATAGGAATAATCATTTTCAGTCATGTAAAACAATCACCAATGAAGTTGAGATTGTTTAGAAGTAACCCTAACGTCACAAATGACTTGGAAACTACAGAGCACGTGAAAATTACCTTATTGTTAGACCCCCAGTGTACGTACACTATAAGGTAAGATTAAAAAAAAAAAAAAAAATGTTTTTATACAGGAAGATTCACATAGTGCATGAATCAGATACCAGGGCCTTAAAAGACTACAATGTGTACCAATAATACACGCTGTATTATTATTCAAATATTTTTTTGAACCGGGAAATGTGCAGCAGTGCAGATTTTTAATAGTGCAGTTTTCATCCACGGAAACTCTCAAAATATTTGGTTTTGTTTTTGTTGTTAAACAATTTGATAGTTTTTATAACTGATAACTGCACTAAAAGAAACCTAAAAATATCTGAATTAGCATACTGGAGCCGTATTATGACGTGTAAAAACCATCACTGTTCCAGTGAGAGAAAGTGACGCGGCTATGCAGGTCGTAAAGCGCCGTCACATTCTCACAACGGAACAAAAATGATTTTAATACGTCATAATACGCCACCTGATCTGACTAAACCAATTCAAGCAACGTAAATGTTTTTTATTCTAGTTATTTTTTCTAAATCTCTCTATCCATGAACTATGCAAGTTTCTTCTTAACAATTTTCTGACTTATAATATTAACAATCACATTTTAGCATATCCACGTCCTGGTACCTTCGCCTCGCCCAGCTGGCTCGCAATTACAGCCCAATCCTCGTGCCTTACATCACAGCTATAGTATTGCTAGCTACAAGAAGCAATATACTAAATCTGCAAGAACACGGCATGTGCTTGTCTATACACAGTGCACTAATGAGCGAGGTTGTCAAGCCGTATTACGCACTTGTGTTTGCAAGATTCGGCGGTACGGTTTTACTGTAAGTTGATAGTTTATTAAATTAGATTGTTTACAATACACTGGTGTTGATTGTTGCGCACTTTGACAGGACTATACAAAACTAAGGGTTTTTGTCTCTTTCTGTTTCAATAGAAAAAGAAAGTGACAGTTGCGCTTAGTCTAGTTAAGTGCTGTCAAAATATACAACAGAATCGACAATCCTATCCTTGTAAGAACACAGCACTTGTGTGTCGTCGATACACAGAGCACTCATGAGCGAGATGGTCAAGTGGTATAAAGCACTTGTGTTTGCCAGGGTCGGCGCTACGATTTGATTATAAGTTGAAAAATCATTTTACATGCAATTAATATTAGTGTCTTTAAACATATTTATTGAAATGAGACTACAGAATAGGATAATTAATATAGAATTACTGCATAAAAAGCTAGTTGCTAAGTAAGATTTGACATGTGTAAACGTCGTCAAGATCTGTGATAGATCGATAAAGTTGCACTTGTAACACCAGATGCCACCACACGCGTGCTCATTCGTCAATAGATGGAAAGTGGCCTGACGAGATAAAACGTGACCAATGAACACGCTACTTTTGCTTCACATGGTATGGCGTGTTACAAGTCTGTTCCCAGCATAAGAGTGTTCATTTGAATCTTGACACTGCCTATGCCGTTGTGACATTAATACATGGTGATTTTAAATTCACTGTTAACCTTTCAGGGCGTGAAAGTACTCATGACTATGAGCAACTTTCACTATGAGACCAACTCTGAAATAGCAAAAAAATATCAATAGGTTCTTAGAAAAATGCAATATTTACCCGATGATAATGTAGGAAACAGATGTATTTTCTTATGCTATTTCGTAGTTGGTCCCATAGTGAAATTTGTTTGTAATCATGAGTACAAATCACCGCGTATAATCTATACTAATATTATAAAAGGAAAGATTTTTATTTTTGTATGTAACGAATAAACTTAAAAACTACCTACTGGACCGATTTCAAAAATTCTTTTGCCGTTAGAAAAAATAGAATAGTATAGAATATACTTTATTGTACACCAAAATTGTAACACAGCTCTTATACAATAACAAAAAAATAACATAGAAAGCTACATTATCACCGAGTAACATAGGCTATATTTATTACTGGAATAAAATTTCTTACGCGGGCGGAGCCACACACACAGCTAGTAATATATATTTAAGGTAGATTGTACAAGGATCATTTTTTTTTTGTTAAAACCTGTATTTTATGTACCTACACTCTATACAAATAATCCAATATTCTATTATATGATCTAATCTATTGTTCCAGCACCATTCCGTTCCTAACCTTTATGTTCGAAAACTCGAGCTGGCAAAACTTGGAGTTGCAATACTTCGTTAAATCCCTGTTGGTTGTGCCTGCCTATATGACTGCGTTAGGCTTGCTGAACATCGCCACGGCAGCCGTGGTGTTAGTCATGGTGTTCTCCTCGCAGATTGTGCATAGGCTGCTGTTTAGGTATGTATTATTAATTCGTTTATTTATTTTTACAGTTATTTATTATCTACAGTTTAAAGCAATAAAATAAAATTATGGACGGTATGTACCAGCGATATGTATTAGCAGTGATAGCCTAGCAGTTGAACGCTTGCCTTCCATGCAGGAGGGTCGTGAGTTCGATCCCGGCTTGTACTTCTGACTTTTCATAATTATGTGCGGATCAGAATTTGATTATCACTTGCGTTAACGGTGAAAGAAATACATTGTGAGGAAAGCTGCAAATTTGAGAGGCCTCCATAAAGTTCTCGATGGTGTGTATAGTCCGCCAACTCGTACCAGGTCAGCTTAGTGGACTAAGGCTTGCGCCCTTCTCATTCTGAGAAGAGGCCCGTGCCCAGTATTGGGACAACACAGTAATGGGCTGATTATGTATGTATGTATGTATACAAAAAAAATATAAATAACTTCGTATGGAACAGCAAGTACACTGTCAATGACCGGGATTTCACCGTGCAGCAGGGCAATAATTAATCTAAAAACAAAATCATTAACATCGTCAGTCATTTCATTCACACTATAGTCCATTCACATGTTCTTCCATTTTATTTGTATACTGGTTTGATTTTATTTCTATTTCCTTTGATTTAACGCATAATATTCGTTTGCAAAGTTTTTATCTTTATCAGAAATATTATCGAACAGTGCAATAAATAATACAGAATGGTATTTTTTTGGAAGACAATAAACGGGTTTATTTCTCGGCCTAATTAATGATTTTTAAAAAAATATAAAAATACTGTTTTTGTTTTTTCCGAAATCGAGCTCACTTAGTCTCGTTTGACCACTTTACTCTATTTCTTATCCGTATTCTTGTTTATTATTTACCAGATTCACTTTCAAAACGTGAACGTTTTCTTCAGAATTATGTGGCGCGGTGGAGGTAGTCTCGCGGAGAAGGTGGCATCAGGTCTTCATAAGGTGCCTATGGTAGTAAGCGCAGGGCTCCTGTGTGCCGCGCCGCTGTCCTGCGGAGCCGCCGCGCTCGTCGCCGGCGCTGTTTTTTACGCATTTATGGTGAGTATATGATACGTGACGACACAGGTGTGTAGAGGTCTTCGTCTGCCGTTTGTAAGGGGTGTAAGCAGCAAGCGCACAACATCCAGCTTCCTCAAATGTCATCTAATCATTTAAACTAGTTGCATCCGACGTTTAGACTTGGTCGGTTTAGACGGTATTGTGGGATATCCAGTCAACTGAAATAACTCCAGGCCGGTAATTAGCTTAGCCTTTAAAAAACGTTTCGGTCTGCGGTCACCTTTACGCCAAACGAGCAAATGTCTGAGTGGAATACTTAATCTTTATGGCCACTCGATCACACCGACCGAGTGGCCTATATCTAGGCCTATGATAAGCTGAATAGAGGTCAAGCAAGCTCTACTACTTCTATGACCTCTATTATTAAATAGAGGTCATAGAAGTAGAAGAGCTCCTTATGAAAGAGCTCGTCCGGGTAAGTACTGACAATCTAACTATTTATGCCGCCAAGACGCTTTGCTGTGTTACTTTTAGAAGGGTATGGGTGTCGGTGAGATTACAGGCACATGAGATTTTCCAACTTTCCCCCTAAAGTTGGCAATGCATCAGCAATCCTCTTGGTGCTGTAGTTATAGGTGTATGTAAGCCGCGGTAACCCCTTTCCATCAGGTTCCACACCGTTAATTCAGCCCTCATCAAGCTGTCTCCCTCCCAGTCCTCCCGCCAGCAACGCCCGCTGAGGTCCGAGTCCCATTACGGGTCGCCTTCAGTGCTGTTGTTGCTATAGTAGTCATGATGTTAGTAGTAGTAATAGTAGTTAGCTTAGGTTAAATATTTTTCTCGTCCCTATTGGTTGGAGACCATTTAGGTTTCGGCAGTAACTGACCGGTTACGTAGAAACGGTCCGCAAGACAATCTACAAGTAGTCGAATCACACTACAAAACTTTAAGGATTATTGCTACGATAAATGGAATGATTAACTAAAAGGAATTTGGTATAAAATTATACAAAATGAGCCTCCACGTCTCCCATGGTTTGATAGTAATGCCATTAGCCGTGGTACTGTTGTTACTGCTCATCGGGTTCATTCCGGACACATGCCGCTGATGGCTTTTGCGTATCTTATGAAAAAGGTAAACTCGCCCAACTGCGAGGTTTGCGGTAAAAGAGAAGATGTGCAAAATCTCTTAGTGGGGTGTGTCAGGAACGAACCTGAGAGAAATAGAATAATTAGAGAATTAAATATAAATAGGTTAAAAGTAGGCATATTTCATAATTTACTGGCTCGGCCTATGTCCCGTGAGGCTAAAATGATTTATACTTTAGTTAATATTTAAAGCACTGTTTTTGTTTGTTTTTCTTTATAAGTTAGATCAAGATAAGGTTATGATGGGGCTTGCATGAGCTGTTTTTAAAAGTCCCTGATAAAAATAAAGATAAAAAGAATGTAGTCGAATCTGAAAAAAACGTCAACATTTTATCATAAAAAAAACGCAACCCTCTAAAGAGATTAACATTCTTTTACAGATCTCCAAAATGTATGAAGAATACCTCGAAGATTACGTATACAAACTACTAGCGAAATTAGGGTCTAGAATATGCCTCATGTTTAAGAAGAACAAAAATACCAATGAGACTGAAACTAGTCTTGTAAAACCGAGTTCATCTACGGAACTTACTAGTCAAAATAAGAAGGGTAAGAAGAAAAATGGAACGAAATTGACGTCAGAGAAGGGTTGTCAAGCGACTGAAAACAAGATAAAGGATACGTATTTGGACGTGAATATGGAACTCAATGGTTTGAATTTCCACATGATGATGTTTTCCATGTGGCTGGCAGTGACTATAGTCAATGTACCCGCGTTGTTGACGTGGGCTAGGAACTTTTCGTAAGTTGATTTGTTCTTTTCTAACCATTTCTATGTTTGAGTCAGCGTCCAGTCTAACCATATGCGGCTGAATATTAATTTATACAGGATGTAAACGAAATTATGTAATTCCTTCAAACCTCGTGATGTACTGCTAGCATAGATTAACCCAACACGAGATACCATTGGATTTAATAAAAAAAAATATTACAAATAGTAAACATGTGTTCTTAACGTGAGGCATTTTAGCGCCCGGAGCGAATTGCGCGGTTATCGTTCGCCGCGCGGTCGTTTAACTACAGTGTATAGGCTTAATCTATGTCAGCAGTACATCACAAGGTTTGAAGGAATTACATGATTTCGTTGACGCCCTGTATAGATCAAATTTCTTCGTTATTTGAAATTGCAAGGATGTAGAATTTATTTTATATTTATTTGAGACGAGATATTTAAAATGAGCCCGACAATCCTCACCAGGAGGCCTACTGCGAAAAACGAACGACGAAATTTCGGTTCGAAACGAAACAACGACGAACAACAAAGTTATAAATATACGATTAAAGTATTGTCAAATAATGAACTATTAGATGTCAATTAACATCCCACCAAAAATATTCTGTAAAAAACCAGCCAAGTCTCGATGGAGCTGCTTGTTTATCTCTAAAAAGTAATGGAATCTAGACAAAGTCGTGCCAAGTCTAAGGTTCCTTACTGCGATTTCTTTATTATTATAGTTAATGTTGTGTGACTTGGCCGTTGAACATTCTTTGTACGTTAGTGGGTACAAGTCAACGGGACAAGTACAGACGGACTTCTATCAATGATTAGAAGTCCGTCTGTACTGGAAATTTTGTTTTATACTGTTTGTTTTTAGGCTCGCCTATACATAAGTATTATTGAAATACGCAGCTTTATCAAGCCTACAATTGACTGGTTATTGAATCAACGTTTTCCGAGTGGCAATTTTCCATCGCCATAGGTAACGGTTCTGGCGACAGATTGGTGCAATGGTGTCATGGAGCACCTGGTTTTGTACCCTTGTGTACCCTTCAATGGCCAAGTCACACAACATTAACTATAATAATAAAGAAATCGCAGTAAGGAACCTTAGACTTGGCACGACTTTGTCTAGATTTCATTACTTTTTAGAGATAAACAAGCAGCTCCATCGAGACTTGGCTAGTTTTTTACAGAATGTTTTTGGTTGGATTTCACTTCTTTTTGTAGAGACGTGGTCATATTGATTTATTTTATTAGATTTTCTTATTTGACACAGTTTCTTTCTTTTTAGGAGTAGTTTTTTTATTATTACAAATCTTTCTTTTCTTTTTTTCCGGTTCTGATTCTTGTACAGTAGCAACAGTTTTTCGTATTGCCCATTCGCGTTCATAATTTATTATTTTAGACGGTTTAGACGGTTTAATTTCTGAAAGATCGGCGCGGTATTTACGCCTAAGCCGGCTGTATTCGGTGATCGCTGAAGCTTGAGCTTTTATACTCTTGAAGTCAACATTTATGAGGTCCACCCCATGAAGATTGGTTACTCGTGAAAGCACCACGTAGACTTGGCCACAATAGAATATGGAGGTGCCAATGTCCATGTTTGCAATGACAGTCGATTTTTTGTGTACCAATAGTAGAAGGGGGCATTACCATATCTCTAATACAGCTGAGACCAGCTGAGGGTTCTTCATCAGATACTTCAGACCTTCGATTTTTGACATCAAATGAAGCGGCCTACCAAGTTGAATATTATGAACGCGAATGGGCAATACGAAAAACTGTTGCTACTGATCTCTAATAGTTTGGTTGGGCTCTTGTGTTTTCTAATCAGGGTCACCAGGTACTCCAGATCTTCGATTATCCTAGTTTTTATAGTTTTCCCTTTATGTGGCCATTAAATCCTAACTCTGTACCAAATTTCAGCTCTCTGAGTTTATGGGAAGTACTAGTTCTATTCTGATGCTCATGAGTGAGTGAGTGAGTGAGTGAGTGTCATAAATGCGACACTTTGCTTTTGCTTAACTTCGGAACTAAATGACCTACAGACGTGAAATTTTGGATTTTAAGTATGTAATTATAGCTTACTGGATGACGAAAATTTCTGCGTTCTGGTTTTATCCAGAAGTCCTCAAATAGGGGCCTGAAAATGCGGCGAAATGGTTCCAGTAAAGGATGGTACGGCAGTGTTTGCTTCGCGCTCGACTTGGCGGGGGCACTGCCGTGCCCCCCGATTTGGGATTAGGGTGAACGAAATAGCTGCCTCGTTTGTATTTGTGCCCGGTTGATGGCAATAGACTTGCCCCCTTACATGGGACTTAAACATAACGGCGAAATGAGGGTGTTACTATACACCTCTGCCCAACCCTTTGAGGAAAACAGGCATGATGTTTTATGTATGTGAACGAAATTAAAAAGTCAAATCGCAAAATCATATCGATCGTCGGATCCGAAACACTTCTGTGGTTGGATTTTCGAAATAGGCCCCAAGGCAAGCGTTGTGGGTTGAGGCTTAAACCTTTCTCATTTTGAGAAGAGGCCCGTGCCCAACAGTGGGATTGTAATAGACTGATTATGTTATTAGGAAAAAAATTTAAATGCTCTGTATTATTTTAGATACAGCATTGTGTTGAAACCTGATACGTCGTATCAACCTGGTCTTGTGATGTCTGCTTGTTCCACTTTTGTGTGGCAGATGAATGCGCCGAGGAGAAACCTGTAAGTATAAGCATAGTAATAGAAATTTAATGAGATTTTAATTAATTCGGTTCTAGATTTGTTATTCACATGACATTCAGGCTTCGAAAAACGCCGTTCGACGTGCCTCGTAAAAAGTGATTGTCATGTAGGTAAAGCTTTATTAACGACGGCATAATGTTTCACGAAACAGCACAATTTTATTTCACCCCTGGGTATTTCCCCACAAAAACCCCAACTTCAGTTTGCCAGACCTGTAATTTGTGACGCGCCTGTGACCACTAGACTAGTCTGGCAGTTTCTTTTTATACATAAACAGCTGTTCTCCCGCGGCTGTGCCCGCGTAAATAATTTGACTACAGCGCCACCTAACGGATCCCAGCATAGCTACGAATCATCGTCTCGACAAAACAAATATATTGTGTAAACATGACTTCAATCGGTAAAGTCATTCTGAAGTTAAGGCGTGACCAAGGGAAATAGGAATTCATTTTTATATACATACTAGCGGACCCAACAGACGTCGTCCTGCCCGGAAAATTTGGTGACATACCGACAGCAGCGCCACCTACCGGGTCCACTTGTGAATCTAAACCATCCAGGGCGCCACCCAAACGCATACAAAAAAATCATTCAAATCGGTCCAGCCGTTTAGGAGGAGTTCAGTGACATACACACGTACAGTCGAATTATACAATGTGGATACGACAATACGACAATAAATGAAAACACTGTCAATACTACTTCATAAGAGTAATTTTAAACTATAAAAAAAAACTAACATCGAAATTAAAAAAATGATTTTTTCAAACAAACTAAATAGCACAAAAATGGAAACAAAATAGAACACCATTTGCGAATATTGGTTCACTAACCTGTCATAAGAGCGGCAACAGCGCGGTGCAGTGTCATTTTACGACATGATCTTTTGGCGCTAATGCTGAATAAAAACATCATACTATTTCGACGTTTCGAGTCATTATTTATCAAATTATTAATCACAATCACTTTGTTGAATCACATAGTTTGAGTTATTAAATTTTTTAATTTTCAATATGTCCACCATGAACACGAATGCACAAATTACACCGTCTTACAATGTTATTTCTAACTCTTGATAAGAGGTCTTGATTCACACGAAATTGTCGAGCTATCCTACGCAAACTAGACGTAGGATTGCGTGCAAAATAATTTAAAATTTGTTCGTCTAGGTTCACTCTTTCATGTGGAGGAGCACTACCCAAATGCGGGATTAAGGATTGATTTTCACGTATCCTCTGGACAGCTTGAACAATAGTGCGGCCATTGGTAGGACAAACACGGGTGTTCCCGCTCTTGGTATGTCCGTATAGCTAAAGAGGCGTTTCCGTGACATTCCCCATAAATTAAAATCATGCCGGTGTACTCCGAAGCTGTGTAATTATACCGAGGCATGGTAATTAAAAAAAACTAAAGTATAATATTGTAACACTAAGTAAGCGTCTAATTACGCATAATTCACTAACAATTTAACTAGGTACTTATTCTAAATTACGTGTCCTGTCACTATAAAAATAAAGCACCAATTTTGCACAATTAACACTTCTCAAAGTTATAATAAATCATAAACAAAACGAGCGGTGTCACTTCAAAGCCGTGCCGCTTCCGCGGCGGAACTCGGGCGCTTCCGAAATTGCAAAGTAATGATGCGTGCAACGTCACAGGATCGCGGCGACACAATGACCTACATTATGTAGGCCGCAGGCGCAGGTTTTCAACAAGAAAACGAAATAGAAACACAATAGATGAATCTAGATTTGTCCCTTTCGCACATACTTAATTTTAGATTGACATGAGTGCGTAATATGAAGTAATAACTTCCGCATGCATTTTTTACTTTCTTATAGCTAATTCTGAGTCTTATCACTCAAGCATAAGGTATAATATGCATTAATTTACACCGGAAGAACAAATTTGGCGAAAGTTTTTTAAGCGGCGAGTTGGCAACGTGTTCTAATACCGATGCGGGGGGTCCTTAACCCATTCGGTGATAGCTTAGTAACCGATACATCATGTAGAAAATGTTAAAAATGAAAAATAATGTCCGGTGACTAAACTATCGCATATAATTGATTGAATTTTTGTATGCAGACTTGGATCGTCAATAGATATACGAAGTTTAATTTATTGTCGTATTATCGTATCCACATTGTATATAGAAAGATAATTGTGATTTTATTTGCAGGAGGCACTACGAATCTGTTGCAGCATTACTATTAACTATGGCAGTCTTCCTATTAGCGTTAGGTCCTCTATCCTTAACCGTCGTTAACTACGGCGTAACATTAATGTTCGTCGTCATAACTGTGCAGCAAGTTTGCGATACGGAAGAAAATGTACGCTTAAATGTATACCAGGAAAATACTGATAGCATAGACGGTGATAGTGAAAAGGATAAAGATAGTGAAAGTGAAGAAAACGAACCCAGTGAGAAAGGCCAGGGTGAGAAATTTGGAGAGAACAGTGAACCAACAAATGAGAGTACCGATAAGTCGGATACAGTAATTGATGATTGTGACGTGTGCAACGAAAGTAGAATATTCAACGTTCTAAAACGCCTTAGAGACAAATTAAGCTATAGTGAAAATTTATAGTGCACTATTCGATATCCCTGTAATTGTATCTGCATTTTACAAGCTTTTATTATCTAACACCTACAGGCCTAGCCCACTACGAGTTTTGTATTAACTAGTTTTAATTCTATTCAACGATTTGGTATAATCTGGGACGTTTTGTCAGTAGTGCGTGCTAGGCTGTGCGGTATTAATGGCTATTTTAACGTCGATTAAAAATGTACTAAAAGGCAAGAATGAATGCTGGTCATCCAATAGCTTGTGTTACTTTATTTTAGGTAATTAAATAAAGAGAAATAATCGAGACAAGCTTTCGGATGACGAAATGCATTAGTTATTTTCTTCTTTTTAGTATATTTTTAATAAAAATAGAAGCTTGGAAACTTTTTATTATAATTTATTTTAAACTACTTTTATCCAGTGAGGTAAGTGTGAAATCTTTAAAAACTTAACTTATATTTCTTAAATGTTTTTCATTGTTTATACGACAGATATTGAACAAAAAAAAGAAAAATTAAGTTTCATTTTTAAAACCATAATTATCATAAAATTATCATACTACCTCATTTTTTCCTTATAGCAAAATATTTTCACTTTTTATTGATTGTATCAAATTTTTAATATAGGTACATACCTACATAATAATCACACTTAGCATACTACTTCTTACATTATTTTCTTAAAATGCTCGTCCCTTTATACCTACTGCACGTAGAATCCTAGTTTAGAGCCAAAATCACAATTTACTATATAGAATTTACTGTATTCCTAAAAACTTCTTATTAGCAACAATAAGTACTTGAGATTAGTATGTTTGAGAGTATAATGTTATTTTGTATTAGGTAGGTATGTAGCATAGGTCGCCCCTGGGCATATTTTCTTCTAAAACTTAGTGATATACATGGCAGAGAAGTTTCTTGCCGTGGTCCTAGCTGTACAGAGCAATAGATACATTGCATAGCATTTTGAAACAAAGAAAACATATCTTGCACAAAATTGCACTGATCGAGAGGGGTTTAAGTAAGCCACGTAGGCCTTAAGCGTACGTGGCGACCGTTAAATGGCATCAATGTGACTTTCTGCCTAGCTAGGATTTGGCCCAAAACCTTTTTGAATCATGATCAGTTAGCAAGTCAATACAGTAACCAAGCCGATTTGTATTATCACAGGGGTGTCCCATTCAATTGCCTTCAAGCACTCATTTTATACAAGGCTGGGACTGTGTCAATAGCTGGTTATATAGCAGTGATAGCCTAGTGGTGTGACCGTCGGACTGTTCTGGTCTCAAGTTTGACCCAAGGCACGCACCTCTGACTTTTCGGGTTCATGTGCGTATTGTATAATTATCACTTGCTTAAAGACGGAGAAGGAAAACATAGTGAGGAAACCGGCATGCCTGAGAGATATTTCTCGACGGCATGTGAAGCCAGAGGCCCATGGGCGGAATAAACTTAGACACCAGGTTAGTCACTAACTACACGAAAAGAAGAAGAAATAGCTGGTTTTTTTACTGGACTGGCCTGCTTATTGGCCTCGTGTCCAAAAGGCTCTAAATTAAATGTGCCAGTGTCTGCACTAATGATGACCTAAAACCATGTATCCATATACAACATGACAGTGATAGAAATAAATATAATTACTGTGGTGTAGAGCATATTAACTAGACTGATATTGTAGCAGTCCTCGCCTGATTTAGTCTTCCATTGTATTACTGGGTATATTTTTCAAAGCTCTATTTGCTAACTATAGTCTTGCCACAGCTTCCAGTAAGTCAAATTATAACAGATAAATTATGTAAGTGATAGGTAATAATAATTTTGTCATGCACAATAATTATCTTTATGTTAAAGTACCTATTGGTATGAATGGATCGTATTTGTGTAATTATTCATTTAAACGTAATAATTGTAAAGCAATACTAGTCCAAATAATTGTCTTTTACGCTGTAATATAATCATGATTAAATATTTAAGTAATATAGTAGACTCAGATGAAATATTTACTATTTTTGACATCTCATACAATAAGGGAACGTACGCATACTACGTGACCCGTTCAGGGGGGGTCTTCAAAATACCACGCTTGGTCACAGGGGCACTTGGTCATAACACTACGGGTGGTCGCCGAGGGGGGAGGGGGGTAAAAAATTGTAAAAAATGGGTCACGTAGTATGGGTACGTTCCCTAATGTACCCTGTGTACACAACACATATCTGAAAGGTGCTTTCATTGTTGAATCACCAGAGTAGTGGTGCTATTTGGAACATGAAAACTTCTAAATCATCGTCAATGTTTAACACTTTCATTGCCCACAACCTAGCTTCCAGGTTTCAAATACTAGGTAATTATTAGGGATCTCTATATACCTAATTAAAATTTTATGATGGAAATTTCATTATTTGATATTAGTATGTAACTCCTCAATCAGATTTTAAATAAAAACTACAATTTATATTTTTTTTGTAAGGTTCATAGGATGCTTTTAATTCATTTTTGTCTGTTTAATCTGTATATTGAGTTCGTAAAAACGTTATTGCCTGATTATTTTTGTTTAGAGTGAAAGAACTTTACACAATGCTGAATTAATCATAAGTTTTGTTGATATTGTAATAAAACCAATATGAACCTTAAAAGCTATTTTATTTGAGAGTAATGAAACACACAGCTGTTTGGAATACACTTATAGTCATGATAGTGGCCGAATTTGTTTCGAAATGCTTCATTTTTTCCCCTTTTTGCCTGATGGTTTCTCTTCATTATTTCTTGGGTTCTGCCAGTTTAGTGGGTTGCGGCGGTACATCGGCCATGGTGGAACGGTCAAGATCGCAGCTAAGATGAATCCGGCTCCCAAAATATATACAGATTGAGAGAACTGTTGAACGATGTAACCCCATACGAATCCAACTATGCTGAATAGCGTGATTATAGCTCTGTATAACTTCTCAGCTTTTGCTTGGCCAACGTAGTCAATATGAGTGGGTATTGAGGTGAAGAAATCCATATTCAATAAAATAGTCACTTTAAAATTGAGAAAATATCCAACTTGCAAACTAACCAAAATCCACAACAAATTGAAGACGTTTTGACAACGTCAAATGACACGTCATGTAATAATGTTTCGGTATATCAACCAAGAATATAATTCTAAAGCCTGGAACACATTAGTATCATTTTAGACGTGCTCTAATAAAAGGCTCCACGAAAATAATGTTAACACCTTAATTTCATAACATGGGCTCTAATTTCCTATAACTCGAATAGCTGTTATTTTAAATACAGGTAAAACAACGAGCAGCTTTCTAAAAACGAAAGCAGATATGGCAACACCACCGTAACCCCTCATCACAACCAATCAAAATGAGTTCAATTGACATTATTCATAGTATTAACTCGTTCTGATTGGTTGTAATGAAGGCTTACGGTGGAGTTGTCATCTTCCTTCGTTTTGTGTAGGTAGGACAAAATGGGAGGACCATTCATTGATCACGGCTTGGAAAGAGCCTGTTCATCATACTGATCCCCTAGATATTATATTATCATTAATTCTAGAATATAAATAGAATTGAATAGGCTGATGGAACTTTCTAGCTAGAATATCTTCGCATTATTATTTATGTGGGACAATATTCAGTGTCTTAGACAAAACATAAAAAAAAAACAAAATTACCACAATTAACACGGTTCTACTATTTTAGTAATTGTATAAGTACCTATTTTATTAAAAATAAATATAGAAGAGTTATTTTGCTTTATTTGAAATAGTTTGATAAATCACATTGAATACCTTGCATAAAAATAATCTTGAAAATTATTTTTGTATTCTTTACGCTGATGTGGAACCAGGCCCGGACTGGCCATACGGGGAAATCGGGCAAATGTCCGATGGGCCGGATGCCCGAATGAGCCTGATGGGCCGGTCACACAGTCGGAGAAATTGAAAGAGTGAGGGGAACGTCAAAAAAAAAGGTTGTCCAACTATATCGTCTATCGCTTGAAAAAGAAGCCGCAAAATTGTTTGTGTTTGTAAATGCACCCAAGATACAGGAGAAAGAGTGAAGGGAGTGTCTAAAAAAAAATACGTTGTCCGTCTAATCGCTTGGGAATTACTTTTTTTGCCAGCACTGGGCCGACCGTCTCTCAAATGCCTGGGCCGATTTCAGGTCCCAGTCCGGCCCTGTGTGGAACAATTGTGAAAATGTATCATTACAAATTTTTATTGATTATAAACTATTTTATTTTAATTTGCAAGTAATTTGGGGTATTAGCATTACCTTTTACGACAAATTAGGTCTTTAAAAATAAATAAAGGTAGGTAATCTGAACGTTTATAGCAATACTACCTACCACTTTTCCGTCAGTCGATTGTCAACATTCAGTACGATCAGACTCATTAGGTTAATTTTTAGTTAACAACAAAGATAATTAGTTTTATTTTCAAAAAGTACAACAAACAAAATTAAGAAACAAAATGACAACTTTCAAGCAAGTTCCTCTCACATGCGGTGGCCATACTAGACCAGTCGTGCATTTGGATTTTAGTGACGTTACAAAAGATGGGTATTATTTAATTTCGGCCTGCAAAGGTGAGTTTTGACGACTAATTTGTAATCAGTGTGCCCTATCGCCTTGGTCTATATTTGAGTGGAAGTCTTGCAAGTGTATTGGTGTGTGTTAGTAGTGTTTAAGCGTGACAGATGTTGGTGACGAGATGAGATGGTGTTCGAAAGGCCTTCACTTTTCTTATTTGTGTGGAGTTGTCCGCTCGGCCGGTGTGCATTCTATGCATATTGTGACCTTCTCTTTCCGGACATGCAGGAAGTACCTTGAGTATCCGCTCGTATGTTTCCTCGGCTGCTCGCCTTGATGACTGCGCTCGTGCTTTTTATTCACGTACCGGCAGCATGATATACAAGTTCCACGCCTTTGTGTACACTTGAATTGTTGTAGGCATTAATTTTTGTTCCTATGTTGAATGTTGACATTTCACCCATTGTGGGTCACCTTGTGCTCACTCAAGGTTTGTCAAAGTACTTGACATTAATGTTTACATTATGGAAGGGCTTGAAAACATGTCACTAAGCTACTTTCAATATGTCTGTATAAGGAAAATAGTCAATAACACTTAATGATATAATTGTACCTTCCTATCATTGTTCTTTTATGTGTACACTATCTATCATTAATATCTGATATACTTGATCTTTAGCTAGCATTATAATCAAAATTATAACTTACTAGTTGATGTATTATAAATAGATGGTCATAGTAATCTTATTGGAAAGCTGTTCTTCTGATAATTGTTTTGTTTTAACAGCAGTAGTTTATTTTCTGGAAAGGACCTTACTGCCACATATTATTGTCAACTTGCAACTGTCTGGCAGGTTAATATTAAATTGTTTGAATGGGATTTATACTATAATATTGTAACTTTGTTTTATTTTATGAGGAAAATTGAAAGATATTATCATTTGCATACAATGATAGGAAGATACACTCATTCAGATTTGTTAATAAGTACTTGAGTAACAAATGTTCTGTGAATGAATATTAAATTTCCCCCTACAGTGTGTTTTATTTAACTGGGCTTATCCTAAACCAGAGGAGCAACAGGAAAACCATCTTTCAAGACATTTGCTCATTATTTTATGAAAACAATAATGGCTTATTTAAGTTTTTGGCCAAGCGTTATCTTTCCATAAAAATGATTACAGATGGCCATTTTTTTATTGCACCAATTGATTCAGTTTCACCTATTTCGGTTTGGAGAAATTTTATTTACATGGAAAGTTCACACTTGACCAAATAATTAAATAAGTCAATATTATTTTTATAAAAAATTACAAAATTTCTTTAAACCGTTTTCCTGTAGCTCCTTTAGCTTAGAACTTCTCCATACAGTCCTAATTAAATAAAACATGCTATATTTTAGTTACTTCTTGTTTTAAATGTACTTATCAATACTTTTTTAAATTCCTAAATAATAGCTTTTTCTAATAAAGCTTTATTATATCCATTTTATAACTATATTTTATGAAATATATATAAGTATATTTCTATATAAATTTATTTATGTATTATGAAAAAATATGGTTTGATTTCAAGAATTGTTCATGGCTGGTTAGTATTTCATATAATCATATTCATATAATATTATAAAGAGGAAAGATTTGTATTTTTGAATTTTTGTATGTAACGAATAAACTTAAAAACTACTGGACCGATTTTAAAAAATCTTTTGACGTTAGAAAGCTCCATTATCACTGAGTAACATAGGTTACGGGCGGAGCCGTGAGGACACAGCTAGTATTTCATATCCATTAAACCCCTTACAACCAAATGGTCTATGTCCATATCTAAGCCACTAGTTAAATTCAAGCTTTATTAGCAACACATTGTAATATTAATGAATTCCTTTTTAGATGGCAAGCCCATGTTACGACAAGGTGAAACAGGCGATTGGATTGGCACATTTGAAGGTCACAAAGGAGCAGTGTGGGGGGTAGCTTTGACGCAAAATGCTCATGTTGCTGCTAGTGGAGCTGCTGATTTCTCAGGTAAAAATTGTTCTATGGTTTCTTTTATAAGTAATATGATGATTCACATTTCCTGATTCATAATACTATGAATGATGACGATAATGAGAAGAGAAAATGTTACAGTATGTTGTGTTTAGTATTTTTTTTGTAAAAAATACAACTGTTCTATTTTGTAATTCAAATTAGCATAATATGTTTAAAAGTATTAATAATTTGCTGTATGGTGCATAGTTGATTAGTTTCGCGATGTAACAAATCTATTGTATCATTCAAATTATCAGTTGTGACCGCAACATTATCTAGGTTTTAATGATAAAACAATGTTGGGGACTGTACAATGTTATTACAGAAAAGTAATAGAAAACATCTCTGTTTCTTGTTACTTTATTTTTAGACACTACTGACCCCCACGAATTTATTGTGAATGCATGTATGTGTCTATGTGGGTGTTATTCTATGATAGTTTAGGTACCTACTATAATCTATTCCCAGTATTTAATCTAGGCACTGAGCTCTGAAACGTGTTATTTTTCAAATGCAAATATAGTGCTTTTGTGTTCAATGCAGTTCTTTATTGTTCCAAATATAAACTTTCAAAAGTTCAATTTTTCTATCAAAACATAACCACAACCATAAATCAATTCTATTTTTAACAATATTTCTAATAACATTACAGCAAAAATATGGGATGCCCGATACGGTGAAGTGGTTCACACTTTCGACCATGAACACATAGTAAAGAGTGTAAACTTTAATGCTGACGACACGCTACTTCTCACTGCCAGCAACGAGAAACTCATACGAGTGTTTGACCTCAACAAACCTGAAGCAGGAGGTTAGTTCATTATACTTTTATGTATGATAAGGATAATAACTACTTCCTTTAATAGTTTGTTATCTCTACATAATTATTTATGTATAAATTATAAACCTAAGATGTATTATAAATAGAACTGAAAAATTTAACTATTTTGATGTTCTAATTAGTTACCAACTAGTCAAGAACCAATTGAACTGGTTAAGGCGTGGCACAACACTTGTTTAACTATTTCGAAACCAGGTGTTATTATGTTTTTCTGAAATATAATCTTGTGTTGTCTTAAGTGGTCTTGTCATAGATAGTAAAACCTTTTCTATGTAGACTACTCGTAAATAATAACTATTGCGTTATTATTTACGTTAAGTTAAGAAAGCATTAATTAGCAAACAAGATAAATAGTATCTTAAATAATCAACATACTTGTGCAGTAAACTGAGAAGATCTTTTGAATGGGGGTTTTCAAATTGTTTATTAAGTATTAAACATTTTGATTTATATTTCTCGATGTTATTGTACCCAGAGCAATCAACGACATTATTTTATGTTCATAAGTGTTGCACATCACGTAGTTCTTTATATTGATAAAGTCTCATATAATTTTATAACAATTTCCAGCATTGGAGAAAATAAGCGCGCACTCTAATAGCATCAGACACGCAGTCTTCCTTCATAACTCACGCATAGTCAGTGTGAGTGATGATCTCACAATGAGAGTCTGGGATCGTACTAGTGGACAGGTAAAGTCTAAACTAAATGTACTTTAGTATACAGTATTATTGTAGTGTTCCTCATAAATACTTGTCATTCGCGGACTTTACGTGATGAATAATATTTGAATTAAAATTTCAATCAATTTCCACACGGCGATGTCATCGCGGCTATAGTTGGTATTGAATTTAACGGCACGGTGAGACTATCGCCGCGATACACTCGCTCGTGGCGATAGCGCCTTAAGGTGAGTTTCGAGGCCACGCATCAGACGGAAGAATATTGATTTATATGACAATGTCTCCGACTTACGGCGGCTACCGCTCGGCAAATCGTCATTCGTGACGCGTAGCTGTCAAGTGCCCTCGCTACCTGCTGTTTGCAGCGTATCTCTGAAACATATACTTACACTTATATGAAGAATAAATTAAAAAAAACCTTTATAATGCATAAGTAACTCAACTACCACTAGAGATAATCTCTAACCAACATTTTTATTTACTTTTCAGGAGGTCCAGAAGGTAGAGTTCCCAACCATACCTAACAGTTTAGAACTGTCAAGAGACGGAGCTATATTGACAGTAGCTCACGGTAAGATTTTATAGCTTCTTGGGTTTTATCTAATTTATTCTTTGACGTCGTAGCTTATTGTGACATGGTCTATTACGTGTGACCTTAATACGAATTTATATTTCAATTCAAGAGCAGATCAAGATCAAGTTACGCATTAAAACATACCACAGCTGCGTATTTGCGTAAATACAGCCTTAAGCATTCCTCTTACAATGATTTTGTAAAGAATTGCAATAGATTACTTGGTTGGCCATGACCCTACTATGTGCTGACGGGAGAAATAGTACATACGATCGTGTTTAAAAAAAAACTAAACCATTGGACGGACTGATTAAAAAAGAACAAAAACAATTACATCGCCATTTTGTATGACCTCGCATTTCTTTTGACTTTGTTACTTTCATTATTTTTTTTTTACTTTCATGTCTTTACAAAGTTTCTGTATCATCATTGCTAAGATTTTTTTTATTTTTTAAATTCCAGGTACAAACGTATCTTTCTATTCGTCCGACACAATGCGCAAGATGCGCGAATTCCCAGTGCCAACGAAATGTTACTCAGCGTCGCTTGCGCCTAGCCGGGCCACTTTTGTGTGCGGCGGCGAAGACTTGAAAGTCTATAAATTTGATTATAATACTGGAACAGAACTCGGTGAGTTGCGTGTTTTGTGTTTTATTCTTGTCTCTTCCTTGAGAATGCCAAGCTTCACATGTTTATTGTGCTATCTTATACTGAGACTGAAGGGAGTGTGCTCTTTACCCTTTCCGTGTAGATGGCAATCTGCCATACATATTGTATTGTATAGTTCGTGGTTTAACATACACTTCGAGAGACAGAAGAGTTTCGATATGTAAAGAATGCTCACATATTCTTTGTATAAACCGTGGCATAAACCGCAGGATAACAGAAAGAATGATCGGCGCGGGTGTCATTGAGCTCAGAGCGTAGAAACTAAATTCACCGTAAGACGAAATTGTCTTCGAAATAAACCCTATCAATCTAATATAAATAATTTTCCATGTAAGTCACATTCCCGTATGTGTTGTAGAATCAAACAAAGGTCACTTCGGGCCCGTGCACTGCGTGCGGTGGTCCCCGGACGGCGAGCTGTACGCGACGGGGTCGGAGGACGGCACGGTGCGGCTGTGGCAGGCCGTGCCGGGCCGCGTGTACGGCCTGTGGCGGCGCAGCAACGAACACACGCCGCAGGTCAACGGGTTCAAGGAGGTCGCGGCCAACTGATATCACTGGCCTTTCCATACGGTGAGTACACCACCACACTTAGCATTACAAGGCGACCTAACTTAAATTCGACTGCAGTCCTGTTGCACCGTCATTTTGGGCGGTCGATTATATATTTTGAGGCAATCAACATCGATTGGTCGACGTCGATCGACCGTAATCTAGTTGCACCTTTATAATTCCTTACTACTTAAAATTATTTGATTGCTTCAGGATCAAGGAGCAGTGACAGTGCAATCAAAATTGATCACTTGGTGGCATCACTGTGTTGTGGTGTAGTTGTCACCAGGCCATGTGTATAATGAACTTAAGGGGGGCTAGCCTGAAAAATCAAGACTTTTTAAGTATTCAAGGTAAATTTTAAGAGTTTGTGTTGTTTATTTTTTTGCAACACTAATTTTTTATACTCAGACCTAATGTATTTATTGTAAAAAGGAACTAAATAGACTTGATATGCAACAAAATAAAGTGATTTGTAAATATTTTAAGACTTTTGATTTTTATTTGTTGAATCCAGAAATGCTGAAAATCCTGTATTGTCGTCTAGTCGTAGTAAGTGAAAGCGCTTCCACAATTAATGAAACTGCAGCGCGAGATGATGCCCTGAATGCAGATCGTTCGATAGCGGACTTCTCCGCAGTGTAGTGAGCGCCTGTACGAATACGTACTGCATTCGGTGTAGGCAAGCTTTAGCTTATTTATTTGTAATTTGTTATATTCGTTCATGTTCAATCGTGATACATGAATTCGCTTATTCTTTTCGTTAGATAAATGAAGCAAAAGTAGATGGAGTAAATGTAGTAGAGATCCGTGAAAGATTTCGTCAGGGGAAGTACTCACCAACATACCTATTTCTGCCAAGCAGCTTTGTCGTGTTCTGGTTTGAAGGGTAAGGGTGCCGTGAACTTACAGGACATGAGACTTCAATTTTGCCTCTAAGGTTGGCAACGCATCTGCAATCCTTTTGAGATTATAATTATACGCGGCGGTAACCACACATCAGGTGGGCAGTAGAACTGTGTGCCAAACTAAGAGATAAAAAAACATAACGACAAAAACTCTTACTACTTAGATAATACAAATAAAACGACATTATAAATAAAAAAAATATTTATATTCAATTTTCGTTGTCTAGGTGAGATTTTCATATCATAAAACTAAAAATATTAAAACTAAAGAACGTGTTACACTTAATTACTCCAATATATTACAAAATAATTTACAAGAACCTATAATCCTAGGCACAACTAGGCAGTGAATTTAATTATTATAGTGAGCTAGACACAAGTATTATAATTATTCGAGACTAACTTTTGGCCTCAGCTTTTCTCCCACAATAGGGAATCTGGTTAAGATTAATAACAGTATGGTAACATCAGTAAAGTGGATAGGTTAACAATAACCAATTTTGGTTACTATTAACTTGTTATCGACAGCGTATCTTCGTCAATTAAAGCTCAAGATGACCGCGTTATAAAATATTTGTTAAATGTTTAAGAAGCAAAGTTGAATGAACAGACCAACATTTTTGTGGAAGATAATCGTACTCGACTAAAGTAGAAATAACAATAGCTTTATTATCTAATTGGCCGAAGAGAATAACGGCATGAAATCACTCCTAGCACATAAACACAAAAGTGCTAACAGGAATTTTAGTATGCCTAAATACATTATTATGATTCCTTCAAAGGATTTTTAAAGTCACCACTTAAAAGTTGGTTACAATACACACTTATAAAAATATAATGAGTTTCACATTTTTTTTTCAGAATAACATTTTACAATCATCAATATCACGATTTTGATACACGACTCAACACGTACAAATAATATCAAAAGAAGGGAGGGAAACACTTAAAACTAGATACCTTCTGGAAAAAGAGTTTAATTTTTATATAAAGAACCCCATTAATTATAGTAAAAATAATTCATGGGACTAAGTAAAAAAATCGTTTTGCATAGAAAACAAAGATCTATAATCATATAATAATTATATAACAAAACTACTGAATTTTAGAAAATAGAACTAATTCTTATATACCATTTTCTAAGCTACAGCGTTTGTACATTTTTTGTTTCATGCGATCTGTAGCTTTAGGTCGGCTACAGACGTCCTTCTCGGATTTACCTAGTTAGACCTTAATAATACCTAAACTAAATTCATAACAAAGTAAATGAGACACGACAATCAGTCAAAGATACAAATACTTGAATATTTAAAGAATATTGTGACTATTATTCTCTCAATGTTACTGGTAATATTGTGGTAACTTTGTGGAAATTATGATCATTTTATTGACCTATGTTTGAAACTATTAATGATAATGGAGATGGGTCGTATCGTCGTATAATACGAATAGTAAATTTTCGGTCTTACAATGAGTTTAGTTTGAACACGTATAATTTGTATAACAACTTGCTTTTGGATTGAGTTGCGCGTACTGCGCTGAGAATGTTTTTGGATTGGTCAATCTCATTTTCTAAAATTATTAACTTCACCAGAACCCATACTTTGCCACACGTAATGGCTGTTTTATCAATTGATCTCCTGTAAATAGTTTATGGTGCCAATAATCTACAATATGTGTAGGTACTTATCTTGTTCATTCCTTTGAAATATGTAATTCTAAATTGATATTGATCTTAAATAAGTTCCACCGATATTTCTATCTATAATTTTCTGTATTTTTTACAGTTTATACCTCTCAATCAGTAGAGTTCTTGGGGGTTCCTCCTCTTTTTCTCACATTGACAAAATCTCCGTATACATCAGGCATAGTTGGGTTGTAGAGTGCCCTCTCACTTGGCGACGAAGGGCGACAGGTCCGGGAAGTTGAAGTTGATGTGCGGGCGGCGCGGCGCGCGCGCGGGCGCCGGCGAGCCGCCCCCGCCGCTGGCGCCGCACTGCGCCGTGCACACGTCGTCGCGCTGCACGGCCTCCCGCGGCCACTCGCGGTGCAGCTGTGCGCAGTCGGTGATGCGTAACGACGCACACTGCGCCTGGAAACACAACACAATATTCATTATTGGACCATATTAACTGGCGTGTAACGAAAACGCGGCGCATCGAGCTTCCCCTGTCTTCAACATCCTTTGTACTAAATGATAATCAGCTGAAGAAAACAAGTTTGAGGGCCAGTGATGAAGGGTCTGAAAAGACTTACTATATTTAAGAACGGACTACAATAACTTACCCCTTCATTAGTACATATACACGACGTGCATGGTGATGGGAAGGCGGACTCTCCAACGGAAACAGATCTGCCGGCGATGAGACAGCCCTGTGCTGAACTCTCACGCCACGCTGATAAGTCGAGTTGAGGTAATGACGCGCAGGACACACGTGGATTCCTGAACACAAAATTTAATAAATAAAAATATAAGCCCATAGGAGGTCAAGCGCTCATGAAAAAATATCGACCAATCAGTTCAAATGCGAAACAAAAAAAAACGTATTGGACAAAGAAATAATTCCTGGCAACATGATCAGGAAATAGAAATTTGCATTTATGACTTGGTTTTGCTATGAAGACTTGCTAGAAGATTCCCTTTTGGGAAAATTCAGAGGATATTCTAGTCATTTTTTGTTATTCGTTCATGGAACATTCAGGTAACATTCGTCAGGAAAATGCTAGTTGGTTATTTATAACTAATTGGGATCGATAACTTACAAGAAGTTGCTAGGCAGGTCAAAGGCGGCCCTCTGTATATCTCCGGGGTGGTCAAAGTTGTCGCACATCAGTTTGGACAACGTCGTCTTCCTGATTTCTGCAAGCTGTTGCTCTGTGAAGCGCGCTGCCGGGTTGTCGTTCTCATACCTAGAAAGTAAATCCATTTAAGTACTGCTATTTTGTATCATGCTGTGTGGTCCATGGTCTACAACAGGCTACCTCAACTCTTTTTGTAGCACTTGTACAATAGACACATTTTAAATCATGTGTCTTATTAAAAGATTTTGAGTGATAAACTACATTTCTACCAAACTATTTTTTTTTTATTTTTTTTTATTTAAACGGTAACAATGCGGTGTGACTAGGTGAGTAGTGTATTACATTTATTTGTAGACCCAGATATGGCCAGCAGTTGACTGAAATACCTACTAGTCAAAAAATGCAAGAAGTTCTTACCAGAATCTGTCGCACTTCCTAAGCTGTCTGAATTGTATGGCGATGATACAGGCGAAAGTGGGTCCCACAAGCCCGCCCTGCAGCGGCCGCTCACTCATACCGCCCGGGAACAGGTCGATGTCGTCCACTGTCGCGTAGATGCGCTTGAACCTGATGGAATAATCGTTTCGGTTAATAGGGAAATGGCTAAACATGAGGAAAATTTTAACTTGTTCTGCTGCGAGTTTTATGGCGGAGATGCTTCCGTAGTAGCTATGAAGAAATTTCGGGAGGAAGGATTTAAGGAGTGTCTCTGTAGTCACCATCCACCGGTCTCCTGATTCAGAACGTTACGATAAGTCTGTTGTCTACGATTCTCGTAACGAGAGAAAACGAAATAACAAACCGAATCGTTTGACAACTGACAACTTCGAATCAGGGGACTACTTACGCAGCTTGTCTATTTGAGAACTGAATAGACTATTCATAGCACAGCAATAGACAGCTATTTACTAATCAAGCATCTCAGCGTAAGATGCAAATATGACAATGTTGCTGTATGGACATCCAAAGCTGTGCTAGATGTTGTGAAGAGATATGAGAGACATAAGAGTTAACAACCTAACCCGAGGATGTCAAACGAAATTAAGATAGAGCCTGAGCCGATCTAAGCAGTAGGCCGTAATGAATCTAGCACGTAGAATAAGAAGAGGAAGAATATTTTGTCTTTACCTTGCAATAACTTCATCAGGAATTTCTCTGGCCAAATCTTCGAAGGTAGTCGCTCTTTTCAAGTTACAAAGCGCTCTGTAGTTGTTATAACTGGGTATTCCGTGGTCTCTGGCTCTTTGGACATTGAGGGCAACGAGGTCGATTCCTGAGAAGGGAATGCGACGGTCCTCGAACAGATGGTTGGTGACTTCTCCGGTAATAAACTGGTCCAAGGTTTCCATGGGGGTGGAGGCGAGACCGCGCATCAGTTCGTCTGTCATAGGTGGGTGCTGAAAAGTAGATTATTCAGTTTTATTATACATCTTTTTTCCTTGGTAAGGATGCCTAGCATTCGACTTCGTTCAGCTCAGGAGATCGTGTGAATGGATTTTATCGTTACCATATAAATTCTGGTCGATTCATAAACATCGCCTTGCTATCGCTGCGCTAAAATGAGTCTTCTGAATAGGTTCTGAAATGCCCTTTGAATACCTCTTAGGAGGATATCCTACAGCAGATCATTAGGTATATTATTTAGCATTAAATGGGTACAACTTGTCCTAGATTGCGTCTAACCATCATTTAAAAAAAAAAACCACAAAAGGCTAATTGCTACTTACAGTCATGAACATATCAGGCCTGAAGAATCCGTCTCTAAGCAGGATTGGTGGCTCCACGGGCTGAAAGCTGGGTGACAGACGCGGGAGATGTGGGCGAAGGAGCGAGTGACCGAAACGGAAGGATGCCGCCGCGAACTCGGTAACGATGGCGGGGTTGCAGGTAGGAGAGTATTCCTTGTAGTAGCCTGGAAGATAAGAGAAACATTTGGTATTTGTCTTTCAGGACTGTAACACATCATTCTCGCACTGATACATTTCCTAGTCAATTCTTCTCAAGTTTTAGTACCTAGATAACTATAAAGATTAAAAGTTATTATCAGTGTTCCAAGAAAGTCTGGGTAGGAACTTGTAAATAACAGTTGATGATATCAGTAAAGATTCATACCGCAGTGTTGCTATATTTCGCAGTTACCTGAAGGCAGCAGCTTCAGTCCATACAAGTTGACAGCGTTCCAAGACAGCAGTCTGGGCAAGAACTCGTTGTAGATAATATGTGTGAAGGTTGCGGCGATGATACGACGAGTGTGTTCGAACAGTTGGTCGGCGTCCCAGTGAGGGTTGACTCCGCGGAGACCTTCGACGATGCGGTTGTGTTCCCGGAGGAAGATCGTGTGGATGGCGGTCAGGCCAGGTTGTTCGGAGGCACGGCCGTCACCTAAAAGAGAGATTGTTTATTAAGTTTTTAAGTTGAAATACTTCAGGAGGTTCATACACCTTATGGTTGCTGGTTTATATTTTGATGATAACCTTTTTGATGGTCACCATCTTGAAAATCATTTATTCGTTTATCGTAGCAGTATCCCGTTAATGACCTCTTCATGACAATACTGTGCAATCGGAGTATCAAGCTTGGTGATTATGGCCCTTCTCAATATTTTAGGATGAAAAGGAGACTTACGTTAACACATTTTACAGAATAGCAACTTACCCGCAATAAAGCAGAATCCGCTAGGTGCCTTGCATTCTGGATGGCTGTCACTCCTGGGCAGCAGCTCTCTTCCGTTGATAGGGTTGGAGGTAGCATTGAGTCGACCATTGAAGCCTCGCAGTTTGCGAACGATGCAGGGATTCTCGCCGTAGATAACGGAGGCGTCGATGTAGGCTGTGTTCTGGTTTACTTGTTCACGGGGACCTGAAGGTAAGGGTTTGGTATGAATTTCTTTTACTTTATGTGTTTAAGTCTACCATGGCAAACTGAAACAGGGCATCATTAGTTGGAATTTCGGAGAGCACAGTCCAAACTGCCAGGGAAGCCATGTTAGAGAAAGAAAAATAATACAATGGTAGGTTTAGGTAATGATTTTGGAATTTGTTTTAGTTCTGCTAAGTAGATGTTTTAAAAGCTCTAATCCGCCCAAAATGCACGTACGAGGTGTTGTGAAATGATATTATTATAATAGTCACTGGACAGAGCAAGAAGGACGAAGAAGTCCTGGAATATTGAAAATTCATCAAAAAGGACCCTGACTAAAGCTTGTATAATAACGCCAGGCAGGTAACGCAGAAGAGTACTCACCAAGTTGCTGCTGTCCAGGCAAACTCCTCATGAATGGGAAGCAGAGCCTCTCTCCAGACGTAACGTTCACTTCTGGGTAGTAATGGTCGCCGCGTGGCACTGGGAACGGGTTGCACTCCGGATGTACCGTGCGAGGGGAGTCACACGAACGACAGTCCGGGATCGACTCGTGGAAACCTAAGAGATATGGACACGTTTAGTAACTGTTGATAATATGGCAAAAGTTCAGTTATTATATTGTAAGTTCTCCTAGACATAGCAATTAAGCCATGACAAGTAAATTTCGAGGTGTTTTTGTTTGTTGATAACTGCGGTTGTGGATAACACATCGAGACTACATGGTGTCTCATGAGCTCGTTAGTTACGAAAGTTTGACAGCCAGTTTAACTTTTGGGTATCGGTATATACCTCAGAAAGTATTTGCTTTGTGTTAATAATTCTGATATGCCGCACGCATCTTCTGAACCTGGGTGGTTAACCCCAATGAAGTTGACAAAAACTGGTCACTGTGGATGATGTTTCTGTTAAGTATGTTACCTTTGTGGATGGGTGTCATGGTAAGCTCGTGGTCTAAGAACTGCGCGAACTGCATGGTCATGAGCGTGTAGCGCGTATGCAGGTTGGAGATGTCCGGGTGGATCACTGTAGAGACTACGCGAGGGGACGGTAAGGGCGTGCCGGTCACTGAGTTGATGCGGGGCCGGCTCACACCTGGAAAACAGAAAAAGAAAACATTTCAGACAATTTCATTCATTTGGTTTAATATGTAGACTTAGATATTCTAATATCCATTTACAATCAATGAATCAATGATAACGTGTTGGCTAAATTAGGGGTGTACTTGGAACTGATTTATAGGACTGGTAGACCATTCAAAGCATTAGTGAAGTCCAATGTTCAATAATATCACCCATGACAGAGATCAAAGAGATTTATTTGCATTCAACTCACCATCTTCATAAACAGGTGGCAGCAATCTGGCGAATGTCGTTAAGCCCTTGCCTAAGTTGGGGTTCCTCAAGTTGTTACAATATCCTGTATAAGTTCTGAAGGGGTTATCAGGGTCGCAAGAGCCTTTGTCGTCGCACTGAGGCTCGACGATAGGTCCGGACTGGTCGTTGCCAAGGAAACCGCTGATGTCCACCGATTGTAATGAGTCTACGAAGTCTGTGGTGCCGAAACCGAGGGAGTCATCGAAGATCTGACGTTTGCGACGGTGTCTGGAAAATAAGATTTTTGTTATTGATCAGATTTTATAAAGCTACATGCGCCAGTTTTTTTTGTTTTTAGTAAGTCATGACATGTAAAGTCATAAGGGTATCATCTGACACTTACTATTAAGATCGAAAGACCGTCGTCCATACTTCCAAAATAAGATATGGAGTCGAAAAACTAAAGTCTGAATAAACTATAGTCTGAGAAAAGTTCTAAATCAGAGGACATAACTGAATTTAGACTGATAAGATTAATCGATTTAACTTTGACATTGAAAATGTAACTCACCCGCTATTGATAGTGTTAAGAAGTTCGTTTGTTGCAAATTCCAAGAAGAGTGATGTATTGGCTAGCTTCAGAGCATATTTGTTGGCCTTAGAGAACGACGCCGCTGTGCCCACTGGAGACTTGGGGTCGGCTCCACCACCTGGAGTTCGAATTGAGTCATATGTTAGTTAAGAATATAATACAATATGTAACAATATTGGACATAGACATATATAGAGATCCGGGTGTTCCTCAAGTGTATAAAAAAGATGTCTTTTAATTACTTGGCCCTGTCCAAAGTAGCGAGCATCTCGTGCAACAACATTCGAGGCTACTCAGAGGCTATTGCAGGAGATTCTTGCTACAGCTTTATGCAATTCTGCCTTTTCAAAATTCTTTTAGTAGTTTGACTTGCTGCAACTTACGTGCTTCCCACATCATGTACTCGAGTTTCTTCCTATCAGCCATCTCCTGCTTGGCCTTCTCCAGAGCAGTAGCGAGCATGTCTTGTGACAGTCTCTCAGCTGCTTTGGCACCGCTTTCGTCTCTCCACGCGGAAAGTTCCAGACGGCCGTGCTGTGAGCAATGTTGCGCTGCGTTCCTGGATTATAGAGAGATTTCTTTCACTGTTTTGGAAATAGTTTTAAGGTCTTCGGTCTAAGAATTTGCTATTGAGCCAGTGTATTAAGCGGCTCATAATTTATTATGGGTGTGGGAGGGATAGCGTCATGCAGCGTTCTGATAACATTGCAGCTACCATTTTTTCCAAAATATGGATCTTATCGCTCATTTCAAATCGTTGTAGGAGTGCTTTATGTTTTATCAGTAAAATAGAGGTAATTTTTTGCCGTCAATAACGAGTTAAGTTTTCTATAATAAAAAAACATTTAAAACAAAAGAGCATGACTGTTTAACATATTATTATGTCGTAAACACACCGATTATAGAATTGGATAGAAGTGAGTGTTGCGTTACAGTTCAGACCAATGTATGTGTCCTTAGCAAATAAGGTAATACTTACAAATAAGGGTCCTCCCTCACGAAAGCTTTCGGTTGAATGGTAGTTAGAGATTCTTGAGCGGCGCATAGAGTACCCGCAAGAGACAATTTCCTGATGGCTCCAAGCTGATCGGGTGACAGCGATGATGGAGGCAAGTCGTTTTCATACCAGAATCTGTAATACAAAGAGTTCTGTTATCTACAGAAACATTGGTACATACCTGCAACCCGATTAAAGAATGGGATTAGAAATTGCTGATCTACTTTTTGCCTTTTTTTACAGAGATCGTGCGTGAATGAGAGGCAAATAACAACACCAATATTAGCGCCGTCATTTTCAATCCCATTCATTATGTAACCGGGTCGTATGTATATTGTTTTATCTAATCACGTTACTTGCTTCGTGTAAACAGTTAGTAAAGGTCTTCGTGAATATATTCATTCCCTTGGTGTGTCTTCACTATCACCAATTGCCTGTCTATTTGCTCTTATAAATAGTTATTCGAATACTTAAGGTATTTTAAAACTAACATTTGTCATAAGATTAGAAGTATCTAAAATAGTATGATATTCTTACCTGTCACTCTTCTTTAGGTTAGCGAATTGCAGTGCCAAAACGCATGCAATAGTAGATCCAACAACAGCACCGGACGCTGGCTTCTCCATAGCACCTCCAATCATCAGTTCCACGTCATCTGCACTCCTGAAATTATAAAACCATTCATATAGACCTAAAGACTCTTCAAAATTGATTGAAATAGAAACGACTGGACTTGAATGGTGTAGTTTAAGTGTTCGGATTACCATTTTCCGTGTCGTGATTTCGATTACCGCAACGGAATAATGGGCGATGGGAAATAATTCAGTAAGAATGTTTTTTAAAAATTTTCCTTCTAATTTATAAATCGATTTCATTATACAATGACTTTGGTTGCAACCTGAACTTTAGACAAAAATCTTTAACACAATCTCACCTGTACATATCAGCCATCATTTCCTGTTGTTTTCTATCGAAGCCCATTTGGCTAAAGTCTCCAAAGGATTTGATGGTCGACATCGGTTCGCACATGCGCAGTGCCCTCAGGTATGAAGACACTCCATGGTCACGAGCTCTGTTCAGGTCCCACTGAGCGGCCGAAGGGAAGTGCGATACGTGCTGTGCGCTGGTACGTACTAGGTGTTCTAAGCTGGTTGTTGTGTTTATCTGAAAATATTAATATAAACTGTTAGAAAACAAATTGGAAGTTATAGAAATACAGGATGTTTTTAGGTAAGTAATTTATGATCTGGATCCAATGTAAGGCAGAGAAGAATGCCGATAATTGCAGTGATAAATTATTTAGAAAAGCGTGGTAGACAGGAGCTATAGCGGATAACAATGAAGCCATGAGAAGGGCTGACCTCGCAGTCACCAAGCCGCTTGCGCACTTTATTACGTTAGGCAAAGAGACCACCAATGTAGTAGACTACAATGGACGACGATATGAGGATGCCAAGAATGCCTACATCTAGCAGTTGTTGGGTGCTGGCTAAATTAGCTAATAATAGTTGTAGTAGAGCTCCATTTGGATAAGTTAGTAGAGGTCTGTGAATGAGTTCGTCCGGAGAAGTACTACCTCCACACCTATTATTTCAGCATTGGTGTGTTCTGTTTTGAAATTACAGTGTACCGGTAAAATTACAGTCACATGATGCTTATTAACTTTGCTTTGAGGGTAGGCAGCGCATCATCAATTCTCTTGGGGTTGCAGGCAGCGATAACCAGCTACATAAAAAATTCAATACATGATAATGTCGTGTAAATGTTTTATCTTACCAGTTTCTCGTTCATCATAGCTTGGAAGATGGGTGCTACGGCGACAAGTTCAGAGTAGACACCGGCGCGAATAGCGCTGGAGTATCCGCGCCAGAATCCAAGAGACGTCAACTTCAGCTCCGCTTTTGCCATGCCAACCTGGAATAAGTTCCAAAAATGTAGACTTTTGCTTGGCAAAAAACAATGTCTTGTAATTCTGAGTAAAATGTGAAGATTGAGAAGGTAAGCTAAATTTTCATTTATCGGCACGAGTTAAAGAAAAACAAAATGCATAATGAAGCTACGGCACGTTTAGTTTCCAGAAACACTGGTGTCGTCTCAGAACGGATTTACCGTGTACAGCTCTATTGCGATACGGTTTTGGTCAGATAACTTTTTCTACAGATGAGATAGTCTCGTGAGACGAATGATGCTTCAAAGTAAGATACAGTCTTTAATTCGCGGCACTAGGGTAATTATAAAATAGACATTGATATTAGATCCTTACCTCTCCCAACAGAACAGGTAAGAACTCATTGTAAGTGATATGCTGGATGATGGCAGCTACAGCGCGTCTGGTCTCCAAGAACAGTGTGGTGTCGTCCCAGAATGGATTTAAAGTATACAGCTCCCCGGCGATACGGTTGTGTTCAGATAATATAGCTTTGTATAGGGGTGCGGTGGGAGATCCGTCTTTGCATCTGGAAAAAAACCAATGAATAGTTACAAGATTGAAATATTGAAGTACGTAGAATAAATTTTGCGTAATAGTCGGGAGTAAAGAGCAAATTAGATGAAACTTGACAGAATCACAGAAGACTTGCCTTGACTTCTGGGGCTAACAATTGAAATAAATGGCTAAAGGTTCATGACTTACGATGTCATCTTTAATCTGAGACTTCGACTATGGCTGGACTACTTATTCGAAAAATAAATGGGTTATGTATTCTATTCTAGTGACGTGACGTGGGTTTGTATGATTTATAATGTTATTTACTCGTAAATAGTTAAGTTAATCATTTTAGCCTTTATTTCTGATAGCTATGTAAGATTACAACTGTTACTTCCTCTACTTTTTCACCACGTACATTTAGTTTTACATAAGAGCTTTTTACGACAGCAAAAACCACAATGCCGGCATCACTTAGTTGAGCTCATCTGTTTCCTGACAAGCGGCCTTCCCACAATCATTTCAACTGCACCTCACATCGAGTCAATAGATGCCAATGCAAATATGTAAAAAGATTGAAATCTCTATGTGGAAATGTAAATCATCTCAAGGTTGGTTTGTTGGCATTATTTGCATACAATCCATTTTATAACGACACCTAGGAATTCTATCTTTGTTTTGCCTTGAAGGCAGATGCCGCTCTTTGTCTGAATTCGAAATATTGAACGGTAAATATTTGATGTCGGTGGTTTGAAGACGGAACTTTCTTGAATTCATATTGCAAAAATCTGGAAGTGGAACGCAAATATAAAAGTTTCTCAAACTTAGAGATAGGAAGTTCTTGAGTGAAAATATTCCTAATCGATTTTATTCCTACTTAAGATCGATATTATCAGTTTGTTCGGTATTAAGAACGTACGAGATTACACAACTAGTTTTTATTTTAAATAATTTTGCATAAAAAAACATGGCAGTAGATATCTATTTATATAGACACAGCTGCGTCGTAGTTATTTAGAGCCTTACATAATTCGTCAATATTATTATCAAATCACTCTACAGTTGTCTAGAAAATAGATGTATAACTTTCATAAATAGAATCTTGCAAGTGTTTTTTTTCTATTAGATATTGAATTATTGATGTCATGATGACGTTGTAGAGGGAATCAAGGAATAGCCTTATTTTTTTAGTAATCAGCGATTATAGCAAAATAGCTGTTCTATAATAATAGTCAGTTCAACTAAACCAAGTTTTAACCCCGACGAAAAAATAAGGGTGTCATTTTTGAAGCTTATGTCTATCTGTCTGTCTATGTGTGTGTGTGTGTCTGTGTTTGTCTTTGGCATCGTAGCGCCCACACGGATGAACCGATTACAAATATGTTTTTTTTTGTTTGAGAGCTATGATCGAGATGGTTATTTCAGCACGAGTTTAAAAAATGCAGTTAGTGTTTACGAAGAACTTATTCGAGCCAGCCGCGTATGGGGAAATTGATTGATTGACGCGGTACTCAATCAATTAAAAGTGAAATTTATAAGTAGTCGTCTCGTATACTTATCATGCGTACTCTGTCTACTCACGGATACCTACGGTTCTATGCCCAATAGTAAAGACAATGACAGTACAATTGAGTTGATTGAATAGATACAAAACTATGGGAATAGTTCACACATTAAGCACTGTTTCTATAATATCTAAGATCGGTATTGTATGGGAATGGATTCAATGATGCAATCTAATTACTGGTTTTGTTGTCTTCCGTGTTTGTACTCACACTTTGTATTGAAGGATCTATTAAATTAAATATCGAAGATCAATCAGCGTCAGGTTTGAAAATAACAGATTGGTTGATGATTGTAAAATAGAATGTAATATTGCATAAAGAATAAGCATAGTACGTAAGGCTGAGGTGTAGGATGTTTTTAGACACTTTAGTTTGTTAAAACAATTTTAGGTCCCATAGGATAGTTGGAGACCTCATCATACACATTCAGAACAAAAATTAAAAAAAATGATAAACCTTGTTATCTTGCAGTACCCCTGCTGCATCAGGATTTGATGATTGAAGTTTGAAATTATTATAATGTTGGAT
This sequence comes from Amphipyra berbera, assembly GCA_910594945.2. Taxonomy (NCBI): domain Eukaryota; kingdom Metazoa; phylum Arthropoda; class Insecta; order Lepidoptera; family Noctuidae; genus Amphipyra; species Amphipyra berbera. Next base: position 12,790,059 of record OU343125.1, read on the forward strand.
GTCATGGGAATTGAATTTGTATGCGAAATTTCAGGAGAATCGGTTACGCAAAAGTATGTAGTTGAAAATCTGTCGCAAGATGTCAAATAAACAAACAAACATACGAAGTGAAGCTCATTTAAACAGTTTAATAAGAATTAAAACCGAACTATGGTCCTAGGTATTTTAATGACTTGGAAATTGTAGCCAAATTAAGACCTTTTGGACCTTTATTGGACCGCAAATGTGTCCTGAGGTAGTACTAAAACTAAATCGATCTTAATAGCATATAATAGTGGAACTTACTTGCGACATGATCCCAGGTCAATTTTGCCAGCATCATAGAGCCTCAGGGAACGGAGCTCCTTCTCTGAGCTGCCGTACAAACCGGAGCCGTCCAGGAATGACGTAGCCATGTTCAATTGGTCACGGTGCTCTGTTGAAGAATACAGCGTGATGTTTATGTGAATATTTGATTGTGTAGGAAAGCTGATGTTCAGTTTACAGCTATGAAAATAGTTGAAACCAATTCCATAATCGTTTCTAAACAAACTACCTACTTCCTGGTTTCTGGTTAATTGTGTTACAATTTGTAAATAATTTATTATATGTATATTTATTTATTTTTTGAGGGACTCGTGGCTTATTCCCACTGGATGGGTGACCGTTCGTTACACATCGAGACCTTTCCGTGCTTCGGAAACACGTTAAGCCGTCGGTCCGGGTGTCATACGAATACCTATGACAGTCGATACGGGAAGTCAGAAGTCCTAAAGTCTGATCACTGGTCTAATCTTAGGATATCGGCATTGCCCAATAACTGGGTTGCGGAGGTCTGATGGCAGTCGCTGTGTGTAAAATACTGGTATTAAGCCGCATTTGGTTAGAGTGGAAACTGACCCCAAAATAGTTGAGAAAAATCTATACTTTTTTAATTTTTTGTGTTACCTATGCTTTTTAATTAAAGAAAGAAAGAAGAAAGAAAGAAAGAAAAACCGCTTATTCACGTGAGAGTGACGCACATAAAGCTGTTTCGTGTAAGTACGATGTATTACTGTAAAGCATGAGAGCAGAACAATATTGTGAAAATCAAAAGTATTCTGTTTCAAGACTGTTCATTAGTATAAATAAATACACTGAGCAGTTCAAAATTACTGTCTTGTAAAGAGTTAATGAACTAGGAACAAGATTGAGATAGACCGCTCAAGTAGCCTTGATGGCCTTGTTTCCTCAAACAATTCGACTGGCCAAACAACATTTTTACTGCATGTTAAGCATACGATTATGTCAACGTTACTTCGATTTGAAACGTTCACTAGTCCACTGAAACCAGTTGGGTTAACCAGAGCACTTCCTAGTGAAGTACAACATTTCAAACGAGCCGGGACGAGAGCCCGTCGCTGCGGAACGCTTAATACAAAAATTCATCTTGATAGCTATGAATATTCATAAAATAACATGCTATTATGATATTTTATGACACGTAAAGTAGACTTTCAACTATATAATAATATAGATTCATCAAATGTTGGACATTTGTGAATAATGTAAACGGCCTATGCTTGATATGAAGTAGGTACCTATGTACGCCATTTTATCCTCTTGTTTATGTAAAATATAAACAGGCTTTCGTAAAATGGATTGATTATTGATACAATTAGCTACTGCTGACATAAGTATTCTGCGATATTTATTATTAAAATCAATTCCACAATTTTCATATAAAGCGGTACCGGTAAGTCTGTTATTCTATAAAGTGAATAAAATATTAAAAATTTTGTGTGGGTAGGAATGATATTATTAGGTAGAGCTACGTACCAAAACCACACGAATCGATGTCCCTTATTGGAGCAGAACGAACATATTCGCATGTGGCTCCTTTGCAATCCTGCAACAAAGAAAAACAATGAAATAATTTAAAAGCACTTTTTCTCTCGCGTCTCTTGGGTTGTGATAAGATTAACCATTTAGCAAGGTAGGTAGCTGGGTTGACTGCCCAGGTACATATTATAAAAGACATAACAGAATCTTGTAGGGGTGAATCTAACATTACAGTTATAGCTAATATCGGTATGTCAGGATTGGGAGCATGGTAAATAAAGTAAATTAAACCAACATAGAGTCTCCACCACTGACATTACTTTTAATTGGGTTAGTGATTAGTTACAGAAGCTATTTCTCAATATAATAATTTACACAAGATCAGAAAATAAGGAGAAGCAAATCAGATATAAAAGGTCAGACTTCTTCGGCGGTTCAACATGGAATCCTTTGCTCCACTTCGAATGACCACTGTTTTTATAACTTCGGGTAAGTTGATTAATGTTGTCGGTTACCCTCCTATGTCAACATTGTCCAGTGTTACCAGCTACTGATAACAATGTCGAATTCCGTATAACTATTGCGCCGTTTAAGACTGAAGCTTTAATTTTGTCGCTTGCGCATTCCACGCAAGATTTCAAGTGATCGGATTATGCACGTCACTAAATTATAGATAGTTTTAATACGGACCGGTTAAATGACTAGATCAGACTGTGATTATACTGATTATCCTGCAATGTTTGTTAATTAAAATTCTGAGTTAGTATAGTTGTCTATAATTAATTAAATATGCAGTTGAAAAGATACTGTGAATAAAATAAACATGATGAAAGTATTGAACAGGTGAATGAGTTTATTTATTTGGGAAGTATGTTTACAAGAGGTGGTAAGATTGACGAAGATATGGAAAGGAGAGCAAATGCGGGAAATAAAGTAAATGGTGCTATGCATGCGGTTGTGGCTAGCCAGTCGATGTCCAAAAAGGCACGACTGGCCGTCCATAATGGTGTGCTGGTGCCTACGCTTATGCATGGAAGTGAATGTTGGTCGTGGCAGAAGAGGCATGAAAGTAGAATAAATGCCGTGGAAATGCGTTCTTTGCGAAGTATGTGCGGTGTAACTTTGAATGATAGAATGAGAAATGAAGAGATTAGACAAAGCTGCGGTTTAAAAGATGATGTAGTGACAAAAATTGAAAGGAGTATGCTTAGGTGGTTTGGTCATGTTGAGAGAATGAGTGAACGGCGATTAACAAAAGGAATTTATAAGGAAAAAGGCGTGAATTTATTTTTGTATGTATGTAATAAAATAAACATAACATAACACGTCTTTGTATTCCCAGAAGGGTTGGGTAGAGGTGTATAGTAACACCCTGATTTCACCGTTATGCTTAAGTCACATGTAATAGCGGGTGAGTCTATTGCCATCGACCGAGTACAAATCCAAACTACGGGCTGCTACTGAGGAATTTCACACGGAAAAACCCAATAACACTGCCCGACCTGGGGATCGAACCCAGGACCTTACGATCAGCAGTCGAACTTACGACCACTAGATCAACGACGCAGTTAATAAAATACGGCTGAATAAACGTGTCTAAGTAACAGACGGACAACGGATAAATGTAGGCAGTTTAATTTTCGAATTTGCAGTGATATTAATTTGATAAAGGAGATGTTTCATTTTCGGCCATAAGATGTACATTTATCGAAAAAGGGGAAAAAAATCCAAGAATTGAGGAAAAATATTCTTTCGTGAATTTCAACCTGATTTGATGTGCACAAAATATAATAAGTTTTCAATTATTGCCATATTCTATTCAACATGGCGTCCTATAGTTTGCATAGCCTGCTTTCGTTCTGAAATCATGTCAAATCAAAACATAATTCACGTAGACGTTAAATATGAAAGGTATGTGTTCTTGTACAATTAATTATTATTATTATTCTCTTAGCCATCTTTTTCGACTAATTCTAAGCTAGTGTGACGATTTCATCGTTAGAAATATATTTATTCTTCTTTTTTGACGTGTACTTCTAAACGAAAAATTCAAAATGTCAGGTCACAGTCAGTCAGTAATTAACAAATATCAATTTCTAGGTTAGGTAAACGTCATCTTTACAACCTCTCACGGCTGTCATAACTCTCACGACAAACGTCAAACATTTTTAACTTTTATTTTGCGCATAAAAAACATTTGATATTATGAAAAAAAATGTTACTGTAAGCTATTCAGGGTTTAGTTTCCCAGCTTTTCTAAAAGGTACACATTATGGCCGGAGTCCCATACAAAAATGAAACATCTCCTTTATGCATAAATAAAGATTTTAATTAAAATTAATAATATACAATACATATAGAGCTTGCACAAATGAACTTTTGTTCAATCTTGTTAAAATTATGATCGAAGTAACGTTAACTACGTTACCTAACCGGCAGTTAGTCAATATTCTTCGAAGTTATATTTGTATAAGTTCAGTTTGATATTTATTCCTCGAGAATCATCGACAGTTTTGGACGATTAGACAATTTTATTGTTATAAATGGCATAGTCGAAATGTATAACCATAATCAGTCCATTACTGTCCCACTGCTGGGCATGGGCCTTCCTCAGAGTGAGAAGCGTTTAAGCATTAGTCCACCACGCTGAGCTAGGCGGGTTGACGGACTTCACACATCATTGAGAACTTTTTAGAGTGTAGTTTCCTCAAAATGTATTTCTTCACCGTTAACGCAAGCGATAATCAAAATCTGATCTGTCTGTCAAAATGTAACTCAAAGAAAATTGTGCACACAGCATAAGCTCCAGAACAATGGGGTTAAAAGTTGTATCAAACTTTCTCTTGACACATGTATACACAATCCAAAATACAATAAATACCTACCAGAAATGGTAAAAGACTAAAACGGTTATTTTGACAAATATAATTTGTATGAATATGCATCCATGGATTAACTTTGTACCAAGTCGAGAAAGTTTAATCTCATCGTATCTGCTTTGTGAATCAAATTAATTTATGTAGTAAGTACATAACAAATAACGATCAGTTGGTAACATACGTTAATTAAAAATGTGTTTACGCAATTACTTCCTGTAATACATAACGTTTTTTTAACTCCATTAAGTGCTCAATAACATTTAAAACTAACCACAGCCTTGTTCAACTTAAATCGATCGTGTTCACTTGCAACATTACTTATTGAACTCCATTATTAAATGATTCGCTTCGAACAGATAAGGTTTTCAATAATAGTGTTAATTATCTACGCTACAGCAACTTTAAAAGACAATGGCTCTTGGCTCTTGCCATCCGTCGTTTGACAATCAGTATAATTTCCTGTCCTGTCTTAGTGACATGAAAAGTGAGCCTATTAAGGAACAGAGATCGGTTGCTAGCCTGTTACTTCACCATTGCTTTCACTGCGATCGCTTCATACGTAACCTTTCTATGTGACCCCGCGAACTATCACGAATGTTACGAAACACAACCTTATCATATTCACTTGTTATTGATCCGTTTATTATAAACACAATAGTTTTTGAATATGTACAGATTATAGTGGATTACCTACCTATGACACAATACGTTGTCTGGTTTTGACCGCATGAACTCAATAAATACTCTCATCACGTGCTTTGTTCGCAAGATTAAAACAAAGTATTATCCTTGCTGGCCATTTAAATAATCCGAAATTGGCAAAAAGTTTGGAGTTATGGTACCTAGGACTCTTGACGAGCAAAATATAATAACAGGTTAAGTTTTGAGTTTTTGTGAAGTTAAAGACACGTGATTTCGGATTTGTATGTCGACGGTTGAAGCCAAAATATTTTTTCAATGTAGACGACCTTTTTTGGAATTAAAATAAGAAATATCATATTTAAAGATTTTGAAACAACAAACATTTGCGTAACTACAATTTATTTTTCGAAAACTGATAATTTAAGGTACTTAGTCTTACGACACTTACGACAGTCGAATTCTTATTCGAACCTTATTCTAGGTCCTGTTGCAAAATAAAGGCGAGGTAACTTTCTCGTCAATCCATAGTGGACTAATGGAAGTGCCTAGACGTGACTGGTCGATAATAGCAGCGTAAAACATATTATCTATGGCTACAAAAGTTCATTAGCAGAGTTTGTATTTGACAAGGACAGTGGTAAAGTTCACGGGTGGCAATAGAATCGTAGGTAATGATGCCCCAGTAAGTTATTATTGTTATTAACAATGTAATCACGCTTAATATGTTGAGTCTCGGCCAAGTTCAAGCAGAGTTCGGCAACATAATAGCAGTCGGCAGACGTTAAAATAGCCGGTTAAGTGTCAGTTGGCTCATCGATGAAGGTTCTAAGCCATTAAGAGCTTTATTTTGTAGGCCTCTTTATTTAATCGGAACAAATAATTGGCACCAAGGTGTTGAATTTACATTTAAATATCTAAGTAGGCAACATTTAGTTTATTGAAAGATATTTAATTGATCGAGAATATTCAAAGGATGGAACAGAATGTAAAGTAGGTAATGGTCCACAAAATAAAAATCTACAAGAACAAAGACACATTTCCTTTTTTAAATGAATGTGGGAAAAATTCTTTACGTAAATGCTTTTATATGAACATATTATGTTACAATGTATTTTTCCATTTTTGAGACCTTAAAATTCGCGGATGGGAGGTGAGAATCATTAGTCGGATGATTACGCGGACATTGAATGGGTGTCAAGTTGCGCCACCATCCGTTCCTCTTAACAAAAAGCATGCGTCCGCTGGCCTTCAATACGTTGGACACGATGTGTGATTTAGTCTCACAGTGAGTCTTAGCTACGTAATCGATTGTAGGCTTTGTAGCTAACTGAAACGAATTCATTGAAATATACCTGACTTGAATGAATCATTGAATTTTTGAAGAATTGTTGTTAGAATGGGATTATTATCATTGAGGAATTTGTAAAAATTATTTCCTCCCCTCGTTTATATGAACGTAAAATAGTTTTTGTAGCAGTAACTACGCAAGTCTAGTCTGACCGTTAACATTTATCTTAATATTTAACATGTTCAGTTTTGCTAAATTTTCGCATTCGAAAACAACTGGTTTTCTAATTCTGTGTAAAACATTATGACATAGTTCAAGGAGTACCGCAAGGTTGTATTGTGTCGCCCTTTTTGTTTTTGTTGTACCTACCTTGTTTCCATTGGCTGTAGTTATGAGGTCGTCCATGATTAGCTGGCCCCAGGCTGCGAGCATGCTGGTCACATAGTCGTGTTCGGCAGCTGGACTCAATTGTGCCGCAGCATGGACTGCCAGTGCTGGCTCCGGAAGGTATGGTGACGATAGAGGTTGAGATATACCTGGGAAAAAAGAAAAAAAATATAGGACCTATTTTTTGAGGTGAAGAATAAAGCTTCCTGGTACGTAAAATACTCTTCCTTATAGAATGTGGAATGATCTTGAAGGGATTCTTGGGGTATATACGTATTACGTTCTCTTCCTTTAATGTATCCTATTCAACCTTCAGTTACACAAAATAATAATTAAACGATTAAGTTGCGAAATAAGTAATTATACCTACCAACAACTTTAGGCAATAATCATTAATAATGTAGGATACAGATTATGTAGGTAGCAGTTATTAACATCTTCATGGATTAACATATCCTTTCAAAATGCATTAGACTTTGCATTGATTTGCTCTAATTTTAAGTCAATATTGGAATTGATGCAGTTGCATGTGCAAATACAAACGATAATTTAAACTTATTAGACAAGGTATATTGCGTGCTATATAAATAGAACATTCTTCAAGTAGATATATGGCATTTACTGTAAATATTCTAACCAGCTTCTAAATCTTTTAACTGTGGATTAACAGTGCATTCATGTGTATACTTTAACGAAGAAGTATTTTAATAAGCAATTCGGATAATCTTAGTAAAATATTTATGATGTATTTCAGTAGGTATGTTGAGTAACCAGTTTCTAGCTCATTCGAAAATATTTTCTGCAGGTAGGTACATCTTGTTGCTACCGTATTTTAATTGTTTTTACACTAATCAGGAGGCGTTCTAATGTTGTTAACCGAACATAATATACCTACAGAGGTGTAATGCCTTTTTGAAAATCTTTCGTTCTGCCTTGATTTTTCCCAACCATGTTGGAGTCATCTTCCAGTCTAACCAGATGCGGCTGAATACCAGTATTTTACACGGAGCGACTGCCATCAGACCTCCGCAACCTAGTTACTGGGCAATGCCGATGTCCTTAAGTTAGACCAGTTGTCTGACTTTCGGGCTTGACTATCCGTAACGACTGTCATAGGCGTGCGTATGAAAACCAGTACCGACGGTTTTACGTGCTCTCCGAGGCACGGAGGCGTATCGATGTGTAACGAATGGTCACCCATCCACGGACAGACTGCGGCAAGCGTTGCTTAACCTCGCCAATCGTTCAAACCGCGCGATCGTTAATAATCCACGAATCCCTCGCGCCCCCTAAGCCCCTTTTAGAAAATAAAGTAATAAATAGGTAACTGTGCTTGTAGATTTTATCGTAAAATGTTAATGAATAAGGTGTCTGATTGTGTAGGGAGGCGATAATCACACATATTGTATTATTTATAGTGTCATTGTACTTGTGTAGTTATAAAGTTCCTTAGTTATCTAGCCAATTATCATTAACATGAATACCTATCAGAATGCGATTCCAAAAATCTTTTATCTTAAGTTACTCACAACATAAACTCGGAAACATGTATTTATTGAAAATGATGTCCAAATTGTGGCAATAAATCGATTTTAGATTACGAACGCCATCAATTTGTGAGAATAAGTATTGAAAAACATCGATAGATTAATAGCTATGTTCAACCGATACTACCTAGCAATTAATTTATTTCATAGTATAGTTAATATATTGCTTTAGTAGTTGGAAACAGTTAGTTTCTATTGTTTGTGATGGGTTCGCTTCCGTGTCTCGAGCGAGACAAATCACCCACATTTAATTAATGGTTATCTTGTTTGATCTCTTGGTTAGAGCTATAGTGTATTTCTTATTTCGTTTTCTCTTAAGGGGCTTAGTTTCGTGAGGTTGCGACATTTTGGGGTCTTATGCTTGTCGTGATTGGAAGAAGAAAGTTTGTGACGTGTACGTGCGGTGGAGTCGTCAGTCATATAACTTGTAAAATATTTTTATCTGTTTTTTGGGTCACGATATAATCGTTTGTATTCTTGTAAAAATATGAATATAACGTATCTAAGAATAGTCAATGTAAACATTGATGATGTAACTGAATGGATCGGAAGCTATCTCAAATATATTTTCAGTTAGATAATAGACTGTTCCATCGTTCTAAAGTAGCTAGAGAGCATCGAACCTCGAACTTTGTTTTAACTTTAAATCAGTCTTGCTCTGCAGAATATTAATACCTACTTACTGAGCAATAGACCGAAAAGTACACTATTACTCATATACTTAATCGATAAATATTATTTAAAAATTCAAATATAAAAGCTATTTCACACAGAAACGGTTTACAGGATCTGTTTTAGCGGATCCGTTTTTATTTTGGTGATGGCGCCTGTAGTTGTATCAGCGAGTTCACATACACGATAGTATTTCGAACATTCACTCATATATTTCTACAATTGCTATCTATAGGTACCAATGAAAAAATTGTGTTTTCAATGTTACAGTCTATGCTTTTATATTTGCAATACCGTGAATAGAAACCGTATCAAATACTATTTCTACAAAAGCTTTATAGTTCGTGACTTCTGATTTCAATGTGACCTCAACTAGATCGAGTCTCTGAACTGTGTATAAATCCGGTATTAATATATTCAGTAGTTAGGTACGTATTTAAATAATAGCAATCGATATATTTTTAGATAGTCTAGTCTCTTAGTAGGTATAGTATAAGAAAATTCATATCAATTAATTTTATGACATTTTAATTTTATTGTGCCTTTAATAAGTCGTTAAAATTATTTTTAAATTTATTGCCGATTGAAACTTCGAAATTTCGTAAACTTTACGAAAATCCTATTCTTTACGAAATTACGTCAGAGCGTTAATAATCATACATATTATTATTAGATAAATAACATGGTCATATTAGCATATCTATTTATAATTATATTATGCGCTCAAAACTGATTTTACGACAACTTAACACTGTGATTTTCTGAACCGAACCTATTTACCTACCGTTTATAGTAAGTTACGTCATCTCTAAGTTTAACAGCATTTAAACAAAGTATGATCACTACCCAGAATTCGTAAGCAATTGTCACTGAGAATTGGTAAATCCAATGTGTCGTTAGAAATTCCCATGGTAACAGGCAAATCAAATCTTTGAATAGGCAGGCCCCTGAAAGGTAGTCTTGATGATTAAGCATTAAATGTAATGATTACATTTTTTGATTCAACCATTATTGTTTTCCTTATCTTTATAATATAAAACAGTTCCATGGTCGATAGACACCGCACAGTCTAAGCCGTAGGGTCTAGAAACTTGAAATTTGCTCATAGATTCGTAATATAATGTAGACAAGCATTAAGTAAGGGGTTATCAAAATTCAATCCCGAAAGTAATGTAATGGGGGTCAAAATTCACGCGGGCGAATTCAAGGACAGAAGCTAGTGTATTATAAAGTCACACTAATCCATGACCTTATTATAACTGTACACATTTTCATTTACAACTAGCAGCCCGGTGAACTTCGTAACTACGACCTAAAAATATTTTTCCTAGGTCACTCCAGTGTAGAAACCAACTAAACAAAATAAATATCAAATCGATCGAGCCATTTTCGAGCTTTAGCGAGACTAACGCACGGCGATTGATTTTATAAATATAGTTAAGGAGCTGGAATTCGATAACACAATGGAACTGTTTTTAAATCACTATAAATGTAAATTGAAGTAAGTGAAAGTGCTAAAGCGGTTGGTATTGAATCGGGAAGAACGTGCAAGGACACGGATAATAATAAAATATAGATTTAATTGAAGTCATTCACTTTGCATTGAATTCTGCAGTAACGAGATTCCATTTCATTTATGAGAATAATTCTGCTAAATGTTTTGTTTCCCTTACTATTAACACTGTATAGTTAAATCCTTTTAAGCTTTATATGACTTTGGTATAAAGTAACTCTTCCTTTAAATCCGGCTTGTACGGAGTTACTATAGATACATTTTGGAAGTAGGTCCCTTGTAATTTGTAGGTACCAATTACGGACCGTACCTACACATTTGTAATTGGGAAAATTATTATTAGAGATGCAACACGAAAACATAATTAAATTATGAGTCAAAACATTGGTCAAAGCATTGGATATTTAGAGGCACGACTTACGGGCAGCAAAACATGTATTTTTTTTCCAAAATGGTAATATTCTACTTGAATTAACCCTCCTAAATATTGAAGAATAATTAGATTAAGCATAAACATAGTATCTTGTCTAGTCAGTAAAATATTTACATACAAACCCTAAAATTTTTGTAGAGCTATTAAAACCGATCGGCCTAAGAGGCGTTAATAACTTAACCTTTGCGTATTCTTACAATGTGCAATAATAATAGGTGGCTTTGTCATTGATCGCTGATGGTTATGATGTATTTATCTAATTGCATAAAATCTAGCGCTGCGTGGATGCAGGTGATTTGTTCACAGTCGATGTTAGCAATTTAAACATATCTGTTAAGGTAAAATAATACTCCGTATTACAATAATTGCGGGCAACGCAATACCGGTTATCATAAAAATTACTAGTATTATTATTTTTTATCCGAATTGGACAATTGTTTGGTGTTTTTATTATAATATTTAATGTGGAGGAAATAAAGATTATCAGTTACACACCTACGTTAAGATAAGGGAGTAAATGATAATGAGACGGCTGACAGGGAAGAGTGGAAGAGAAAAACATATTGCGCCGACCCCAAGTAACTTGGGACCAGGGCAGGAAGATGATGATGAGTTACACACCTACGTTACTTCCTAATATGGGGTTTATGATTTAAATAACTGTTTATTGCAAAAAGCATAAGAATCTATAAATAAGTAGTTAAGTTACATTTTTAACGTGTTATGAGAAACAGCAAAGCTTTTATCAGGATTAAATAAAATAATAGTTTATTAAATTTTACGACTGCAAATTAATTAATTGATAATTGGATGTTACTAAGAAATAAAACAATATGATACAATATGAATAACATTTTTTTAGCTTTTAAAACCAATCTACTCATTTTTATCTGTTTTAGGTGTCTTCTTCAGATAAGGTTTTGTTATGAAAATAGAGAATAGTAACTTTGAAGTGGATTTCAACTTCCAAGGTTATCGCTCAGCATTTTTGTTAAAAGTTCTTAGAAAACCTTCAGCTATTTTAGTGAGATCAATATTGTAGCTTTGCATAATAACGTTTGTATAAATTTCTAATAGTATCAGATGCTTACCATCGGCATAATTTGGTGGCATAAGTCTAAGGAACACATCACCCCTTCGTCCCCACGGTCTGTGTCGTACATTGTTGCACTCGCCGCTGGCGCTGCGGTACTTGCTGGGCGGGCAGGGGATCCTGCTGTACTCATCCTCGTCTGATGAGCAATTGTGTCTGCGAAAGTATGGAGATTTTAATATAGAAGGAAGAAAGGCTTTGAGCTGCACTATTTGACCAACAATTTTTTGAAAGTTATTTGTTTTTTTCTGAATGAAGTGACGTTAGCGAAGCACCGCGCGTCTTTCCATCATGCGGCTGGCAGAGGCTGGATTGCAATAAAATGTGAACCCCACCTGAAGATGATGGTGTGCTATACTTATGCTTCGCTAGCACCTCTTTTCTACTGCAAGTGCTTCGCTGAAGGCTAATCCGAGGTCATTCGTCACTGCTTGGACGTTGCTGGCGTCGACTACGCTTATCTGTACCTGAACTAGGCCTTCAGTCTCGACATAGATATACGATTAACTTTTAAAGTCGTACTACAGAAAAAGCATCTTATAATGATCAATTATTTAAGATTAAGTATAACAAGTAAACTCAATATAAAAAAATTGTAAGTTCGACGTTTCGTTTGAAAGTTTATCGTTATGACTTAACGATAATTATCTATGTTGAGACTGCAGGCCCTTATAATTTACAATGATCATGAGCTATAGGTACTTACGCATCGCTAGCCCCTAATAAAAATCTTTTTTCTAAAGCAAGTGCTTCGCTGACGGCTCGTCTGAGATCACTCGGCACTGCTTGCACGTTACTGTCGTCTAACTTGCTTTTCTGTGCACTTGTCTTTACCGCTAGCACAGCTGCTAAAAGCAGCAGACATCGTCGTAATCTGCAACAAAGATACAATTTTATTAGTATTTATAAATATGAGTATTGGTTAGTGTTTGCGGCTTTGAGAGGCTTGTAACTTTAATTTAATGTGGACACAGTATTTATAAAAGCCTAATTTATTGAGATGCGTTCTTAGAATAGTTCTTATATTTACTAAAAACTAGCTTTTGCCCGCAGCTTTGTTTGCGTAATTTTTTTCACTCCCTTAGGAGAGAAATTTTCAGAAATCCTTTCATAGTGGTTGCCTACGTTATAAAAGGTACCTACTGTCAAAATTTCAAGTTTCTAACCCCAGTGATTTAGGCTATGCGTTGATTGATCAGTCGGTCAGTCAGTTTCTCCTTTTATATATCTAGGTAGATGAGAATAGTATGCCTTTGGTGTTAAATTTTGTAAAATTAATAATAGGTAAGGCCAGAAAATCAATATTGCTTAACGTTCTACTTGCTCTGCGATGCCAGTGATTAGTAAGGCTAACAAAAATGTTATCCAGTGTACAGTTATAAATTCATCTATTTTGAATATAAATACAGATGTAATTGGAATATATATCAATAAAAGTTTTAACGTAACATAAATAACAATAAAACAGTCATCGTGAAAATATGTTAAAGTTACGTCTGCTACCGTAAGTCGTCACGTTCTGATATGCACTTCTTGTATGAAACTCGTAGATATTAATATGTCGTTAACCTACATTTAAAGTCATCGCTACGTCCGAGTTCAAGGTATTTTAAACTTGGTTTATGACAGTTAAATGATAGGTTCGCTTGTTCCTCAAGTATCATTCCGTGATTGGTTTGGACTTATGATTCTTGAGAACGTCATCTTTTATATATTTTGATGTATCATTTTAACGTTGCAGTACTTATAGATAGGTACAGTTATTCATCAAATATAATTTATTCAAAGAAATATGTTATATTGGAATCGAATTAATAAATCGATAACTCTCGGATTAACGGATAGCGTACAACTAAAATCGGTGGGCCTATAAGCGTGAAATATTGCACTCAAGTTTCTTATATTACGTAGGAAAGGATTTTTTTAAATTCGTACCCTAAGTGGGTTGAAAAGGGGGTAAAATATTTTATGCAAATTCGTCATTTTTGAAATATCGAAATTACAGAAGGCTTCTGTTTGAGCACTAGGAAAAGATTTTTGAAAATACATACCCTAGGTTGGTTAAATAGGGGATACGATGGGAAATCCCATCGGGCACACGGCTAGTAAGTTATAAATATAATAGACATACAACAGAATCTTGTAGGGGTGAATCTAACATTAAAGTTATAGCTAATATCGGTATGTCAGGATTGGGAGCATGGTAAATAAAGTAAATTAAACCAACATAGAATCTCCACCACTGACAGTACTTTTAATTGGGTTAGTGATTAGTTACAGAAGTTATTTCACAATATAATAATTTACACAAGATCAGAAAATAAGGACAAGCAAATCAGACATAAAAGGTCAGACTTCTTAGGCTGTTCGACGTGGAATCCTTTGCTTCGTCGAAAGACCACTGTTTTTATAACTTCGGGTACGTTGATTAATGTTGACGGTTACCCTCCTATGTCAACATTGTCCAGTGTTACCAGTTACCGATAACATAAATTCTAAACAAAGAAGATTAGAATCGTTTGCTACTTTAAAGGCCTGTTTCACAATTGTCAGATAATTCTTATCTGGAAAAGAAATAATGGTGGTTTGACAGAATTACTATAGACGAACTGCCAAACCGTCATTTTTATCTTTCAGTTAAGAGTTAACTGACGCTTGTGAACTAGCGCTAAGCTAACAGAATTATTTCCTTTTAAAGATTTTATCTTTTATATCTCCATTTTACACTAATATGTTGCAATATCGATTCATATAGGAAGTGTAGTCATGTGCCTACTTCCACCCGACCGCAGGGTAACCAACGACCACAGAGTATGCTTTCATTTTTATCTATGATCTCTTATGACATCTTACCGGTTAAACCATACATCTTACTTTCTATTCACATAGAGTTCAGTGGTCCGAAACCAATTAATCAACCTCCCATTACGTTAGAGGTTACAATGACAGGCAAAGTTTGTTTTTAATTAATAAAAACTAGAAATATATTTTCGACGAAAAAAAAAGCGGTTTTAAACTGGCGTCTTAGTAAAAAAGAAATACATTTTGTAGGACAGCTTTCAATTAGAAACTGTACCATATCTTTATTGGATTAATCTCAATTCTAACGTTTTCACGAATGTCTAATATAATAATTATCAACGTTTGACAGCCCTACCCCTGATGCCATTGACATTAGAAAAAACTTCATCAAAAGAAATCCATGTGAGATTGCTCTCACGGGTTTTAATGATTCTGACAGCTAAGTTAGATTTAATACTCACATTAGGGTAAATTTTAGTGTTTTTTTCGAGTTTATACTTATGTATAAACTTTGAAATGTTCAGTCTTTTTCATAGAAATGTTTAATAACAATACGTTAAACACGAAAGTGTTTGATAAGTAAAGGGCCATTTAGATGATTACCTATCAATACAGTAATTTAAAAGATTAATTAAACGCCAGATTGTGAAATGGGCTATGAGCATACGTTAAACGAAAGACGATATAATATGTATGTTTTTACACTTAAGTACATACATTATAAACAGCAATCATGTTTGCTGTCAAGTAGTTAATTATTTTTTGCCGTAACTCTCGATACACTTTCATGTATCTGATAGTATTTTCAATAACACTATTATATTACGTAAATAAACTTTGATTGCATATTTTGTAATAACAATAATTTGAATAAATAAACATTTAAACGATAATTATTTTTATAAACAAAACGTATTCTCTGTGTAATTACCGAAACAATTTTATTCACGAACTCACGAGCATTTGTCTTTGTATTAAGCTGAATCATGGTCATCTCGATAAAGAAGATGTACTACGTACAACGATGATTAGACGGGAAAGAAAGTAAAACAATTAGACGTGAGAAACTATCTAATTTGCACAACAATTCTTTACGTGTTTAACAAATGGTTTCACCGTTCTCTTGAGCTTTTCGGCTTTACGAAACGTATTATGGTCGATTACTTTTTCTTTCAAAGTATTTGACATTGTTTACGTACGTAGAACATCTCACATTACCATGCTTAGCGTCTTAGGTCTTTGTATCGGATCCGTTTCGTACATCAGCATATGCTTAGTTACTTACTTTGCACATTGTACAAAACAAATAGATGTACTATGCTCACGTAAGTAGGATTTTCGTGAGGCACGATTTAAGGGACGAAGCAATTACAACAGTCCAAAGTTTAAACTCATAATTGTTCGATATTGATCTTGAGGTACATCCAATTTAACATACACAATGGCACGTTTTGAGAAAATACAAAAGACTTTTTTAACAATTATGTAAAAAATAATTGTTCCAATTATAATATTATTTCTAAGTAGATTTTCTTTTATAACTTGTTATTTTTGACTACTTTATGTTATTTATATCTCTACATGTAAAGCGTGTATTTTTTTGTGCCTATCGCCTTGAAAGGAACAGTAACCGGTCGCAGTCAGCTGGCAACGTGCACCATATGACTGAATGTCAACTTGCCACTTTCACACTCCCGGATTTCGCGTATCTACACCATTACATAAAGAACCACACAGAAGAGGCTTATCAGTCACTCGGCGTATTTTAAAATTGTAGGTCCTTTGACATGAAGATAAAATGCATCATTGTTAAAATTATTGCGTAGATAATACATTTTTCTCAAGAGATAATGACGAGAGAAACCGATATCTACGTAACCAGATCAATAAATGAATCAAGTATATAGATTAACTTCGAAAGTAATTGGAAAATGTACAATGTTTACAACATGTTTCATTGACGTTACACAATTGTTTTATGCTTATGTTAATGCAACAGTTAAATTTTTCGTTAAGGTGATAAGTAGGTTAATTAACGTATGTATCATATATTAAATATTGCTACCGTTTACAACCTAAAATAACAATCGGTTGTGTAAAATAAATATTAAAACTTATCGATGAAATCATTTTCGCAAAACACATCATTACCAATCCGAAAGTAATCGTCAAGAATTAAGTTGCCATTATCCTCCAAATTAACTACTTCCGATATTTCAGATATGTTCTGAAAATTCGTGTAAACATGAAGAGCTTTTTATGAAGGTCATCCAAGAAGCTAATTATACCCAAACGAATTCAATGCCACAGAGACAATAAGAAAACGTATACTCGCGAATATTAGTCTTGATCGTTTGGACATTATGTATATATTTAAAGCGAAAGTGTGGCCGACGGAATTACGTGACCATAAAGTTTGAATACTTAAAATGGATATCGCTACTGTAGTGTATGTTGGACAAGGTCAAATGTGGCGAAACTAACGAAAACAGTTGCACTGGATGCGACATGTGGACAAAGAATGGTTTTTCAATTTATGCATTCTATCGTCGTACATGAAACTGAACCCAATTTATACAATGAAGTACTAGACTCACGTGTTTTATTAGGACATTTGTTTAAACATTGTCTTTTTGAGACGAGACCAGACGTAACAACTAGCTTGCTTTCCAGAATCTGTAACTGCTCGTTTGGGGATTTCTGGCATTCGCATTGAGTTCTGGCGATCGCTTCAATTTTCAAGTACGATTTGGATATAATATATGTATGTAGCAATAACATTAGCGATAGCTATGTGCAGTAATATGTTAGGGCAACTTATACCTATTACAGGCACATTTACATTAATTTCAATATTATTTGAAAGTTTCACCAAGTAAGTTTACATTGGCTTATCTAGACGATTTATCTCGACGCAAGTGGTCTAGGATACTGGAGATTTATTCCGACACCCATTGTTCGTTTGAGAAGGTTGCGTAAATAGTCATGTGATTTGCACAGAATGGGACAACCACGCATGAGGTGTTCAGCTTAGTTTGACTCGTTTTTGGCAAACGGATAAGCAATGACTAAGGTCATGCAAATGCGCACGTAAGTGGACTGAAAGGCATGGATTAAAGTTGAAAGTAGTTCGGCTTAGTGAATGCTGACCCATTTGTTGGACTCGTGGTTGAAAGACGTGGATTAAAGTTTATCCTACATAAGTTATTATGTTAATTTACAATGCAAGAGAATTAGAAACTCACGATGTATGTTTTAAAAATTGTAGGTTATATGTATTTTTGGATTAAAACATGCAGATTCTATAAAGAAGTACTATAAGTTGGACTATGTTTAAAACAGTACCTATAAGTGGAAATGTATTTAAAGATTGAGACAGACAACTTCAAGGATTATATCGCGTTCCCTTTTCTTTATTTTAAATACCTACGTGTAGCATCCTTACGTGCAATAAAACATACATGCACGAGCACATGCTCATGCAGATATTGCAACATAAATATGTAAATGTATAAAAAAGATACGATTCGCTTAATTTTCAGAAAATATTAAGTATTTATAAAATAAATTAGTAGGTAGGTACTTTACGTAAGTTCAAAGTTTTCGCCGACTCTACCATAATGTCAATAAAGATAAAGTAAATGATAATGATAGCTTGTGAATTTTAGCACTAAAGGTTTAATTAATTTTGTCTGGGGTCTTACTTCCTGCTCAATTATTTTTGTATTTTTCTGTGTTAAACACATCCCGTACCTTCCCGTACCTCCCGTACCTGATGCCTTTTTTCGATTTTGTAATGACCCGAGTAGGTAGCTGACTTCGTGATTTTTTATACCTCTATAAAATTTTAAAATCTATTTAAGCGATGGGTGTATCCATGTTATTAAGATTGTGGCGATTGATGATGAAAGGTCGTGTGTTCTAACCCCACCCGTTGCACTATTGACCTGAACCTTGTCCAGCATAAGGAACATTTGTTAAGTTAGAAAAGTTAATAATGCTAGTAATTTACAAGATACATACTGCATGATACACTGCTAGTAATTAAAATAAAACAAAACATGTGTGAATGCATATCGATCGTGTAGAAATACTTGACTAGCTTATAAGCTTTTCATACATTATTATTATTATGGAACTTGACTAAATAGGGTCATCATGGGTCATCAACGAGCGTTTCATAATTGTGGTGGATACCATAGATATAAAAGGCCACTTATATTATAGTAATGGTAATATTAAATGAGCTGTTCGTAAACTTCAGCACCACTAATGTTGTAGGTACGTTGTAGGCACGCACTACTGTGACACGACATGTGTCACAAATATGATCGAATTCTGTGAGATATTCAAAAAATATCTTGGAATGTCTTGTCACTGCTGTAGCGCATGCTATGCTGTTGCGTCATTATTAAATAAATAGTTAATAATGTATTTGTTTAAACATCAGCACATAAGTACCTACCACCAAATAGAATAAAACCATCAAGGTATAATGTCAGTTTATAATTAAGCAATTTATTTTATAAAAACCGTGACTTCATAAAAACAAACGATGAGTAAAAAGAAGAGTAAATTTTTAAGCAATAAATAATACCCATCGTGATTATTGAGGGACTTGAAATTTTAAAGATCTTATCCATTTTTTGCTGTCAAAACTTTTTGATCCAGACTTTTTTTGCTTATTATATTAATTCTGATAGGCCGGTAATTATTTACAAGTCAACATACACTGTCGTTTTGTTCACATTTTTCTTATAACAAAAAAAAGTTAAGGTTTTAAGTTTTAACCAAAAGGCACGGGTCATTGAACATTTAATATCGTTGAAAAACTTGTGGTTCTACTTAATTAAATGTAATTTAATAGGTATAATCAAAGTTCTATTGTACTACAGCTGGTTTAATTTGTAACTTGTATCCACATTACATTACTTATGTGTGTCTCCATTTTCAGTATCGGTGGCAGAAGTACGTTCAGTAAATAAGTACGTACCTACTACAACTTATTTATTTATCAATTTTTGAAAAATCACGTTGCTACTTTGGAAATACCATTGTTCAGTAATAAGCTCCCGGATTTTATTGGCAAGTAAGTTTAACGAAATAATTAATTATACAACTATACGAATTAAGACTTAATAATACTAACCATTCACGTCTTTTGTACAGGACGGCAAAAAATTATAATAAAATATACGTAAAAACAATGCTTAATACCACAACTGTATCATTGTACTTATGTATTAAAATTAAAACTTAACACGCTAATTATTAATATAAATATCAAACATAATAAAATTGTTATCATATTTCATTTTAACATCATCAAACTTTACTTTCCCGCTTATTCTCCTTATTTTCCTATTTTCCAAATTTAAATTTGGTAGACCACGGCCAGTTTAAATTTTTCATCATTTAAAAAAAAATTGCGATCTTTTTTTATAAGGATGTTATTTTCTAATTAATAAGCTTAAAGTATAAGACGATTTTATTCTGTATACAAAAATAATCATCGTTCATGTAATTTTATGGAAAAAATTACGAACTCAACTAATTAAGATAACCATTGTACGGAAATTAAATACTTTATTGTGACATAAGGATTATTTAAATGTGTGAGTTATTCTTTTGTCTCTGACCGCATAGTGCAGATCTAATTTTGCAATTATTTTAAATGAGAACAACGAAAAGTGCACGTGATTGGAACGCACTGAGATGACCTCACGAGCCGGACACCTGTCGACCTTTACATCTAGACAGACTACATCCTGAATACTTCTTCAATACTCACTACGCTTCACACGTGAATCGTATGTGGTTATTGTAATTATATTGACAGGAAACAACTATGAAGTACGAGTATGCTACTGTTTTGTTTGCCAAATATGGGCTAATAGAACTTTACTCCGGTATTCATTAATCGCTGCCATTTAAAGATATTGACATAATCAAAGAAGCATGTTCTTATATTTGATACGAAATTACGTTTTAGTATTTTGGATAGGCATTGAACTAGCACTGTGTGTTTAATGTTAACTTTTTTTTAAGCGACATATTTTATCTATACAAGGTTAATCGGAAAGGTGGTACTAAGCCGCGGGCCGCTTAAAATTAGAAAATTCGATTTTTTTTTTTCTATAACAAATTATTATTATTTTAGTTTTTTCCAAAATTCTTCATTCCTGCTTTTGTTATGAATTCAGAAAATGGATTTTCTAATCCGTGACCCCAAATATGACGTAGGTACAATGTAAACACGTTTGATTATAGATGAGGATATTAGCATATGAATTTAGCATATTTTTCTCTGAAATCTTTGAACAGCTATTTCCCTTGAACTATTGACTTTCGGGGAAAGTTGTGGAACAAAAGTTATCCATTATTATGGGTACTTTAACACCCTTTCGGCTTAGTACCCCCTTTTCGACTAACCTTGTATTATAAGAAATGATGTCTACATTCTATAAAATATATATAATATTTATCAAAATATCACATTGTGTCAAATTAATAAAAAACTCATTCTGAAGACAAGTGGAGAACTTTAATAAGCCATTTCGGTCTATAGTACAGCCGGTTAATGTTTTGTAAGATACTTTGAAGAAAGATAATAACATAGTAATTCACATTAAACCTCTTTATTAACAACGAGTAATTTCAAGTTACAAGTCTCGAAATAGAGATGTATCAGATGTGAAATTTTTGTATACAGTTACGGCACACTTTTTGTACATTTAATTTTATTAACACTAATATTGGATACATGATTTACTATCGTTTAATTTGTACTTTTTAGTACATCAAAGCTGATTCGCACGCTAATTTTTCCGCATTATGCGTATGTTTCGGTGACGTAAGTTAATGTGTTTATGTGCATGCGGGTCTTGGGCAACCGCTATCGTACGAGTATATATCACGTGAGTCCCCACCCTAGTGCTGTTTGTTTTTCTTTCTGTATGGCTATAAAGCATTAATTTGAATGAATACACACAAGCATAATATAATATGGATGAGACTAATTTTATTGGTCGGAACGGATTTCAATGAAAACTCTTTAGTATTTTTAAATAAGTATTTTTTTGCTTGGCATTCTGGCCAATTTTTTATGACATAATTATAATTTAAATTAAAAAAGAAATGGTTTGAATTACGAGATTGTATGTTGATTTACTTTTCTTTTTATTGTTAGAGTTACTTATTTTCACTTTAATTTAATAATAATGCTTTTAAGGCATTTTTTTCCTCAACGAAGTAGTTGTGGTTCTACAAAAAATATAACAGTGTTTATTTATTTATTTATACTTCTATGCACTATGGTGGTACACAAGGCGGACTTAATGCCATAAGGCAAAGGGTAAGGCAAATAGGTACAGGAAAAAGATGAGTTGACAATTTTGGACTGAATATATTAGAAATTCAAAAGATAAATATAAATTACATAAAATACATACACATAATAAAATATATAGATATCAAAATATATGTATATTTATCAATTACAAAACGTTATGGAAAGTGTTCTGTACGATATGTCTTTACTGGTAAGATTGTTTGACCTTTTTGTATCTAGGTATGTATTTGTTGTTAAAATAAATAACCGCATCTTATACGTGTGAAGTTGCTCAATAGGTTTATCAATAAGACACCGAAATTGAATATTTGCTTAATTGTGAAGCGGAAATCTACCACAATCATCAATCTGCACGCTTGATCAACCCGCGGTGACCAAGTTAACGCTAAAACGCTAAACATCACGTGACGATAACCCTACCAAATTAAATTTAACACTCCCAGTACGGTGTGGTATCGGATAAATATGCTATAGGCCATGCCAATTAACGTAGACTCTGTGGCAACGCGCTTGCGAAAACCCTGCCGAGCTCGGAGAAAAACGGTTACCTAATCTCCCACACTGTGATGCTAGTTTGCTGGTTGAACGTGTGAGACATTCAAAAGTGAAAATCCGTATTAAAAATTATGTATGTATGTATCACTTGGTTTTACGCGAGCGAGGTGTGTTATCTGCGGCCAACAGGGTAACGACCACTACTGGAACTCATTATTACTGATAATCTTTATTTAACCTATTGCGTTTATACTTATACAAGGTTAGTCGGTAAGGGGGTACTAAGCCGCGGTCCACTTAAAGTATCACTGATTTTAAAGCAAGTGTTAAAATTTCAAAATTATATTTTTTTTTCATCAAAAATAATTTTTATTTTAGTTTTTTAGAAAATTCTTCATCCCTGCTTTAGTTATGAATTCATAAAATGGAGTTTCTAATCCGTGACCCAAATATGACCTAAAATGTAAACAGCTGATCATAGCTGAGGATAGAAGTCTTTGAACAGCTATTTCTCTTAAACTATGGGGAAAGTTGTAGAACAAAAGTTATCTCTTATTATGGGTTCTTTAACACCCTTTCGGCTTAGTACCCCCTTTCCGACTAACCTTGTATATCTGATACAGTTTTCAATGGGTATGACAGCGACGTAATTATCTAATTAACTCAACATAGAACTGGGTAGTTGTGGAATGTATTGTTAATTCAGATCAATATAGGTATGTAATACAAAACACGTTAATATTTGATCACTGGCACTGAAAAATTGAATATTTATTGGATTATAAGGGCCTCGGTATATTAAACATCTGGCCCATAAACAAAAAATGATGCAACTAATGTTTTATTTAAATACATTAAAACACATTAATATTCGGAAATAAATACTTAAGATGGAAATTTTAATGTATTTGTACCAAGAACTCATAAAGTAAAGACAAAGACGTGTTCTATGTGTTACGAAGCTTTTCCTTTCCACGTTAGATAATGCAATCATATGAGAGAGACTGCTCGATATGAAAAAAAAACTCTCCAAAAACACATCAGTTCAAATCCACAAGATAGATAGCATAGATATCTACGTTTTTCTTTTATTTCTAATCTATTGTAGGTAATAATAGTACCTATATAATAGATAAATATAGATTTATGATATCACAAAATAAAAGTTGTTAGAGTACAAAAAGAAACACGTCTCGTAGACTATAAGTCTGTCCAAAGTTGTAAGTTTTCCATTGGATTCTGGTTCTTATCTATTGTTAATATTTATGATTTTACGAAACAGCACTGATATAGCAGTACAAAGGGTCTACAATTTTATTAGACTTTAAATAGATAAGTAGAATTTATTCATTGGTATCTATTTTGAAATTTTTAAGTTAAGTAAAATATTCGACTGCTTATCGTGAGGTCCTGGGTTCGATCCCCAGGTCAGGTAATGTATTATTGGGTTTTTCCGTGTAAAATTCCTCAGTAGCAGCTCGGAGTTTGGATTTATGCCCGGTGGATGGTAAGAGGCTCGCCCCCTACTACATGGGACTTGTTATGTAAGATTAAGTAAAATATGTACCTACTGTTCTGTACAAAACAAAATTTTCACGTCATGTTCTTAAAAACCGGTCTCTCAGATAATACCAGTAAAACTCGAATTTGAAAATAGAATTCAATGAATTAATTATAATTGTGCATGAGACAAAACTATGATGCTAAAATATGCGACACGACAATAAAATTCTACTACAAAGAAAGAATGTAGGTACTAGCATATTATTTGCTTTAATATGTAATACGTGAAATTCCATCGCAGCTATTAAAAACTATTGGTAAATAGGCTCATGATTATTTGAGTGAAAAACTCGAATATTTGCTCTTAACCTTGACGCCGAGAGTTGCCCGACTTTTAAAAGGCAGCGCTAGTATTCAGCCGGGTGAAATAATATACTGGTCGACAAAAAGATTTAATACTTAGTTTATGATTGCATGAATAAGTTTCCGTGATATTGGATTTCATACTTTATTTATATGTTATTCAAATAACAATAAAAACTGACCGCTTCTATTAAAATACATACAACAGAATCTTATATGGGTGAATCTATCATTACAGTTATAACTAATATCAGTATGTCAGGATTGGGAGCATGGTAAATAAAGTAAATTAAACCAACATAGACTCTCCACCACTGAGAGTACTATTAATTAGGTTAGTGATTAGTTACAGAAGCTAGTTCACAATATAATAATTAACACAAGATCAGAAAATGAGGACAAGCAAACCAGATATAAAAGGTCAGACTTCTTCGGCTGTTCGACATGGAATCCTCTGCTCCGTCGAATGACCACTGTTTTTATAACTTCGGGTACGTTGATTAATCTTGACAATTACCCTCCGTTGTCAACATTGTCCAGTGTTAACAGCTACCGATAACACCTCCAAGATATATTCGTTTGTGATGCAACACACTTTGTATTAATTAAATAGTAGTACTTTATACTGTATTGTACTTGTTGATTACTTAAATATTATCTCAAGTACCTACATGAAGATACCTACTAATCTAGTCGAAAGTAGGAGCGGTCAAGTCGCAGCATCTATGAGCTAAGTAACGTGTTTCTCAGAAGCTAGACGATGCGCGTTACGCAATAAAACAACAATTGTTTATAAGTGGTTTCATAATGTTAATTTTCTGCCTGATAATCCGCTTCAAACGTTATTTTTTAACGACTTTATCAACATACTTTCTCACGGCTACAATCATTTTAAAGTTGGAAATTATAAATATCTTTAGCCTACGTTTGGGACCAGCTAGCGAGCGGCGCGGCGTTGCGATGATATGCTTAAATTGTACTCTATAAAATGTGGTTTATCTTATTTTAATTTTAAATTAGCGACACGCCAGCTGCCTACAAGAAACGCGCTTTGGTTTTGAATACCGTACCAAAATTAAACCAATATCTATGAGCCCTGCCCAAATGTACAAAAACGAAGATTTGTTATACGTGATGATATACACAAATACTTGCAAGTATTTTTCTTATAATAGTAGGTGTGTCGCACGAATAATTATCGTAGTGTATGCTGAATATGTCATCACCTTTAATAGAAGTACACAAAACACTTAGCCACGTTTCACCGGCTACTAGCGATGCATTTAATCGAACTGTCAACAGCAATTATTGGCGATGAGCACACAATATACACAGCTTTTAGTTTTTTCATACAAACCGCTTACAGCTTGATCACGCACTACTAGCTAACAATTAGAATGAATTTGAGAACTTTACGGCAACCGATTGTTTAGGAATATATGTATGAATAATTAGCAAGATTCTCATCGAATCAATTTGTATTCACATAGCGAGTATAATTGTAATGTAAAGAAGATAGCAGCGTATTACTAATATAATGATGTAGTTTGACTATTTATAGACTAATTACACTGGCCTGCAAAAATAAGTATCACACTTTTAAAATTTCAATTTTTTCTAAACTATAGAAGTTAGAGATTTAAAATAAAAAACGTTTTATAGCAATATTTATCAGCTTTCTTTGAAACTATAGTAACAAAGTTAAACTCTTTTTTTAATCCTTTTTGCTTCGAAAATATATCTTGTGTACTTAAAAAGTTATTGCAATTTTAAAAGTGTGATACTTATTTTTGCAGGCCAGTGTATATTACTTGTAGTCATCCGTCGGCTATATTTATATTGTTCATCGTAGCTATGACAAGTAGAAGTTATCAGCGGTTTCTATACACCTAAACAAATTGAAATAACGGAGAGCGTAAGCGCAGTTCCTTTGTTTGAAGTTTTTATTAGTCGCCTTATTACTACGGTGCGATTGTAATTAATGTTGATAATAGTTTAAAGAGAGGTTGATTGGCCTTTGATTACTTCCTAACATGTGTAGCGTAGTCGTGACCTTTGGTTGGCGAGCCTCGACTTGAATTGATACGTCGATGTGATACCATATTTGTATATAAGTTATAGGTTCATTGGGGCATCCGAAGCTTAGGTGTTTAATATTATAGTCTGGTCGAAACTAATTTGATAAAAAGGTAAACAAAATAAGGTGAAATACGTAAAAAAAAACACGACTTTTAACAAAAAACTACAAACGTAGATTTGATTTGAACAATACCTTAATTTTTTATCGCAGTTTAGATGAAAATCTCATAAAGATTGATTACCTTTTTTTCAAATCGGTTCAGGTCAAACTTTACAGATTATACTGATATAATAAGTGGAAGTGCTTATTACATTATCTATGTACAATTTCGTTATTATATAGACATTTTAGATAAGGTTAGTAGAGCACTATTAAAGCCGATTAAGTTAATAGTCTTCAATGCCTTGAGGGCTGAAATGCATTTGACGTCTAAGTCCACACAGTGTCTAGATACAGAAGTAAAAGTGATTATCAGCTGGAAGATGGATCCTGTGAGACCGGAAGCTGAGCCCAACAAAGTTAGGAAAAGGCAAGGCTGTTAGAAAAACCATAACGAACGAATTAATGCACTTGGCTGAGACAAAAAGCGCATCTTTCAGTAGGTAGGTACCTACCTATTTATCTATACTAATATTATAAACAGGAAAGATTTGTATTATTATATTTTTGTATGTAACGAATAAACTTAAAAACTACTGGACCGATTTAAAAAATTCTTTTGCCGTTAGAAAGTTACATTATCACTGAGTAACATAGGCTATATTTATTACTGGAATAAAACTTTTTACGCGGGCGGAGCCATGAGGACACAGCTAGTAAGATATAAAAAAGTTGTATTAAAAATATCATCGTAAGTAATACCCCTATACTCAATTGATGATTCAATAATATAATGAGCACAAAAATTATTCAATAACATTTGTTATTCCGTTTTGTATATTTAATCACACTTTAAAAAATACCTCCAAATGATTTCCATATCATGCGTATAAAAAGTAGGATCCTAACTTCAGATGATGTCATAAGTCACTGTGAGAAACCATACGCACAGATTGAAGAATGAACTATAAATATATGACGTCACGACTCATGAATAACGCAATCTGGTGGGCCAAACGACCAGCCCCCTCAATATGAGCATTTCATTCGCCGAATCACTCTTTAACTGTGGCAATGTGACTGGCCAAACGTACCTACGTCTGTCGACGTATGAACACATGCTCCGTTCCAAAGTGTTCTTCCGAGGTCAAAGCTCGATTCAAAGATTGAGTTGGCAGTAATTTTCAAGTACAAATATTCTACGTTATATGACTAAGATAGTTCCTAGTATGAAGCTCTTATGAATTTCGTAAGAATCAAAATACATTAGGTGATCACTGTAATTAGATATTTTAAGTAAATGTTAAACAGTACAATTACCACCTCCGCGATATGCAAGGTTAAGCTGCACTTACCGCGGTCAGTCTGTGGATGGGTGACCATTCGTTACACATCGAGACCCTTCCGTGCCTCGGAGAGCACGTTAAATAGTCGGTCCCTGATGTGATTCGAATAACTATGACGGTCGTCACGGGTAGTCAGAAGCTTAAATCTGATAACTGGTCTAGGATATCGGCATTGTCCAGTAACTGGGTTGCGGAGTCTAATGATACCCGCTGTGTGTAAAATACTGATATTCAGCCGCATCTGGTTAGACTGGATGCTGACCCCAACGGAGTTGGGAAAAGGCTTGGCTGAATAGAAGCAAATGTTAAAGAGAAGTAAATCTTTGCCATGTGTAAATTCTATTTTTGTTTCATAATATTTGACAAAACCACCTACACGAGTTTTAGCCTAATTGCCTAATCAACCTTCAATGAGCTCGTTTAAAAATAATCTGCATTAAAATAATGATACGGAACCATATTTCAGCTAAAATTATCTCTTGTTGATATGAATTATTCAAGTTCCTGTTCTTAAATCATAATTAAATAATTATTAGTAGTTTATCAGTTAAGGCTCTTTAATTTCGGGAATAGTTTTTTACCTATGGCGAATACACTATACATATAGGTATATTAATATTATACAGCTGAAGAGTTTGTTTGTTTTTTTGAACGCACTAATCTCAGGAACTACTAGTTGGAATTGAAAAAATATTTTTGTGTTGGATAGTCCATTTATCGAGGAAGGTTATAGGCTATATAACATCACGCTACGGCCAATAGAAGCGGAGCATAAATGAAAAATGTTGCAAAAACGGGGAAAGTTTCCACCCGTGCGAAGCCGGGACGGGCCGCTAGTGTCTGATATAGAAAAAAATGTATAAAAAAGTCAGTATGTTGATAATGGCCATTACTTAGATGCTATAATTAGCACATTTTTATATTCGTATGGAATTCGTACCTATGTTAAAAACTCGTTGAATATAAGAAACATCACACGATCAATATAACAAGTATTTCTAACCTTTACCTAGTAGACCAACCAACCCAACGGCATAGTTTAAATAGCTGATGTTAATTACTAAAAATATCTTTCATTATAGTTGGGCGTTGCATCTCCACGTAAATCAAAAGTTACAAAATACTTTTCTTACCAATTAGAAAGCTTTACAATTTTCATCATGAGTACTGTTAAATTACAGTTTTGTAATCATTACAAATTAACCAGTCGATTTCAAGGGGCAAGTTCATGCTTTAAATTACTTATAGCCTTGCTACCTACGGCTGGGTTACAATCTTGTGTTCAGTAGATTACACGATAAGGAAAATAATATTATTAGTGGAACCTCGCCTTTTTTAGTTCCGCCCAGGTGCAAGGCTCACGTTATTAAATATCAGATTCTAAACGTATTAGCTGGCATCAGCATTACAAAACGATGAACGATAATAAATAATTATTAGGTCATTATTAAATTGTTTGCAATATTGTTTTATTGCCTTCTTTGGACACGAAACATTTGTGCTTTACGAGATTGAACCGGAAATATTATACCTTGTTTTTGTTCCGTAGTCTTCTGCGTGCGTATGCGCATACAAGTATTAAAATAAGACCTTATGTAAGTCAAAAACCTATATTTAATTATGGGTACAGTCAAGTCAACACGCGAGATTTTTGTACTTATGTAGGCACAGTATAGTTATGTCAGTGGCATGCAGTAATATTGTGCAATATGTAAGGAAGGAAGAAAATTCATTATTACTCCGTTGTTATGCCGTAATGATGCGCACGCGCACTCTTACCTAACCGTCGGTAAAGCGACCGTAACACTTACTGTAGTCGGTCATTCGGCCTTCGTAGCCATATACATCAGATTTATGACTGTATGACTGTACACATTTGCTACGCACTGTTAACAATGTAAGAGAAAGGACAATGTCAGACAATAATTGTTTTTTTTTTTGGTCAGTAATTATTGTCGTTAGCAACAGATATGAAAATTAGTATTGATATTTTGCAGACCTAAGTTCTCTGAGAAAAACACAAACGTTTCTTGATAACCTAGCCAAGGAAGACGTGGGTACTAATATTATGGATAATGTTAGAGCCAAACAAGATTATTGTCAATATCGAATCAATCTATTATATCTAGTAAAAAGTTCAAAAATATAATATGGGAACGTCATACCGATGTATCAATCAATCCAGACAGCCTATCGAAATCCATTGGTGGACATAGGCCTGTCACAAATTACGATGTTTAAATCGAGTTAAAATTATTCGATTACTGCATCACAGAAGGCGCGGCCGCAGATTGAATGACGTGTTAAAATGACAAGTACAGAGAAAGCTTTTTTAAGTAAGCTCTTACAACTTTAGTTAAATTCTAAGACGACGCATTATTCCCATGTTATTTACGATTACCGCATAAATTACCCCTCGAATTAATTACTTGTAATTTACCTTGGCACGAGATATGCACAGAGAGGATTTACGATAAACGTCACACGATAATTTATTCCCGCACACATCTTCGTATGTTTCAACGTAAAAACCTATTAACAATACGAAAAACTGAGCATAAAAATAATGTAAATTCTGTTTAAGATTGTTTTTAAATAGTGTTTCTTCACACGGATCTAGTCGTAATCGTAAAAGGTCGCATCATCGTTTACCATTAATGATACATTTACTAGGAATACTATCGGAGTTCCGGTTGTACATACGTGTTCTTCCGTGAACTCGTATGTAAAGTTATTTCGTTTTTTTATTGACATAATGAACTCCGGTGATTGACGGCACCTCAGCTAATGTGTGGTTACGTAACCAGCGGCTCATGAATGGACTGTGATTCGTACAGAGATTAACAACACAAGTATGTTTAAATTTATACAATAAGTATCTACGAACATAACTCTAAGACACCTCGAGATGTAGAGATGCACTATGACCCCCATAGTGTATCTGTGAATCTCGGTGTTTATAGGCAAGGCATGGAACAACTACTGTTATTAATACCTTGCCAAGATGACAAATATTTTCTGTTTTGAAACTAATAAGTTAAGGGATGAAAAAAATTAAATTCTTGATGGTGTGTGCAGTCTGGCAACCCGCATCAGATCAGCGTGGTGGACTAAGGCCTAATCCCTGAGAAGAGGCCCACGTCCAGCGTAGTATATCTATCTATCTATCCAGCAGGCTGGCAGGGACTGATTATGCTTATATAGAATTAGGAAATATTTTTTATTTTTAAAATGATGAAGTTTGATGTTAATTCCAATCGTTGATGTACTATTTTGTTGTGTTTTGTGATCTTTAGTTTGGCATTCTGTGTTAAACGTGACTTAGAATGGTGCCAACACAATTAATGTAACTATTTAGAAACCTGCTCACACCATTAGTAAAAACGAGCGTTAAGCTATAAATAAGAACACAATACACATGATTTTTTTGAAAAAAAACATTTAAACTAGCACCGCACATTAATCTGTAGCCATTACTCGACAAAGGCGCGTAAGAACGAAAGCGAATGCGCCCCGGGCTGGAAGAAATCGAAAACTTGTTACGTAAGCGGAAAGTCGAAGGCTGAGGTCCCATAGAGTTGCGTAAAGTTACGAGTACGACGCGTGCTCGGGACAGTCCGTGGCGTGAGCTGACCTCTGTTTTCGGATAAACAATGGGTCGTTTATTACAAAACAATTTTAATCGGTGTAATTTTTTTGGATTATGTAGAAATAGAGACAGATTGCATGATGCATGATGATAGAATTTCGTAAAAACTTTGTTGACACTCAATTAATTAAAAATATCCATATCGAAATACAGAATTATTTTCCGCTTTGAAACGATGTAGTTTCTTAAAAGTCTTTAATAAAACACATTCGGGTTTTTTATGCAATGTACCTCAAATGCATCCTGGGCTCACTCAGGATTCATACTGCCCGAAAAACGCATACTTGTGGATTCGTGATTACAGAGTAATGGTATGGGTGATTGGATAAATAATATTATATCCAGAAGGTGTTCCACCCCTGGTATGTCGGGAAAGGATATGTGTCACTATAAACTGTTTTATGAGAGCAAACGGGAAGGAACATGTCTTGTCACGGTATTGTGGTGAAGTCTACAGTAGAGGGTCGCGATAGGACTCTAGATAATTTATGGACACTGAACGTCAAACGAGGTATCTGCTGGACAGGACTGCCAAAATAAACAAACCCTAGACTCGATTAAATTTCTTAAATTACAACAATTTAGTTGCAATTAGAACCATTGACATCAAATTACCTCTAAATGACTGAACCTGAATAGCTTTCGCCTGATCCAAAAGCGGTCGTCTTAATATGCCGCTTAGATTGAAGTCACGCATGCGCGTAATCCGGCGGCAGGGGTTACGCAATTGTGCCGAGTGCGTAGCCTGCGTAGTGACGACTTCGATGAGCCGGCGGCGCGTGCGCCATGTTTCAATTGCGACCTGCATTTCTGCCTGTGTCACGGCAACATTGCGTCAACTTTTAGCTTATCACATTCATGTGCTACATGTTTAGGAGCAGTTAATGATGTAAAAAATGTTTGTATTATGCAGTGTACACACCTAGTCAACAAACGGGGCTCGATACCGCTAAAACCGAATGAAATTAGATTCGTTCTATAAAAAGGTTGATCAAATTCAACAAATGACGAATGTTCGTTGTTTTTCGTTGGCTAGGTGTGTACGCTGCATTACAATAGCAGCGACATCAATGTAAAGACGCGCTTTTGTGAACTAAAGATGTGTCCCAAACAACTGTCAAAAGTGTATGGACAAATTCGAAGTAATGCCTACAACCTGCAACATATTTGGAACAAATCTTTTGTTCACAACTGCGCAAGCGCGTCTCTACGTTGATGTCGTTGTTGAATTGTGAATATATTGATGGGTTCCATTTGTTTTACGACTTATGAAAATTATTTCCTTCTTCAAAACAATGAATTAAGTTCCTTATAAAAAAAAGTACTATAGGATGTTAATTACTGAGTCATTTCATATCATGTTATACCTATTTTAATGGCACCATTTTTGTTCATGGTGCGATCAATAAAAATAATTTTCGAAAACTTTTTGCTTTATAAGGATAAAAGGTAAATATGAATTTTCCTTAACACGCTTATGATAATATTATTGTGAAAATACGTGTATTGGCGATGAGTTCATCTTACTCGGAAAAATTAATTAATGTTGGATTATATGTTATTAAGTTTAAACGTGTTTATCTCTCGATTATCACTAAGCGGGATAATTTGCATACCTATCCTCATAACAAAGATGAAACCTGGTTGTTCTCGGTTTTAGATCATGGTGCTCCATAGGAATACAGCCTTAAAGGGAAATATCATGCGGTATAAGAAACATTGTTTTCAAATATACTATGTTACAGGTACTTATGATATGTCAAAAATATTCTGTGGCTATACAGTCAGTTGCAGATATTGATATTATAACATAGAACTAACGAAGAAGATTACTTTTTCTTTATTTCTTGTATCGGCTGAGCCATATGAGGCATCAGAATAGCTTATTAGTTGAAAGATTAGCCAATCAGCAAGGCTGGTAGCGGCGCTGACTGCCCAGGGTGCGCCGGGCGTACTTTTAAATCGTTACTCGATTTAAAACTCTCTTTACTCGATACAATTAAGACTCTGGTATCTTTACCAATAGTCAAGCAAAGGCCCCATAATTTTACATAGTGGAACCTTTCATACTTTGGTAGCTATTGCAAGTAAAATTAGCTTATGAGTCTATTTAATTATCTCCAGTTTGGCAATAAAAAATACTACCATTGGTAAGTAAAACGATTCGTTGTTAGCTATAGGAATCGGCCATTAATGCAGCGAAATAACTACACCGACAAGCGTCACTCTTTTATAATAATGAGAACTGATAATCAAAGACCGACTTGATATTGAAGAAAATGTTAAATACTCGTTTTTGATCAGAGAATCATACATAAATTTGCTGTAAAACTAAAATATACTTAACACAGACAGAAAATTTGCCTCTAAAGGTTTATAGTTATTTAATTGCATTATATAACGGCTAGCAATGAGGAAGACGGGTCATCCAGGCATCTACATTTAATTATCCGACATCAAGTGCTCACATAACATGCACATTATTCAAATACCTACCTGTGCCAACACTTGTGTTTGTTTCTATGACTTGTGTGAAAAACAGCTTTGTACCTACTTTGTCAAGTCACGTGGGTTTCAATGCCGGTTTCTATGTACTTCTTATATTATAAAATTATAGAAATAAACTTACATTTGTAAATAAGTGATATTTTTTAAAATATTTCATGTAATAGTATGTTACTAAGTTGGCCCTGTTCCTATATTTTACCGACTAGTTTTGGTAAAAACTACGATCAGTACATCTATTACAAGTTATAACTAACTAGCGACCTGCCACGGCTTCGCACGGGTGCAATGTAGATACTAATGTGGGGGATATAAACCTTCCTCTTGAATCACTCTATCTATTGCTGAAAACTGCATTAAAATTCGTTGCGTAGTTTAAAAGATCTAAGCGTATAGACAGCGGGAACGACTTTGTTTTATACTATGTAAAGATAAAGAGTATGACGGTGTAGCTTGCGTAGCGCAGTAGACCGTCTCATCCAATATAATAGAAGCTCCCGCACTCAAAATTGCTCAGGGTTCTTTTTATTGAAACAGTTTGAAACTATTAAATACTATCTTCGGTAAACGAAACCATTTTTTTGGGTATAAGAATCGGGCTTTATTCACCAACAGATAGCTTTTGCTACTTTACTTTTGTAAATCAAGTGATTTTTTACGCGAATTATAGACGATTAATAAAAAATGACACTTATACAACTGAGCACCTATTAATCACGTTAGAATTCACATTACACTCGTGGTTAACCACAACTCAATCATTGCTGGTATTCACTTCTCACATTCCAGTTTGCAATACTTAGTACAATTTTATAACTTAATACAGTTGATATGATACGCATTATCGCATCAAAAATATTGATTGATTTTGTAAATCTTTTTTCGAAATATAACTGCTTCGTTGGTTTAGTGGTGACATGCGCGACTGCGGATCGTGAAGTCCTAGGTTCAATCTTCAGGTCGGGTAATGTATTATTGGGTTGTTCCGTGTGGAATTCCTCAGTAACAGCCCGAGGTTTGGATTTGTGCCAGGTTGATGGCAATAGGTTCGCCCCCTATTACTTGAGACTTAAACATAAGGGCGAAATGAGAGTGTTACTATACACCTCTGCCCAAACCTTCGGGGAATATAGGCGTGATGTTATGGTATGTTTTTCGAAATATACTAATAACCCTTGGCTTCTGTAAGGCTGAATAACGACATACTTATACACACATAAGTTAACTAATCTGCTGTCAAATATGATATCAACTCATGTGATTGGTCGTTAGTAGGTACCTATATCTTGGTCAATCGATCACAAAATTTTAATGAAATAATAAAGATCACTAATTCAATTGTTTAGGGTTTAAGTAACTGAGGGCAAGTGAGTATATATTATTTGGTTATTTATATTAACAAATTGTCCCTAGCAAAACTGAATGAGTGGGTCGAGGAACTTCAAGTATACTCCACCAAGAAAAACATAGTCTGCTTAGTTGTCGGCAATAAGATTGACAAGTATATTATTTTGGGACCCAGTGCATAATATCAGCAAGCACTTTGGGTCAACCGCGCGACGGCGCAGCGAGTATTCCCAAGGAGGGTTGATGTCAGGCAGGCGGCCGGTTATAAAACAATACTTAAGCCTCTAACAACATGGATTTACGAAACATGTTGTGCCGATCCCACCTATTGTGGGATAAGGGCAGGGAGATGATGATATTAACAAATTGTATGAACCAGCCCTTATCTATTCACTGTAGCTAAATATGGGCCTTCTAGTAAATCGCTATTATGAATTAATAATAATCACCGCATTTGGCAAAGATGTTAATGTATTAGACAAAGATGTATTAAACACGTTGAATACATTTTGAACATACTATTATTGGATTGACTGATTAATTGGCTAATGTCAATTTAATCCATCTTAGCTCACTGCCCAGTCTTCAATAAAATTTTTATAGGCAACGTATTGTATGTAAATCAATTTTAACAACAAAATAATAATGTTAAAAAGAAACCTTTTAGGTAAAAAGGTTTTATCTACCCCTAGTAGTATCTCTGTAGCATCAGGCTTTGAGAATTGAAGGTTGAAATTATTATAATATTGTATTGCCATTGAAATAGAATTTGTGTGCGAAGTTCCAGGAGAAACGGTTAAGCAGAAGTAGTTGACAAATCTGTCGCAAGATTTGAAACAAATAAACAAAGTGAAGCTAATTAAAAACCGTTTAAAAATAAATAAATTAACACTCTTAACACATCAAAGTAAAGAATCCTTGACACAAATACCATTTAAAACCTATTTTTGGATAGCAGTTAGCATCTATGTACATGACACCAATAAAACCGTTAACCCCACTAAAAATAACAAAGGATTAATAACTTTCAATTTTAATTATGTTGTTTCGTTAATTTATTATAACTACAGTAAATAAAAAGCCTAGAATTAAATCGTTCTCCGCAAAAAATAAAATAAATCATTAAAACACTATGTTAACCTTTCCGTCAAAATCTTCAATGTGACCTTGTTAGGGCGTTTACCTGATACAATCTCATTAAATAATTATGAATTAAATATCAACTTCACATCCTTATTCCATATTCGGCTTATTTGTTTCGTAGCGCACATTCTTAAAAGGCTATTGGCAATGATTGCGGATGTTCTACGTCAAAAAAACAACATTCCATCTTCAATACGCACGTAAAATGAAAGAATGAGTAGTTTCGCCAAAAATGGCTTTGTGAAAAGGTAGGAAACATTTTGCAAGGAAACTGAGATGCTTGTTCTTGTCTATTTAGGAAAGACGCTAGCGTGACGATGACAAAATGTTATTATACAATATCATTATCACTACCGGTTACTAAACCGAAAATAGGTTGTCACTATTGTTACAACAATTTGTTCTCTACATGTAATTGTTGCAAGATGAAGTATCGATTAAAAAAAACGAGGAAAACTAAGTTATAGCGTGATGTATAGCGTTTTAAGCGATATAAGTACAATAGACACGTGTTCAGTAACTTCCCTGGACTTTAATAGGTACTTAGTTAATTTACTCTTACAATCAGATTGAGCGTTTATAATACTTAAAAGACAAGGTGGGACAGAACTAAAATTATTATGTTACAATACTTGTATTTTTTACTTATTTACGTAAATTTTTCAACATTATTATTACGAACGTTTACATAAACATTACTTAAATGTTTACATTAGGTACACCACACGTAACTTCAAATACCTACTGGTTTTGTTACACGCCACTTTCCATGTTCGAGAAACATAAAATAGCTATAGATATCTTTATTTGAATAGTTAAGCATCGGCTCATATCGTCTGTAATAACATATGCACTAGGAAATAAAGTTATGTAATTTATAAGTGGAAGAAACCATGCTGAGGCATCGACTTTAATGTTTATAAGTAGGAAATATAATGAAGAGTTTTGAAAAATGTAGGCCACATCCTTAATTAAAGTTGACTTTACAGGCAAAGCTTGAGAATGGAGACCTCAATTCCCGTGTCGTAGGTCACAGGCAAACTGAACTTAAAGTTCAACTGTTACTTTGCCTAAAATAAAGTCATTTTAACTAGCAAGGTTACCACAGTAAGGTCAAGCGACTGTTACTGTTTGTCGTCTCCAATAAGACAATAAAGAAGCTGGGACTTTTGGCTCAACAGTTTATCAGAACACGTTTTTATAGTTTTAAATCCAATGTACAAAAAGTTTTTACGTTTCGTTAATTACATGACTGTCTAATTTGGGTACAGGTTGAGTAGACGTTATACTATAATTATAAATAAATGGAACATGGCCTTCTCAATTAGGTCAGTAATACTTGTATATCACCACAATAAGTATTTGTCTTGCAAATACTGTTTAAACATGTTATAACTAACATTTGTATATTCTAGCGAGTTGAACTTGCAGCCTCGATTGGCATTGTCCTACATTCGATAAAGGAGAGGAATTTAGCAGTTGATTTGACACTTCATATTTTAGTTTGCGAAATTCGTAAATCGAGATTGATTGATAGCCAAATAGTTTTTGTGATGAAATGGTTGTTTAATAATATGCGACCCTCGGTGACCTTTTCAATTTGTTCTATAGTGGCAAGCGTTTACAAATATTTGAGATGTGTGACTGAACTTTAATAAGCCTGTGTGATCTAAATTAACATTATGTAGAAATCACTATGTTATTGTAAAAAATTGCCAACTTACTTTTTAATAGTTCCCATGCTGCTGCTGACAATAGACAACTGAACAAAAGTTATTAAAAAAACATTAATTCAAACGGAACAAAAGAACACGACTAGTTTGAACGGAATCACTTTTTGTTTTTATTAATCGAACGGTCGAATGTCAATATAAATTTAATTTTATCGCGATTTTCGCGGGAGCGGTTTGCGAGCGCGCTCCGTTCGCCGCGAACGTGCTGGCTCGACGGTAATGACGGAATGAGGCTGCTGCCTGGAGGCTCCCTCAGCTCTACAGCAGCCGCGCGCCAGCCGCCCGCCAGCCGCGCCAGCGCAGCGCCCCAGAGAGAAAGTTAAGTTATCAAACTCCGCGGTTACGTTCGACGATGACGCTATCTTCCCAGGCGGTTGCGTATTCGATGACAAAATTAAATTTTCGCGTACCCGCGACAATTTATGCGCTACTGACACGGTGAACGGCCAACATTTATGGTGTCCCACTTTTGCGGTGCAATTTGTTTATTTACATTTCGACGTTAGCGGTATCATAATAATTATTGCCGTACCTGGCCTACCTGCACTATACAGATACGCTGTTATATTATCAAGTCAATACACCATTAAGCGACGCATAATGGCAAGCTAAATTAAACTTATTTGTTCGTTAATTTATGAGTTCATAAAATCTAAATACAAAATATATCCTCATTACAATTTTATGAACTGTTTAAGTCATAAATTAATGTAGTTATTAAGCAACAGCAAAGCATTAACTAAGCACTGTTTAACTCTACATTCATTTTCTTTAATAGGCTTCGTAATCTCTATATCTGCAAGATCACAATTTGACTTCTTATTGTTTTTAAAGTATCAAATAAATGTCATCAATAAACTTCAATGTTCGGAGTAAAACCGGGTATTATATTTATCGTTATTATGTAATACACGGGTTAATATTTATTCGATTGTAAGTGGTGACCGCACAACTTTCACTTTTGCGAATGTGGGTAGGTTGTTAAGAAAAGTCATATGATAAACGTAAGTACTTACATACTCGTACATATATGCATATACGATATATGAGGCTGTGAGAATATATCCTACATTTGGGTCGATTACTAAATGATATTGTATGTGGTGGAGATCAAAAAATTAATAATTGTTTATTGTGAAGGAAGGTCAAGGCCTTAAATTGTGACATTAGTTTGAAATGACATTATGACATTTACCGGTCAAACTTTTGACTCTAGTGACCTGTTTGCTTTAGATTTTACATTGCATTGTTATGCATAATATCTTAAGATAAGTTAATATAATTTATACGAAATAATCTAAAATGGAATGAAATCATACTTTTAGCTTTATTTTGCAAAGTTGTAAACATGTGCAACATAAGAAGGATCACATTCCAAAAAAAACGTAATTAGCATTCATTTCTACTACCTAACTAATTTGAGTTTGAACCTACCTTTATAAACTGGCAAATAACCTCGCAATAAAGCAGTTAAAGTAAATATATACAGTATTGCAATGTTTTAACATGGCACGTGATTATTAAACCGGTTATCCACAGAATGGACAAGCTAGGATTAATGTTAGCTATGTAGACACACGTGGATATGGTTGTTGTATAATATAACTCAAAAACCTTTCCGACATATTAGAACATGATGAAGCGTAGCTTTGAGAACAAAATATGCCCGAAACTGCAGTGCTTGTCGTATTTGACGGTTAAATATCTCCAACAGGCCTAACATAACAGGGTTATTGAAATAATACCCACAAGCCATAGGTCGCCTTTTTAAAAACCTTAGAAAAAAGTAAACGAGCTCTACATTTCACTGTTAATTTTGTTAAGAAAGATGAAAATATAATTTCGTATTTTCATTAGTTCTTAGTTTTGAATGATAAGACTAATAGCTTGCAGATTTTTTTATTTGCAAGCTACTTCTCTTAGTATAGGCCTGAGCATAGCATATTAATTCGTTTCAGTGGATAACGGACTTTAGATTGGGTTCAAACGGTGCGGGTGCGTTGCGTATAGCGTAGCTAATCTTCCAAGTACTGTCGGAGGTTCCAAATAACGTATCAAATTCTGTTGAAGGATTTATGCAATAATTTAATTCATAGATAAAGATATAAGACAATATGAATAACCTTCAATGTGTGTTTCATCTAGGGAACCTAAAATAAAACGAGCCTTTGAATGAGCATAAGATCAAAATTTCACAAGTTATTAATTATTTCGCAATGATGCAAATAAATAATAAAAAGTATTATATTGTATTGTCATCAGAACTACATGTGTTATGCAAAATATGCCTTTTCGGATAAAAGGATCTGGGTCAATATTTACTTGTAAGATTTGTAGCAGACCACAAAGCAAGCTAAATATAAGCTTATAAAAAGAAAACTTTAAACTGAAGCTACGTCTACTTGCAGCGCGGCGGGCATTTATTTATTTTAAGTCTAGGAAGACTTTCAGGAGGAAAGTATTCACATATGTATTTAACTTCATTTGAGTTGTTATTGTAAACAGAAGAAACCCACATAGCTGGACACAAAAACAGAAAAATAAATGAAAACAGTTTTTAGTTTTCTAGTTAAAACGGAAAAGTAGGTACAGTTAGTAATATAATGAAAGCTTGGTACCTACACTCCTGCGAGCGTTACCTGACATC
This sequence comes from Amphipyra berbera, assembly GCA_910594945.2. Taxonomy (NCBI): domain Eukaryota; kingdom Metazoa; phylum Arthropoda; class Insecta; order Lepidoptera; family Noctuidae; genus Amphipyra; species Amphipyra berbera. Next base: position 12,831,376 of record OU343125.1, read on the forward strand.
AGCATGGGGCTTGTTACACAATTGTCAAGTGTCCACTCCATGTGATCGCTGAGTGAAAGTGGCTGGAGCTTCCAAACCTGTCGGATGACATCACGAGCTTATCTAAGTTCAAACAATGCTCACAATCGAATTTGCGCGTACTGTCGCCCACACGCACTTAATACGAGTAACGTTTACGTCTCGATAATTCTTTCTTATTTTGGCAAGGAAAGAAGGCACCTGTGAATATCCGGAAGACATATTAAGCTGTAGAAATCAAGCAACAATTTTTTTTTTTTTTTCTACTCGGCTACTTGTAGATGGTCCGGTCCATATGGACCGTTTCTACGGAACTGGACAGTTATTGGCGACACCTGAAGGGTCAACGGGGACGAAGTAAAACACTTAACCTAAGCTAACTACTACTCTAACATCAGGACTAATAGCAACAACACCACTAATGGCGACCCCTAATGGGACTTGGACCTCGGCTTAGGGCGCTGCTGGCGGGAGGACTGGGAGAGAGACAGCTTGATGAGGGTTCAATTAACAGTGTGTCTGAAGAGATGACCGGCTCCGCGGTGGCGGGTGAGCACGGTGGGTCAGGATTTTCCTCGACACGATATGATAAAATGTGATGATGACTCTGAGAGCTATATATTTATATCAACAGTTTACGACGACACTACTAGTAGTGTCTGTCGTTTCGTTCAATAATTCATAGAAATACAGTATTTTAACTAACAAAGGGCGTGCGTATAGTGTCCATACATCCTAAAAAAATATTACCCTTGAAAAGAAAAAAAGTTTTTATATTTTTAATTAATTAAATATTCACAAAAAAATATTAAATTAATACATACACTATACACGCGCATTTGTTTTTCAACGTGGAAGTAGGGCAACGTCGCAATTAATTAATACATTTTTGGTTAATTTATTTCATTATTAAATTATTTTTTTTATACTTATTTTTCTATGCTGATATTTTTATTTGTATCTATTAATGATATAGATTAACGAGTTTAAGGGAACGCCCTCAGTTATTTAACATACTGTATAATTATGGTGCTCGGGTCTGCTCGGAGTCGTCACTAAATTTTGTCGTGTCTTCAGCCGTGGAAAACGGCCTTAGGGAAAGTAGCAATCATCTCGTTGGTGGTCGCAAGCTTGTTTGGTTCTAATATACCAATAGCCTATGCCTGACGTTGTTCTTCTATTTCCTTTTAGCTTTGTCTTGGCTTGTTGGTTGGGGTTCTCAGAATACAAATTTTAGAGAAATAACCTTCAAAATATAAAGTCGGATGACGAAAAAAGAAAACTGTGGTATAGTTTAGGATTTTTTGCAATATTTTTGTGAACACAAATCATATGAGGTTGTGCATAGTAAGGATTCTGTGTGTTAACGTCTCGGCTGCGAAATATCGAGATGACGTTAGCTGATGAGTAATCGAGATTTCCAACTTAGAAATAAAATATATCTATCCGCAATGCTAATAAATATAGGTATGTAGGTATATTTGTTTTTGGCACATTTGGACGTGGTATTTAATAAGTGGTATGTGCATAAGTAAAAAACTCGTTGTCATATGTTATGTAGTTATCGCTCTTGAGTTTTGATATTATCTTAGAAAAATACATAGAAAACAAAACATTATCTTTTATTATTTATTTAAGCACCTAAGTTTCGATGTTGAACATTTAATTTTTCAGCAGCCTGGATAGATGGTACTACGTGAAATAGGTGTCATTTTACACTATCATGACTTTTACATTACATAACGCCATTCATCATCAAATAAATTGGAAAACGCCCATGCTTTTCTTGCCATTACTACTTTCAGATCAGCTCAATAATATTTGGCATTTTATTTCGCAATAATGGTCATCCGAATAACAAAGAGTCATCGTAAACATTGTTACGCGTAATTGCGTCGGTATTATGTATTTGGTTTAAGACAATATTGACCAAAAATTTCACTTTCGTAGCACGTGTCGACGTGACGTACAAAACGTTAACTATACGTGTATGTACGAACACGTCGCGTATGTGTGTATGTACAAACTGGTACGATTCGTCAAGCTTTCCTGTCCACTTGTTAGACAAAGTACCAAACTTTCAGCTTTATTTTACTTAACACAGTAATCATTATTTATAACTGTGTTTAGCAAGTAGCAGTAGTTGAGTAAAGACGGGTATTCTGCGACCATATTTTTGTAAGAAATAGACCCTAACTTGTTTTTCTGGCAAAATTGGGGGGTGGCCTAACTGTTTACTGTGTTGTTGGTCCGAGTGTCATTAAACATGTTTTGTTAGATTTTTGTCGCAGCTGGCTTAACAGTGCGTTGTTAAGATCTATGAGAAAATATTTTAATTTTGTTATATTATGCTTGTCTTCGATTTAAATGTATCTGACGAAATCATGAACCTCTAGGTCAGGGGTGGCCAACCAGTCGAACGCGGCTCTTAATCCAGTCGATGATGGCAAGGTAAACAAAATTATATGTTTAATATCAGTTCAATGAAGAGATACTGATTATGTAATTGGTAGATCGCACAGAGTCTACTCAGTAAACAGTAGATCTTGGGTCGAATCAGGTTGGCCATCCCTGCTCTAGGTAATGCACGGAATATTGTCTAGACACAAACTTAACAAAAGAGGAAGAAAAATATGGGGTTAGGATTTTACATTAAAATATCTTTTGAATAATGAATTGAATGAACCGATTCCTTGATGATCCTTTAGAAAGATCTATTTTTTGGCAATTTGAATAACTTACTTGGACATGGGAAGACATGAAACAGATGAGTTATTTTTATTTAAGTATTTATAGTGTCGTAAATGGTTAAAACTGTTAACAATAAAAATGTCTTAGTTTTACGATTTGGACTAATATATTATGTCAGTCCGATATTCTATTTTTGTTTTGTGAAAATATCGGTAGCCTTAATGAATATACCTATAACTCCATTTAAATAAGTAAGTGAAGTATTGTTGGTATTAATGTTATCATGTTTGCATTATTTATCAGCTTTCCAAGGGTTTTCTGACCTATTTCCGCTTATTACAAGACATGGTTTAAAGATAAACGTAAACTAAGATAAACGTAAATTTAAAATATGGGTATATTTTATTTCTTTCTAACTTCAATAATAAAAAAGAGACGGGGCTATTTTAAAACCTGGGGTTTGCTTAGACCATCTCTTGTAATAAAAGGGCATAAGTTTACCCAATAACTTGTCATGTGCTAAAGACACGCGCAATCGCAAAAGCTTTGATTATGACAGCTCAACAATTTCGATAGCAACGTATGTATTAACAATATGACTTCTCTACAACTGCGTGGTGCACCACAATGAATATTGTCGTATTTTCAAAATGCATATTGCGATTGCGAGTGTGTTACTCAATTAGGGTGCAGGTTATCATTTGTGATAATTTCTTTGTGGAATTTAATGTTTAAGGGAGATTGGAACTGCAATGTTGTACCATAATTAAATAAAAATTATCACTAATTGCAAGCGGCTGGTTTGCTTTATTAATATTCAGATTATTACTTATCTTTTTATCAACGTTTATATTAGTTACTTCAATGTGAAGAGGTCATTTGTGTGGACACAGTCGACAAGGACGAGGGTCTGTTGAGAAATATATCCATTGTTTATTTTTATAATTCTCACGTGACACCGGGGGCGACGAGGCGATATATGTGTGTTTATCTAATTAGCTGTTTTTACGACAAATCACGTGGAGATGCAATTTAAATTGCATTTTATATTAGCTTCTCTTTTTCTTAAATAAGGATTTTATTGCATAAATCATTTAATATTTTAATATAAGATTCTGTGGCGGATAATAACGTCCAAATCATGCGTTTTATTCCTAGCAACTTCCATTCCTCATAAGCAATTAAACTATGAACAAAATATAGTATGTATGACATAAAGTTATTATAGATAATAATCCCAGCATTTAGATCATTATAATAATAGTTGTTTAGACCAAAACTATTTCAAAATGCTTAATAGCTCAGAGTTGCTGACGTAATTTATCGATGTACGATAATAAGGCGTGTTTCATAACAGCGCGTGGTATTAATTTGGACCCTTAGACCCTATAATATACTTCGTGTAAGTAACTGGTGCGTCGTGAGCTATGATTGGTCTCCTTTCGAACCAGGGTTGATCAGGCCGATTGTTTGGTGTTTCACAACAACTGAGTGCTTAGATGTTGAAACTGCTGATTGTTTTGAAGTTGTTCTGCTATACTAAATTGGAAATGATTTATTGTGAGTACAGCAATTATAAATGTACCTATGTTATTGTCTTATGTAACTGATGAAGACATACATACTTGTTTCACATTTACCTATAACCCTATAAGTGAGGTATAGAATGACGGTTAATAGAGTGACTCTGAGTGCGGTCATTAGTTACTTAAGTATAAGTAAGGTATCAGAAATTGTATTCGACAGGTTGACGAAAAGATGCATTTGGGATTTTAATCAAAAGCGCTAGTAGCACAGGGTGATTCTTCGAAAATTTTTAACATTATTTTAACAAATCATTCTTCTCCCGGGCTGTTAACGTTTATTTATTTATTTATTTATTTTTACTTTAATTAAAACGGTCTTAGACCAATTACAATAATTAAAGACAGAAAAATGAACAGGAATGGAAGAAGATACATACAAAACAATGGAACGAAAAATAATGATTAAAAAAATAAATATATATATAACAATATGAGACACCTCTTTCACACAGCCTCTTTCTTCAATGCACCTGACAATTTATTCTTCCATTCATCCGCAAACAGATCACGTACAATTATAATTATTTTATAACATAAAATAACTAAAAAGAGAATTTAAAACGTTCGTGATACATTCCTCTCGCAGTACTCCAGGCATTCCGATAAAATCACCTTCCATTCATCAGCAATCACATCAAAATTCGGTCTGGCGTCCAGGAGAGCATTGAGTGCGGTTAGACTTCACGGTATGGGTGATCGTGAACGAGCCACAGTACGACATATCGGAACAGCAAACAGTTTATGTTTTCTGTTCCGACGGTAATTATTGGGTACAAACAATCGGCATAACTCACAAATAAGGTCAGGGGCATCTACTTTTCCTCGAAGGATCTTGAACATCATTAATAGTTGGTCATTAGACCTTCTAACCTCTAAAGAGTTATACCCCAAGTAACCTAAGAGGAATTTAGTTGGGTACTTAAAAGGGTAATAACCATACATGCGCTTGTATAGGTACCATAAGAAAGCTTTTTGTACTTTTTCTAATGAGAGTGTATACGTGCTCTGATGCGGATGCCATACACATGCACTTGACTCAAGTTTGCATCGGACCAAGGTACTGAAAATGAGCTTGATCACCCCTATGTTTTGGAAGTCGTTAGAATTCCGAAGAACAAATCCTAGTCGTCGAAAAGACTCTTTAGCCAGTGATGTGAAGTGATCATGGAAAGTGAGCTTGTGATCGAATGTAATACCAAATCTTTAATTGTAGTAGATCTTGATATAATATTACAGTCTAGTTTATAGAGAAATTCAATGGGGTGTCGCTTCCGGCTGAAGGTCATTTGGAAGCATTTGCTGGAATTGAATTCCATTCCATTTTTAACGCCCCACTGGTACACTGAATCAATGTCTCGCTGGAGCATCAAACAGTCCTCCTCATTTTTAATTTCTAGAAATAGCTTTAAATCATCTGCGTAAAGAAGAGATTTCGCATATTTGATGACTGTGGGAAGATCATTTATCATGAGAATGAACAAGAGCGGTCCGAGAATCGATCCTTGACTCACTCCAGAACGCGTGTGGTATGGTCGAGAGTCGTAAGGCCCGAGTCGAACAAACTGCTGGCGATCGCGAAGATAATCAGCAAAGAAACGAAGAAGACCGGGGGAAAGACCCAGAGCACTCAGCTTTTCCAGCAGTATATCATTGTTAACCCTGTCAAACGCCTTCCGGAAGTCAAGGTACAGTACATCAACTTGCCCTCCACTGTCAAGTCGGGTGGAAATATAGTCGACAATAGTCAGAAGGTTCGTGTTAACAGACCTCTTTTGTCTAAAGCCGTGTTGTTCATTACACAAGAATGGCTCGACTTGTCTATAAATTTCTGAATGTAAAATACGTTCAAAAATTTTTGCCAATGTTGACAGTATAGCAATCGGGCGATATTCATCTACTGATGACTTTTTTGCGCTTTTAGGGATGGGAATGACTCTAGATAGCTTCTATTGTGAAGGGTAACTTCCAGTCTTTATGGCCACGTTAAATAGGTCTTTAAGGTAACGTTATAGTATTGTCAGATTGTTTTTATTCTTATCTTATTGGTTGACGGCAGCGGTATAGTTTGAGTTTTCATTATTATAATTATAGTATTAAACATCTGCATTCTTAACTTTGGGATGATGCTAATGACGTTCTCAATTTTTGTTAAAATTTTTCGAAGAATGCCCTCACACCTAATTAAAGCAATACAATTTAGTGTAATTAAACGAGAGGATTGATTGAGCTAATGAGACTAACATTTGACTGGTAGTTTATGCGGTCTTTTAAGTTGCGAGTCACGAAATAGTTCACGACAAAAAACAGTTTATCGTGAGAAGAGGTAACCAAAAATCTAATAGAAATTCAGGTTCTTTTAGGTAGTGAAGACATTTAGAATTAATTTATAATACCTACCTAGGTTTAATACATACAAACTATGGAGCAAAATTACTTACTACAACGAACACGTTAACAATGTTTCATGATGCCCTTGAACAAAATGGATATTTCTATATTGAGTTGTTAAATCTCTCTCTTACAGACTTGTCTGTAAATGCCACTAGCGGCCAATAGCATTCAAGCCTTTTATATAGCCAAATAAATGATATTCTACGGATTGCCACCTACAGTCGTCTCGGGTGTTTGATATAATTGATTTCCCTAAATGTCGAACAGATGTATTAGTATAAATTGAAGTTATTGATCGTATTTTGTCCTACGATCTTTACTTACAGTTTACTTCATTTAACGAATTCGTAAAACCTGTTAGTCTATGAGACTATAGATTTATTAATTTATTTTTCTTTATTGACAAATATTAGGTAATTTTATGTTACCTTTTATTTAAATAATTAATTACATACTTATTTAAGAGCTAAATTGGTAATTTAATGTTAATGCTAGTTAATACATTTTATTTCAATAATAAATTAGATACTTATTTAAGAGGTAAATATGGGAGTTGGGGGACCTAATATTCTAACGCAACTTCGAGGAGGTTTACTGTGTCTAGTAACCGCATTAAAATTGTAAGAAAAGCTGGTAAACGGTATGACTGAATAGGTGTGTCATAATTTTGAGTTCGAGACTAGAAGACATTAAAAAAAGATTCCCAAGAACTATTTTCCTGTTTATGACCTTTATTTCAAAAGAAGGCAACTTCTTAAATATGCATACAAGAATCGGTTGAGATTTATATTGTCCACTGAATCACGCGTGAATCACCCAATGAATGGCTACGTGATGATGACCACGAAACATTCCAGTTATATGCGCCTGCGTAACTATCGGTTCTGTACTGTTTGACTTCTAATTGATGGTCAAATTGATCTTGATCTTGATCTATCATGTTGGTCAATAGTTCTATCAAAAAGCGGCCAAGTGCGCATCGCATGTACGCAACAGCTTCCGTGCAAACATCTACATATTTTTATGTCTAAAGCTCACGCGTGTAACCGATTAAAAGAAAACAATAACACAAATCTTGTCTACGATCTATTTATGTACGTACTGTACGTCGTTAAAAAGGTTATTTTTTAGGGAAAGCTGGCGTATTACTAAACTAATTTGTGTGCCAAAAACAAATAACGCCCCCGCAAAACATTTAGGTGAAATTTTAAATGACCACAAATTAGAGATTGTGGATTCAGATTAGTAACAATTACACTAACAATTATGATTCGCCTTAGCGAATCAACTCTTTAAATAAAGAACAAAAAAATAAAACAATTATGATTGTTTTGATGACCATACTTTCACGTTCAGTGAAAAAAGAAATCAAGGAATCTTATATTAATTAGCATACATAAGGATTTTGCCAGTGGCTTTCCTTATGTACCTAATACCTATGTATTTAGAATTAAATTAAAAATTAAACAAAAAGTTTAATATCTATCTCATTTTCCTGTTTTATGGTAAATGTATGATAGAATCGTAGTAATGCAAATCAGCTTATTTCGTTTTTGAGAAATATAAGTCTAGATATAGCGAAATAATCGTCACTGGAAATCTCTAATTGCGTTCACGTCTCGGGAATATCCAAGCATGAAAATTTTAACTACTTAATGCATCTTATTAAAAATAATATAAGTAGACATAGGTTATTGTCTAGTTAGCTGCAGTCAGGGTCAGTAACCTATGTGCTGGAGAAGGGACAATCGTTAGCTTCACCAAGGATGCGCGTGAGACTTCGTCGTGCGCGCCAACCATCATTGTTACCATACGAACGCTGTTCCTCTGATCTATAGACGAGTTACTAGGCTCGTTGTGGTTTCAAACAATATTGGGTTTAGCTCATTGCTTAAAGTCAATTATTTTAATTACTGTAGGCAGCATGTAAATCAAGTTGGTGAGAAAGCAGGTACCTACTAAAGTATTTATTGATGTCCGCAACGTCATTTATGTTTTGACTTGCCTCATCCGTTATCTAATTGTTATGATCAACAAAATGTGACATAAATTTAATATTATAAACTCACTTTATGAGTTAGTCTAAGGTTAAAAATAAAAGAAATAAATAAATCAAACTGTCTGTCAAAATCCTAACTATATGGCATACATTGACCTTTAGACTGATGACCAATCAATGACTTTTCGATAATTCATTGGAAATCATTATTTTGTATTTAGAATCATCTTCGATTAAGGATAAACCACGCTGAACCAAAGTTCCGGTTCATCTGGTAGATGTAGGTACGTACCTGGAATTTACATGTGTGTCTGAGCCCACGGGAAAACCAAAGCGTCGTGAAAAGGTTATCTTGTTCATCGTAGACATAAGCGACAGGTCCTTAACCACGTTAAACAGAGCGTGCTTCATATTTTATCATGGTTGTATACCGTTATCCTATGGGCATAATATAATGATTTTATTTATTTATGCATAACGAAATTTGACATGGTGTTGTCCATTTGTTTATTGAACTCGTCAGAGTTTAGGAGGGTCACGGAATCAACATGATATACTCGTATATATCACCAATGAAAGAATGATAAATCAGAACTTAATTATTGATAAATAATGAAAAAGTTTTTTTAATATGGGTACATACAAATACTATTCCTTAAAATAACTTTTCAAATATGTAAGTATTAAAAAAAGTTCTCAATTGCGTTTTTACTCTGCTAATCCGCATCAGGTCACCATTGTGGACTAAGGGCTAAACTCTTCTCATTCTCATTCTGAGAAGAGGCCCTTGCCCAGCAGTGGGACAGTAATTGGCTGATTTTTTGTAGGTATTGGATATGATAATAGTCTCAATATAAACACAATCGTCGCAATAGCCAATAAATTCATATTTTAATTGGACGTTTATAAGAAGGAATTTTTCGCATAGAGTACCTGTTGTCGTTAAAACATTTTGAACATCTGTCGTATAAGACCGCCGACATATATTTTTTTCATCCTGTTTTTAGTTCATTGAACCGGATACGCGAAGTCTCTGACTTCTCTGTCATCTGGCGCCTCCAAGATTATTATTTTATCTAAAAACCACTTTGTCTACGATCTCGAGTAACTAAAAATTTTACATTATTGTGGTACAAAATTTAGTCATATTCATTTTCAAACTATACATCGGGGAGTTGGGGACCTCCGCCGTTCTGACCACCCCAAATACAGATGCAGGGCTACTATCGTCAAATTTGGAGAATCATTATTTCGTTCCATATTCGTAATTATAACTGCATGTGGACTGCACCTGTCGCACCTGCAAACTATGCAACTACCAAATGTAGCTTGGCTGGATGTGCAGTTTACATGCAGTTCGTTCTGCCTGGCCTTTTCCCAATTATGTTGGGGTTAACTTCCAGTCTAACCAGATGCGGCTGAATACCAGTATTTTACACGGAGCGACTGCCATCGGATCTCCACAACTCAGTTACAGGGCTATGCCGATATCCTAAGGTTAGATTGCTGTAACGTTTACGAAATATTTCACCAAATGTGATGTTATTAGCCTCCCTGTTCGGTATGGATATTCTGCAAGAATTACAAAATACAGACACAAAGTTAATTATTAATTTATCATGTTCATCGAAATGAATACCACATTAAATTAATATTTTTAAGCTTTGTGTGGTTTTTATTTATTGTCATTTTCACGGTTATGCTGTTTATGTCCAATCTTTACATATCAACTTTGTGGTGTAAGTGCAATAAATTGATTTTTTGCGCTTTTTTCATATTATTTATAATCACACATAATTGGTCAGTAAATAAACATTTTATGATTATTATAAATATGCTGACGTTTAGAAACCAATTAATTTCAGAGAGGAATCACGTTCTAGATAAATAATTTATTATGTCATTGGATGTATGTGAGCATGATAGAATTTAAATGAATGATTCATAATATGACTATCATAAAGAGGGTTCTGAACCCAAAGATACGCTATTACGTCGAATATTGATTTGATGGATAGTTTTAAGTATATCACTCAATCATTCTGGAATTTAGTAATCTTATCTTAAAGTTTTTCAACTTTGACTCCGGAAAGTATGGAAAGTTCTCAATAATCGCTAATTAACATACCTTTATACATATATTTACATTTACAAGTACATATTACGCATTTACATATTGACTCTACTTTGTAGAAGACTCCTTTCTAATAAAACATTACGCGTATCGAATGGGCCGACATCTCTCGGTGATAGAGTAGGCCAAAAGTTACCTGTGCGCACGAAATGATAAGAATGGAGTAATAATATACTAGTGAACGTCGCGCCGCGATTGCTCATCTGCACAAACACAGCGTGTTTCGCCTCAACAGCCGCCTAACGGAAGGAAGTCGAATAAGTCAGAGGTCGTCCAATGACAGATATATCTTATTTATGATTGTTTACGATTTACTCACGTGATATTTTTCGAGATTGCCCGACTAGATAATCTTCTGTATTTATAAAAGGAAAAACTAACTGACTGACTGACTAATCTATCAACGCACAGCCTAAACACCTGGGGTTAGAAAATTGAAATTTTGACAGTAGATACTTTTTATAAAGTAAACATTACTAAGGAATTAATTAATTATTAATTACTTCATTAAGGAAGGATTTTTCGAAATTTCTCCCCTAAGGGGGTGAAAAAAATCACGCATGCGAAGCTGCGGGTAAAAGCTAGTTAATTATAAATACGAATGTGTCTCATTCAAGTTAAAATACAGACATGTCTTACCCACGCTCACCTCACAAATCCCGTAAGTGTGTATGGACAAATCAAATATTACGAATGGTCACTCCATACTTACTACTCCGTGCTAGCGGAGCATGTGATTCGCATTATGACACCTCTAATTCAGCAACCGGTTGCGGCCGGCAATAAAGTGTCTTTAACTTATGTAACCGAGGCTGGGCCGGCACTGCAGTTGCCGTGTTTCTATGTTAATTCAATCCAGCGAAACTATGCTGCTCTCAAATTAACATTTTGAACAGTCATGCATCCTTTGTTAAGTAGAGCGAGTAATGCACATCCTGAAACTATTAATGTTATGTGACATTAGAAATAAAAGGTAATATTGTCAAAGCTTGTAAAAAAATGCGATGTACTGTATAATATCAAGCTTCACATTCAGCTCAATGACCACCATGCACTCTGTCGAGGACCTATTGTCATCACTCTAGGCCTCTGGCCCTTCCAACTTCTTGACCAATATTAAACCTAACATAACATCACGCTTGTATTCCCTGAAAGGTTGCGCAGAGGTGTATTATAACACCACAACTTCGCCGTTATGTTTAAGTCCCATTTAATAGGGGGCGAGCCTATTGCCATCAACCGGGCACAAATCCAAACTCCGAGCTGCTACTGAGAAATTACACACGAAAAAACCCAATAACACTTTGCTCGACCTAGGGATCGAACCCAGGACCTCACAATCAACGGTCCCGCTTGCCACCACTAGACCAACGATGCGGTCAATATCAGATCTGTCTGCTTATAACCATAAACTGCAATCACCAAGACAGTGGAATATAGAAATTCCCCGCTGATCGTTTATTAATGGAAGGCCCATGTCAATCAGTGGACGTTTACGGGCTGTCATGATGACCAGTATTCCCCTAGTCTTTTTCCCAATTATGTTGCGGTCAGCTTCCAGTCTAACCAGATGCGGCTGAATACCATTATTTTACACGGAGCGACTGCCATCAGACCTCCGCAACCCAGTAACTGGGCAATGCCAATATCCTAATGTTAGACCGGTTGTCAGACATTCGGGTTTCTGAATACCCGTAATGACCGTCATAGGTATTCTTATGACACCCGGGACCGATGGTTTAACATGCTCTCCGAGGCACGGAAGGGTCTTGATGTGTAACGAACGGTCACCCATCTACAGACTGACCGCGGCAAGCGCAGCTTAACCTCGCAAATCGTATGATTCGTGCGGTTGTTATTTAACGACGAGCTCCTCATTATGATGACCGGTATTGGGAAATATTCAGTTGCAGCCTGGAGAATTGTGTCCTACAAATAGTGACTGGCTCGCCCACTACTTCGTGGGCACAATATATATCGTCATCGGCCTACTAAAGGTATATCGACTGTAATAAATCTCCACCTAACCTTTCGGTGATAGCGTTGTACCTAATTTGTAATGTCTATGCTGTACAGAACATCATATATATCGTCTTTACTTAGTATAAAACAAAGTCGCTCCCGCCGTCTGTACGCTTAGATTTTTTACACTACGCAACGGATTTTAATGCAGTTTTCAGCAATACATAGAGATATTAGATAGATTCAAGAAGAAGGTTTATATTATGCCCCACATTAGTATCTACATTGCACCCGTGCGAAGCCGGGTCGGGTCGCTAGTCTTTACATAGTATAAAACAAAGTCGCTCCCGCTGTACGTTTAGATCTTTTAAACTACGCAACGGATTTTAATGCAGTTTTCAGCAATAGATAGAGTGATTCAAGAGGGGGGTTTATATGCCCCACATTAGTATCTACATTGCACCCGTGCGAAACCGGGGCGGGTCGCTAGTAAATTATAATTTGGATTACTTATAAGTGTTTTTCAGTAAACACTAAAGCGGGCCGGGTGCATTAAAAGAGCCTCCACAATCAAGTGACGATTCTTAAGTACTTACGTTCGGTGCACGCTTTTTTTATTCTCGTTGGAAAATCCTCTTAGATGTCCCTCGCTCGGGGAAGGCGAGGGGGTCTGCCGGGCACGTTCGGCGCACCCTGACCAGTCAACCTCGCTACCAACCTCTCTGAATGGCTAATCTTTTCACCACAGCATGAGGTATTTTCGTATAGCTCGTGCCGATACGAGAGAAGAATAAGTAAACAATAGGATATTCATATATCCTATTACAGAAAATTATTCATTCTTATTGCACACGACGACATAGGAAGCTTTATATTTTCCAGTTTATTCTGACCTCTCGTTGTACGAAATTTCAGTACAATGATAGGTCAGCTTATACTGGAAATGTATAATTTGATACTCAGCAACAGATACAGATTTAATTAATCTATCGATAAACAAGTTTGTTTTAGTAAAAATTACGTATGTATATAAATAGTGACCTCTTGAGGTGATAGTGCGACGACCTGATGGAATATGGCCGTAGGATGAGGTAAGCCTTTGGCACTAGACAACCACAGTTAAGCTATAAACATGAATGCGAATATTTTATATTCGCGTCGTAAAATTAAGCAACACAATCGTGACGAAGCTTCAATGGGAGATATGACGACATATTTTTTATTTTATTTTCTACACTATGGTCACACCTAATGGTATGCGTAGATAGGGTCCAAGATGGAGCTCACGAATCCAAGTAGCAAAGATAGAGGACTCTCCCTATACCTCTCTGGCTATCACATACACACGACGGAACACAGTCAACTGCTTGATTGACTTGGGTGGTAGCTAGCCAGGCGGACCGCAAAAAGATACTGTTACTTAGTGTGCTGGGTTTTGTTAAATCCTACAACACGCGTCTACTCCCAGCGTGTATTGAGGAAATGTATATCTTATTATATTTAGATTGGCTACTTTTGTCATCATTATCATCGTGTAGGTACACATGTGTTGTCAAAACTGACCTTTTCAGAAAATCAAACGAGTACTATACAATATTCTGCCACTCGTTGGCTTCAGTCATCTGGATTGTCCGTTGCTTAAGAATGCAAGGAAAACTTTAACTATATAAATAGTTCAAAAATATTGTTCATGCATGTATACGGTTTAGCTTACATGCATGTTTTGGGTACGTCTGACTTGCATACTCTATTGTTTACACGAGCTTAGTATTTGTAGCTTAGTAAATAGGATCAGCCTCTAACTCGCATTTGCAGTTTTACTACTAAGCACTAGTTCAGCAGGTTTACACGCAAGGCATTAGTGTAAGTGACAAGTATTAAGCTTGTGTAAACTACCCGAAATACAAAAATACACAAAATCTTACAATTAAACATCTTCTTTGAGAATTGAGGATAAATTTTATCGTTAACGATACTGAGTTTTAGAATTCTCATAAATGAATTCACCGAACGATAATTTCACATTTATTGAGGATGGAAATTCAGAACTCAAAATAATTTGGAACAACTTTTTCCCTGTAGGTGTATTCTAAGAGATCATTGAGGTATTCGGGTCATCATTATCACCCGGCTAGCCGTTTCCCATGTCGTGATCGACTTGGGGTATTTATTGTAAAATTTACAAGATGTAGGTGACTGTTACATGATGTAGCTGTTCAGTTCAGCCTAGCTTTATCCCAACTACGTTAGAGTCAGCTTCCAGTCTAACCAGATTCGGCTGAATACCAGTATTTTACACGGAACGACTGCCATCAGTCCTCCGCAACCCAGTTACTGGGCAATGCCGATATCCTAAGGTTAGACCAGTTGTTAGACTTTCAGGCTTCTGACTTCCCGTAACGACTGTCATAGGTATTCGTATAACACCCGGGACCGATTATTTTACGTACTCTCCGAGGCGCGGAGGGGTCTCGATGTGTAACGAATGGTCACCCATCCACAGACTGACCGCGGTAAGCGCAGCTTAACCTCGCAAATCTTATGATCCGCGCGGTTGTTAATTAGCCACGAGCTAAAATATATTATTAATAATAATAATGGTTGAAGACCACGGAGCCATGGTAAATGGTTCGCTTTACTTTTATAGTGGTTTAATTGATGTAACATAGTGAGCGAAACTGCACACCTGAGAGGGTTCCAAAATGTGCTCGATGATGTGTGTAGTCCGCAAACCCGCACCAGGCTAGCGTGGTGGAATAAGGCCTTCTCATTCTAAGTAGAAGCTCGTTCCCAGCAGTGGGACAGAAATGGGCTGATTATGTTTTTATGTCTATTTATATGAATGTGGATGAAGCGAAAGGGGTATGTAAGGGTCGTAGCATGTGGTGTACTATAGTTTCTGCCTACCCCCATGGGAAAAAGGCGTGAGTTTATGTATGTATATATGTTATATGCCCAGTTTGTCAATAAAAAATGCTAGCATAGGTAAGCAATGCGAGTCGTTTTTGTTTATAGGAACAAGGTAGAAATGACGTTTGATGCTTATTAAACGATGTGTTTCGCCCAAGAGATATATTTGTGAAGTACTAATTGAATGAATGATAGAATTAGGAAATGTTTATATAACATGTTTATACTGTGAATGAGTAAGACAAAAAAAATGTATTGTATCTGAGCGAGTGTGTGATGAGTTTGTGATAGTGGTGCGCGTCTTAAAATATTATTTGAATATAAGTGTTAGCAAATGGATTAATATTAAGATCTGAAGAGGCTCTCGTAAGGGAGCTGGATTAAGGGATTGATACAGAAGGCGGTACTCCTGGATACGGCGTGTATTGTTAAGAGGTTTCTCCCTCCAGAAGCCCTGACCGCCGCGCTGGTCATTGGAACCTGTTCCCGACGCCGATGGGATGCTATTTTTTACATTCTTAAATAGTAAAGGTAAATAGTAATATTTAAGTCTCTATATATTTGTAATTGTCTTAAGAACTTAAAGGATAATTCTCGTGTTTGCTTACATCTTTTAGACAATTATTATGATTATCATTTTAAATATGATCTTTATTGAATAAAATATATTGTTCACAATTCGTCCTTACCTAACCTAAAATAGGTAGCTTCGTGATTTACAGTGGGTTTTTTAACGTATTTGAAAAAAAAAACATGTCTACAGTACATAATAGTGAAGTAAGTAAGAGTACCTATCACCTATCTATGTAAAAATATTTTCCCATAATGATTTATGTTAGTTTTTCCTCAAAATTTTAAAGCTTAAGATGAGTAAGTATTGCAGATTTTCTGAAAAGGTCATTATTGCGATTTAATTACGAATTGGTTTTCAATTGTTGGGAAAATTACTTGAAACTCGAATCAAAATATCAATGATCTAATCTTGGCTATTACATCTCTCTAGGATACGTGCTAGCGTTTAGAATAGCCAGAATTACATTTCTTTTTTAAACTGGATTTTACTTCCATTGGATTGGATTTGGACTTTTTTCAAACGGCTTCGTTATTCATAAACAAACGCATGCCAGACGCCAAGGGTGTTGCCGTCGTGTCGTCATTGAGGATATCTATTAAGGTCATGTCAAAATATTTGAAAATTACGTGAAATAATTGATTTTTCTTTAAGATTTGGCACAAATAAAACTGTAGATTACAACGTGAAAAATATTGAGGAAAGTTTACATTGAGTATAAATCGAGCACCATTTCGAACAATCCAGTCTTTGTGAATAACTAGTTGTTATATTCATAAAGTGGCGATTCGCTAAGGCGGGTATTTTCTAAGATTGCTCAACTTAATTCTCAGAACTTTAGATCACATGACAGCGAACAGTTGGTCGGGCGTGACCTATTAGTTTTGGTATTTGCCGTTCTTTTTTTATGTTAAAGTTTTTAAATCCACCTAATTGGTAATCACGCAGCGTTTATCTTATCGTTCTTATTTCTTTTTGTTCTCGTTTATATTTTAATTGCTAAACGATTTTTTTTAAATTATGTGATCATTTGCAAATTCGTTACATGAACCCAAAAATATGTAAATAACAAATTAATTAGGTACACATGAATGCCCTTGATGCGATGCAACTGTTGCGGGGCGGAGCGCGAAGCGCGTCGAACTGGCGGGAGAAAGTCGACGTTCTTCCGCAAATGCAACCTTACCATCAGCGGGAGCGACCGCGGCTCATGTGACTCCGGGGAGGGGGCGCGGCTCGCGGGTCGCGGGGACACAGCAACACAATACATTGCGAAAACAACGTAAACTGGGCTACTAGCATTATGTTTGCGTTACGAGTTATTTTGTATTTCTACCATGTTTTTATTGACATTATAAAAGCGATTACACAATACAATTAACGTGCCGGTATGCGCCCGCACATTGTTGAGAATCACATTTTGGGAATCGGATGTGTAAATCGTCTATGAATATTTAATTATGTTTTTTACGAAATACTCTACTTTATTCAACATTTTATCATCTTAATTACCATAAATTAATTTAACGTCTTCTTTAGATCACACAAAAATAATATAAAAGTACATAGGTACTTTTATATTATTTTTTCATGCTTTTATTCCATTGATGTTAGGAAAAGTCTTGTAAATTTATTTATTCATGAATTTGACTGATTATGTTCGACTTCAAAAGGGGCTCGTGGCTAAATAACAACCGCGCTGATCGTTCGATTTGCGAGGTTAAGCTGCGCTTGCCGCGGTCAGTCCGTGGATGGGTGACCATTTGTTACACATCGAGACCCCTCCGTGCCTCGGAGAGCACGTTAAGCTGTCGGTCCCGGGTGTCATACGAATACCTATGACAGTCGTTACGGGTAGTCAGAAGCCCGAAAGTCTGACAAACAGTTTAACCTTAGGATATCGGCATTGCCCAGTTACTGGGTTGCGGAGGTCTGATGGCAGTCGTTCCGTGCAAAATACTGGTATTCAGCCGCATCTGGTTAGACTGGAAGCTGACCCCAAGATAATTGGGAAAAGGCTAAGAGGAAGATGTTCGACTTCAAAAACTTTTCTAATATAAGAATAAGGATAAAGAAGTTTTAAGAGATCACCTCATTTAAAATATACCTCGTGACTTGTGGATATAGCTAAGTCAAGGAAAATGAAAGATCATACCATAAAATTATTGAAATGTTGTAAGATCTGTTCAACGTCTTTCATAATGTAAATAGGTGGCAATATTAAAAGAGGAACGGGTAATATTTCAACAGAGAATTTCTAAACATGTTTGCATTTAGCACCGTCCAGGAATGCCGCATGTTTCATAATATTATGTAAATAGTAAATACGCGTGACGCCCGTAAGGACGAAGAGTGGCGCTTCTTGTGTAGGTAGTTCAAATTCTATTCTCGTTCTTGTTACGTGTAACTTTGATTCACTTATACCAAGAATGTGTAAGAATGTTAACGTGATGAATGACTTCCTGTTGAGAAAGAGCCATAATCTGATGGCATGTAGCGGCGATTTACCCTGCCCTATATACCCAACATTGTAATTGAATACAAAAGAATTATCATTAAAAAAACGAATGAGCAAAGGCTTATCACCAAAGAAATGAATAACAACAATAAGAGAACTGTGAAAGAAAATAGTTCTCCACTATCTGCCCCCATCCTGACCGGGTGGCGTACTTCCGTTTCCATGTTTAGTAGGCGATCGAGCCGTCCCAAAACCCACACGAATATCTAAGCTACAACTGCTTCTGACACAGTATCCATTTGAAGGCCAATAACGCATGGTTTTGGAACGAGAAACGTTATTGCTTTAGATAAATAACGGAGTTAGGCGTTACTTTGCGGAAATTACATACAAATATACAATAATAATATTTAATGTTGATTCCACCAAACAGTTGATCAAGCTTGGATGCAGTATGCAGCACCGCCTCCCGCCTGTAAATATATGCAAATGCAGAAGGTGCGATTAATAACAAACAAACAACCCAAACCGATACATGCTGTGTCGGTTTGGGTTGTTCATGTCATTCAATCATTCAAGCTTGATCAACTGTTTGGCGGAACTAACACTAAATATTGTTATTATATCTTTGTATGTTACTACTTTAAACAAAACAATCTTTAACTGAAACTAACACTTTCGATGTGTAGTGTTCTTTTGAAACAATATCGCCAAATGGAAATACGCTGACCAGTGGCGACGGCGCGTTGCGGCGTGACGTCTATATTTGACTTCCTCTATCAAATTCTGGGTGGATTCCACCGCACCTATGTCGCACTTACTTTGCCAATAAAGAATAAATGAGAAGACGCTGGTGATGAACAAAAAAGAAAACTGACTAATATACACTGTTTGGAAGCGTTTTTATCAACATTAAGTTGTAAAAAGGAAGTACCATTTACTAAAGCATTGATAAAAAAATCTATTCTAAGTTTGAGCAACAGGTGTTTCTCAGTAAACGTCAATTGTCGGTGCGTATCTCCTCGATATAAATACCAATGCAATTACGTTACTTAAGTGTGTCACCACTTTCTTAATGCGAAGGATTTTTCCGGGTAGCAGCAGTGAAAACGTCTTTGACCTGTTTTTTTTGTAGGCCAGTTCACCTTTGAATAAAGATCGGTCATACTTCAAGAAAGAAAGAGTTTTTTTTTAGTAAAGCACTTCCAAATACTCTTTGCATAAACAATTTATTCGGTTTACATTTATTCAGGCTTCATTTATTCATTCCGGCCTTTCCAGTGGTAATTTTGAAGCACGAGGTTACGCGAACGAAAGCGCAAAACATATTTAATCTTTTCTTAAATTATTACAAGTTCGCCAAACATCTCACGCATTGCAGAATAACAACTCACGTGACGCCACGAGTTTTGTTAAACATCAATGACCCAGGTCGTTTTTATATCTATAGAACATAACAGGTATACAATGTAGAGGTGGGCGGCGTCAGTTGAGTAACAGGATGTCATGCGCATCACATGACTTGAGATAAACACGTCAAGCTTACGTAGGTAGCAACAGGCTTGATCCAACGATAGCTTGCCGGGAAGCTTTGATATCCGCAAGGCGAGGTACAATAACCTGTTGTCGGTCATGAGTTGACTGCTGATTCGTTAGAATTATTAAAAGTTGATTTTTGTTTATAAAAATATATTAGACTATAACAGTTAGTAGAACACATACATACATAAACTCACGCCTTTTTCCCATGGGGGTAGGCAGAAACTATAGAACGCCATACATACTCCTTTCGCTTCATCCACATTCATACATCTTGTCATACATGCACGCCGGTTGAGAGTACTACGCACCTGTCCTTTGTGAAGAACATCACCAATAACATCGATGTATGTCCTCCTAGGACGTCCTCTACCGGCGTTTCCATTCCATTTCATTAGTAGAATATTTTCTTAAATATGCTTCTGCTAGGAGTGGGTTTACGTTAATAGGGCGGGGACGGAGTTTCAACTCGAAAGCGCTAAATGTACCTACTAGCATGTTTACTGCGCAAGTGATTGTTATTGCAAGTTATTGCTCGTTTAGTTCGTAAAATTTGCAAGAGTTGACTTGCTGCGGGTGTGTTCATAGTTTGAAAGTTGGTTACAGAAGTCAACTTGTGCATTGATACTTGCCAGTGGAGTTGTCCTACCTGACTTGTATCATTCGTATCAACAATAACATTATCCATTTAACTGCTTCGTTGGTCTTGTGGTGGCAAACGCAACTGCTGATTGTGAGGTACTGGGTTCGAACCCCAGGTAAGGCAAAGTGTTATTGGGTTTTTCCGTGTGGAATTCCTCAGTAGCAGCCCGGAGTTTGGATTTGTGTCCGGTTGATGGCAGTAGGCTCGCCCTCTATTACACTTAAACATAACGGCGAAATGAGGGTGTTACTATACATCTCTGTTGAACTCTTCGGGGAACACAGGCGTGATGTTATGTTTTACTATCCATTTTAAGACTTTAGATTAAATACTCAAGCCAGATGAAGTGTAAAAAGGGCTTTCCTGCTGGGAAATTCTCAGATACAGTCCGGATTAAAAAAAACACAATTAAACCCATTGTTGTTTGATGGTTACTCTTCTATTATCAAGTAGGTAATGCAAAAACGTTAACCGGCGTTATATAGTGGATGTCTCCATCTCTTGAATTCTAATGCAGCAAATGAATTTGTAATGCTAATTTGCTAGACTGAGAATTTTCCACCAATGACATGTTTTATTAGCACACGATACATGGGCACCATACAAAGAGGTTTCCCGCATTTTATACATTGTTTTTAACCGAAACTCGACTAATTTTTTACATTTTTAATTCCAGACTGTTTATATAACAAAATGTGTGAAAAAAAGTACTGTTTCTTAAACATAACATAATTAGCCCATTATTGTCCCGCTGCTGGGCACGGGCCTATTCTCAGAATGAGAAGGGTTTAGGCCTTAGTCCACCACGCTGGCCTGGTGCGGATTGGCAGACTCCACACACCATCGAGAACTTTATGGAGCCCTCTCAGGTGTGCAGGTTTCCTCACGATGTTTTTCTTTCACCGTTAACGCAAGTGATAATCAAATTCTGATCTGCACATGAATTCGAAGTCAGAGGTACGGGTAGGGTTCGAATTCAGACCTTCCTGCGTGGAAGGCAATCGTTCAACCGCTAGGCTATCACTGCTCTTACTGAACTGTTCCTTGCAAAACAAAATTCGCTAGGACATTAATTGGTGCGTTTTAATTGTTAACTCATAATCGTTCACAGATAGATTAGTGGTCATTAAAAATAAACAAAAAAAATCGTCTGATTACCCACAAGTAGTAGTACATACGAGGCTAATTATTAGAAACGTCCGTTCGTGGGCAATTTGAGACGATTCCGTCGTGGAGTACCGCGGATGTTGCTGGCGATCACGCTATCAAACTTTATGTAAACGGTCGTGTACTACTGTGGACTGTCTGATTCTTTTATTGTTTTTTATTTGCAGTTTTTGTCCTTTTATGTTTAATCGTCGTATGTTCTAGATATGAGACACGATTATAGCTATTATTTTTCTTTATTGGTCAGTTAGATGACATTTAGCGATTGTTATTTTGTTTTGAGCGAGAGCAGAGCTTTTGTGTAGTTATTATTAGTATGAATGTTCATTTAATTTAGCTGTAATAAGTATTCATGTTTCCATTTAACTGTTAAAACCAATGATTTAATATATTCAGCTTCCATCTTAATAAAATAAGAAGAAATGTGTGAACTTAGTGGTTCCAATATTATACTTAGACCCAAAGTTCTTAATTTTTTTTACTAAGAGAAAATTTACGACCCCGTAAACATTAAAACAATACGTACACAGTATTACTCCGTCGTTTCACGTAAGCTCAACCGGTCGTAGCATCGTCCTCGTCGGAAAATGTCAAGGCTGTCATTGTGTTACACAGGCGGTCACATGACGAAGATGATCGCTAATATTTATGTTAGATGGCTCGTCCTCCCACCCTGTTATATTTAAATAGTCATGTGATTGGACAAACAAGTCTTGATTAGTGTTTGTTTGCATTTTAATTGGTCTGTGAGTAAGCTTGGTGTCAGGGCCCAGGTGTAAATTTTGTATTATTACCTAAGTTACTTACTTTCATACATACATAAACTCATGCCTTTCTCCCATGGGGGTAGGCAGAAAAAATATATTTATATACACCTTTCGCTTCGTCTACATTCATACATCTTGTCATACACGCACGCCGGTTGAGAGTACTACGCACCTATCCTTTGTTTAAGAATATCAACAATAACATCGATGATATCCTACTAGGGAGCCCTCTTACGGCGTTTCCACTGACATCCGCCTTATAAATTCCCTTTGTTAATCGCCGTTCATTCATTCTCTTAATATGACCAAACCACCTAAGCATACTTAAAATATTTTTATTATTTTAAATATTCATTAACTTGGTCCTATTTGCACCTGATAATAAGCGCAGACAGGTTCAAAGATGGTGTACACCTACGTGGTGGATTCGCCTACGCCCCTCTGGCTCTCACATACACACGACGGAACATAGTAAACTGCTTGGCATCCGACTAATGTAGAATTGGTAGCTAACAAGGCGGATCATATAGATCCTACTACCAAGCGTGCTGGGTTTTGTTGAATCATACAACACGCGTATAGACGCGTAAACTTCCTCACCGCACGCTGGGAATAATCCCAGCGTGAGGTGAGGAAGTTTTATATTCTAACCCGTCCCCCGGGATAATAACCCGTTGAGACAGCATCGGTCTGTTAAATTCATAGTTCGATCTTATGTACGGTGGTATCTTTCTTTTACAAGCTCAACACACTTTCCTAACTCCTCTGAGCCAGGTTCTAAAATGGCCATCAACAGGACTCGATGGCGGCAAAGTAGATACGGGCATTAACATTTTTGAAAAAATGTTTTTTTTTACAAAAATGAGCTTATATCAACCCTATCTACAAATTTGTATTAAAATTATTTCAAATTTTAAAATATAAAGAAAATCTGGCACGTAAATGAAGACATCTACAATCGATTTTTATAAAACATCGCAGCAAAAGGGCCACAATTTTTTACTAAATGTGCTCTCCTGTCGAATTGCGATTTTATAGATGTCTTCTTTTACTTGGCTGCCATCGAGTGTTTCCCAGGGAATGGATTTAACTGAATAAGAACCTAAAACTAAATTAATTAAAAAAGATAATAGGCTGAGTAGGATACTGATAGTAAACTTACTTATTCGTTTGAATGATAAACGAATTTCCGTAGGCCTAGCACGAATGTTTGGCGTATAGAATCGTAAAGGTATCGCTAATGTAAGCAAATTTTGAATTGTAAAAACAACTCGCTCCTTCGCATGAAAAGTGTATAATATCGAAAAAAATTCTAAATCGAGTTAAGTATACAGAAACGATGAATATCTGATACTGATCGTTTCTGTATACTTAACTTGATTTTGAATTTTTTTGAGATTACTTGCATAATTTGTATCATATGAATACAAGAATAAAGTTTTCAATTTAATTAAATAATATTTGCTAAAGAAGTATTTCCAATTCAAAATTCACTCACATTAACGTTACGTTTACGTTACTAACGTGACCATATTCGTTGTCCTACAGATTTATTCTATCATCTCACTTCACTATGGAGGAAAACGGCATCTATCTTTTTCGGATTTTCCCTTGATCGTATAAGCTTTTAACACGGATGAGCGCTCCTTGGGGCACTGAGCAACAATGCTCGATGTTGTTATAGGAAACCATTGAACCTGGCTCATAATAATTTTAGTATTGGATCATGTATGAAATTACGATGATCGTACGATAAAAACATAATATAACATCACGCTTGTATTCCAGGTTGGGCAGAGGTGTATAGTAACACCCTAATTACGCCGTTATGTTTAAGTCCCATGTAATAGAGGGCGAGTCTATTGCCATCCACCGGGCACAAATCCAAACTACGGGCTGCTACTGAGGAATTCCACATGGAAAAACCCAATAACACTTTGCCCGACAAGGGGATCATACCCGGGACCTCACGATTAGCAGTCGCACTTACCACCACTAGACCAACGAGGCATAAAAACTCCAGATAAAACGATAAACCATTGCTTTATGAACGGGCCTTAAGTATTGCATAATATTGCAGCTACTTCACGTGACCCCAACGATTCCACAAACAACATTCCAATTAAAATAATAATTTTAAAATAATTATCATTAGGTAACACACAATGACCTTGAATAAATATTAGAATAGAATATACTTTATTGTACACCAAAATTGTAACACAGCTCTTATACAGTAACAAACATTAAAGGGTACAATGGCGGTCTTATCGCTGATAGCGATATCTACCAGACAACCTTTGGATGAACAGGAAGTGAATGAATAAGATAGAGGGGGTAGTCCATGGTGTACTGCTGCAAAATATATACTACACACCATACATAGACATAATACTTACATATAGGTATATATATATACATTATGACATTTTATTAACAAAAAAAAGTAGTATTTGTATGTTTTAAATTTTCAGTCTGATCTCCGAAATGTGATAGCCGTAGGTATTGCTTTTAATGTTCTTCAGGAGCTATGCCGATTGATCACCCAACTTCATTGTGTAAACACGACAACTGTAATTCTGCCTCGCCTTTTCCCAACCATATTGGACTCAGTTTCCAGCCTAACCAGATGCGGCTGAATACCAGTATATTTTACACGACTGTCATCAGACCTCCGCAACCCAGATACTGGGCAATGCCGATATCCTAATGTTAGACCGGTTATCAGACATTCGGGCTTCTGATTTCCCGTTAAGACTGTCATAGGATTTCATATGACACGCGGAACCAACTATTTAACGTGCTCTCCGAGGCACGGAGGGGTCTCAATGTGTAATAAACGGTCACCCATCCACGGACTGATCGCGTCAAGCGTAGCTTAACCTCGCAAATCGTAATTTTGTTTGTTGTTATAACCAAATTACCATTGAGTTATGTTCGAGTTTCTATATTTATATTGATGCAATTTTCCGAATCAATAAAAAGTACTTTTAGTAATCCGCATTTAGGGTGCATGAAAGGAGCCTCCACGAGTGACGATACTTAAGTAGTTTTGACGCGTTGTGGCGAAAGAAATCTGCCTCGCTACTGCACAGGCTGCGTGGCAGTCCCAATACTATCCTGCAATCGATAGCAGCCCGGGCAGATAGCCCGCTAGTGTGGGCGCTAACTAATCGCACCCGATCTGTTCTAGTTATTAAGTACTAACATAGGCTAAGTTATATTGTTACTAACACAGTGGACCTCTCTGTAGTCTGTTGAATAAATACATAATAATACTGCGATGCACCCTGGACAGTCAG
This sequence comes from Amphipyra berbera, assembly GCA_910594945.2. Lineage (NCBI taxonomy): Eukaryota > Metazoa > Arthropoda > Insecta > Lepidoptera > Noctuidae > Amphipyra > Amphipyra berbera. The sequence goes on from OU343125.1 coordinate 12,857,514, forward strand.
CCCCGCTACCAACCTCGCTGACTGGCTAATCTTTTCACCACAGCATGAGGTATTCTCATATAGCTCGTGCTGACACAAGAGAATAAGTAATCCGCTAATCGAAAGATGGAAAGTCTCAAAAAAATCTAGAAACTTTTTATCTTATAAAATCCCTGTTTATCTTTACATAGTATAAAACAAAGTCGCTCCCGCTGTCTGTACGCTTAGATCTTTTAAACTACGCAACGGATTTTGATGCAGTTTTCAGCAATAGTTAGAGTGATTCAAGAGGAAGGTTTATATGCCCCAAATTGCACCCGTGCGAAGCCGGGGCGGGTCGCTAGTTTATATATAAAATTATAACGTTATTTATCTGAATCAAGAATACGTTATAACTTGTTGCTATTTCAAGAATGTTATCAGTTGAAAAAAAAACTTAAAACAAATGTGATTATGTACCTACATACTGTGCCCAGGTTTTAATATATGGCAGTAGCCCAGGTTCAGTAGTGGCCAGCCTATAGTAAACAATTCATTTACACTCGAGAATATAAAAGAAAAAAAATCAGTTAAATCAATATTTTTGACACCAACTTTATAAATATTTACCAGAATTTGAATTTTGAACTGTTCTATGTTTTGGTCATCATAGCGTAGGTAGATGATATGGTTATCTTATGTTAACGGAGAAGTATTAAATCAGATAGGTACTAAACATATTTTTTTATATCACTGAAATTTCAATTACACTTGCAACGGTGGTTCCTGCCCATAACATATGGAGATTATGGCATTATTCCAATATTATTCAATGTTACTTTATATTAATGAGACTGTTTTGATAATTCAAGAAAATACTGCATAGCTGTATTGATATTAATTTTACAAGAACAGCGCCATCTGTACGTTAACACTTGTATTACAAATATTATTGTGATCTTACTGAGCTATTCTACAACGCAGCAAGTACCGTCAAGCAGAGAAATTTTACTGCTAACGAGTATGAAGGTTAAAGATTTTCCCGCTAGATGGCGTTCAGCAATTCAGGGTAAAAATTTTCCTAAAATGTTTAACTTTGTTTTAATTAAATATTCGATTTTCTTTAAAGGAGCCTAAAGTTATGATAAATTTCAGTACAACTAAATAGTATTTATCATTTCGTAGTAAATACGTATAAAAGACATCAACGCGTTGCGCGTTGATGTCTTATGTATGGCCAAACAATAAAACTTTTATTTAAATGTATTTTTTGTACTTTGAAATTCCCGTTTATTTTGATGAAATAAATCTCTTTACTAATTTTGGTAGATATGTGTGATAGTAACTGAGCACGACACTTGTCTTAATTTTTGGTTCTGCGTACTGGTGTGACGATACTTCCCTTTACCCGGGCCCTCGGCATTGGGGATACAAGTTGGACAGTTACCCTTACGATAGTATCTCTTATATTATATGGATATCCCTCGTCAGTTAGTACGCCTAGGGACAGAGCCCTTTGTGTGCTATTATTCGGCTGAATAATATCACTTTTATTTTTTCTTACCATTTTCATGTTACCATTTACATTATATGTGTCTTCATCACCTTTAATTTCCGAAATATTGAGAGATACCCAGTATTTTCAAAGGCTTGTGCAGGGCCATAGCCAACACGCAGATTAAGCTTGCTTATAATATTGGCTTAAAATGTACATATATTATTTACATTGTAAGAAAGCTTATCGATCACCAACCTAGATTTTTACGAACAAATAAAGTACCTTTTTCAATTCCTTTGTTGTAATAAACAATTGTAACATGTCCAGACATCGACATCAAATAATAAATTAAATATTCGTAGGTATTGCACAGACCTATTGGCGTGTTAATGTTTATGTATAGGTATTTATAATAAATTATGTAAGTAAGCTAGTACATACATACGTAAAACGTGAAATCGTGAAACATCAACGGAATGCCAAATTAATATTCGGCAATATGAATTCCAATTTCACTTTTATATTCGAAAGTCCAACTAAAAATATTTCTAACATTTAGTAGAAATGATTTTTATTGATTTTATCAACATTTTAATGTATGTGTCACGGTAATGTACGTTACTAGGGATCCTTAAAAATATCTAGGCAATATATAAAATATATAATTACTCCCTAATGAATAATTCTTCAAACTTTTTTTACGTTCGTCTTAACAAAATTGATGCAATTAATTTTTGACATGTATTGATCGATTTCTCTTATTAATATCTAATATAAAGTCATCAAAAATCATGAAAAGAAAGAGTTTTATTTTTGGTTAAAATTGGAATATCTTTTTTCTTTTTTTTTTAAATAAAACTTTGCCCCACACTAGGATTTCTCCTGTATCGTGGGTGCGTTTACAGACACAAATCTTCACATGCACAAACATCCAGACCCGGAACAACTATCTGTAGGCCATACAAATATTTGTTCCGTGTGGGAATCGAACCCACGACCCGCAGTGCAGAAGCCAATCGCTTAGCCACTGCACCAAACGTGTCGTCAAATACTACAGATACTATACAATTCCAAGAGTATAGGAACCTAAGGTTTTTCATTTAACAATCATTTTATAAATAGCGTAACCACTGGCATAACTAGTCATTGTGAAGAATCCTTAAATTGTACATTGCCGGTAACATGAGTGATGTATTGGATGTAGGGCGTTATATAGGCGCTCCAAGTCCTGTGCCGGTTGCGTGGAGGCGCGCGGGCGCAGGCGGAAGTGAGAACGCCCGAAAGAAAGTACTCGTCGGCAACCGGTCGCGTTTGTAGGCCACCAGAGTTCACGACGGACGCGTTAGCCGCCGCTTCTATCAACGTCAAAACTGACATACTATGATTATCCCGTTAACGTAACGGGTGTAGGTTGTCGCAGTGTGTGATGGGATGATGCTGGACCTATATGCTGAGATATATGTTAAGATTTTTTTTAATTCTTTATCTTTGTCGCGTTTGATCCCAATCAACCTGATGGTAAGCGCTGGCAGGGTCTACGATGAAGCACACGAATCTAAGTAAGAAAGATATAGAGAGATTCGCCTATATCCCTCTGGCTCTCACATACACACGACGGAACACAATAAACTGCTTGGTACTGGAATTTAATGCAATAAAGATGATATCTGTTTCAGAATGAATCATCACATTTGTACCAAAAAGTGCCTGTGGTGAATAAGGCTTTATAACAAACGGATTGGCTGCAATGTCTACTTGCTGACCCAGTGAAATTATAATTTCCCTGAAGGTTGACTTTGATATAGCAGGCACTCCGAAGAATCAGAGACTATCTGACATCATCATCATCATCATTTTCCTGCCCTGTTCCGATGTTACTTGGGGTCAGTGTAATATGTCCTTTTCTTCCATTCTTCCTTGTCCGCCGTCACCTCATCATTTACTCTCTTTTCCTTCATATCCTCCCTCACACAACCCATCCATCTTTTCTTTGGTCTCCCTCTCCATCTCTCCCCTCTCCATCCATCAACATTCATATTCATCTCTCTCTTAGTCACATGAATTTCATTTCTCTATCTTACATAACATAAATTTGTTAAAGACGCAACAAAACAGTCAAAGAAAAAAAAAGATGTAAATATCAAAGTTTCATTCGTTAACAAGTTGTAAATACCACTATAAGGCTGCCTGTCCATTGGAGCGGAGAGGAGCGTAGTGATGTGGAGCTAACCAATAGAATTTCATAAAATTCACGTCTCCGGTCTGCTCTATGAATATTGTGCATTTCTATTAGTTATCTCTACACCGCTCTGCTCCTCTCCGCTCCAGTGGACAGGTAGCCTTAGACATATCGCTTACAGCCCACATTTAACGACCCATTAACGTTCATGTTAAATGTTAACCTATTCATTTCTTTTGACTAACTTTTACAATTAACTCGCATACATAACCAATCTTATTAAATGTCTAATGAAAGAAAGCATTAAAGATTAAACTATATCGAATTATGTAACGTTGAATTAAGCATTAACTATTAAAGCGTAATATCGGTGAAAATAAAACCAATTACACGTCATAAATTGTAAAGTGAAATCGACTAACGATATTAACTCTGATTTTATCGGATCGTCTTCGAAAAATGGTTGTTTAACAACCTTACACTGAAAATAGAAATTTTTAAATAAGTAGTTGAGAAGAGAAATATTATATCGCACACTTAGATCCAAACTATGACAACTCAAAAAAGGTAATTTTTCAGGGGATGAAAAAAACGTATATCTGCAAATTTTGTTAGACAAGTTATACAATTTAATTTGATTCTAGATTTTTGAGTTGTCTCAGTTTAGATCTAGGTGTGCGATATGTAACATTATTTTTGAGAACCGGAAAATGGGAATAGGTTCGGTCCATTTTTTGTGGGACTCTATACCTCTACCTTCCTTACTTCAGAGATAGTTCTTCAGAGTTGTTGTAGCAATTAAAGAGCCTCCACGAGTAACGATGCTCAAGTACGTACGGCGCACCCTGGGCAGTCAGCCCCGCTACCAATGTTGCTGACTCACTAATCTTTTCACCTCGGCATGAGCTATTCTTGTAGAGATCGTGCCGATACGAGACGAAGACGTTGATTTTTTTTTTGAGGATATAATATTTCTACGTTATACATGACAGTCATAATTGTCTTACTTGAGGATTTTAACATAACATAACATCACGCCTGCATTCCCCGAAGGGTTTGGGCAGAGGTGTATAGTAACACCCTCATTTCATCGTTATGTTTAAGTCCCATGTAATAGGGGGCGAGCCTATTGCCATCAACCGGGCACAAATCCAAACTCCGGGCTGTCACTGAGGAATTCCACACGGAATAACCCAATAACACTGCTCGACCTGGGGATCGAACTCAGGACCTCACGATCAGCAGTCGCGCTTGCCACCACTAGACCAACGAGGCAGTTAAATTAATAATTTTCAAAACATATTTATAATATAATGTATGCACATACATTACTAGAAACATTTCATCTAATATATAAAAGTTATGTATGATATTATTGTAACACATGTGGCGTGAAGACGGATGTGTAACAAGCAACCGTGAACTTGTTTAACTTTAGTTATTTCATACAACGTAACGCTGTGATTGACAGCTCATTATATTGTGCTTAGTCTTGACCTTAATAATGTTATCGACATCTTACAACTGTGATGCTGGTAGCATATGGATGGACGTATGTTTTGCCGTGAAAGACGGTTTACCAGAACCATTTAGAACGAATTACATGAGTGTATATTTATTTTTTCTACGTTTTTTATTTACCTGGTTAAAATATCCCTTTTATAAATCATTTAGGAAATAAAGTCTTTTATTTTACTCCTGTATATTTCTAGTTAGACAATTTAGTAAAATAAAAATATTTCTTTATTTTATTTTGACTATTAAAATGTTCTTTACTCTAAACAAATTATATATATGTATACAAGGTTAGTCGGAAAGGGGGTACTAAGCCGCGTGCCACTTAATGTATCACTGATGATTGTTTTAAAGAAAGTATTAAAATATAAAAATTCAATAAAAAAAATGCCATACAAAATGATATTTATTTTAGTTTTTTCAAAAATTCTTTATGCCTGCTTTAGTTACGAATTCAGAAAATGGAGCTTCTAATCCGTGAGTGACCCCAAATATGACAAAATTACAAAGCTGATCATAGCTGAGGATAGATAGAATTTTGCGTATTTTTCATGAAATCTTTGAACAGCTATTTCTCTTAGACTATTGACTTTTGGGGAACATTGTTGAACAAAAGTTATCCATTATTATGATGGGTACTTTAACACCCTTTCGGCTTAGTACCCCCTTTCCGACTAACCTTGTATATAAAAAAATCCATTTTCCTTTTCTGTCAGATTAAAATGGAGTCAACTGTAATATCTAATAGCATTATATTTATCGATCGCAACTTTAGATCGATATATCAGTATCGATAGCCATAAATGCATGGTGTGTGCAAGTCCTAAAGGAAGTGAGGGACGACTAACACAAATATTCTTCGTAACTGTGTCACACTGTATGCGAATACGTTGACCTTACGGCAAGTGTCGCGATTTGGGAGCGCACGAGTAGCGTGACAGTGTGTGCAGCTTTGTGTTGCGGGTCAAGTTGGAAATTGGCAGGTTGAAAATATTCTAGAAATGTTTTTTTTTTCAGTTTTTATTTATAAGAATATGACGTTAGTGAAACTAGCAATTAGAAACGTACAAAAAAATAGGTATTTGTAAACATTTAAAATATTATTTTCAGCTTTTGATGTCGATGTCTTCCCAAGTCATATAATGTTTTTTAAATTTCTCCTATGTTTGTCTAAATCAGTAATGACAGCTATTAGTACTCAATTTGTGGAATAACGCGTCCAGACATTTGCTGTTCACAACCTTATTGTAACTACATCAGATAACGTAATGAAAGCATATGCCTGGAAGTTTTCAGAAATACGCATTGCCACAATTGCTTCAGTACAGTAGCACCATGCATACACGACCTGCGCGCGCAGGTGTTAGAGACTCGCTGCCAGAGAGAAAGTCCTCGGGGTCCATTCACAAGGCGCATACAAATATTTGTGGACGCCTACTATACCAAAAACGAGTTTAGACCTTTCTACCTTTGAAACTGATGACGCGATATCGACCTCTATGGGCTTGTGTGCTGACATTTTTGTTAATGAGTGTACCGAGATTGTTTTATAGCCGAAGATTATAAATAACATAAAACATCATATCAATAAAGAAATCAAAACCAGATATTTTTTATTTTAATTTTCTAAATTATGATTCCGAGACGTTTTAAATCAATTTGTAATGTGCAATGTAGATACTAATGTGGAGCATACAAACCTTCCTTTTGAATCTTTCTATCTATTGCTGAAAACTGCATTAAAATCCGTTGCGTAGATTAAAAGATCTAAGCGTACCGACAGCGGGAGCGACTTTGTTTTAAACTATGTAAAGATGAGAATACTATAGAACTTTATTATGATATATCCATGATTTTGTTAAGTTGCTTTTTAACCTGTGGTGGATATAAAAATACTCGCATTTATGAAAATTAATTACACAACTCTGTATAGAACAGTAATATTCTTTAAAAGTTTATGATTGTAAGGTCAATAACATATGCATATCTCGTAAAAAGAAAACAGTTTATTTTTGTAAGATTCAGATTCAAAAACAGATATTAGATATTTTTTTATATCTTTACACTTTTTCTACGAACTTCCTGAACTTTCTAGCAGTGTAGATAAACTCGTATTACGTCGTGACTTTTCATTTCCAGTTGACACGACAATGTTTATCTTAGATTAGTTACTCAGCAGATTTTGTGAATTTCGAAAGGATTTCTTTTTTATTTATTTCGGCTCTGGTTTGTTCTGTACGACAAAGGCCTTCTAAGTCCAATCTTGCCTTACAAGTTTACATTAGTCCTTTCTAGAATAGTTTTCTATGAACGATTTTTTTTACATCTTAAATGTATTTGTTTTCTGGTTTACCACGCAGGAAAATTCTAATAAAATGTAAAAAAATCACAACCATTATTCAGTTGCAGGTGATAAATGTATGCGAAACAAGTCATTTAATGGTTATTATGAAAATCTTTTGTACATTATTTATGTCTAGACGTATATTTCCAGAAACGAAAGCTTTTTACAATACCTTTTGTTTTTCAGTAAGAAATATTAATATTTCAGTTCTGTACCTGACGTTGCGAAAGATAGATTTTAAAATTAATAAGTCTGACAACTCTTAAATCCATTTAAGTTTAAGTAAAAGGAGAAAACATTTTTCAAAACACGTTTAGCTAAAAGTAAGCAGTACAAAATTGTATTTCCCATTAGCTTAAACATTACGAAACGGTCGCAGATTGACAAAAACTAAATTGTTATTTTCTCTTTTTAAGAAATCACGATAAAATGATTCAATAATTCCATGTATGTAGTGTTGCTAAACTTATGATTATGTCCATACGGAAGGCCCACGTTTCGTTTTTACGTCACGTTATCACTTAAAGCGCGTTTACACACATAACCTTAAGTGAAAGTACGGGGCCGGTCCCCTCATACTAATGTTCGAAATGTTTAAAGATTCTGACACAATACACGCTGCTCGCACATTTCTCCAGTGAGACACAAGTCCGTAAATAAGCTGAATAAATTAATCAATTAGACCTCACCAACCCCTCTTGGAATGCCATAGATTATGAAATTTGGAAAAACCCGATTGAACACACATACTAAATCAGAAAAACACTTGTATACACAGCTCATAAACTTAATTTTCTTCTAGATTGCTTTATGAATAAGTGAAAGCTTTTGTGACTAATGGTTTTGTTTGCAATATGCAAAACATGTTTCGCTGAAATGATTAGCAAGAATGCTGCAAAGTATTGAACCATGGTTTCGTATGAGGAAAAACCATATCATAATAAAAATATTTTTGTTTTACAAAAGATAAGAAAATAGGATAGATAGTGAACTTCCTACGTGAAGTCCTGAAACATGATCAACTTTAATAGCAAGTTAATATAAACTTTTAAGCTTCGTTGTTTTATTTGCATGATCTACTTCATCATTACATCCAAGCAATGGAAAACTATCTAAAATTCATGATAACAAAATTAACGATAAAGTGTTACACGAAAGAAAAATTCATTAAAAAAATTAAAATACGTAATCAATCCATGGCAGACCATAGGTATAAATAGGAGTGCGTCTGCGTGTTGGTTGATCTGTGTCCTCGTCGACTACCATCACTACTTTCCTTCCCTGCGTGTGTGACGTAACTCTATAAAAGAGTGTGCGGTGAAGACGCCGCCGCTATATCGTTTCCGCTCGCCACGCTCGGCCATAGCGTCCCAAACACCGGCACAGAAGGACGCGGGCGGAACCTCTTCCGCTAGAGCCCACACGGACTCAACAGTGACAGTTCAATAAAAGGTGAAGTGTCAAGGACATAGTGCATGTGATTGTGTTCGTGATAGTGTTGTGATATCGTGATAGCAACAGTGGGCTAGTGGTCGGGTCTGCACTGTCGCGGTCGCGATGCTCCCGGTGAAGTAATTTAAAGGTTGTATTTGTTTCAGATACGAGATGAGGTCGTTGTTCTTGTTAGCGGCTTTGTGCTGCCTAGTGTTGTCGGTATGCGGTAGCCCTATCGCCCGGCCCGAAGACGACAAGGAAGTGAGCAGGCAAGCTGCGGCTGCAGCGCCTGCAGCGCCCGCAGCGAGCACTGATGATGATGATGATGACGAGGACGATGATGAAGATGATGATATCGACCTTGATGATCCATTAACAGGTAAGCTCAATACTAAAAGTAGTTGACTATATAGCGTTGTTGAGTAGTCATATACCTAATCGGACCTGGGTGTGCTTAAAATATTGAGTGCACATTAAAATATTGAAGAACTTGATCTCGTGGAAAAAGATAAGATATTTGAAATCTAAAGAGAAGAAATCTTTGGATAAGTTAATGCACATCAATTAGTGATAATGTTAGAAGAACATAATTGGTCATAAAAAGTTTACCGCAAGTATATCGACCACTTAATGGTTTACCGTTCAAATGAGCAGGAGTTGTAACGGTAGATACGATATATACATCTCGTTCGTGAGGTATACGCTCAATTGCAGACAGAAATAATACTGTATGATTAACAGCACTCGAGCTTAAATGTTAAATCATTGATAGAAAATGTATTGCGTTTTACAAAACACCTGCATAATTGTTCCGCAAATAGCATGGTAATAGCTCGTTAAATGATTCAAGCATAGCTGAGCAGTTTGAAGCAATTTGCATCTATAATTTACGACTTAATGCAATTACTTCTTCAATAAATACTCCACTAACAACATCGATTTAAATTGACGCCGTTGACGGGGAATTGCCGATGTGACTTCCAATACAGCTATAAATATTTTAAATAGGTATATCATGAAAATATTACCTACTAAGCAGTAGCAATGACACTTAAAGTTGGCAATATACAATTATTGCTAAATCGAAATAAGCTATGATAACGTGGTATTTCAGGCTATGTAAAATTAATAGTTAAGTGCTAATTAAACCAATAAACACAGCTACGGTAAGTGTTACGATTCATCGATAAAAATTCCTTAGAATCAGGACGCGGCGGGGCGAACGCGGAATGTGAGTCGAGCAGCGTGACAGGCGCTCTCAATCGTTAATTAATTCAAACAGAAAGACTCAATCAGAGAAATTGACGCTCCCTGCTTTCTCGCTACGAAAGCCTCGCTCAGGACGTCACGCACCACGAGACGGCGGCGCGCGTCTCTCATTAACTGTTTGTTTAACAGTTCATTTGTGTTTAGGTGTCGGTAATGGTGCTAATAACACGTATTGAAACGGGCCGAATGCGCGGCGGGTGCTAATATATCAAGTAGACAGGTGTACGGTATTGAAATACAACGTTAATGCTCTAGTTTTGTGATACTTTATATTTTGCCATTATGTTCTGAATTTGGTATTTTTTGTCACAGATGACGACGACGATGACGATGACGAAGACGACGAAGAAGAGGCTGATGATGATGATGAGGAGGATGACTACCTCGAAAGATTCTTCGATGACATCTTAGGAGGAGGTAAGAACCCGTGAAGTGTTTAAAAAGACATCTAAATTGGAATGAAAAATAATGAATCATACTTAACGAATACTTAACGACAAAAATTAAATCCACAGAGGATGACGATGACGACGATGAGCCAGCGGCAGTACAGCCAGTCGTTGCGCCCGTCGACACAATCGCGGCTTCTCCTGTAGTAGCCGCAGCCGCGTCCTCCGAGGAAGCTGCGGCCGTCGGCGAAGAGGCTGAGGGAGAGGTAGAAGCCGCAGAGGGCGATGAAGGAGCGATCGTAGCACAGAAGGAGCCCGCCAGCCCTGAAGTGGAGACACTCACTGCTAGCTCTGAAGTAGCTCCCGAAACTGAAGCCGAGGAGGATGATGATGAGGACGATGACATCGGTATCGACCCCGTCGGCGATGATGACGACGACGACGATGACGACGACGATGATGCCGAGGACGAGGACGACGACGACGATGACGACATCACTGACGCACTCGGCAGGAATATCTCCGTAAAGAACTCACGTGAGTCCAAAAAGCTGAAGGCGAGCGTCGCGGCGTATGCGAAAAAGGCCGGGAAAAAAGCCAACCACCTGGGTAAAGTAAAGAAAACCAAAGCGACATCCGCCGCGGCAGTCGCCGCTGAACACAAAAAGTTCAGATAGTGAGTAGGCGGCGAGATCCGGGCGAGCCACGCCCTCTCATCCACCTGAGAGACCTCCGCGGTCCCCTCCTTTAGCTTAGCTATTTATTGACTATTTATTTATTCTATTTATTTTATTTATTAAGTGAGTGTGTTTGACGTGTGAAAGTGTAAGTATGGTACCGAGAAAGTTAAAGTTAAATTAATGTCTAGATCATGTCACACTGGTCTCGTGGCAATTTATTGAAATAAATCTGTTGTTCTAATTTATGTGTGAAATTCTTTATCATACCTCCACGACGATTTGTGCGTCATAACTGTACACAATGCATTGAATGCTGTACATTATTAAATGTGTTTGTCGTACATCGGTCAGAAAACTAGTTGCCTATTCTATCTCGGTGTCAACTAATCGAGTGACATTATCTAGTAATATTAATTTAATTTTTATTGTAATAATAAAAATGTATACTAGTCAGCTTCAACTATTTATACTCCTCCTACCCTGATCCATAATTACTGTAACATTATGCTCATAGACTGATGTTGCAATAATATGCATATATTTAATTACTCTATCTCCCATAATAATTCCATAATACATTTACGTAGCAGTATTTTATGTAGAAATTAAAATATAGTTATAAATAACTAGCCTTTTGACCGATTTATGTATGTAATATAACGCACAAACATCCTTCCTCATAAGATCCATTCCCTCGAATCCTTATCTGTAGAATAGTAGAAAAATGTCTACAAACATCTATCTAAATCACGAACAAGATTCCATTAAATAATACCGGGGTTGTAATGTCGCTAGAGATCTAGAAATCCCGCGAGTGTCCGGCACGGGTGCGCGGGCGCAGCAGACGGACGCTCGACAAGGAACTAGTTCGGTATATGTGTGTTAGGAGGCCGGCGTCCACCGCCCGCTTACTTTCCCAACCGGAGCTCGTGCGATGAACCCGGCCCGATTTCTTCTACAACCTTGACACTTTCTTTGACCTTGCTCCGGCCGCGCCCAGGAGTGACCTTGACGAATATTCAACTAATATTTAGAAACAGCCGATAGAAAGTAATTCGAACTAAATGTTTACTCTCACTTAATGACGAAACTCACCGCGAAATTTGCGTGCTGAACGCCCGGCACAGTGAAAACAACATAATGAGATGCGAAAAGAGAAATTTTTAAATGTTTGTTGTCGTGAAATGCAGGGAGTGTCGCGAGGAGTCGCGACCTACATGGAACTCGTTTGTTGTCGACCACACATAGTCACCTGTACGATCTCGGAATACATCAACTTCCTCCTATAGAAGTAAATCGTAACGATTTTCCTACACCTGAGCAAAGTAAAAATAAATAAGAAAGACATTAGTGAAAGACGTAACTAGTGATTGCGCAATTGGACATATCGCAACAGACTCTATGGTTATTACAAGGTTAATTATTATTATGACATGAAACGCGGTGTCGAATATACGCAGATTTTAAGTCGCTTTTAGTATTTATACGAATATTAGAATTCAGTAGGTACGTCTAAAGCGGCCCCGAGCCGTATCAATGTATGCCGTAATTAGATTTCTTCGAATGTGCGTGGCACGGCTCGTAGTTTCTTTTACGTGTGGAAAATAGAAAATCCACCGTTGACTGGGCGTATTAATTGTGAACGACGATTAGAATTCAAGTGGGGCTCCGAGAGACAGATACAGTTAGCTCGCGTGCCAACATAACGTGGCTAGAATCAGGTGTAGGATTCAGTTGAATAATTATCGGGCGTACGTTGTGTTACACTTGCATGCTATGCAGACAAATAATTTAGGTCTATTTAAATATAGCGACATGAACGTGACCGTAGAAAGAGAAATTGATTAATGAAGTTTCCCTTCTGGTTTAACATGCTTTCTGTTTGGTAATTAAATAAAGATATTTAAATATTTTGGCAATAAAACGTCGTATGGCCTATAACATTAGATGACGTTGCGTTAATGTTATGCAAATATGTATTGAACATAGTTTCTTCCTATTGTTTATTTAAGGCGTCGTTTCCACGAGCAAGTGAATCGCGGCGATAGTCTCGCAGTGCCATCAAATGTAACTATCGCCGCGATGATATCGCCTTGTGGAGATTGATTCGTATAATTACTAACGAATTTGATGGTATAGCGAGATTATCGCCTCGATACACTCGATCGGGGAGATGGCATGGGGCGCCCTATAAAAAAGTTGTCAACTTACCTACATATATAAAAAAATATTAGTAAAAATCACGCATAGTTGAATCAACACGGTGTAGCAAATGTAATCGAATATACCGAACAAAGATTTTATTGTGAAAAAATCGGAAAGATTACGATTCAGGTACTTACATTTTTGTTGGTTTAGCAGAAGGTGGTACTTAATAGGATAGTAATTAAATCCGTCGTGCAGAAAGTACATATTCCACTCGAAACACACAATATTTGCTTGGTGATACCTACAGTCACACAATATTCTAATTTATTTTTTAAGTCAAAAGAAGCTCACGCCTGAAATCAACAAATACCTAAGCATCACCTGTTCTGTCAATTACTCTAACCATAGAAGCTATAACTGCAACTCATACCTAGGTACCTACAGTTGGTAAAAATTCAAAACACCGTCGTAAACGTTTTTGACCTTATTGAGTTTTTCAAGTGTTCGCCACAAGCAATATATGGGAATATTTTTCTTTGTTCATGTCATATAAAACTATAATTTCGTCTTTTTTTGTAGGTACACGTAACTAAATAAGTCAGTTCCGCCTATTAATATTTTTGCTACAATAAGTCAATGTATTATTTGAATTCGTGTCTTGCAGCAATTAAACGATACGGCGATACCGAAGCAATTTCAGTAATTATTGAATACATCATAGAAACACTCAATATTAGTTAACTATCTTTGATTTATTTGCCTTTTGCAATACATGCTGTAGCCGACTGTAATTGCAAAATAATTGGAGTATAACCAATGAGAAACAGAACAAAAAAAGTTTTACTTTTGTTAAGAAATATTGATTCTTCATGTACTGAGACTAACATTTTGCTGGTTATAACAATAGTTATAGGAATCGGGGCAATGGTTTTTATAGCAGTAAATTCTCAGCCCCGTTGTTTATAAGATAAAAAAAACTTCAGCTTTGTTTGATGATGAGATGAAGCAGGGAACTTCGTTTAAATAAACTTTATCGGTTCTAGTGATTGAACTTGTTTAAAGCATACTTACGCCATACCCATGAAGTTAAAGCTACGTATTTCGAGATAAAATAACTTCTGAGCGTTTATATTGCATATGAGCATTCCCGAGCTAGATTGATTGTAGAATGGAAATAGTATATTTTAAGTTGCCTATACCGCCAATTAATATTTAACAGGGGCACTCAGTGAAGAGACTACGAAGAAACCAGCAACAGTGCCAGCTGTCTACATCGTCAAGTACAACCGATTCGTCGACAACATCTTGGAGAAAATGAACGATATACTGAGATCATCGTACGATCCTGTTAGCGTTAAGTTGCAGCCTATTGATGCCAATAAGAAGACCTCTAAGCCAAAGAAGGGTAACAAGACTAAACCAAAAAGGTAAGAATTCTCAAATATTACGCTCGGTAACTAACTGCCAGACTACAAAGTTCATGCTGACATAATGCTTTGTTTAAATCACATACAAACTAAGCTCAACCAAGTAATGCTTTACCTAATTTTATTTCACCCTAGGAAAACCACAATCAAGAAGAAAAATTCAGCTCGTGGCGGTGCAAATAAAACCGAAGAGAAAAAAGTGTCTGAAATCCCAGAAACAGTTACAGAAGAGATTAACCAGACTAACGAAGTGAATCCAAACGAAGTTGTTGTTGCGCAAACTCCAGTTGCAGAAGAATCTAGAGCCGTTAAAGAAAAGGCTGGTTCTGAGAAAGCTAAACCTAAACCGGTTAGGACTAAGCCAGCTGTCAAGCCACCTACTAAGACGACTAAACCCAAACCTACGGTTAAGCCAACAAAGACTACGACTAAGAAACCAGCGACCATCACGAACAAGATTAAGACTTCTGAGAAGAACAAGACCAAGACTTCTCAGAAGAGCAAGCCCAGGGCTAAGGGAACATTGTATGGCTTGTCATCGTTGAAGAGGACCGGTGATGTTTCAGTCAGCATCATGGCTGACCACACAACTGTCAAGAGCAACTTTGCTGTTGGACCGCTGATACTGAGAGTTGAAAAAGAGGTTTGTGTAACTTGAATATATAACATAACATAAATCAGTCCATTACTGTCCCACTCCTGGGCACGGGTCTTTTCTCGGAATTAAAGGGTTGAATATAATATTTTGTTCAAAATAATTGCAACTTGCACCACACGAATGTTTTTATGAATGCAAGATCAGTTACTTTGTTGCTTCGAAATGTTTGACAACAATTACAATTTGTTTTTGTCCAACTCCTGATTGAACCTTTTTACCTGAAGCACTTATGATAGGAAATACGTTTTCGGTTCAGAATATTTTTTACAATATTGTACTGTGCTATAACATGTTTTTATCTTTGTAAAGGTTGGTCGTGGAGCTAAGAAAGACATCAGATCAGCTACAGCTACTACTGCTGAGATGCTGGGCAAACTCACTCTGAGAGTCAACAACCAAGGCGTCGCTACGTTACATACCATCAAAGTTCTTCAGCCTAAACAGGTAAATTTAATAGCCTTTGAATTACGATTTTAGTTTCATTGAAATCATCCATGAACGAAATGATGAAAATTATGAAAAATATACAAAGTATAAAGAAGGC
The DNA here is from genome assembly GCA_910594945.2 of Amphipyra berbera. Lineage (NCBI taxonomy): Eukaryota > Metazoa > Arthropoda > Insecta > Lepidoptera > Noctuidae > Amphipyra > Amphipyra berbera. The sequence continues at coordinate 12,873,557 of OU343125.1, forward strand.
CTAACATTCAAATTTTTTTTTAAGTGTAACCGCCTCTATCCGGATGGTTTGATTTTCTGCCCGATAATTCTATCTGCCAGATAATTTTGCATTTATAATCGATCTGCCGTGTCTCGGAAGGCACGTTAAACCGTAGCTAGGTCCCGGGTGTCTTACGTAAACTTAAGACAGTCGTTACGGGAAGTCAGAAGTCTGAAAGTCTGACAACTGGTTTAACCTTAGGATATCGGCATTGCCCAGTAACTGGGTTGCGGAGGCCTGATGGCACAAATGGTGGTGATGGTGTAAAATACTGGTATTCAGCCGCATCTGGTTAGACTGGAAGCTGACCCCAACATAGGCAGAACGAGTCAATCTACGTAACATTTCGGTGCTGGTGGTTTTATTCACCGTGGGTTTATGCTATTCTAATCTAAAGTGTTTTAAAATTTGCAGGTCCGAGTGGAGAGCAACAACGAACGTACGCGCGAGCTGGTCTGGCAGCGCAGCGCGAGGATAGCACACGTCGTTTCCGAGAAACTTCTCTCTGCGTCTAAACCCATGTTCCATCATCAGACCGTCGTCAAACAATAGATTTTGAACTTTAAGCGTTAGCTATAAAGCATATTTTAGCTTGACGACAGCTGAAGGGTGGTGATGGGAAAATATAGATATTGCATTTAGGCAGCCGACTCGTCAGACGCGTAGTTTTAACATTATACAGGAACTTTAGAGCTAAAGATTGCATGATTTCCTGTTATTATTACGATTTTTTGTTTTTAATATTGTTTGAATATTTATTAAAACGATACAAATAAACGCCTTTGAGTTGTCGGTTTGCATACTTGACTGATTGATAGATTATTTATTTATTTTTCGACATTTATATGGGTTCTAGAGTATATTTCCAGTCGTAAGACATATGATACTCATTATTTTTTAGTGAATAGTCAGAAAATGCATTTACTTTGATGTAGGTAACTTAATGGTGCTAAGATTAATAATAGGGTAGTATACAGGGTATACACTAATTCGTGTAATTCTTAAAAATCACATTTTCTATTACTGGTATAGATTTTGGGACGGGATTTTGCTTGATAAAAATAAATAATAAAAAAAAACATTTTTGTGATAGTGGTAAGTGATCGTATCTTAACCACTTGACAAGATTTAAATAAAAAAAATGCAAAGTATATAAAATTATGTGATAGAACATTTTGATGGAAGTCACAGTTGGCATGCACGACTACCGCGATATCGCTCCGCGCAGTCAGTTACCCAACTCGGGGCGTTAAACCGACTCACACGTTAAGAACAAAATCTTTTTTTTGTTAATACTGAAAAAATCCCCTGCAGCGTCAATCTGTCACCAGTAGACCGCGAGGTCTGAAGGAATTACACGAATTCATTGACAACCTGTATAGATAATTTTATACGATGTATATTATTTATTTTGAATAAATATTTTTCATAAATAGCGTTTTCAGTTTGATTTTCCTAGTCGATTGAATGTTAGGCGCTATCTTCACGCTGCGAGCGAGTGTATCGCGGCGATAGTCTTGCCATGCCATCAAATTCAATACTAACTATCGCCGTGCCGTGTGGAGATAGGTTCGTATAGTTACTATTGAATTTGATGGCACGGCGAGAATACCGCCGCGATACACTCGCTCGTGGAGGTATCGCCTTATATTTATTTCCTATACTTAGTTACATTTTTCGATATGGGATAAATGAAATAAGCAGCTTTTTCTATTCAAGGTTTGTCGTGAAGGGGGTACTAAGCCGAAAGGGTGTTAAAGTACCCATAATAATGGATAACTTTTGTTCTACAACTTCCTCCAAAAGTCATTAGTTTAAGAGAAATAGTTGTTCAGAGATTTCATAAAAATGCGCTAAATTCTGTCTATCCTCAGCTATGTTTACATTTTAGTTCATATTTGGGGTCACGGATTATAAGCTCCATTTTTGAATTCGTAATTAAAGCAGAGATGAAGAATTTTTCAAAGAACTAAATTACAAATAATTTTGCATTGATTTTTCATTATCGAATTTTGAAATTTTAACGCTTTCTTTAAAACAATCATCAGTGATACATTAAGTGGCTCACGGCTTAATACCCTTTTCCGACTAAACTTGTATAAGCCAGGTATGGCATAAATGATCCTAGTATTACCCAGGGTTTCTGAATGCTGATCAATTCAAAAAATACCTAACTAATCTGTTGTCAATTCTCATTTCAAATGCTGTGATTGTTTTTTATATTGTTTATTAAATTGTGAATGTGAGTAATCTAGCTTTGTACACGAATTTTGTAGGTACTGTTTGGCGGTTTTGAGTATTTTTTTTGTGACCTAGCCATTTGTCCGGCTGATTGGTAGCGTCGTGCGTCGGGTTGTTGAACTCCGTAGAATAAGGTTTGAGCTACACGATGGCTGATGCATGCGTGCCGTCAGTTAGGAAAGGTCAACTCAAACCTGCTATGGCACTTTCCTCAAAAGGCCATTCCAGACGTTGCTCTATATTGTTACACTCACATAGTTTTTATACCACAATGTCTGGACTTAAAAGAGACCTTGATATCTGAGTTTGTTTCGGCTTTTCTTCTCAGAGCTAGTAAGAGAACCGTAAGCGAACCGATTAGGATGAAACAGAAACTAAATGTTACTCCGAGATACGCACAATATTGTCTATAAAATCAATCACACTGAGTCAAACAAACCGACAAACAGACACAAAGTCCAAAAATGATTGAAATGGTTTTTTTTCTTATCTTATAACCATCCCCACTATTATTTTACAAATATTTTTTAATTTTCAAACACGGCAAGTCTACAGATTTATGATAATATTAATAAAATATATGAGTATTTTAAATTAATCTATCGTATTGCCTTGCACAATTAACAATTTAGAATAAACTCACTTATGAAATTGAGTGTATTTATTTCTCTTCCACTGCCATTCAGATACCTAATAAATTCTAAATAACAATATCTTCGATTTTTATTATCAAAGCTTAGTACCTTCTTCATGAGGATAGCATTTTAATAGACCTTCCGTAGACTGAGAATAGGTACCAATTCAACAATTAATATTAGGTAATTTGTGGATTTATTCGTTGTATTATATTTCCTCACAACGTGATTTGATACACGTAACGCCATCTATTTGAAATGAAATGGTATAAACGAATATATGCTAACTTCTTCTAGGGAACTTAAAATTCGCATATCTTTTAATTGCGTGAACCGATTGCGATGAAACAAAAACGACATGTTACATGGAGATAAGCACAATATTTGTTTATAAAAGTCAACAACATTGGATCAGTTGTTTTTACGTGATGCTTGCACAAACAAACAGATAAACAGACAAAAATTCCAAATATGTTAAAAATGGGTTCTATTGGTTATCGTTTAACACCCCAACCATTTTTTTTTTAAATATTTGCTATGTACAGACACGCCAAGTCTACAGATTTATTATATGTATAGAATAGAAGTAAAAATAATTTATCATTTTATCAGTCGATCAATCACAGTTTTTGATATGAGATTTTACGACAGATTAAATTGATCAGTCTTTCAGAAACCGCGGATTAGTAATTATGAATTTTGAGACTCGAATGTGAAATAAAACAACATAAGAATTTCGATTGTAAAATGTATATTTTAAATAGTGCACAGATTGTTCATTTTTTTAAATTCTTTCACTGGTAACAATTATGATATTTTTATACTTTAAAAGCAAACCCACAAAATTGTGCTTGAAGAATAATTATTACTAGGTATAATAGTTACTTAAATGCTTCTAAGAGCACACGTATACAATATTGTATAATAGGTAATTTGCTGTATGCAAACCATGAGATTAATATACTATCTATGTATTAGGTCCCCACCTATGAAATTGACGTTTTTTTCTCACAAATTGAGAACCTCGTCACTTCTATGATTTAAAATATTCATCAATTGTTTGATATTATATCGAATAGACAACTACCAATAGTAAAAAAACCTTATTACTTATAGTTTTCTAAACATAAAAAATACATTAAAAATGACTCCTCTTTTTGTTAGCAGAAATGACCACTATTTTTGTTTTAACTTAGCCAAACCTTATTTTTGTCGCATAATCTAAGTGGCATAAGTTATCTTAGTTTTTAAACTTTAGTGCATAAAAGTTTTAAAACATTAGTGTTCATAGTTGTTAAATAAATTAAGATAATGTTAGTATGAAAAATGCAACTTCGTTAAAAATTTCCATACAAAACGCTGATTTCATAGGTGGGGACCTAATATTTATACGTTTCCCTGAAAAGTCCAAAGGCAATCAGAGTGCCTTCTTTCGCTAGATGTCGCTACGAACCCATTCAATTATTTGGAGGAGACAACATATTTTGTGGTGATTTTGTCATCATTTTAGTTTCAGGTGGTGTTACAGAATCATACTATAAAAGAAACGTCCCCAGATGTTCGGATCCGCTTTAATTCGTTTTCAACTATAAATGACTGACACTTTTTTTATCGACCCAGATTCATTTTTATTGGGAAAATCGTCCTTCAAAGTTTTTGAATATAACATAACATCACGCCTGTATTCCCCGAAGGATTGGGCAGAGGTGTATAGTAACACCCTCATTTCGCCGTTATGTTTAGTCCCATGTAATAGGGGGCGAGCATATTTTTTTTGTAGGTATACCTACATAACGAAATCAGATTTGTACATGTAATGCAGAGTTGACTAATTTGATTTGATTCGTTATAAGATGTGTTGCAGAGGTGTAACATTTGTCTTTGCAGGCAACGCTACTAAGGTATGCCCAGATATACTGGACATCCTGCATATGTTTTTTGACAGGTTTTTGTATAAGGATTAGTAGCAGGATCTAGCGACATCTAGCAAAAATTAAACAACGTATAATCATAATTAGACGTCCATATCAAACGGAACAACATAATACTTAAATCACTGTTTTATATTATAAGTAGTAATTTAGAAACACCGATGTGAAATAAAGATTTCGGTACTTCGAATACATTTTGGAGATTTCAATCGATTCGGCGCATCTCTTAATATGTAATTGTATAATAGACTCACTTATCTTTGGTACTATTTACTTTTATGCCTTCGAGACGTTTTGGGCCTGACATTTTAATAAAAACAATGAATACAAAATTAATTACAATTTTTTTTAACATTCGCCGACATTATTGCAAAATTATAATATAAACATTAGCTAAAAAAGTTTAAACATTAACATAATAAGAGTCACCCATTTGACACAATCTCAAACTGCAATAAAACATTACCAAACTACTTATCAATAAACTCACTCATTATATGATTACTACTTTGCCTAATATTGCATTAGTCAATTACTATAATAGAATAGGAAGAAAAAGTATTCTCACTTTAACAACAAACAGAGATTTTTCTATTAGGGACCATCTCTATAGGCGAGTGACTCGCGACGATAGTCTCATTATTAGCGCTCATGCCCACGAGACGGTTTTTCGCCGGCTCACCACCCGGCGCGGCGCTAGCGCCGGCGTCGTGTGATTGGCTAACGACCGGATGTAGACCCACCCGGTTGGACGCCGGGCTTAGCTCCGGCGAAAAACCGTCACGTGGGCATGAGCGCTTAAACTATCTGCACATACATAGCGATGTAATCGCGACAATACGGCGAGTGGTTGCAAGTCAACAACGATAGTAATGTACCTATAGTCTAACCCGAACCAATTTAATAAAAAGGTAAACAATCTCTTTGAGTATTTTTTTCTGAAACTGCTATTAAATATTAAGGTATTGAATAAACATTTGTAGTTTCTTTGTTAACACGTGACCTTTTTAAATTATTTTTTTATACAACGTGTTACATAATTCCACATCAAAAATGTAAATAATCAAATAGTCTTTTATGGTTGTTATCATTTACCTCTTAGAGGAAATTAGGTAAGAACGTAGATAACTTTCTGGGTAGTCTACTCTGTAGTTTTACGTTTTCAGGGTTGCGTTTCTATGATGATTATTTTATGTATCATCCATTTTTTTTCTTGCGGTCATGCTACCGTTTTCAAATATTGCCAATACACTCTTTACAAGGGACCTTTTAACCTCCTTTCAGATTTAGGGGTATTTTTGTAACACGTTGTATACATCACCAAACGATTGCTTACTTTTTTATTAGCAATTTGGTTTGGACTAGACTTCAGATAACTCAGATAGCAGTAGTAGCGCCAGACACTCGCCCGTGGGCATATTCCCTAAAGCCCACAATACATCGTCCAATTTATCGATATCATGACGAATTTGAAAACAATATTTGATATAATTTTCAATCAACTTTTTCTTGCTAGATATTCGGATATACCGAATATCTAGCAAGCAACAATGTGTTATACCCTTTAAAATTACAGATAATCAGATTGCGTAGCGTTGAACGCTAACGTCGAATGTACAAAAAAAAATGTTTAATTAATTTTATACTTATTCTAGTTTATTCATTATTCTGTACAAGATCGACAACAGAAATTAATTTATCTGATTGGAAAGACTTGGTATGGGAGACACAGTTCGATTGTAGCTTTTTATAACATAATGAAGGCAGTGGTTGGTTTGGCTAATTGTACACAGTGAAATTACCACAATTTTAGTCTCGCGGCGCTAGGTACCTACTACTAAAATAGAATCTGGTCAGTTTTCATTTGGAAACATGTATTATTTTTTGTTTTGTAACCAATCAACAGTACTATTGTTAGTCATTAAAAACATTAAAGATTTCACGGTGTATTCTTTAAAAAAAATTGATTTAGCTTACTTTGTTGTCTGCTACAGATCTGACAAGTGAGGCTGAGATTTTGCATACATAATGTAAGCCTAGTGACAATACAATATGATGGTACCATTGAGCTGATCTGATGATGGAGCCGGAAGGTGGTCAAAAGAACTCACTAACATAGTAAACCTTTCGAGTTTGGGGACATTATTATCTTGCTCAGCTAAGCGAGTGCTTATAGGTGGTTTAACATAAGCTTGATTAATAAAAATGTTCCTTTTGAAATAAAATTTGTTTTTATACTTTAGGCAGTCCACTCAAGTCAGACTTTTTGTAGGACCGATAATCGGGCCGATTTTTGTAATGTCTGTTATTTCTGACCGACTTTTTATAGGACGTGTGTGTTGCACTGTTAGCAATCAGTACGTTCTATTTTTGGCGGGAATAAGCGATGGAATCATTTAAAAATATTGCACATAAATGAGTACGCAACGATTTCTTTACTTGGAAAACTTGTATAATGAACCTATTAGAAGCTACGGAACGACGACAGAGGAAGAACGAACGGCAACGGTTGGGTTTCACTAGCCTTCGTTGGCCCCATTGGGATCATTAGAAGCAATTATTGGGAAAAGACAAAGAGTTAGCCCTCGTTCGCACGAACGCTTTTTCAACGAGCGTCGAAAAAGCGTCCAACGCGCGCACTAGATAAACTGCGTTAAAAAAGCGCTATCATGTGAACACATATACGGCTTGCTATTTGTTGTATTAGAACGCTTTTTTAACGCGCGTTGAAAAAGCGCTCGTGTGAACGAGAGCTTAATCATAGCGTTATGACAGTACGGCCGAAATAACTTGACCACCACACTCTGAACATCGTGCGGGTGGAAGCGCAATAGATTTTTTACCATTTAAGCAAAGTTTAAGTCGTAGTTTTGACAGTAATAGTTTTCTTACTGGAGTATAATACACAGCGGCCAAGTTAGTTCGGCTGTACTGCACTATTACTTACTAAATAATGTGTCTATCTAAATTAATAGAACTGTGGAGAGTATTGCCACTCACAAGAAGTTTGTATTAAGTGCTTTCAACTTGCAAAAAATACTTAACATTAGGAACTATCTACACCTAGGACACTTTGTCGAACTTGTACGTTATATCTAAACAAATACCTATACGCTGATATTTATGGTTTTATAACGGGGTGCTTGCTCTATACAATGAATAATACAATAGGGTGTTTGACTAATTTCTTTTTCTAAAAAAGATAAGCACTGTTGCTTTAAAACTATTGATATATTTAAAGAAATGCCAAAATTATAAGCGTTTTAAAATTGTTTACTAAACAGAGACAATACTACTGTGCGCTGACGTCACAACACATTAACGCTATTGTAACTCCGCACCAGTCAGTGCAGTGTCCGTTTCGCGCGACAAGGACAGAAAATACCCCATCCAACATCTCGCTTTAAGATCCTTAATTCTTTCATTGATATTTTTTGTACATAATAGTGTTCTTTCTATACCTTTGTTAAAATAATAATTATTCAATCCTTGTACATTTTTAAAAGTAGTCAGGCACCCTAATATTTAGTTATATACCTTAGCTTTGCTTGATTTTGGTGATCGACTCTTTCGCCAACACATTTGCATTTTCCAGGTGTTTTTATTACAAGAATAAGTCAATATTTTTTATGCCATGACAATAATATATAGTAGAGCAGGCATGAGTAGCCAACATACGTATATCGAAATGATAAAGTGAATTAAAAAGAAAAAAAAATGTTATTGTTATCTGCGATCACATAGGAATGAATTCACACGTAAAATATTTTATAAATTGAATCGGTACCTATTTAGGGAGAACATTACTGTAATTTCACTTTATATTTGTTTTGACTGACTGTACTATCGTGTATGTCTGGTCTGGTAGTGTAAATACTTGTGTAAAGTAAGCAACATCCATTTCTAAAACCACAAAACATCACCCAATATACTATTAGACCTACATAAACGTTTACCGTCACGTGTCATGGGCCTCGTTGTGATGAGATCTTAGAGCTCCATTCTTGTTTAGCAAAGGGACGCTGTTTTGTTCGTCGGCTATCACGATCTCTGTGACGTCATCGTCGGATTGTTTCAACGAGTCGTAGTTAGGAGGTGGTGTAAGCTCTTTGCTGCTTAGCAGTGGTAGTGGAATTTGCCCAGTTAGACCTGTGGAAAGAAATTATTCATGTATCATGCTTCGATCACTGTTGAGACTATCGGACTGTCAAGTCAAAGGTCTCGAGTTCGAACCCAAGGTACGCACCTCTGACGTTTCGGATTCATGTGCGTATCGTACAATTATCACTTGTTTAAAAATGGTGAAGGAAAACGAGAAGAGGTGCCCACGGGCGGCATAAACTCACTACCATACACCAGGTTAGTCACTAACCACACGAAAAGAAGAAGACTTGAGAGAAATGCATTATTTATATTTTCATTGTATAAGATCGCAATATAAAACAAAAGTTAAAGCAGAGGCATGCGTAGACTATTAATCTGGATAGTCTAGTCATCGTCATTTCACAATTTTATTATTAATAATTTTGTATGTTAGTGTATGCGTGTAGATTAGGCGCAAAAATATCTTTATTTTTCTTTTCTTTTAATTAACAATACTCATGGCATTAATCTCCATGGAAAGAAGCCGAAGGAACCAAATAGTTCATGGCCGGATATGTAAGGAACGGTCAACCATCCGAAACAACAGCCGTAAGCGCAGCTTTATCTCGCAGATTATACGATCCACGCGGTTTTATTTAGCCACGAACCACTCTTTGTACGCTATTATATTCTAAATAGAAAAGCTGCTTACTATGTAGTGTAGAGTCTAGCTCAGCAGGTATTAACACGACCACAACGTTCGATCCAGCACCGCTGAAGACAGAGGCGACGCTGGCGCGGGGAGATAGTAGTACTAGTGGTTGTCCTCGTGATGCTAGCGAGCCTGATAACGCACATATGCCTTTAGCTGCTGTGAAGTCTGCACCTGGGGAGTAAATGAAAAATAAAGTTTTAATACCTGTTCCTATAATAAATGGTGCATTATATTTAATAGCACTTAACCCCGGTTTATCAGGTTAACCTGTTGTCGAATCTCTGTTAACAAATGTAAATACCAAGAACCAATCGCAGCACTTTTTTTTTCGTGGTAAGATCCTCATGGATGTCCCTCGCCCGGGGAAGGCGAGGGGGTCTGCCGGACTCTTACCGGTTAAAAACCAACGGTGTTCTTTCTCCTGACCGTCAGCCGGGGTCGCGGGATTCGCATAAGTATGCACCGCAACCCTGGCAGAACCAATCACAGCACTAGACATGATATTTGACAGCTGATTCGTAAATTTTTCTATTGATCAGCCTTTCAAAACTAGGTTTTAGTTAATTAATATAAAAAAATATAATTATTAAAAAAAATAAGGTACTTAAAACACATAGAATTGTTATCTATGGCTTATTCTGAATTTTATATTTTTCATGGAAGATTTATCGGAAATTAGCAAATGCCGTGTATCACCCACAATACCGTTAAAAAAGGATTAAACAGGTTTTAAGCTGAGCATCGTACCTAGAACGTATCTGCAGTCGATAACAACAGGCATGCTGCAACCCCCTTGTTTCTTAGCAGCTCGCTCCACGTATTGCCTGATGTATTCCACGCCGGGGAAGTACAGACTATTGCCCACTGTTACCAGCACGTAACTGAAGCCTGAAGCGTTCTGGAATACAAAAATATTTCATCAATCAATCATCAGTTGTGTAGAGAGCTATGATCAATATAAGGCGAGATTACGACACTACGACATTCATTGGCCATACTTCTCTGTCAGATGACTCGGGCCACGTGCAAGGGGCTGGACAGTCCCTTGGCCAGTGCTATCACTGGTCTAGGGCAGCAGCGCTGCTGCGTTGTGTGATGGTCGGCTTCGCTATCACTAATCCACTTGCCTAGTGCCTAGGGTAGTTGAGTATGGGCATATTTTCCTTTTAGAAAAGCCTTAATCCAGCACTACACATTAACCTAGTTCAGCATACCACACTCTGTGCTTTGAGCAACGCGACTAACCAGGTGTGGCACCAAGCGAAGCTCCTGCCACACAGACTTGGGCCTAAAATACTGAATAGATGAATACTCACTGTAACAATCTCCGCTTCAAGCTGTGGCCTCGCGCTGGGGTACAGCAGCAGTATGACGTTGACGGCGACTCCGGCCAGTATGCCCAGCTCGACGCCCACAGACAGGCACAGCGCGAACGTCGCAAAGGCTGGCACTAGGTCCGCACGACGGGAACGCCACATTGGTTTCACTACCTGTATAATTTAATAGGGTTTTAGGAGGATGAATAAAAGATTGTGCTAATTTCGGTGGTGAGACGCGTCAATTAAATTTAGACAAAGCGGTCTCTACTTTAATGTTTAGATCATAGCGTGTTATGTTTTAGATTCTAGAGTTTCAACTTATGGTACAATAGGGAATGGAGTCGACCGACAACGACGCAGCAACGATATTAGCGACGTGTGATTTTTAAATTTGAATTTTTATGAAAAAAGCAAGACTACCGTCCAAAAAAAAACATCGTGTTTGTTTCTTGTTTTATTATATGGTTTGCAGCACTTATACCCTAAATAAACAATACTTAATGAAATAAATATGTAATAAAACTAACCTCATATTCTATCATAAATATCACAGCACAAATCACGACGGAAGCCAGTGCCGCCTTCGGAATAAAGTAGAAGTACGGAGTCAGAAGACTTAGCGCCAACAACACCAGTATACCTGTAAACAAAGATAATTATAATTATTTTCGTAGTGTGAACTGTTTACCATTGAAATCTTACCTTAAACATTCAAGCATACAGCTTATTACAGAAAACGCACACGTAAAAGATTTACGTAGTGACTATTTTAATGCGACATTAAATATATAGCTTAATCTGGCCCATTACTGATTGAGAAGGGTTTAAGCCTTAGCCCACCACGCTGACCTGGTGCGGGTTGTTGGACTACACACACCCTCCAGAATTTTTTTTTTGAGTTCTCTCAGTTGTGTAGTTTTTCTCACGATGTTTTCCTTCACCGTTAACACAAGTGATAATGAAATTCTAATCCGCACGTAATTCGAAAAGTCAGAGGTGCGGGCCACTGTTGATCTCAGAACTTTTATATTTACTACATTTATACTAATATTATAAAGCTGAAGAGTTTGTTTGTTTGAACGCGCTAATCTCAGGAACTACTGGTTGGAATTGAAAAATTATTTTTGTGTTGGATAGTCCATTTATCGAAGAAGGTTATAGGCTATATAACATCACGCTACGACCAATAGGAGTGGAGCATAAATGAAAAATGTTGCAAAATCTGGAAAAATGTCCAGCCGTGCGAAGTCGGGACGGGCCCCTAGTTGTTGAATAAAAAAATGGTGAAATTAGCACTTCCATCTTAATTTTCTATCCATGGTACCAATAAACTAATTCATCAGATAATCTATAATCCTCTTTTCTAAGTCCACTGTGCCTATTTCTCGCTAAACCTGACATGTATTTAAAGTTCCTGCTCTCAAAATGTGTGGCGTGTTCTGAATTTTTATATTAATCGTTTGAAAATGTTCAACATGACGTGACTTGAGTTAATCATCTTATTGTATTAGCTTAGCGGATAGGTACTAAGAATAGATAATGCGAAACTATTTTAATAGGTCATTCTCTGTTTATGGATGGCAATCGTAACTTTATTTGAGTTTATTATCTTTCATCATCATTTATTACATTTTTGCCTAAGAGGATGCTGCTCATTCTCTTGTCAACATTTCTTAGCCACATTTTACGACATCTTCGTACAATGTTCGGTCTATTGTTTCCGTGCGAAGAACGCGGCCTACCAGTCGTTCAATAATGCTATTTTATGACAGCTCAATATATTTGTTCACACACATACATTCATATCCAATGAACACATTACGACGTTGGCAACGAGCGACGCGGCACGGCGCCGGCGGCGGTGCTGGGACCCGGGATGCAAGAGCATCGCGGCACGACACTACATCGTTCGACACGACCGCGCTCGGACATACCTTTTGATACCCTACTTAAGTTGCTATAATTGTGAACCATTATTAAACCTTTTATACAGTCCGCTTGCTTTAATGTATCTGGGCATGAACAATGTTAAATGACAAAAAGTGTGAAGCACTATTCAAATTGCAGCCTGTATAACGTAGTATAGTATAGACGGAATAACTTGGCCGCCCTGAACATATGCTTACCGAACCTTCGCGCATGCATATATGTATAGACAAGAAAAGTGTTACTGTAAAAACTATCAAATAAACTTGTCTTAAAAACTGGCTAGTCTAAAGATGATGTCAATAAAACGTTAATTTAAGCCATTCGGTTCCTAAAAAATGTATTATGTTACCACTTGCATGAAGTTCAGGGTAGCCAAGTGACTTCGCCGTACTGTATACGTTTATAAAGGTATTTTTTTTATTCGTTGCAGATGGAGGCGATGATAGGGTTCTTCCTATCATCGCCTCCATCTGCAACGATTTAAGCTGCTCTCAGCTTGACTATTACCTTTATATTATAGCACAGATCAGAGATGAATTAAGAATAAGAAGAAGCCATGATTCTGCAGTAGTATAGTCGTCTGATTTAATCGTTGAGCCACGTACCATTATCTTGTATATAGCCGTCTTCTTCCACACGACTACAGCCCGATTTTGTATAATATGGTTAGATCAAAGAGGAAAGTGGTTGAACGATTTAAAGGAGAAAATATAATATTTGGGTTACCTATGTTTCATCGAAAAGAAATTGACAAATTATCACTTCCCAAACAATTTCCCGCATAATTTAATTTGTCACATTTATTACTTAGCAAAAAATCTCTTCACAAAAAATTGTAACGCAAACCTAATGTTTGACAAGTGAACGTTTAAACAATAACTTGTTTACCAACTAGTACTTTTACCAATTTGTATGTAGTCAAATATTTCAGTTGGTATAACATATTTTACGCAAAATAAAATAAGTTAGTAGTTTCTGGTTTTACATTCAAAAATATGTTTCCGTTGTGTGGTCACAGTTCTAACCTAACCTAACCTAGCTGTTTCGATTTAAAAAAGATATTTATTAAGCGTCTTTATATTTTTTTTCATAACAAAATATCATTTGACTAAATGTTTATTGTCTAAAGATTGTTTGCTGTAATAAATCATTTGATTAAAGAGCAAATGCCTTAATGACATTATCCTTAGTAATATTCTGCCACGTAAAGATTGTACAAGGATCACTATGTTTATCTTTAACAACTATTTTTTTATGTACCTACAATATATGCAAATAAAAATTCTATTCTATTCTATTCTATTCTATTCTAAAAAATTTACCAAATGAAAATGTGCGTACTAAAATCATTCCAAATATTGCATTGGTATAAGAAAAGGTTGCTAAAATTTGTTTGGCTAGTGAAATTTTGTCAAAATATTTTCGGCAAAACGGCAGGCTCCCATAATATTTACATACCTGTATAAATGCTACCGAACTGCGTGGCGACCCCGCTGGCGTGGTTCACAGCACTTCTGGAGAAAGACCCTGTGATCGGCATAGCGCCCGCAAACGCACCGAATATGTTTGACAGCGACAGAGTTATCAACTCCTGAGTCGCGTCTACTGACTCACCACTGGCTGAAATGCAAAATAAGAAGATTTAAGATGGTGTTCTTCAACATTAATTCTCTAGTTAAACAACCGTTCACTTGGAAAATGTACTACAATTTTAGGTAAACAATTGTTCAAACAGAGAATTAATGTTGGTGAACACCAGTTATCATTTTAGCCTGTAAACCTCCACTGCAGAACATGGGCATTCAAATAAACGCTGCAATGAACGGTCAAATGGGTATGGTGGGCATGTAACATGGCAAGGTTTTGGCGTAGTAGTAAATTTGCGCAAGTACAAGTACAACAAAAACCGTCACTTTCATTGCTTGTCATTATTCTATGGTTATTGCCATAATTTACTTTTAAACATGTCCGTTTAGATCAGAGATAGAAAGGAGGGGATTTCTCTTCTTTACTCTTGCCAAGTTAAGTTATTCTGCCTAGCTTTTTCCCAACTATATTGGGGTCAGCTTCGAATCTAACCAGATGCGGCTGAATACCAGTATTTTACACGGACCGACTGCCATCAGACCTCCGCAACCCAGTTACTGGGAAAACGCCGATATCCTAAGGTTAGACCGGCCGTCAGATTTTCGGGCTTCTGACTTCCCGTAATGACTGTCATAGGTATTCGTATAACACTCGGTATTTAACGTGCTCTCCGAGGCACGGAGAGGTCTCGATATGAAACGAACGGTCACCCATCCCCAGACTGACCGCGGCAAGCACAGCTTGACCTCGCAAATCATATGATCCATGCGGTTGGCAATTAGCCATGAGCCCCTCTTATTGCCAAGTTAAGTGCCGGTGACTTTAATTGCCAGAATCACCACACTTGACAGAATTTGATCGCAGTGTTTTGTTATTAACACTTGTTAGCAGACGCAGGAGGATGTTGCCTTTCATGAGACCCACGGATGGAAGGGTGGCTTGCAACCCCACGACCAAAAGAGATATAGCCAACTGACCATAATTAACGTGGTTTCGATTGCCGGCAGTGCAAAAAACACATGTACATTTTTATTTCCTTTACTTTGAGAACTATTTACAACTTGTTAAGTTAAAGATATAATTGCTTATCGTTTTGCACCGGTTGCAAGAACCATCAGTTTCCTCATTGCACAAGCGTGGCAATCATAGAATTAAATATTTTTTAAAGTAAAATTCATTGTAGAATCTTGTAGAATATGCATTTGAATGCTGAGTTAGATCATTGTTGTGAATACCGACAATGCGCACAGTACATGGGCAGAACCAACCGGTTCTGATACCACTCCCATTTACGTCAGATTCATTTATTAAATGTCAAATGGTAGTTTAAGTTTTTTTGTTTAAGAAGTTTTGGATGTATTCAATAATAATGAGGTTTATTTTTAATATACAATAACTAAAATAAACATTTCACCTACTAGTGACCTATTAAATGCATAATATTGTAAACAAGTGAATTCCAAGGTTGTACAATTCGTTATCATAAAACAATCCCTTTTATAAACTAGACGATTGATGCAAAGTTGAATTATAAAATGTTATGACTGCGAAATTAACTGCAAGGAGATTAAAATTAACATACGTTTTATTATTATATTAACCATGAATGGCCTACATTTAATTTTGTTCAATCATTAAGCTTTAAACATAAACTTGCGACATTGCCACATTAATTATACGACTCTTCCTTCTAGCCTTTTTCCCAATTATGTTGGGGTCATCTTTCCGTTCAACCAGATGCGGCTGAATACCAGTATTTTACACGGAGCGACTGCCATCAGACCTCCGCAACCCAGTTACTGGGCAATGGCGATATCCTAAGGTTAGACCGGTTGTCAGACTTTCGGGCTTTAGACTACCCGTAACGACTGTCATAGGTATTCCTATGACACCCGGGACCGACGGTTTAACGTGCTCTCCGAGGGGGGTCTCGATGTGGTAACGAACGGCTACCCATTACTTATATGACTCTTATCATGAAAAATTAACAATTGCTTTCTTTAATCAGATATAGGAGTTACTAACTATAAGTTTTTTGAAAAATTACTTCCAATCCTTTCGTCAGTTTTGGTTAATTCTATTGTCTCTAGTTACAATTGTTTAGTAGCAGTACTACTTTTGAGATCAGTAATTGAAATTAGGAATATTCTATTTTTCTATAAATGGTAGTAACATCCATATTCTAAGACGTTCCTCCAAAACTTACTAGACTCATACTCGACTCAGGACGGCCTCGAAAACACCTTCAAAATTGTATTCTTAGTCGCAATTTCGAGTGAACTTTGAGGTTCCTCGATGGAGTCATTACATCATTATTTGAATGATCTGCATCGCGCAAATAACGCCGCGATAAATACTTATAAGGATTATCGTAAGCATATTCGATAAAGTCTTCAAAATTCATTTTTGTTACATACGAACTATGACACTTCCTTCCTTAAGGTAGGTTCCGAGGTACCTTGAGTTTGAAAGATGATTCCTTACCTCGACTGAGGAAAAATCTCGAGTCGAGGACGTTTATGTCAACTATATAACTACCGATTATAGTGAGAAAGACTGAGTCGAGGTGGTGGAGTCGAGTCGAGTAAGTTTTGGAGGAACGTCTTAGAATATGGATGTAAGAATGTACCTATCCTTCTTTTAAGAAGAATAAAGAATAATCTTCTTATTACGAAAGCTAACCCTGTATAAGACCTTGATTTGCACAGAGGTATCGGAAAGTACTGTATTGTGTAGCATACGCACCTACTTAGTAACAAGTATTCAATTACAGATACTATTAATTAAACTGTTTCACTTAGTTAACTGCGATAAGTGACTGATAAACCACACTGGTTCTTTTTCATCTATATCAGTTTAAAAGTTGCATAATGAACAATAATATTACTTAATATTTTGTTAAAATAACAAATTATCAATCAACTGATTCTGATGTGTTAGACTTTAGTTTTGGTTCTGTGTAGTCTTATTTATCAGTTATCTTGAAATGCACCTTATATACATAGCTTTAGGGTTCAACATTGAATATTAATTGGCTTAATATTTTATTATTATCTTTCCAATATAATATAGGATTTAAATTTAAGATAACTTTTGTGTAAACATGTAGATTGAAAAAAAACGAATCTTAACCTAAAAGTAATTATCGTAGACTCAGTTTTTTTTAAACTTTATCATTACAACCTTAAAGTTAAAATTCATTTGTCAAGCAAACTCACCGAAAGCCTTAGCAATGGCTACATTGCCTAACACAGCAATAACAGGAACTATAAATATAGAGGAGCCGAGATCTGAGCACATCTCCATGAAGCCCACTTCTCGGCCGTCGTCCAACACTGTGGAGAACGGCGGCAGTCGGAATGAAGGAAGACCGTCTCTGAAAGAAGAGGATCGAGTTATTAGAAAAGACGTGTTTTGTTTATTGCACTTATATTGAAAGTACGTTTTTTTATATCTAGAACCATCTGATAGTCAGATGAATCCGGACTGGCTAGCTAATTGAGTCAAAATATTATGAAAAATGGCTAAAATTCGTATATTATAATATCCTAGTCTACTTACTGTATACACCATGTCATCGCCTTTGTTATTGATGAGCGTAGGACATTTTAACAGTATCGTCATAAATGCAAATTATTAACTAATACTAGTATCGCTTTTCGTTGAAATTCGATCATTATTTTATAGTCCTCGCGCGAGGGCTCGTCACCGTCTGCGGTATGTGAGCGACGAGAGGACGCGCTCTGTCGGTTTGCTTTGTCTACCACACGCACCTCCCTCCTGCCACTCACATAAAGCAGGCAGTGACTAGCCCTCGCGCGCGGTCTATACCTGCCATCACGGCAACATACACAACATATATTATGTTTTTTTTGTACACATCTATGGCACAGTACCTTTCAAATAATATAAGTTTCATTCCCCTTTTATAATAAACTAGCGACCCGCCTAGATACTAATGTGGGGCATATAAACCTTCCTCTTGAACCACTCTATCTATTGCCGAAAACTGCATTAAAATCCGTTGCGTAGTTTAAACGATCTAAGCGTACAGACAGCGGGAGTGACTTTGTACTCAATCATTTTCGATGTTCACGTATTAAAATGATGATCTTAATTGTCAAACATTTGAATGCATTAATAAACAGAAAACGTCAGCCCAAATACTGTTATCTCCCAAACTGCAGTATGGTAGCTTGGGGCATACGCTCCGCCCATTCCCGCCCGTAAACATGACAGGATTACTCTGCAGCAACGTGCGCATTCTACTGTTTAAAGTTTAGAGAATCCTAACTAAAACTAGATTGCAAAGATGATTCGTTAATAGCAATCTACTGTTGTAAATAATGACTGCACGAGTACATTCGGTTGCCTCCAGAACCAACTACACATATACTCTCTTATAACAAAATATGGTTAAATAAAACCCAGGTTTTAAAACAGTCTTGTCTCTTTTTGTTATATGACGTTAGAAAGTGATGGGTATATTTTAAATCTGGGTTTACCTTAGTCTTAGGTTAACGATCTCTCGTTAAAAGAAGTGTACGAGTACGTTTAGTTGATTCTGATACTTAGCTAGGTACATCAATGATAGTAATGTGTTCTATGTTCATAGACCGGCCGGTTTTCATGAATCATTACATTTATATCAATTGATATTCGAATCAATGACCTTACAGTATTTATTGGCGAATATCGGTCATGTTTGAAGGACTCTACGACGAACAAGGTAGTAATTATGTACAGAGAAACGATTTTTTTCTTAATGTTCCGTGAACAATCCCATACTTTGCGTCACGATTATTTAGCAGAACTGTAGTATAAAATATTAATTAATATCACGTTTTATATATTTGCCGTATGATTTGTCTGGCTTATAACGCCAGACATATCAACTTATAGGTTACAGGAGCGATGAAAGGATGGTGGGGCGACCTATACAGATTTGATGTATCATAACTTTCGGAAATTTACGTCGCATCGCTTCAAACTAGAACTTTTGTAACCATTGTTATTTATACCCTCGACGCAAACAGAGGGGTGTTGTAAGTTCGAACCCTTTGTCTGTCTGTTGCGCCGTAGCTCCCAAACAGATGAACTGATTTCAATGCAGTTTTTTTTGTTTGAAAGCTGGATAAATCGGAATGATTCTTAGATATATCCGCCCATTGTGCATTTTTTTATTTAAATAGTTTTTCGTGTTATGTTAACCTGGTGTACAATAAAGAGTATATAAATAAATATATTTGATGAAAACCACTTCAGCCATATCATTCAGTAATTCATGAATCGCGACACTCTGTACACAATCATATTAAAATAATACTCCTATGTTAGTCACTCTGTATGAAACCAGAAACTCCCCACTGCATACGGACAAAGACCTGATCAAGCGCGTGCTAATTGGCTTGAATAGTTCCGAGAAGCACACAACGAGTGTACAACTATACAAAATACCCTTTCCTTATACGTTGATTTAGCCTAGCTACCAAGAAAGTTTTATCGTAAACAATAAATATTATTAATGCAAAAATATATTCTTACTTGACAGTCCCCGTGAGTTTGAAAGGTTGAGTTGAATATTTCTCAAAGAAAAATGCTATTAAAGAGCATCCTATGACCACAATAGCGTTTCTTGACGTGGACAACAACCAAAGAGTTTTCTTTAAACCTTTTTGACTCGGAGGCAGGCTGATGTCTTTTATTTTCTGAAAAGAAAGTGAAATGTTACAAACATGCAATAACATTATTTCTTTTTGTATTTTAAAATTGATGTCTTGCAGGGCTGAACATTCTAGCAGGGTGAATTTCTGGTCGAACGAGGTATGGTGTCCAACTCGCCAGGCATAAGATCCAGCCTAGTTGGAGGACCCTCCCTTGTCTTTGGAAGAACACCTCCTTCTTCAACAACTGCTCTGCTATTAGAAAAGGAATCGGGCCGTTCGTCTGCAGCTTCAGATTACCATAGAATCACGATGCATTGTTTCAATAGAAGATTCCAAAAACTAGCAACTAGTTAAAATGCATTTGCTTAATAAATTGGGTCATTCGTCTGCAACTTTAGACGTTCATAGAATAACGATGCATTGTTTCGATAGAAGATCCGAAAAACAGGCAACTAGTTGAAATGCATTTCTCTTTATATTTCCAAAAGCGTGTGTATATACTGGGAGTTAATAATTAAAAGCAATGAACAACTGCAATATTCGCACGAAACTAAAACAAAAGACGTAAACATGATAAAGCGTGAAAAGTTAACGAAAGTTCCTCCGAATTAGCATAATGACTTGCGTTTTCCATACATAAAAGTATACAAAGAAATATAAAATACTTTGTACACACTTGTGTAAGTAATAAGAGGATGAATGCTATTCAAAATGGAAGGTCGTGTATATATTTGAAACTAAAAACGCGTTACGCGAATCATGTTGTATCTGCCATTCATTAAAATTCATTATTGACGTTAATTATGTAGGTACCTAAAGATATCTCTCATTGTTCTGTAAGTATTGAAACATGTCTATTTAATTATGAATACAATAATTACCCTTTCATATGTTTATCTCGGAAACGTGAACTTTATATGAATTGGAGTTATAGAAACAGTTGAAGATCAACATCACGTTCTCTGATGAGTGAAACAACAAGCCGAAGTTATTTGGCATCAAATTAAACGCTATTGTAGAGTATACAAAGGAATGCAAATACAAAACAATGACGTTCATCTCGGTAAATATGTTATTAACAATTTGGAACATCAGCAGCAGATCAAATTGATCTCAAATATTTACTCGTAACCATCTGGGAGTGCATTTTGTAAATAAACCAATAATAAGTACGTTTATTAATTGCGGAAACAATATGGTTGATATTTGTTAAAAAAAATTAGTTAGTAAGTGTTGAAAACTACTTAAAAAAACATTTCTTTTTGTTCACAAAACGTTTTTTCATTCTTGACAGTACACATTTTATACCCAGAGCATATACCTACACTAATAAAATGAAACTTATTTTAATTTTAAAGTAGAACCTAGTTACTTTCGAACTGATGTTTGAAATTAAGGGAGTGACTCTATGGCTTCGAAGTTCAAAATACATTCGAATGGAGTAAAATCGTAAATGTTTATAGAAACGAATACCGTCTTTATTGCCAAGATCGCACAATTTGTAATTTCCAAAAGTGCGAGGCCTTTCAGACTAAAAAATCGTGTGATATATATATATTTGTGCATATTGTATCACACAGTTAACCTCTATTGGCAAAGTAAACACGCTTATACAATAGTTATTTTGCTTCTATTATTCGATCAGTAATCACTTTATTGTTTTATATTCCGATGGAAATAACAGAACTTAACGTGGTACAAACTGCATAAAGCCTCTATCTTCGTTTTCAAAATGAAAATCTTAAACCCCAGAATTAGATTTGAATTTCGAAGAACCCTACTAGATCGACTCCTAAGGGCCAAGCCAAATCTGACGGAAGATACGTCGCCGATTTTCTGCCGGTACACGTAATTCCATATACAAATCTCACATTGTATACATTTGACCGAAGATGCGTTATTAAAATTCCTCAAGTAAATTACGCGACGGAAGATCGGCGACGTATCTTCCGTCATATGTGGCTTGGCCCTAAGATTGACCCGTCTGTATTCTGCAGACACTCCTTAATTTTATATTAAAACTAGCGACCCGCCCCTTCGCACGGGTGCAATGTAAATACTAATGTGGGGCATATAAACCTTCCTCTTGAATCACTGTATCTATTGCTGAAAACTGCATTAAAACCCGTTGCGTAGTTAAAGAGGAAATGCGGTCGCCACATAGTCCATACAAACGTATTCCTCGGTTTCCTCCTTGGATAATGTCACTAGAGCAAATATTTTTTACCATAATGATATATATCTACCACCACTATGTCCCTATGTTTTGTTTTTGTCAATAAATAAATTATTAATAGAACTAGAAACGGTAAAATTTTACAAAAATCGACCGGTTTTACCACCGTTTTCAAACATCCGTCAAACAAATTTGACGAATATAAAAAATAAAAGAAAAACATACAGACATAACTAAAGTCTTTCTTAAATTATTACAGAAAAAATATTAAAATCGGTCCAGATTTGAAGAAGGAAATGGAAATGCGAAAGAACGATTTCGCTAATATTGCACAGGAGAAATCAGTCCGAGATGCAGTTGTCTCTTTCGCGCTCAATTGGGAAGGTTTGCGTGAGGGGTGGGACGGAAATAGATCGCTTAAAAACCTATTCAAATTATTAATATTTTGCAGCCCGCGTTTCCTCTTAAAAGATCTAAGCGTACAGATAGCGGGAGCGACTTCGTTTTATACTATGTAAAGAAGAAGATAAACAAGTAGAAAGTAATACTTACACGCATAACTAAAAGTATCACAATACACGATATACCTAATGAGCTATCAGCAATTTTTGCGTTCGGTATATTTGTTATCACCTGAAACAAATTGTTAAAATTATTATATAAGCTATGTGGCATTGGATAAGATGAATGAGAACATTGAGATACAATGGGTAATTGTCTATGATCTTCCGGTTAAGGACAAGCCGACATCTATTCGTATCTCTGAAATTTTCCACGTACAACGTCTAGAGTTTAAATTCCTTCGTCCTTTTGTATATGAGGTCCATCGAAGTAATAATTGAGCCACGGATATAATTAATAGCTTTTTAACTTTTGAAACCAGGTTTACGTGTACCGATCTCATTATAAAAACTGGACATAATAGCGCTGTGTCTGCATACTCGTCATCATCAGTCTATATGCGAGCTGTCAGTCCATATATATTTGGATCTTACACTGCTAAAGCATACTGCGATCCTCAAACCAAGTGGATAACGGTAAACTAATGTTAGATCAATTGTCGGATATTAGAAGACAGTGATTAACTAGTACTCTTACCCCTCGTTTACACCTTTTTTTTTTTTTCTTTTTTCGTGGGGAAATCCTCATGGACTGTCCCCCGTCTGGGGAAGACGGGGGGGGGGGTGCCGGACTTTTACCGGCTAAAACCACCACGGTGTCCCTCCTTCTGACCTAAGGCCGGGGTCGCGGGATTCGCTATTGCATGCACCGCAACCCCGGCAGGTCTTGGTCCACCAATTGCTGGTGGACCTCTCCACTGTAGGGCCCCACCCCACGACCTCCTGAGAGGCGCGGGGGGCACCCCACATCACCGGCGCACCAGAACACATGGTACGCCGTGACCACCCCGGGGACCAAACAAGTACATGGGCGCCAGACTACCCCGTGTCCGGGCATCCCCGGTCCCCCTGCGACGGGTCAGGTTAGTGGCCCCGCCGCCTACCACTTTTCGGCCGCAGAGGATAGGGAGAGCGGCCAACTAAACACCGACACTCCTCTCCCCCTGCGGCCCCACCGCGTCCGCCATCTGACGGTGGCGGCCCCGTCAGGCCGCGGAAGGTAGGGAGAACGGCGCACCGTAATACCGGCACTCCTCTCCCGCCGCGGCCTCCACCCTTCAGCCGCAATGCCTCCCATAAGACATCACGGCCGTCCTCAGTTGCGATGTCGCCCAGGCGACACCGCAACCTACTTGGCCGCTACGTCGAGGGCTTCCAGGCCCAAGCCCCGACGAGCAGCCCCTCCTCGGGTGCCTCTTCGCTTCACCGTGGGGCTCGAAGCCACGGCTACTAAGCACCCTCGCAACGACAATGCGGGAACCCACCGGAGGGGACCCCCCTCGTTTACACCTAGATTTAAAACATGTTTTCTACACAAATCTGAGAATTTTTTCGAAAAAATAATTGCTATTGCATACTTTAAGTGGCAAACAGATATGTAGATCTTTAAAAATCTTGTTTTATATATTCTATACGTGTACATTACGTGTTGAAAACAAGTTACTACTTGTAAGAACATCTTTAAACAATTTGTTTACAACTCGTATCACAACTTGTTGTTAACCCCCGACAAAAAAGAGGGGTGTTATAAGTTTACCGCGTGTATCTGTGTGTCTGTCTGTGGCATCATAGCTCCCAAACCAACGGGCCGATTTTGATGCGGTTTTTTCTGTTTGAAAACTGATGTAATCGAGATGGTTCTTAGTTAAAATGTATGTGCATCTATTCAGGCGTTTGAAGATCATCAGCTCATTTCCTACTTGACAGAAGGGTCTTACCAACTTTCACAGGTCCGATTGATTTTAAATTTGGTGTACTGTTACTTCGGTGGTATTTCCAAGACACGGCAACCTTAAGCTGATGCTGCAGCATCAAGTAGTCTGCAACATATCCAACCCCTCAGCAACTTATAGCAGATATAGCATGTTTGGGCTCATAAGAATGGTCTCAATGAGTAGATGTTAGATAGATGATGATGTCTATCAGTAATTAAAAAAGTTTCAATTAAAAATTTATTTCTTATTAGGTGTTAACGAGGGGTTAGTCCATTTTGCCAGGGCTCATCGCCGTAGCGGAGAGGGAGAGGGAGGCCGCTTCTTCTCTCCCTTCTCGCGCTAGACGCACCGGGCGCCGGAGGGCGCGTGACGATCTCCGGCCACCCTAGTGAGTGGCCTGCGGGCGGCGGGTTGGGGAACCCGTCGCCCGACCAGTAACGGGCCCAGGGAGGATGGCGCGTCGTGTCCTGCGCGCGCCTCTCGGAAGGATGTGGGGCAGGGGAGTAACTGCCCCACCACAGGAGAGGTCCACCAGATGAAGCTGGTGGACCGAGACCTGCCGGGGTCGCGGTGCATGCAACAGCGAATCCCGTGACCCCGGCCTTAGGTCAGAAGGAGGGACACCGTGGTGGTTTTAGCCAGTAAGAGTCTGGCACACCCCCCCGTCTTCCCCAGACGGGGGTAAGTCCATGAGGATTTCCCCACGCTAAAAAAAACAAGGGCTCATCGCCGTGTCTTGTGACGTGGTTGCAAAAACGGCCTAACTCTACTAAATTAACCAGTTACATAAACATGCATTACCTTTTTCACGGTGTCTATGAATCCACCAGATTTGAACTGAAGACCTAATAGTCCTTTAAGTTGCGACACAGCGATAATCACAGATGTAGCTGAAGTGAATCCAACGGTCACTGGCACTGATATGAAGTCTATTAGAACACCTGTGTAAAAAACAAAGAAAAAATTGTAAAGTAATCGTGTTCATATCGATTCAGTCGTTTTGGAGGCACTATTTCTGAAATACGAACTTCAACCAACAGGTTATAAGTCCTCTCTAAGCCTCTGGATTACGCGACAGCGAGCGATAGAAAAAGTGTGAGCAGTACCATACAAAGTTACGCCGATAATATACAACCTGACAAAGCCATATTACGTGCGGGAATCGAACCCACGACCCGCGATGCAGAAGTCAAGCGCTCAGCCACTGCACCAACCATGTCGTCAATTATATACAACCAGACTTAATTTCCCTAATGGAATGGTAAAGTGAAGAGCATGTTTTAAGGTAATTGCATGTTTGACAGAAAGGTGGGTATATTAATTGTAAAGGAAATAATCTGTCTGAGAAGTTAGTGTGGATAGTCTCGGAATAGATTAAATGGAAATTAAAATAATATGCAAAAACAAAATAAAGGTTGCCTAGATACTGCACGTTTTTCCTCCACTCTGGTTTCTTTCTTTTTTTTTCGGTTAAAACACGATATGTAAGAGTCATTCCATGACATGATTCAACGCAGCACAGATTACTACTAAAATATAACTAAACTTTACTATTGAAGTAGCAATCAAATATATCACACCTTCAACCCACTAAATGGGATTAGTACCTATTATAGGTTTTAATTACCATTCTGCTACGATACTGACTGTGATGATAATTATAGTCAGAGATCATAAAAGTGATCAGTTATGTATTCCTGACCTAAAAAAGATTAATTAAAACTAAAATAATAAAACAAATGAAGTTAATCCTACTGAACAACGGAGTGACAATTAATAGGAAGGTTGTACCTCCAGTTAGGAAAGAGGGAATCAAATTAAGCGAACGCCAGTGAATAATGAAACAGAACCCATACCCGCCACTGAATGGGAATTGGATAATGATAGTAAGATAAGCTTACAAACTAAAGTATACACTAGTTATGAACTAGCCACTGAGGATAATTGAGGACGCATTGTAAATGTAACTACTACCTACGTATGGCATTGCGGTTGGTGGCAGCGAACTTCAATTTGGAGATAACAAAGGGAAAATTATTGAGCCAGCTTAATACAAACTCATACAAACACATCGGAAGCTATAAATAATACGTTTATGATGTTACAGTATGTTATTTTAGGTCAAAGCAATTAAGAGGTTTGTCCTTCAGATAGACCAAAAATCAATCCACGTTTAGTTAATATAATTTAGAAATCGTATTTTTTTACTATTCATTCGAGTGAATAAATCATTACTCTCACTTTTAGTAACTAGAAGTATTTATTGCGCACCGGCCTTGGTCTGTACAGGATATAATTATATGAATTGAGTTGAACATAATGCCATGCAAGTATCGTGTCTTCTACGATACAATAGACTTTTGTTAACAAAGACGATCAAAGACTAGAAAACATATCAGCTTGTTTCTATATTGTCGTTTGTATTGCAAGACTGAATTTACGAGTCTTTGCATCTTTTACGCGAATAAAAAAAATAAAAACGCAAACGGCCAGAATTCCTTCTCATAGCAATAAAACTTGTTGGGTAAAGATTGCGGTAGTGTCGGGTTGCAAGCTGCAACCCCGTCAAGCGAGTACTGTATGGCTTCCATTCATCGACATTTAAGTATTCTTTACGCGGGAAAAATACTATTCGTGTTTTCATACAATTCTTTATGGCGTACACAAAAACACAAAACAAGAATGAGAATTTCCAACACTTACCTAAATGTAATATTCCCATTACCAGTTGTATTACGCCCGACAAAAAGCAGAGTAATACTGCGTAGTCAGGGTTTCTGCCTTGTATTTGTTGGTAGGTCATGAGAGCCAGCAATGCTGTTGGGCCCAAAGTAATGTCCTTGCAGGACCCAAACACTATGTAGACGAAACATCCCATAAACGATGAGTAGAGACCGTCCTGTAAAAAATTACGACTGTGAACACGTGTTTCACTACCTTTTGGGTTACGAGTGTGAAGTACTACTGCATTTAGTTTTTTTCTACATACGCACTTTGTTCATAAGAAGTATTTGGTAGCCATAAGTAATGTTGTGGTTTGAGAAAATACAGGAAAAGTATTCCAATCTTAATCAGACAAAAAGATCAAAGTAACTTTATTTTGAATCAGTGGTCATTTTAGATTTAAGTTTTCATTATGTCGAAGTTAAAAAATTTAAAACCAATTCGCGCAGTAATAAATCATATTCCAACAATCATATAAACAATCTTATCTTTTAATTTGTATGTCCAACTATAATAGATAGATAGATAGATAGATATACTTTATTGCACACTAAAAGAAATAAAACAAGGAATACACATAATTAACAGTACAAATGGCGGTCTTATCGCTTAAAGCAATTTCTTCCAGACAACCATTGGATGGAAAGAATAGTTAAGAAAAAAATATAAAGGGCAGTTTGCAGCGTACAAATATGCAACCTACTAAAAACCATTTGTTATATAATTAGCAACATATACCTATATGAGTCATGAGGTTAAGTACTTTTCGTAAGTCCTTAACTGAAAAAGACATTATTCATCATTACATAAACCATTATAGTTGCAAAACGTGCTCGGGCACTTTTATTTTGACCTGTAACTTGAAGGCCTACAGTAAATGGCCTCTTGTCTCAAACGAACCGGTCATTGCACCCCAAAAAATGCAATCAGATCCTCGTATTTGGAGCAGATAGAATCCTATCTGCGACTCCACGTTCATCTTTAAAAAGTTATTTAGATACTTTGGATAGAATATTCGACGACCCTGTACCAGATATGGGATGTGATAACAAAACTTATGAACATAGATGTTGCAGAGATTAAATATTAGGTCCTTACCTATGAAATTGGCGTTTTTTTCTCACAAATAGAGAACCTCGTCACTTCTATGATTTAAAATATTAATCAATTGCTTGATATTATATCGAATAATGACCATCATAGACAACTACCAATAGTAAAAAAACCTTATTATTTATAGTTTTCTAAACATAAAAAATAACTTAAAAATGCCTCCTCTTTTTGTTAGCAGAAATGAACACTATTTTTGTTTTAACTTAGCCAAAACTGATTTTTGTCGCATAATCTAAGTGGCATACGTTATCTTAGTTTTTAAACATTAGTGCATAAAAGTTTTAAAACATCAGTGTTCATAGTTGTTAAATAAATTAAGAAAATGTTAGTATGAAAAATGCAACTTCTTTAAAATTCTCCATACAAAACGCTGATTTCATAGGTGGGGACCTAATATTTAAGGAGTGTGCTAAAAACACATTTTAAGATGGTTTAGGACGTTATAGGAAAAAAAATCAATCCAGTTTCATCAATACCATTGGAACAGGCAGGAATATCCAATAGTATCAATATTGTAGCACACTAAATGATTATGACCGTACCTGTGGACTTAACCCAGCCAGTGTCGCATACGCCAGGGCCTGTGGTATAACCGTAAGGCCCACTGTGATGCCCGCAATCAAATCTGCTAGAGCTTTTTCTGAATTGTATTCTGGAAGCCATTTTGCTATAGGCAGCCGTTTGTGTAACAGACGTCTGCATCTAGTCTGTCTTTTTGACCGATGCTTGGACGGCGATGACATTTTACTGTTTGGTCTACCTGATAACAAAAAGAAAAACAATAATTCATAATAACCCTTAGATATAACTAGTAGGTAAGTTAATGACCCAAATTATTCATTTGGCTCTATAAGATAAAGGAAATTACACGTTGTTAATGACTGATTCATAGATGACAAGGTTGGAACGATTAACGAATTTAAAATAGCGGACTGGTCAATGACTGACCCCTGATAACTGAATAGAACGTAAACATAATTTAAGAA
Source organism: Amphipyra berbera (assembly GCA_910594945.2). Classification (NCBI taxonomy): domain Eukaryota; kingdom Metazoa; phylum Arthropoda; class Insecta; order Lepidoptera; family Noctuidae; genus Amphipyra; species Amphipyra berbera. The sequence goes on from OU343125.1 coordinate 12,903,018, forward strand.
TATTAAGAAAACAAAAGAATGTCACATTGCTATAATTTTCGCAAGTTCAGATTTAAAATTATAGTGAGGATAACTTCTTGAACAGAATCTAAAATATGAACAGTTGTTGTCATTGAACATATTCTTATTATGACAGAATTGCAGTAAGAATGAAATAAAGAGCTTTATACTTTGATTTATACTTTGATTTGGTAGATAAAACCGGTAAAAAGAGAATCATTAAAGAAAACCATAATACATGACAAATGTATCTAAAAACATCGTAAATATTTGTCGTCGATGTACGATACAAAAGTAAAAGAAACAATTTATGTAGGGGTGCACGGTAGCTTCCACGAAACATGATAGAACAATAAAATGTGAGACAAACTTTGCAGCATTGTCTATACTTTGCAAGCTACGCTGTATTTACGGAAAAATGGAACAGAGCACATTTGAAAACTAAGGATTGAAGTTAATTTACTCGGTCACGAATGTTCAATTTATGTTTTTGATAGAAAAGCGAAAATAGTTCTGAGAAGTAACGTGTACCGTCCATTCCACGTTTTATTTTATGCTGTCAAGCTAGACTTAGTCAATATGGAGGTGTAAGGCGGCGGTCACAACGCCCTACACTCCCCCAGCCTATAAAGCACTCCTGCAGGGAATATTGGGGTAGTTGATTTAATTTAAGACCCTTTGTGTCGCACACTTCCAATTCCCTAATAAAGGCTGGCCGCTAAACATGGCCGCCGAAAAACAAAGGACCGAATATAGTTCTTACGTATGGAAGGGCCACAATAATCGATGCTCTGGTTATTATTGTTGAAATAACAAATATTACGTATTGTTGCGAGAGATCACTGGGTCTACTGTTCTGCTTTGTGTTAGAGATAACGAAAGGACTGGTCCTGGAGCCAGATTTAAAATGTATGGAATTTTCGTAGAATTCATAAAATAGTCACTATTTTAGTAGATATCATTCAAATGTAGGTTTTGTAACATTGTAATTTTATACTAAAAGTTACATGATTTTCTAGTTAGCAAACTAGAACCAAAAGGGAACAATGGAAGAATATAAACCCTGACAGAATAGTGTAGTACCTAACTATTTTACTACAAAAGAGTAAGAATGGGGAGAGAACAAATCTATTACTGTCAATTTACCTCTTGAGTGGTCGGTGCTGGGGGAAAATTAGCTATTAGTGTGTAGTGCGTTCGGACAGAAGGCGGAGACCCTGTTCCCCGATAATATTGAGGTCGGCTGTGTTAATTTGCGATGGTATGTTACATCGGTTGCCAATAAACCTCCGGTGAACAACGTCGCTAGTACGCTTTGTTCCCACCCAGGTGGGTCTAACCAATTATTCGGCCAGATTGGATTGAGGATTTCCATTAACCCTTGTGTTTGTTGTACATCTTTGACAATGTCGTTTTATGTTTGCTGTGATCGAAACGTTATCTCTGTAATAAACTGTTTACGTAATACGCAATTTCAGATAATGCAGGATGTTGGATACGTAATAATGCAGCAATCAGCTTTTAAACAGCTAATCTTCCCAATGACGACAAAAATACACATGCGACATAGACCAGCGGTTATGTGACTGCCGCTTTTTTAGTTTTTCAGACGAAAATTAAGACTGTTGAAAGAAAAAATATAATAACTATCTTACATAGTAAAAAATCTAATTGCGTAGATTTTATGAGCATTATTAGTAAATAGCGAATCAATTGATCAGCCTTGAATTACCACTTCCTTATGACCGATATCTCAGAAATAACTCATTATAAGAAGATTATATTTTGCAATATTTTTTATATGAAAATCTATTTCTTGTGCAATATTAACCTTGAAAGTAATTGAATGTACCTATTTGGATAGATACTTGTTCACATGTATAAAAATTGAAAGGTAGTAATCTAGTCGATTAATTATTCGTCAATGTGGCTTTTTGCGTATGATTTAAAATCACACTGTAGTTAATAAAAAGTAAAAAGTAATGACGTCCTAAGTACATAACAATCAAACTGATTGGACAATATTATTGCATTATTATATATGCGTCATACACGTGTACTAAATAAAACGAATCTACATTATACTATATTTGTTTACATTACGATAATTTTGTACGTATTAGTCACGATCAATAGTAAAGATACTGACCATGAACTGATAACGAATAAAAAATAGGACTTTATCAAACTACTTAATATTATGTGCCAAAATTAATGAAATAATGTTTTTCGATTAGAAAAATACGTCATTAACGAAAAACAGTTTTTGTGGTAGATACGCACTTTTACGTGGTGCTTGTGATTGTGACAGCCGACAGCGTAATAAAACGGTTCTAAGAAAATACGGACGTTTTTAGAATAACGTGAAAAACCGTTATAAGTTATAAATCGCTCGCAAACAAAAATTACGAGAGACGTTGAAAAAGTATAATGGATCGTTTCATGTTTTTATAACCTAAAAATTTGAACTTTTTACGATTTAATTGAATTCAATAATTATAAGTGTAATTTATGATAATTATTAATTTATGCTTAAACAGAGGAAGAAGATTTGACTTGAATGTAAAAATTATAGTTTGAAATTCAGCACATTCATTTATTTCGTGATAGCTTGGAAGTTAACGTTTGCCTGTCATGTACGAGGCTCTCAGTTCAATCCTGACCTGCACATCTATCAGAAAGTGATTATCACTTGAGTTAACGGTGAAGGAAAACATCGTGAGAAAACATGAAAAACCGAAGGCAAAAAAAGTGTGTGTGTGTAGTCCGCCAACCCGCACGAGGCCAGCGTGGTGGACTAAGGCCTAAAGTCTTTCCATTCTAAGAAGCCCATGCCCAGCAGTGGGCCAGTAATGAGCTGATTATGAAGCACAGGTATCGCAATTCCTGGAATTACAATAGATAATCTGTAGTCTGTCAGTCGATCCTCTGTTTTGCTATACGTAAAATTTACCGTAAGTGTGAAAATTGATTTACATTACTTAGAAATGTTAAAATTATACCTATATATAATTTGTGGCAGTTATATACCAGACTGCTCTCCAGTTACTGCTAAGCGACGTTTGTCATGTGTAATTACACGTATGGTAGCTACATCCGTATACGACTGATGTACTCGCCAACACACTTTCAATACCATTTCCGACGAGGCAGGCAATAATTAAGAGGAGTTTATCCTATATACTTATAGTTTTAAGCTGCTGTTTACCAACATTAATTATAACCAAGATCACGCTTGTATTCCCCAAAGGGTTGGGCAGAGTTGTATAGTAACACATCCTCATTTCGCCGTTATGTTTAGGTTCCATTAAATAGGGGGGCGGGCTTATTGCCATCAACCGGGCACAAATCCGAACTCCGGGCTCCTACTGAGGAATTCCATACGGAAAAACCCTATAACACTTTGCCCGGCCTGGAGATCGAACCTAAGACTTCACGATCAGCAGTCGCGCTTGCCACCACTAGACCAACGAGGCAGTCAACCAACATTAACCCTCCGGTTAAACAACTGTTTACCTAAAATCTACCACATTTTTCGAGTAAAGTTGTTTAACGAGAGAATAGGTACATGTTGTTGAACAGCAGCATTAAACTCGTAGTTTTAATCATAAACATTTGAACCCGTACTGCTGAATACAGAAGAACCCAAAGCTGCCTAAAACATAGTGAAAGAGATAAGATAAGACACATAATATTCTTATCAACCACACACATACATCGGAAGCGGGGACCTCGAAGGAGATAGCACTATATTAGGGTCTAACGACGGCGTACGAGCATCGGAATCAACTATCGCACTAAACGCCTATCAGGGATCCAACAATAATTCCCTTTCCCAAGACGATTATCAATCATTTTGGTGGATGTTAGCCACGTAATTCCTCGATCAATCCGTCGACCCGTGTGCCGAGTGTAGGGCTGTCCCGACCCGTTTTGACCTCGAAGTCTGCGTTTGGGCATATCTACGGCCTCTAGGCTTAAGCTTTCGTTCAGCAAGGGCTTAGTATTTGTATTCACCGGACTTTCAGTGATATTGTGCGTGTGTTGGAGATGTAGTGCCCTTTTAGGTCACGAAATAGGTATTATTGCACGACGATTATTGCAAATCTTATTAAACACATCACAAATAGTATCCGGAATTGAAATTCGTTTGTACTGCGTGCTTCATGACGATCGCGGAAGTAGCGATCCATAAACATGTCAAATTTGCGTCAAACATTATAATATACGCAGTAACAATTTTTTTTTGCCTTATCGAGATCCATTTATTCCTCGGATTTTTAATAGATTTAATATGTCAATCGCTATTTCTGCAATCGAACGATTCGGGTTAATCTTATCACTTCTAACGGCTTACGTTTTTAAGACAGCCCTAACCATGTGTGGTGCGATCCGTCACACGCGACACGACGTGACGAATGCGAGGTGGTAGGTTCCCGCAGAAACGATAATCCAATGAACATTCCTTTGAGAAGTACACATGATACCAGGCACTACCAACTCTAATATTACATTCCTTTCAGGCAGCTGTGCGACTGCCGCGTGTGAACGCTCTATAATGTAATAGCATTATACACTGTAATAGTTTTGAAATAATATTCTTATTTCAACACTATTGTAAGAATACAAGATAAAACAACATCAGTACACGTTCTTTATCTTCAGTGAAAGTTGCAACAGTTTACCGAAAGAAATGGGCCTCTATGGAGTAAGATCGGTTTGCAACTTACTTGCAATTTTAATCAAAACTGGTTGGTTATACATGGTTTAAACACACCCAGTGACCCAAACAGAAAACGTTTTGGTCAGATCGAGAACCAAATTTTTTGCCTAGAATGGCATCACAAAAGCATAAAGATGTCTTTATTGTTTACCTAGCTAGCTACCTAGCTAGTGGTGTGACCGTCGGACTGCCAAGTCATAGGTCTCGAGTTCGAACCCAAGGCATGGACCTCTGACTTTTCGGATTCATGTGTGTATTGTGTAATTATCACTTGCTTAAAAACGGTGAAGGAAAACATCGTGAGGATACCAGAGAGATATATCTCGATGGCATCTGAAGCCAAGTCAGAGGCTCATGGGCGGCATAAACTCGGACACCAGGTTAGTCACTAACCACACGAAAAGATGAATTGAAAAGATTGTTTACCTAAGCGAAGGTAACGTAGCTGCTAGGGAAACTTCAAACTTCCAGTCGTATTGGGCACTTAAATTGAATGGTAGCTTCATATATCGGGCGATCGTGCAACTATTAACAGATTAATTACACTGTAAAAGGGATGAAATTGCAACACCTGTAAGCATTAGCGCTGAATTTTCAGTTCCAGTGATATTAGACTTCAAATCTAGGATTGGTAAGTGAAAGGTTGCAAGTTCCTGAACCAGCAACGGAACTTGGCAATAAGCTCGGCCCCTATTACATGGGACTTAAACATAAAGGCGAAATGAGGGTGTTTCAGTACACCTCTGACCAACCCTTCGGGGAATATTTACAGGCGTGATATAATGTTATGTTTCTGAATCAGTTTTATTCTGGAAAATTATAAAGATAATAGAAAAATGTGTCCTTCTTAAACTTGTAACTACACACTCTGTGAAGAACATTCTACACACCAACTAGCTATTTCATAAACAGCAATTTAACATGCGATGAAAATTTGTCGTTTCCGTTAGCGGCGCTGGGATAATCATTAAACAAATAGGTAACTATTTAGGTAAACGATATTTAAATTATACGTTGTCAAAAAATGCAACTGTTTTGTAAGAATTTACATAAGTACTTCTCTAGAAGGCTAATTAAGAAACCTACTAAATCAGGGATACACAGACCTCGGCCCTTCGTCAATATACATGCGGCCTGCCAGCGAATTAAACTCTTTTATGCAATTGTATGAAAATACTGCAATATTTTTAAGTTTTTTAAATGCCCAATGTACTTTTCTTTTTCACTAAACTTAATTTCAACTTTTTTTTACTGTTGTCAACTGTGGTGGCTGGCTTTTAGCTCATAGTCTGCCCGAGTGGCTCCTAGTCCTAATAAGTCTGTGCATCCCTGCACTAAACGTACAATATGTACAATATCTATACTCTATACTAATATTATAAAGAGGAAAGATTTGTATTTTTGTATGTAACGAATAAATTTAAAAACTACTGGACCGATTTCAAAAATTCTTTTGCCGTTAGAAAGCTACATTATCACTGAGTAACATAGGCTACGGGCTCCGCCGTGAAGACACAGCTAGTATACAATATGAATGTAGAGACGACACGTTTGGTGCAGTGGCTGAGCGATTGGCTTCTGCGCTACGGGTCGTGGTTCGATTCCCGCACGGATCAAATATTTGTATGGCCTACAAATAGTTGTTCCGGGTCTGGGCATTTGTGCATGTGAAGATTTGTGTCTGTAAACGCATCCACGATACAGGAGAAATCCTAGTGTGGGGCAAAGATTATTTAAAAAAAAGAAATAATAGATAAAGAATATAAAAGTAACCAATAGCAAAGAATGTTGTTTTCCATAATATGCTGCAACAACGCGATCATAGTCTTCGATTTGTAGTTAATTGAGTTACGATAAAATATTCGTTGGCGAAACTAATTATTAACGTTTATAGGTATAATAATTTTGACCTGAAGGAAAACCTATCTGACACGGTTCTATCGCTTTATTTCTGCCTATTTATAATTGTATTATATCTCGTAAAACTCGTGACCATCTTTATCAGAAAATGTTATGATCGTTATGCCTTATGACCTATTTTTCATTAATAATTACAGTGTCTCGTTGAAATTACACTACAAAGAAGCTCACGGTGCTACATTAGTTTACGATGTGTCAGAACCAAAGTCCCTAGCAAAACTGAATGAGGGGGGTCGTGGAACTGCAAGTATACTCCACCAAGAAGAACACAGCCTGCTTAGTTGTCGGCAATAAGACTGACAAGCATATCATTTTGGGACCCAGTGCATAATATCAGCAAGCACATTGGATCACCCGCGCGACGTTGCAACGAGTATTCCCAAGGAGGGTTGACGTCAGGCAGGCGGCCGGTCATAAAACAATAAGCCAAAACCTCTAACAACATGGATTTATGAAATACATGTTTTGCCGACCCCACCTAGTGTGGGATAAGGGCAGGAAGAATAAGAAGAATTACAGTGCCTCGTTGATCTAGTGGTGGCAAGCGCGACTTCTGATCGTGAAGTCCTGGGTTCGATCCCCAGGTCGGGCAAAATGTCACTGGGTTTTTCCGTATGGAATTCCTCAGTAACAGCCCGGAGTTTGTATTTGTACCTGGTTAATGGCAATAGGCTTGATCCCTATTACATGGGATTTAAACATAACGTCGAAATAAGAGTGTTACTAATACACCTCTGCCCAACCCTTCGGAGAATACAGGCGTGATGTTATATTATCTCTTAAAACTCGTGACCATCTGTATCAGAAAATGTTATGACCTCGATCATCATCACATCGAAATCAGTGTTTTACTAATTATAATTTAATGTCGATTATTATTTATCCTACATTTGTAACAGACTCGTGCCGTTGCACTTAAAGGTCAATATTGCTTAACGACTGACCCAATATAAAGTGATAAAAATATATTACACTTTTGATAAGGCGATCATGGCCCTTGATCTTGACTTGGGAGTATCAATCACTAATTCATAATATTGATTAACTTATTATCTTTTTTAAATTGCCCACACCCACGATGTATACAAGGGCTATCACTGTATACTATCTGGCTGGATTATGACATTATTGTCTTAATAACGTACTAAAATGAATTATAGCGATACGTCTATTTAGACTCATACTGCCATACGATAATAAGTCTAATTTACGAGACGTAGATACCATTGCAATACGTCATACTGTTTATGGATTACTAAAATTGCAATGACACATCCTTGATAAAATTCCTACACATGATATGACCTAGATACCGATCCATATGAAACAAAATATTTGTAAAAACTTCTACAAATCAGACAACCAAGAAAACTTTGCGAAAAATCGATATCTAGTATTGCGTCAGAGTTAATTAAAAATAGGGTGTGCAGCTTCCTGGTATTAGATCATAAGCGTCTTACTGACGTAGTGGGCTTTGATAACAATGTTCTTCGCATTAAACAATATATACCTACGGTGACTTTTAATTCACTGTTAATCTTTCAGCGCATGAAAGTACTCATGAATATGAGCAACTTTCACTACGAGACCAATTCTGAAATATCGAAAAAAATATCATCTGTTTCATACAAAAATGCAATATTTACACGATGGAAATGTATGAAATAGATGTATTATTTTTGCTATTTCGTAGTTGGTCCCATAGTGAAAGTTGTTTATAATCATGAGTATTTTCATCTCCTGAAAGGTTAAAAGTGAATTAAAAATTACCTTGTACCTATAATAGTCTAACTATGGATTCAATTGCTGCGGCCCTGCAGTTTTAATATACGATATTCAATAAATAAATTTATTAATAATAATAAAATCTTATATAGCATTGAACGATGTTATGGTCACACCACAGAAAAAAAAGGTACCGCAAGGTAATCATCTCTAATTTCACACAGAAGTTTGAATTTGACATTGACAGTCTTTACAGGCAGCTCCGGAAATTACTTCTGCCCACCTCACCGAGAAACTACCGCATTTGACGACTGTATACAGTTGTTAAAATGTGGTTATGTGATAATACTATCAAATTCTCATAGTCACACTGACATTTAACGAAAATATCCAAACAAATAGTTTGGTTATTGGACCACAATTAAAACGGAGATAAATTTGCCTCCAGTTATGTTGGTATCTCAATGTGGGTGAATCTGTGACGGACGAGATAACAGGTCACCAGCCAACAGTACCTAAGCCAGTGTCATAGGTACTTACACCCAAATAGTGGGAGATAAAGATACTCAGACGGAACTAAGATTCGAGATGTATATAAAACGTGACATTCGTTTAATAGTCGATTCCTAAGATTTACCGAGCGTTATTGGTAATTAAGATTCTTGTATCTTTACCGACAATGAAGCAAGGACCCCATAGCTTTGCATAGTAGACCCTCCCATACGTTAGTAGATATCACAGAGAAAATTAGCTTATGAGTCTATTTATGTGCCCAGTTTGGCAACAAAAAATGCTACTATTGGTAAACAAAATGGTTCGTTTTTGCCCGTAGGAACCGGGCATAAGTCTATGAGTGCAAATCCATACAAAAACGCAGACAGCGCAAATAACATCTTTTTATTCAGATTATAAGTTTTTTTGCTAAAGTCAGCTTCAGTCATGCTAATAAATTGATATAAGATCTTAATCTTACTCAAATTATACAAAAAATTGTGAATTCTAAGTCCACTTTTCAGTCGCTTAGTAAGATTAATTTTAAAGAAAGTTTGTTAAAACACCTAATAAAGTACGCAAAGAATTTGCCATTAAGTTAAGCTCTACTTTCTTACTGGCTCGTTACATGACGGGCCCATGTTTAGTGACTGAGATAAATACCGTGCAAGTGTTACAAAAAGTAGTGATATTTTCACTCGAACAAATTGCCCGAAATGCGAGTTTGTCGATTACGAGACATCGACTTGTTTCGAACCCCGTCGCAAGCAAGGCACGTTCTTCTCATTAATACAGACCCTGCGAGATGTTTTTTCTAGCGTCTGCGTGGACTCAGAGCCGAGAGCAGAAGAATCGACTCCTAGTTTGATTCTGAGGGCCTACAATAATAACAGGTGCTTACGAGACACAAATATTAGTGCTGAGACAGAATAACTCAGAGCAAAGGTACGAGGTATTAAGAATCCGAAGAAAACTATTTAAGGTATACGTGAAGAGCACAAGGTTGGTATTTTTGAAGTGAGATATTGCTAAATATATCTAGAAACAGGGATCTTCAACGAATCATTTTATTACAGAACAAAAACTCCCGTTTGCTAAAAAAAAAAAGAAAAATCCAAAGTCAATTTAAGGGTCTATAAATAAACATGTCGCGTTTTCGTTCACAATAGATGATAGTGCACATCTGCAGGACCCAGAACCCAATGAACTTTCCCTTAACAAATTACGGTACCCGTGTTAGTCCAACGATTACAAGTCGCCGATTCATCACGCGGAGTTTCGGACGTAGCACGTACTTCTCTCATTTATTCCAGCCGTCCAACGTCCGATCAGTCAATGTTATCGGGAGTCAGCGACGACAGGTTCGCACGCCTTCAATGAGCAACAAAATTAATTTCAGAAAGGGCTGAAGGTTCACGTTAAAGAAATACGATATAAAAAACCAGCCTATTCAAAGCAAAAATCCATGAAAAATATGAAAAAACTCAATGTTTTCGAAGTTCTGACAGTTGAATTTGCGCATACTTAAAGAAAGATAAAACTTTCAAAGTAAACAATCTGAAAACAATTGCTTGCGTATTGTTTTCAGATCGAAAGTTATAAACTTGAGATGGTTTCTCGTAAATATTGCTGCGCTTGCATCACACCCTGTCAAAAGTATTTGGGACCATTGTGTATAGATTTTAGCGCGTTACCTTATATTGCAGAACTCGTAAAACTCGCTGAGTGACTGGCGTTGAGTACCGTTGTCTCGACAGATTACGCGATTTCCTAGCAAATAGCCCGATCACGGCAGATAAAAATGTTACTCACAGTTTTGTCACGATTTGGCACTCTCAGCGTTTGTTGCTACTGTACTTTCGAACAAAATTTTTTTATAGGTTTATTGATAGTAAACTGAATATTATCAAACTTAACGGCGTGCATCCTAAACTCACAGATAGATATATTTCCGCAGATTACTAATTCTAAGAAAATGTCAAAGAAACACATAAAAACAACATTTGCACTGCATAAAGTTGAGTCCAATAGTGCTTCAACTCAAAGAGATTTTATATATTCTGGAACTCAAAACGTTCAATACACAGACGATAAGTACTGAGAAAATCGTGTTCGAATATCATTGGACCAATTTTCGGCGACAACGGTGGCGATGTCGTGTTGTCGAGTGTGTTATTTCTTTATCGTTTTTGCATATATTTTTTATTCGTTATTATTTGGCGTCACAAAAGGAGAAAGTATTGTTGTATATAATTTATACAAAAGTTGTATTGTAAAGAGTGAGCGAAATGGTAAATAATAAAGTAGTAAGTAGTAGTAGAAATGTTGTATACACTTACGATTTGGTAAAAAATATCGTATAACATCAATTTAATTAAACTGCCTCGTTCGTCTAGTGGTGGCAAGCGCGACTGCTGATCTAGTGGTCCTGAGTTCGATCCCCAGGTCGGGCAAAGTGTTATTGAGTTTTCTGTGTGGAATTCTTCAGTAGCAGCCCGGAGTCTGGATTTGTGCCCGGTTGATGGCAATTGGTTCGCCCCCTATTACATGTGACTTAAACATAACGGCGAAATGAGAGTATTACTATACACCTCTGCCCAACCCTTCGGGGAATACAGGCGTGATGTTATGTTTAATGTTTAGTTCGGTAGGAGTACTGAGTAAAGTATTGCTGCTGGGATATTTTTGACTATTATTATTACTATAAACAATGTAGCATCGTATTTTTAGGATGAACCAGATGTTAATTTCCTAAGCCATGCGTTGTTTTGCTACACCTTTATATGCTAACATATATACTACTTACCCAACTTTCTCCAGCACTAATATTAGTATTCCTCTTACGTTCCCTAAGAATAATGCCAGTGCTTAAATACGTTAAAAGATTTTATGAAAGACCACAAATATTTTCTTTTTCTTTATTAACGCTAGCATATTGAGTTAAACCTAATTGGAATGCTGCAAACGCTTGCTGCTTTTACGAAAAACAAAAAAAGCTATTTCGCGTGTAGTGTATCTAAGTTTTGAAGGTAACATACCTAATAATTACGTGATGTGATTTCAAAATGTACATTCGCGGCGATATATTATTTATGAAGGAGAGAATAAAGAAAATTTGTTCCTTTGAAATGTTTACTTTTATAGCTGAAACCCTTTATTCGAATGTCGTAAGAAATATTGGCAACAAAGCGAATAAGAATTTTATTGCGAAGCCACATTCTGTTCATGTTGGTGTCGGTTTCTCTAGCCTAAGAACATTCCAGCGTTTGTCACTTGATACGTGACTCGTGAGTGCTACGATCTCGTGGACTGAACCAAAAACCGATAATCAACAATACCTCATATAAAATACGTTCCTTTGAATTTGCTAAAAGTAAAACAAAGCTGGCATGATTTCTGTGCGATAAAAAATTCTGTTGACATTTTAAGAAGTCGTTTCCAATAACATGAGGCTCCGTCTTTCGGCTCAACTGATGGTATTAGTTTCATAGAGTTAATTAAGAACGAGCAGATAAATTGTATATTCATATGCAATTAACAATTTGAGATGGGATTACACTAAAAGACGATTAACCTAGTTGGCAGAAGACAAGGAGGAAATGATTCTGTTCATTTTGGAATAATCTCGAGTAAGGAGGTTTGTGTGAAGCTGATCAAAACAATGCGTTCTTGATTTTGATAACAAAGGGTTTGTTCATGTAATACATAAACTCGATCGTACAGAAAATACGTAATAATCTTACGTAACATACGTAAGATTAATTGATAACAACTAGACCTAGTGGCATATTTACGAGTAGAAGGTACAGTTACGTCTTACTGATATAATAGTAGATTGTTAGCTAGGGGATGAAAGTGATAAATTTCACATCAGATATTGAGGCGCATGAGCGCAACGCGGGCGCCTATAGTTCGAGTGTGAAACTGATACTTTTGCCCGAGATTAACATATTGCTTTACATTCCGAATGTGAGGAAAGTGAAAATACAGGACAATATGATGTAATCATACCAAAAATCTGCAATTGTATCAAAAAACAAAAAGTACTCCATATCGTACTCGACTGGTGGTTGTTGTAATATTATTAGCCAATGTAGGCAGTCTTTAGTTGCCGTGGCAACCGAAATAACAATATGATATTTTATAAAATTTCTTTATCGAGTAACTTTTAATTTTTACGTTGAGAAATTGTAATCTACGATGTGTAAATTGTAAAATAGATTAATTACGATGTGTCAGAACCAAACCAACCAACCCAACCCTAGCAAAATTAAATGAATGGATCGAGGAACTTCAAGTGTGCAAGTCAACTCCATCAAGAAGAATATCTAGTCTGCTTAGTTGTCGGCAATAAAATTGAAAAGCATATTATTTTGAGACCCAGTGCATAATACCAGCAAGCACATAGGGTCACCCGCGCGGCGGCGCAACGAGTATTCCCAAGGAGGGTTGATGTCAGGCAGGCGGCCGGTCATAAAACAATAAGCCAAAACCTCTAACAACATGGATTTACGAAATACATGTTGTGCCGACCACACCTAGTGTGGGATAAGGGCAGAAAGAAGAAGAAGGCAGGCAAAGGTCCTTAAACCTAGTCTTGTACTCAGGCTGAACCGAATTCAGTTTCAACTCTTTATTCTTTTTATTTCCGGTTTTTTTAATTGTTATTTATTATTCCAATCGAAAATATTGTTTTATTTTGTTATTCACATAATTAAATACTTAAATCAATTAGTAATATTAGCAATTTTACAAAAATAAAAAGGTTGTACTTATACAGTAGGTAATTCCATTGCCAACGAGTACGAAAACTGATGATTAAAAAAAATTAATGTGTATTACAAAATTTTAGTTCGATTTTCAAATTACTTTTCTGCCCGCTTTTAAGGTAAACATTGACACACTTTCAGAGCATGAGGAATGAAAAAATATATAACAGCAATTATGCAATAAAACAAGATATAATATTTAAGATAATAGCACCTTACCTTGTACCTTAAATGTCTTGGTTCCAATTTGAGGACAAAGATTGGTGTGCACAATATTTTAAAGGGTTCAAGAAAATAATAAAATTGTTTTGATTAGCCTAGTCAGCGTTGAACAAAACTAAAAACTGATTGGGCCTAGCTCTTGCAACTAAGATACGCAGAAAGCGCTCAGCTTAGGCTCATTTTAAATTCTTTCAGTGCACAGTAAAAACTAATTACCTAGACCTCCGCTTTGACGTCAGACTTCAAAATTAGAAGCCACAGTACCGACTTTCTAAACACTAAGTACCGTCAAAGTAGGGCATTATATTTTAACGAAACTTCTTGAAAACATTTTAATGACGTCAGATTTTTTATTTTCTAATAATATACGAATCTGTTACGTAGAAAACAATTGTCCATATTTTTATAAACTACACCACTGAATAATATTTACATTGTTTTGTAAACAGACTGAATTCAAAAATGTCTGTCTAATATTTATGCGATTGTTGAACTTTATAATTTTATTCAAACTGTTAATCACTAATTAATTAATTTAAATTTTATCGGTTTTCAATTAATTTGTAAATGTTTTTCGTGTGTGATGTATGCATGTTTTGACTGCTATTTTATGTGAAGCTGTTATAGGTACAAACATTGATGGCGTCGTCAAACCCAGTCAAACCAATCTGAGACGGATAAGGGTTAACATTTCATGACATAAGTAGGTAATATTAATTTTGCTACATTGACAGCAAAGGGCCCCAGAAAACCACGTATCCGTAAAATATATATTTTTTTAAAGAAATTGAAATAACTGTTTCCTGCAAAAAAAATGGTCGATCAAATGTATTTACTAGTTTGTCATCGTACGTCATAGATAGCTTGAAGTATTTGAATTGAAATTTTGTCGAACTAGTACGTGTATGACGAGTTTATCAATCTAAAGAACAAATAAAATGCTTTTGAAGAAAATTTTAGTTACGAGATTTTCACTGCCGAGCATCGATATGTACATATGTTTGAATAATTGTTGTGCTAATATTTATACAGCAGTGGATTACGAATTAGGTGTTCTTGTCATGTGACCATACCAAAACAGCGTTTAATAAATCAACATTAGAAACACATTGTTTTTTTATATAAAATAAAGGGACAGTGTTTTGCGATGACAAAGCCTCCACAATACTGAAGTTAATTCAGGTGCACCCTGGACAGTCAGCCCCGCTACCAACCTTGCTGATTGGCTAATCTTTTTACCACGGCATGAGCTATTCTTCTATAGCTCGAAGAAGAGAAGAATGTAAATAGAAAAAGTTTTATACATCGATTAACTGCCACAGATAAATGCAAAACGGATATTTTCTTTATGAAGTAAAGATATAGATTAAATTTTACAAGTCGTTTTAAATAATTAATTCCTCTTCTTCTTTCTGCCCTTATCCTACAGTAGGTAGGGTCGGCACAACATGTTTATGAAATTCATGTTGTTAGAGGTTTTGGCTTATTGTTTTATGACCGGCCGCCTGCCTGGCATCAACCCTCCTTGGGAATACCCGTTGCGCTGTCGGGCGGAAACAATTACAATTTATTCTTAAAACTAAAATTATCCAGTAAACTACCACTTCTCAGCTATTTACCTACTTATGAAAAAAAACTACATACTATTTACACTGTTTGGACAGGGATAATGTTGCTTGATCAGGTGTCACTTATTGTGATCGTCTATGACTTTAGCAGGTACAAACAATTTCCTTTTCAAGGTACGCAATAGTTGATAAGCTGTTCGAAGAAGATAGTCTATAGATACTGGTTTCAAGAAGAATATTAGCTTTAAGTTTGATGAAGAAACTACTCTTGTCAAAAATGTATCTTAATCAAGTTTTGCATATAAAATTCTATTCATGCTACTTTCATATAATAATTTAGGTGATCATACGCAAATGGGTGATTCCATAGAATATTAAATACTGTAAACTAATCAAAATTTTAAAGCATACTTATTTGTTTGGTCTATACCGACTTTGGACTGTTCCCGGATGGTTTATAAGTGTCTTGAAAGTTATAATAAGACATTAAGAGATTTTAAAGGAATAAATATTTTTTGAACATTTTGTAATCATCACTAAAAAGTAATAATAAAATCATTAAAAAATGTTTATTACTATTATTTTTATATAAAAAATAAAACACTACCTATTAGTTTCACCGAAAACATTCGTGTAAATGAAAAATAAAAAAATCTTACCACAACGTTACTATGTAAAAAAGTATGTTACAATACAACCACTATCACTTGCGATTAAAAATTACGAATGAAAAAAATATAAACCATATTTTAATTGAAAGTTTTTGCGTGCAAAACTGCGCGGGCACTTCACATAAACGTTCGATTACAGACTGACCCGGCCATACGAGTGTCGATCGACAGGCGCGTGCGCACTTGCCCCTCGTAACTTCCCTCGATATATATCAAAGATAAACCCGTCCGTATGTTATTCACAAAAAAAAAGAATATATGTATGAATACTTCTAGAATCGAGGACATTTAAAAAAGCGTAAGTTGGTGTACAAACATTTGAAAAAACTGATTGTATGGAATATTTTAAGATTTTTTTAAGTAATAAAAACTGAAAGGCTTTATTCCGCGACAAACAAGTTCCGGTGAATGTTCGGAAGCTTTCGGCCATTTCCATGTCTTAAAATATCTGAATGCCAATTTAGAACGGGATGTATTTAAAAGCACTTTATAATTAATGAAAATAACGACAAAAAATGTTTAAGGCACACTACAAAAATAATGCTTTCCACAACAAAAATGTACCCATTAAAGGAATGGTAAATGATCGGCAAATCATTTCTGGCCATTTCTGGCCGTCGCCGGCCGCTGCCGCGGCACCGCTCGCTTCGCTCGCTCGGCTCGTGCATTGAGTGGTCTCAGTTCTGGCACAACCTAACCTACTTTTCAGCTGTTTGTAATTTTATTTGTTATTGCGGTGGGGGGGCTTCGAAGTTCGAAGTATTAAAATTAAAGTGCAAACTATAAACTGTAAAGCCAGAGCCTTTTAAAGTGGGAACTATTATTTTTTAAGTTAATTTATACAAGGTTAGTCGGAAAGGGGGTACTAAGCCGAAAGGGTGTTAAAGTAACCGTAATAAGGGATAACTTTCGTTCTACAACTTTCCCCAAAACTCGATAGTTTAAGAGAAATAGCTTTTCAAAGATTTCGTAAAAAATATGCTTAAATCTATCTGTCCATAGCTATGATCAGCTGTGTTTGGAATTTAGGTGATATTTGGGGTCACGGATTAGAAACTTAATATTCTGAATTCATAACTAAAGCAGGTTATGATATTTTTTCGAAAAATCTAAAATAAAAATCTTACTTAAAAATTATCAATTTTTTAAATTTTAGCACTTGCTTTAAAATAGTCATCAGTGATACTTTAAGTGGCCCGCGGCTTGGTACCCCCTTTCTGACTAACCTTGTATATATATCCCATTTAGAACAGGGAAAAGAAACAATAATGCATAACTGAATAACGCCGTAATTTCAAGAATATTATGTTTGCAAGTTATTGTTTTTTTTTAATAAAGTTGCCAAGTTCTTTGTAAACCTGAGTTCTGCGATCAAGTATTGTGGTTATCGCTTCAAGTGCATTATTTGATCCGAGTTATTCGGAACTCGGGCTAATTTAGGTCACTCCTAAGCCTATCTCTATAAGCCTCGCATGCATTTACGTGGGCCGATCGGATGCGTTTTTAAATAAATAGGTACGTAGTTTTTTTAACGAGTATTTTTTTTATTAAACATTTTTAATATTTCATTAGGATTAACGTGAGTATTTAGCTTCGTCCTCAGGAGAGCCGATATTTCTTTTTCAAGCAAGTACAGGTGGGTGTAATAGCTTGTTAAACAGTAAGTAGTAATAAACATCTAAACGATTAGATTGTATCACGAGTTGCTCGTTACAATTGATTCGAGTATCAACTATGTACCATAATACACGTACGTTTGTTGCGTTATCAGGGCATAAAACATTCAATTTCGTTTGTCGAAATAAAAGTTTTACGATGCATGTTTTAACGTACATTAAAATAATGATTTATTATTCTTTAATTGGTGTTGTTTTCTAAACAAATATTTAAAGGGAAATAGATTATTATATACAAGGTAAGTCGAAAAGGGGGTACCTACTAAGCCGCGGGCCACCTAAAGTATCACTGATGACTATTTTAAAGCAAGTATTATAATTTCAAAATTCGATAATTTTTATTTGCATGCAAGAAGATTTTTATTTCAGTTTTTTTTTAAAAATCATACCTGCTTTAGTTATGAATTCAGAAAATTAATTTTCTAATCCATGACCCTGAATGTGACCTAAATAGTAAACACAGCTGATCATAGCTATGGACAGATAGATTTTAGCATATTTTTTACGAAATCTTTGAAAAGCTATTTCTCTTAAACTACTTATCGAGTTTTGGGAAAAGTTGTAGAACAAAAGTTATCCCTTATTATGGGTACTGTAACACCCTTTCGACTTAGTAGGTACCCCCTTTCCGACTAACCTTGTATATCGCAATCCGTTAAGCAAAGAGTAGCAAACTGTTCGGACATTTTTTTAAGAAACTTCGAAACTTTAAATAATGAATTCAGGCTTTCAGTACTAGTAGAGCTCCTTCTGAAAGAGATTGTCCGGGAAACTGCCACCATACCTATTTCTGCCGCCAAGCAACATTGCTGTGTTCTGGTTTGAAGGGTGTTGAGAAAATTACAGGTACATGAGATTTTCCAACTTTGTCTCTTAAGTTGGCAACACATCAACAATCCTCTTGGTGTTGTAATATAGGCGGCGGTACGGTAACCTGTTTCCGTCAGGTGGGCGTTCTGTTTGTTTGACAAACTTACCTAAAAGAAAAATACAGGCTGCCTAAAATATAAACATGCTAGTCAGTTTGTATTCTGCAGATATGCATTTCAAATTGACGTTGCAGTTATTAGTAGGGATGGGCCGAACGTGGTTTGAACTGAATACGAACTTCGGCAGAACATTCGGTGAAAATAAAAAGTTCGGTCGAACTTCAGTCGAAGTTCGGTTATTTTCACCGCGCTTTCTCGAGAATGACACGTCGAATCTTGTTCATACGTTCACTTGAATTATTCAATAGTCCGCGCAAACCCCGCGTCGCTTCAGGGCGGCTGGTCATTAGTAAATAAGTCATTGTTGAGACACGTGCGTTACTATTTACATTAAATTTTGTACAGTTTTACATTACGTTACATTTTCAGCGATCATTATTTCAATGTTTAGATGTCAAAATTCTGATAATGTTTAGAATAGGTAGGTACTTACATTTAATTGTTAAATAAGTAACAACTAACAAACAATAAATAAATGCTATGAATTTTATTTTACTGGTTTAGTTTTATTATTCTAGTCAAAACAGTTGAGTTATTCTAATATTTTCTTGTATCGAATGTTCGGCATTTGAACCGCATTTCGGGCGAGTGCCGAATTTCGGCCCATCCCTAGTTATTAGCTGTGAAGTGAGATTCTTCTTAGATTAGAATTCCTATTTTTTTTTTAACATAGAATTCGGAACGGATATTCCGTACTTCGTGTCCTGTTTTATCATTGTTGATAAAATCCACATGAATTAAATTGTGGGGGAGCTAATAGATAGCTTATCAAATGCTGGCCATCAGATCTGACTTGCGTTTTAATACAAGGCACATTTTAGCGGCATAATATATTATAACAATTGTTTAAAAACTTTATCAGTAATATGAACTCCAGAATTTAATATGTTTTTAGACTTAAATGTCTTTGCCAATTATTTTGAAGATAAATGGTATTTGGCACACATTCCTATGAAGCTGTGATGTATAGAGATGGAGCAAAGCTTTGAAAATAGTTTTAACTTTTTACCATTGTGGCCTAATTCTATTATGAATGTTCTAAGAAACATAGAAACACGTTGTGTAACACGTTAGTGTATTAGAGGTTTTATCTCATTGAAACAAAAGAACTAAAAACATTATATAATATTTATATAATGCAATTTTAGTCAAGTAATTTATTTTTGTTTGGATTTAACTTTGAAATTTTACTTTCTGTACTGGGTTTAATTAATAGTGATATAATTATTAATTCTATAATTTTATCATGTTACCTTTGGTTGTTTTAAATACTACTCAAGTTTATAAATGTGAGACATTTCATGGCAATGAAATATAATAAGTAAGCTTTTAGATGAAATAATTTTCATGATTACTGATTTGATTTTAGCTAGTATTGATGCTCTGGAGGGCATAATCCTCCCCTCCCTTCTTCATACCTGACAGAAGTTAGTGGTAAGTTAAGTAATAGATTTATTTGCTGAATTTGTTCCTTATTTAGATATATTAAATGTTAGATATTGTTTTAATAGTTAGAATGTTAAAATGACTCTTGCATGTGTAATTGTGTAAGGTTTAAATTTATTTAAAGATTTAACAGTCCCTAACCAAAAAATACTTGTTTAAAGTATTTATAAAAATAACAATGAATGAAACATATTATTCAATAAAACATTATTATCTATACTAATATTATAAAGAGGAAAGATTTGTATTTTTTATTTTCGTATGTAACAAATAAATTTAAAAACTACTGGACCGATTTCAAAAATTATTTTGTCGTTAGAAAGCTACATTATCACTGAGTAACGTAGGCTACGGGTGGAGCCGTGAGGACACAGCTAGTAAAACATAAACCAATCAAATAGTTTCAATTTTTGAGCTCAATTCACCCAACCTTATGCTTGCCGGATAAGATACATAGGTATTCAAACTGAAAGTGTAGGCAAAAAATATTGGGGTTGGATTTATGATATACAGGATGTTTGGCGCATCGTTTGCTAAATTGAATTGGTTGAAAGGAGAGGTAATTTGCTATCTCTTCAGGCCCAATAACTCATTCCTTGTCACACGGGTTATTTTGTTACCATTTTTTCATTTTTAGTTTGTATAATTCCAGAACACAGCCATTATGCTTAAATTTAAAAAACAGTATAGTTTACACATTTTAATTTAATTTTTATGTGTACTTACTGTAATATATGCTTAAGCATCCTTAGTAGTAAAATATACATTATTAGTCACAAATAATAAAAGCTATGAGGATCTAAAAAACATTAAGGCAGGTACTTAAATAAGTACCTGTATAAAATTATTATACATAAATAGGTAAGTATAATCATTTTATAAGAATAGACTGTTTTAACTAATATATATTTAAGTACTAGAGGGTATTGCATAAACGAATATAGTAATAATAAATGCAATTCAGAACTGTACAAGGGTCATTACAAAACATAGGTAATTCAAATTACATAGTTGTTGTTTACACAAGACCTAGGCATGAAACTGTATTAACTATACATATATAGTAATAAAAAAACACTTTTAATGTACCTATAAATAATTATTCTTTAGTGAAAGCACTTATTTATAACACGCTCGACGTACGACCTACCTATTAGAATTTTCGCCAGATGTTAATTGTTTAACTAAAAATCTGCAACGTACGCCGTGCCAGCTGTTCAAGAATAGCATGGGTATTAAATATTTACAGGATTTTCATTGATTGTATATTAAATAAAACAGCTGAAATCCACTAGATTTGATTATAAAAAAACTTACCGTAGTACCGTTTTCCTGCCGAATAGCAGTCTTGAATTAAATTTGTCAGTACTTATCGAACATTTTAGATTATTTATTAATTCAATTTAATTTAAATAAACGGGACTAAATATTTTTACAGAAAATATAGAAAGCAAGAAAACCTTTTACATTCAAGTAGTTTCGTCGACCGAGTGTTGACAAAATTTAGCTGCTGTCAATTTGACTTTGACGTTGACAACGTCAATAACGTTTCGTTAGTGCTTTTTTCATGGTACGAAATGGAAGTTATGCGACATTAAATTAATAAAAAAAATTGAATTAATTAATATCACGAAGAACGTCTCGGATGAGGAGTCTGTGTCTTTGATCTGTCTAAATGTCTCAGATCAATAACTAACACGCTGGGTCGAAGGTCGGATAGCTACCAGTACTAGTAGCGCCACCCCGAATAATCGGTGTAGAATAATAGTACATTACTGCCGCGGTCTGTAATGACTGCGTTGCTGACAGCACTGTTGATGGCCGAGAGCGCAGTGTAGCGCAGCTCCAGGCCATCACAGCGCGGTCAGCATTGCAACTCTTGATGGACAAGCTGGAATAAAGGCCGAGACCGAAGGTCGAGGCCTTTATAGCGCGGACAGCAAGGGCTGCAATGATGACCAAGCTTGAAGGCCGAGAGCGTAGCTAAACTAAGCTCGAGGCCATCATAGCGTGGCCAGCAACGCAGTCATTGCGGACCAAGGCTTGTATAGTGCTTTACTCAAACAATGCGAGTAATTTAAATAGAACCAGATTAGTAAGTATAGTAAGAATTTATTTAAAGTAACGATTTGTTTCTTCCCCGGTCCTTAGTTATTTTTTTAAATTAGTCTTTAATGTTTGTATTGCCTGTATCTATACAGCCAAATTCTGAATAAAATCTTTTTGCACCTGACTATTTTTGAAACAAAACTCGACAATAATGGATTTTCAAAGGAAATCGCTGGTGGCTAAAACTCACCAGCAATGAAATTCCATACAACTTTGCTGGCACCTATTCAAGAAGCGCGGAAAGGTCGACTTTGCTCAAAGAAGGTTGTCAAAATAATGACCACATTACAAGCATTTTTGAGTAAAGTATTTTTACTCAAAAATGCTTGTAATGTGGTCATTATTTTGACAACCTTCTTTGAGCAAAGTCGACCTTTCCGCGCTTCTTGAATAGGCGCCAGCAAAGTTGTATGGAAATTCATTGCTGGTGAGTTTTAGCCACCAGCGATTTCCTTTGAAAATCCATTATTGTCGAGTTTTGTTTCAAAAATAGTCAGGTGCAAAAAGATTTTATTCAGAATTTGGCTGTATACAGCATTTTTTTTATTCTTACTAAAGGTACTAAGCTGATTTTATTTAAGTTACAAACATTTTTGAGGTAAGCACTATACAAACCTTGGTCCGCAATGACTGCGCTACTGGCTACGCTATGATGGCCTCGAGCTTAGTTTAGCTACGTTCTCGGCCTTCAAGCTTGGTCATCATTGCAGCCCTTGCTGTCCGCGCTATAAAGGCCTCGACCTTTGGTCTCGGCCTTTATTCCAGCTTGACCATCAAGAGCTGCAATGCTGACCGCGCTGTGATGGCTTGGAGCTGCGCTACACTACGCACTTTCGGCCATCATCAGTGCTGCCAGCAACGCAGTCATTACAGACCGCGGCAGTAATGTAGGTACTATTAAGACGAAACCCACTCAATAGAATCTGCCTATTTATCTTGATGTCTTATTAGACAATTAAAATTATTTACTTACTTAAAAGAATAAAATTATTTGTTAATACTTGCGGTTGTAGAATCATTTGGGCCGCTTCAACGCTGAATTTGTTTCCGGGCCTACCACCAGTAGGACATATTGTTACAAACTTCTAAACTTCTTCGTCACGTTCATGCGTTAAGGGCAATGTCAATAGTCACGCATGACCGTACTTTTTGAAAAGTATACCTTGTACCCGCTTGGGCAGTTCCCACAGTATTACGCATGATGGGACTTGCTAAACATGTGTCTACTTTGATATTCATTGGACCGAATGCTCCAAACAGTTCCTTCGCTTGTTTTGTTAAGCTTTACTTTGGTTTCTAATGCTAGATATTGATTGGTTGATATACCTATAATAATAGAAAACGATTTTTTTGTTTACTTACATCAGCGTGCTATTAGATTAGTGTAGGAGCTAGAAGTAAAATAATGTCTTAAAAGTTATCTTCAGTTCATACGAAACAAATAGTAACAGCACCTTCACACTGGTGATGTTTGAGGGTTAGGCAGACGTGTATAGATGTAAGTACCAAACTGCGGCATTGGATTTCATTCCATTTTATAGGGGATGAATACTTAACTCGACCCTCATCTGATGGGTAAGTATTTATTTATTTATTCTTTATTGTACACAAGAAAAATTACAGCAGTATAACTACAATTTCGTGAAGTAAGTACCTACTAATACATAAATACTTAGGTACCTATAACATCATAAGTGCGTATACTGGGTTCTTCTTTAACGTAAATTGTTTTTTTAATTAAAATCCAATTTCTATACATTTTCCGACCTAAAAATTGCACCCGGGACCTAATGCCGTGTTTAACCTATAAAGCACGGCATTAGGTCCCGGGTCCCGGGAAGACCTATTTTGCATACGGAGTCTTATTTCACTTACTTTGTGTCTCTACCTACCCATAGACTAATAATTCCAGCCAAAGCGTAAGGTAATTCAATTCACAATAGTCTGTACCGACCTATTTCTTTTTTTTTTAAACCGAAATGTGCTATTATTACCTACAGTGATATAAAAGGCTATATATAAAATATCAGCTCATTGCGTAGTCTACGCGACGACGGAGCCGCAGGAAAGAGCTAGTTCCTTAGTTTATCGAATCTTTAGATTATCTCCTTTGGGATATTGTAGTCAGTATCGTCTTTGAAAGCTATATTCGAAGACGTTTTTGCAAAACTGTTGAAATAAGGAAATTCACTGTTAGATTTACGATAACAATGTCTTGTGAATACTCAGATGGAAATACATAATATTTAACGTATGGCTGTACTACCTACGTCATATACTTATGTGTAAAGTAGTGAGTGTCGTTAAGCTGTTCCGTGCACTTTGAATGTCAGGGCCCCTGGTTGAACAAAACAAGTTTCAAGTCTTTATTTATCTAAATTGTCTTAGTATCTAGTAGGTACTTATATGTACATATGTATGTTAGTAAGGACGAGGAGGGACGAGGAAAGTGTGTCGTAAGACAACACACTAAAGATTTTGAGATTTGTTTAATACGTTAGACTGTACATAGATTGTTCTTATATATAGTTCCAAAATTAGAATATTCTTAAATAAAAACCGGGGTTCAATTTTGTATTTTTTTAATAATCCTAACATTTTCTTTATTGGCGGGTAGATCTCGTGGACTAATGGAACCCAGCAATGGCACTGCATTCTGGAACAAAAACAAAACGGTAAAGTTTCACATAAATTTCGTTAAATTGAAAGAGGCACGTGGTACTCCTACAGCGGTTGAAAACGGTTTGTTAAAATGTATGTGGTCACACATACATATGTATGCGGGTCGAATCTGAAACGAGATAAATCACAGAGCAGGCGTTATGCATATAACTCTCAGTTTCGGACTCGGACCACTTGACATTAGCAAGGTCTTGTCCCCTGCCAAAGAGTTATGGTATTCTTTTATGTCTGGAAAGGTTGTGGTGACAAAAGAAACTATTCAGAAAACAATGCCAAGAACACATAAATTTTCTTACTGTAAATATTTTAACAACTAGAATAGCGCATTGGTAAGGCGTCGCCTTCTGTGTATTATCGATTGCTTTTAGTAATAATGAAGGATAGAGATTGGGTAGACAGTTCTAAGTCTTAGGAAAAAGAAAACTTTATCAGAAAATTTTCTAAGATGTTTTTTGTTTACTTTATTTTCTTTTATAAAGGTATTTAACTGATTAAAGAGACGCATCTGGAAATAGTAGGGGAGTGCGCTATCAAAAAGGTAGTTAAATGTTATGACTGCGATAAGTCTTAACAGTAAAAAAATTTGATCATGTAATGAGAAGTTTTACTCCGGGGCAAACATTTGTATACGTACAAGTCCAGGAGGATTCCAGGATGGATTTCTTAAAGAAGAACTGGCTAATAAACCGAGAGCGAGAAATGTAGAAAAAAACATCGAACAGAAGGCGGATATCCATTAGACAAAATTTATACCAGTTTGAAGAAGCAGTACCTAGCAAAAACAAGTTGCTAGCATCAATTGACTTTTAAAACTTGTAAGGAATGTTGAAGATCTTAAAGATTCCTTTATACTTTTTGCTAATTTCAAATTAATATTCAAATCGAAAACACACGGAATAAGGAACCAACTTTTCTGTGTTATAAAAAAGACAACATTTATATTATATTTGTTTAAATTTACACCTAATTATATACCTATTAATGTTTTCATATAATGTACCGTATGACGTGTAATAAAGTTAAAGAACTCGCTTGATCTTGAACTGTGTTTTTAAACAAATTTATGCTGATTTCATAATTTTTTTCTTAATATTAATGTAGTCGCTGTTTTTGTGTCCATCTTCGTCATTTACTATAATAGATCGATGAATAATTATTATTGCTATGTGATTAAGTTTCTACATATAGACAATTAAAGCTCTTTCATTTTTTATTTACGCTTTTTGTGAAAAAAAAAATATGATTCTATTTTTAAATACATGTGGGCTATAGTACATTACTGCCGCGGTCTGTAATGACTGCGTTGCTGGCAGCACTGATGATGGCCGAGAGCGCAGCGTAGCGCAGCTCCAGGCCATCACAGCGCGGTCAGCATTGCAACTCTTGATGGACAAGCTGGAATAAAGGCCGAGACCGAAGGTCGAGGCCTTTATAGCGCGGACAGCAAGGGCTGCAATGATGACCAAGCTTGAAGGCCGAGAGCGTAGCTAAACTAAGCTCGAGGCCATCATAGCGTGGCCAGCAGTGCAGTTATTGCGGACCAAGGCTTGTATAGTGCTTTACTCAAACAATGTGAGTAATTTAAATGAAACCAGATTAGTATAGTAAGAATTTATTTAAAGGCACGATTTGTTTCCTCCCCGTTCCTTAGTTTTTTTTTAATTAGTCTTTAATGATTGTACTGTCTGTATCTATACAGCCAAATTCTGTATAAAAACTTTTTGCACCAGACTATTTTTGAAACAAAACTCGACAATAATGGATTTTCAAAGGAAATTGCTGGTGGCTAAAACTCACCAGCAATGAAATTCCATACAACTTTGCTGGCGCCTATTCAAGTAGCGCGGAAAGGTCGACTTTGCTCAAAGAAGGTTGTCAAAATAATGACCACATTACAAGCATTTTTGAGTAAAGTATATTTACAACGTTAGATGAATGATTGATTTTGGAAATTAATGTGTGTTTGTGTCAGTTAAAAAATATTACTTACGTAAGTGTTTCATGAAGTGAGGCTTAAAAATTTCGTAACAATAATTTAGTTTGGAATGAAAGCCAAAATTATTTGATAGTTTTGATTTTGCAGTTTGAATAGTAAATATTAAAGTATTCTTTCCTGCACTCTTTGTATGATATTCGCGTTAATAAAGCAATTTTGATAATAGAATTATAATTATGAAGTAAATCCCATCCAGTGTCTTTATGTATATGTCTTTGTTTTGTCCCTAGTCCCAGTCCCAAAATTGTGCGGAGAGGTTATCAGTGGTACCTAATTTAATTCATTATGCCCGCCTTGTGTCGACCCTTCCACGACAAGGCGAAAATGTCCCTATGCAAAATTCTTTGACCGGGATTATTAATGTGACCAAATTTAACAACGCTTTATTTCCATACGGTTTTTGCTTTTAATGAATATTTTAGGAATTAAAAAACTAATAAGACCCTACTTAGATCGATTTTATTTAAATCCAATCACAATCTATATGTTTAATGGTCTAATTTCGTCCTGTCACTGTCAGTTCGCCTTAAAGTGACAGTGACAGCACGAGGCTTAACGGCAACTTAAAATTGAGTAGCGTTTGAGTATTTGGCTGTAACAGTTCCGTAATAATTATCTTAATACACAGAACTCTACATATCTATCTATGCAAATACTAATTTCAGTTGGTAGACTGAATTTGATGAACTAGATGAATTGGTTCGAGCGTCTGTAGACATGGCTTCTTCCTATTACACTTTCCAGCAAGTGTTACAATTAGTCGATTGCTTTTGAAAGGGTAATGTGAGATTGAAAATCATAGTCCTGATGATTGAGGTAGATGCTCTATCGTGTTTCCGTGGTACACCGCTTATCGTCATCATTATGTTAGGTATACTTCGTAAACTAGTCCCTAGCTGAGAAATTTCTGAAAATAGGCGCTAATAAATAATTTAATACATTTTCTCAATAATATGAGTATAGAAGCTACCGATCTTCAGCAACGCTTTCGTTGCATAACTTTGAATACTACAATGAAATAAATAAGTCAAGTCAGTGAAGGTTCAGTGGTCTTTCCACAACAAAGCACATTCATACAATACGTCAGAACCAGGCGATGTAACTACGTTTGGTTGTCCGCATTGCAGCTTCCTGTGTTGTGCGTTTAGACCCAAAATTGTGGCTGTTCAGATAACGCTCACCGATAACAGACCAGTCCCTGGTGGTCTGGTATTATCTATACTACATAGAATAAAATTGTAACGATGCTAAAATTGTACATTAAATATTTTTGGCAAAAAGGAAGTGCAACGCATCCTAGGAACGATAGATGCAAAACATATAGTTTTTAGAATGTTTGGCTGTTTGTATATTTGAGTTTCACGCCTGTGTTACTGGACACATCCAGTTGAAATTTGGCAGCCACATCCGTTAAAGAGCGGGTCAGGTTATAGTGTAGAAATTATCACGCTATTGAGTGTGGGGTGATGAGCAGTAACCTTATATATCCACAGGCAAAGCCGTGGATACAATTAGTTGGAAATAAAAATGTGGAGGTTAATATTATTACATTTTTAACTTTCTTTCTACTACTCACTCTGCGTACACGTAAAACAGACACAATTTAAGTAATCTATCTTGGTAATAGAGATGATAACTCAATGAGTGTTATATCTTTTCATAAACAGCTTAACCCGCTACGTAACTTTGATGCTGAGTTTCAGGTGTTTGTTAATGTGGAAACCTCATTGCTTATTGCCTTCTTGATCTACTTGTTACTAAGGTCCGATTTACCAACGTCGGATAGCGATTATACAAGGAATAAGTTAGACGTTTTGACAGAATTTTTATACAAAAGCTAGTTATCCGACATTGGTGAAATCGGGACTAAGACTATTTTGATATTTTTCTCCCAGATAAATACTACAGAACACTAATTATAGGAAAGTCTGAATGTCATCTTTATTATATAGTTAAATTTATAGTAAATTTCTTTTTACAGAGCAAAATAAATGGGACGTGTTTGTGAAAAAAATCTCGTTAATAAAACACTCACCTATGAAGAACTCAAGAAGACCCTCCAAGGAGCGCATGTCTTTCATTTGAAGTAAAGTCTGAGAACAAGTTAATATCAGCCGTTGAACTGTATTCCTTATCACCGTTAATTCTGTTGATTTCTTTCAAGTTCTCCACGAAGCTCTTAAAATGCCTTTTGTAATCTTCGTCATCTTTATATTTTTTGTTGTAATCTTTGACGAATTTTTTAAACAAGCCCGTTGCATCTTTTAAGTCATATATAGGTTTAGGCGTATCGTCTTCTTTGTCATATGCTTCATCATAACCAAATAATCCTGCGTCGTCACGAAAGTCTTCTTCATACTGACAGTTCGTCAACTGTATCAAAGCTATCGTCAAAGTAACTATAATAAAATACTTCATTTTATTGTGATACACGCTAAAAACACACGATGATCAGAACACGTCTGAGCGTTTTTGTTTAGCATTAGAATTATATGCGTGACCTCAAAAACCTGTCCTATAAGTAAACAGTTTTTGCAACGTGATTGAAAATTTACAATATGTAGGTACATTATAATTATTCAATCTTTAATTGGATTTTACATCAAAACAAAGTCTAAAAGATAATATTTTATAGCCATATATAATGTCAAGCAGAAGAAGTAGAAAGAAGAAATTGTACATTTTTTACTTATTATTTGGGTACATTAAAAGAGTCACTGCGAGTGACGATACTCAAGTACGTCCAGTGCACCCTGGGCGGTTAGCCCCGCTCTTACAGCTACGCTTCACAGTCAGATGGAGTCACGTCCTGAAAAAACAAAAAAATATCTGAATATCGCAGGCCAAGGACCGCTGTTCTGTGGCCTTAACATAACATCACGCCTGTATTCCCCGAAGGGTTGGGTAGAGGTGTATAGTAACACCCTCATTTCACCATTATGTTTAAGTCCCATGTAAGCGGGTGACTCTATTGCGATCAACCGGGCACAAATATAAACTCCGGGCTGCTACAAAGAAATTCCACACGGAAGAACCCAATAACACTTTTTGCCCGACCTGGGGATCGAACCCAGGACCTCACGATCAGCAGTCACGCTTGCCACCACTAGACCAACGAGGCAGTCTGTGACCTTGTGTTCTTAAAATAGATTTAATAAATACATGATTTGTTGATATATTTCTAAGCGTATTCAGTTGCATCTCAGTAAAAGGATGATGGTGTTTTAGGCCTTCGGAAGAATTTCTATAAACCAAGGGATACCATAACGGCGAAATGAAGGTGTTACTGTACACCTCTCTCAACCCTTCGGGGTATACAGCCATGATGTCATGTCAAGGGATGTCATTGTTTTGTTATGTAAGTAAAATGTGATGAGCATTTTTTGATGTAATTTATAATCCGGTTCAGCAGGTACGATAAAGGTCACGGGCTTGATTATATGGAAATATTAGCATATTTCTTAGAATCACTATGATTAGCTTGTTTTATGACTGTATATGGTGGTTGCACCGGTTTAGTCTAGTAGTCTAGTGTCTATTTGTATTGCAACAACTTTATAAAAATCGAAAAATCGATTATACTTCAAGTAATTACTTACCTATCTTCAATTTAAAACTAATTTTGCATCGTACAAAGTGTGAAGGTACCTAGGTTCTATAAAGCATATGACGTATACAACTACATATATCAGTCTCAAAGCCTTATATTAGGATTCTCCAAATCAAACTACTATTTCCGAAAGGGTTGGGCAGAGGTACACCCTAATTTTGCCGTTATGTTTAAGTTCCATGTAATAGGGGGCGAGCCTATTGCCATCGACTGGGCACAAATCGAGACACCGGGCTGATACTGAGAAATTCCACACGGTAAAACCCAATAACACCTTGCCCGACTTGGGGATCGAACCCAGGACCTCACGATCAGCAGTCGCGCTTGCCACCACTAGACTAACGAGGCAGTCTGCAATAAACATTTGTATATTATGCTCGGTCAACTTTAGTCTCATATTTTTTACCGTCTGAGCCTACATAGTGAATTGCATTTAAGTATTATTTCTACGGTACACAGAACCACCATTTTATAAAGAAAGCCGCTTCACAGCCATCTTTAAAAGCCAAAGCCCGTACCCGATACAGTTTTCTATTAAAAAAGTAAACTGATACAATTCAGGTGTGACGTCAGCGAAGACAGGCCACTGTCGGGCCGAGATAAGTAGAAAACAAAGGTTTATCAGAGGCCAGCTGTAGGCACGTACCGCGCAAAGCCGGTGAATTACGTGGCCAGGGCAGCCAGCGCAGACTTGGCTGCGGCTTATCTGTCAACAAAACACCTAGCAGGTATCTAGCGAAAACGTTGAAAATGCTAGGACTTAGTAGGATCGTGATAGGAACACTACATAGAAACTAGCCTATAATATGTTATTTGACAACTTAATCTTCTATACTAATATTATAAAGAGGAAAGATTTGTATTTTTGTATGTAACGAATAAACTTAAAAACTACTGGACCGATTTCAAAAATTATTTTGCCGTTAGAAAGCTACATTACTTATCACTGAGTAACATAGCTTACGGACGGAGCCGTGAGGACACAGCTAGTTTTCTATAAATGTATGTTTTTTGCTTTTATGGGTGCGATTTTTATATTTGACTAGCTGTGTCCTCACGGCTCCGCCCGTAGCCTATGTTACTCAGTGATAATGTAGCTTTCTAACGGAAAAAGAATTTTTGAAATCGGTCCAGTAGTTTTTAAGTCTATTCGTTACATACAAAAATCCAAAAATACAAATCTTTCCTCTTTATAATATTAGTATAGATAGGAAGAATTATAATGACAGAATATTATTTATCTTTTCAAAGTTCCTTTTTTTCTCATAATCGGCTGCTTATTGATGGTCTTGCGGACCGTTTTTACGTAACCGGGCAATTATTAGCGAGACGTGAAGGGTCTCCAATCAATTTTTTAAGTTGCTGAAGTACACTGCTTTAAGTTCCAACCAGATTGACGTGATAATTGTAGCCAAAAAAAACATTTTGTTATGGTAAAAAAGCTTTACGACGAGCTGTGTCGAAGCCTGATATCATAGTTTTACCTTTTTACGCTACTTATTGAGACACTAGTCCTACCGAAATGTGATGTCTTTATATTGTGTTTTCGTTCATTAATGTTGTCACTAAAAGCAAATTCATCAGCCGTGTTGTCCGAGGTCATACACACTTAATATCAAAGAAGATGAATACGCAATTTTATACAACAACCGGTAGTGATTAAATAAGGAGGAAGTCGGAGGTTATTGATGTAAATGATGTTATTATGTTACAAGCGGAACCCGTCGAGTACTATGTCGACGTACGCTCATGTTAGCATTGTAAATTGGGTTAAGTTAGCTCGGGTCGTGTAATACTCACACTACATGCCCAATTTTGACGTCTTGGTGCTTGGACGTAGTAACTTTACTTATTCATAATATATGAATATGAATATATTATTGTGTCCGAAAAATGACAATAGGCTCGCCACCTATTACATGGGCGAAATGTGGATGTACAGCTGACTCCTGTAATCGGAAAACATCTGTACTTACACCTTTGGCGATTACAAGCGTGAGTATATGTATGTGATAGGAATAATAATATAGTTTTACCATTTTAGAAATGCAATCTGTAATCAAATGTTTTCCGTATAAAAATGGTTGAAATGTCGCTAGACAGACGATGGTAGGTAAACCAGATATACTACTCCTCATACCTATTATTATCATCTTTTGATTTATTTTGTTATGAAGCCGACTGACATGTATCATATTCGTGTATTGTAACATAGTACAAAGTGAGCATTACGAAAGTCAGTACAGCGAGTACAGAGTACGTCGCTCCAAATAACATTATGATCGAATGCTCACTGTCGCCACCTTTAGACAACATAAGAAATTAGAATAATAATTAATTATCCTTGTTTGATATCTTCTTCGTTGACCACTTTACTTCCTGATTTACAGAAGTATGTAACGGATTTTCTTCGTCTTTAAAAAAAGAATTTCAAATTAAATTTTTGTAGTGATAAAAGTGTATAAGAAATAAATTGTTTTCTTATTAATTATTCTAGCTCCTATCAAAGACGTATATAGTGACGTTTTTCAATCTAGACACGCGGCAGCGTGTCAAGCCAAGTTCAAAGGAAAAAGGAACTGGCGACGCAGTAGCCGTGTGTTATATTACACGAACTATTTGAAGCCACTTTTGACCCCCTAATAACTCAAAATTAATAACTCAAAATTTATTTAACACAAACACATGAAATTTGGTTTATTTATTGAAACACCTTAGATTAACAAGAACCTCAAATTTCATGAATACAGCTCAAACGGTTATTGAGATATTAACGTCTTAAAAATCGGCATTTTTATCATTGACTGACTGACATATAGATCAAAAACCTATCCCACTTCCAGATGACCTAGAACGTTGAAATTTGGTGTCCAGCTGGGTAATAGTATGTATACAAAGGAAAAAGTCGGAAAACAGTGAATTTTAAGATTTGAAATATTTTTCAAGCAATCGATTATTATTACCTAACGCCTTTTGAAATTATAATAGCAAAATCTTTTCCTTTTGCAGGAAAATAGGTTCCATGATTCCATGATGAAAGCTCGCTGTTATCGTTTTGTATACCAGATTATTTGATTCAAGTAAGAAACAAAAATATACCTAACAGGCAAATGATAAAAGGGGGGGGGGGGGGGGACTTTGTATTTCTAACGTTCAAGAAAATGTAGAAAATAGCACAAAAAAGAAAACTATACAGTGTAAACGTTTTACAGATTACTTTTTAATGATGAATAATAATATTTTCTTTCCAAAAAGTAATGATATCCCATCAAAAACATAAATGTGAAAATGGGAGCCAACTTCAATAATAAGAATATGCGTGGTTTTTGACTTCGCCGACAAAAGAATTGAGATCTAAATGGGTACCAAGTTCTGTAGATAATCCTGACATTTATCTACACAAAGTAGATAACTTAGGATAAATTGAAGCTGAAGATTTGACTTGGCTAGTTTTCACATACAAGTTATCTTATATTTGGCTAATCAACTTATCTTCTTTACGTTATACGCAAATTACTGTTTTTATATTGTAAGGTCAACATAATTATCATACTCTTCTAAACATTTGGTTTGCTGGTAAAAACTAGCCAAGTCAAACGAGCTTCAACTTATCCTAAGTTATCTACTTTGTGTAAATAAATTTCAGGATTATCTACAGAACTTGGCACCAATTTAGATCTCAACTCTTTTGTCGGCGAAATCGACAACCACGCATATTCTTATTATTGTGCTTGGCTCACATTTTCACTTTTATGTTTTTGATGGAATTCATATTTCTGTTTTTCCTTAGTTGTTAATTTTGCAGATAATCGTGTTCCTAGCTTGTCAAAGTTCTGACCTATTAAGAACGTGTTTATTACAACTTCATAAACTATAACTACACTAAAAAATTATTAATTACGCCCGAGGTATGACTGCCATGACTGATTACGACATGGCCAGAATGGGGACATGCTCGGCGAGTGACCTAGGTCTTTGTTCCTCGTAATTCAGTTTTATTCAGTGCTGGTATATTTTTACATGAATGAATGTCAGATTTGAATTTTTTGTATCATGCTGTAAAAATATATGAATACTCTTCGTCAAGGAAATAATATGATGTAGGTATCGTGTATATCTATATATTGTAGATCACATAAGGCACTTTTCATTTCTAAAAACTAGAACTTCTCACGCGAGCCTGGCGTCGCTCGCGTCGTGGCGTGCACTTTAACTTTACATACGTATCAATGTGTACAAGGGTATGCATTTTTTTGTAATAAATTACATATACATACATAATTAGCCTATTACTGTCCCACTGCTGGGCACGGGCCTCTTCTTAGAATGAGAAGGGTTTAGGCCTTAGTCCACCACGCTGGCCTGGTGCGGGTTGGCAGACTACACACACCATCGAGAACTTTATGGAGCCCTCTTAGGTGTACAAGTTTCCTCACGATGTTTTTCCTTCACCGTTAACGCAAGTGATAATCAAATTCTGATCCGCACATGAATTCGAAAAGTCATAGGTACGGGCCGGGAACGAACTCAGACCCTCCTGCTTGGAAGGCAAGCGTTCAACCGCTAGGCTATCACTGCTTACACCTTAAATTACAACACCTTTTTTATTTTAACATAACATCACGCCTTGTATTCCCGAAGGGATTGGCAGATGTGTTTTTACTGAGAAATTCCTAATAGAAAAACCCAATAACACTTGGCTCGACCTGGGGATCGAACCCAGGACCCCATGCTCAGCAGTCGCACTTGCGACCATTGGATCAACAAAGTAGTCCAGTTTTTTATTCTAATTACAGTGGAATCCGCTTATAACGACAACAAAGGGGCGGTGATATTTGGTCGTACTAAACTGACGTCGTTATAAGAGTGTTCTTAAGTCGCTATAAGCGGTCAGTCGTTATAAGCGAAGTCGGAATAAAACGGATTCCACTGAAGTTAGAAACTAAAAACATTTAACTTTTCCAACTTTCCCTACGATAAGTACACAATATATTTAAAAATGAAAAAAGTCTAAAGTATCTACTTAACTTTCACGAAAACTATCAACTATCTAATGAACAATGTGAAATGATTCGGGAATACAGAACTACGACAGTTTGGTGTTAAATCGTTGTGGACGACTATCCTAATGTGTGTTCGTCACGCAGTTGGGCAATTTCTCTTATTGGCGACGACCATGTTTATGTATGCGGTGTCTTGGGACAAACAGGAAAATATTATATCTTCCTACCCTTTTTATGTAAGGGTATATTTAATGTTGTTTATAGTTTTAGTTGAACACTTGTATGTCGTTAATTTATTATGTGATTATAATTTATTTTCTTGGCATCCTCAGTTGCAACAAGTAAGCCGCAAATTGTTTGCGTCAGCGGGGTCTTTACGGAGATTGCGAAATTTCATGCCAACTACCACTAAAACTGCGCTCGCCCAATCCCTTCTTCTCCCAATCCTTGATTATGCCGAGGTCAGCTATCCTGATCTTACTGAAGTGCAGCTAGATAAGCTTGAGCGACTCCAAAACTTTTGCATCAGATTCATATTTGGTTTACGCAAATATGATCATGTTTCCGAATTTCGCGTTAAGCTCAAGTGGCTGCCAATCCGCTTTCGCCGGAATGCTCATATATTATCATTGCTTTACAGTGTTCTGTTCATCCCTGCAACCCCCCCTTATCTCAAAGAACGTTTTAAGTTCCTTCATGACACTCAAACTTAAGATCATCGGAAAATTTGAGACTTTCGATGCCCTGGCATTCTACCAAATTCTATGACAAATCGTTCACAGTCCAAGCTGTACGCTTGTGGAATGCGTTGCCGATGTCAGTAAGACAAGCTCAGTCACAGGATTCTTTTAAAAAAATAGTTAAAGATCATTTCTTCTCTCAACACGTTTCTAATTCCTCATAAATCAGTAACTCATCATCAATCTACCTTGTTTTCCCTATCACATAATTATATATCATATATATATATATTACAATATATATATATATATATGTAAGTATTGGGTCTATGTATGGTGTGTAGTATATATTTTGCAGCAGTACACCATGGACTACCCCCTCTATCTTATTCATTGACTTCCTGTTCATCCAAAGGTTGTCTGGTAGATATCGCTATCAGCGATAAGACCGCCATTGTACCCTATAATGTTTGTTATTGTATAAGAGCTGTGTTACAATTTTGGTGTACAATAAAGTGTATTCTATTCTATTCTATAATTACCCTTAACACTGACATAATCATAAAAAAAAAACAATTTATCTCAATAATGTTGACTTCTTCTTTCCTCGTGTCGACACGAGCTATTCAAAAATAGCTTATGCCGTGATGACGATATTGACAAGCAGCAAGGTTGATAACGGGACTGATTGTCCAGGGTATGACTGACGTTCACTCTTGAAATAAATACAAAATACTAGCTGTTTCCTCACGGCTCCGCCCACGTAAGAAGTTTTAAATATAGCCTATATTACTCAGTGATAATGTAGCTTACTAACGGTAAAAGAATTTTTGAAATCGGTACAGTAGTTTTTAAGTTTATTCATTACATACAAAAATACAAATCATTCCTCTTTATAATATTAGTATAGACATAGATTGTTGAAAGGATAATGGTTTAAAATTGAACACAATATGAACCGAGATAATTATGAAAGATTTTATGATTTGTCTGAAGACAAGAAACTTTTCACGTCACTTTAGTCTCGACTATATTACAGATACTACAGATCTCGCTGTAATTAATTTGAGTTTTATGACGTCACGATTGCTTGTTGTAGGTACAAATCTTTCGCTATACCGAAACATAGCGGTAAATACTACAATGAACAAATAAGACAAAAATAAATAAAAAAACATACACCTATTTATTTCAAATAATTTATTCAATTCAACCGTAAATCCGTACCCACCTACATTACACCCTGATAGACAAGTAGGAACATCTCTCAAACAGAATAAACCAAGCTCAGTTCTCATTTTACCTACATCTAATACTAAATGCACACAGACTCCATGTTTCTCTGCATACTACGTCCGTTTGGTTCCGTCGGTGTTTGCTGTCAGTCCCAGGGGTTTTTGATTCCAATCCTGGATAAGTCACGTACTTCAGTACTTTAAAGTATTGGGATTTGAAAATAACCGTTAATATAGCAGTGCTCTGAGAAATTATTTGCTTTGAACTTCACTTTATCTAAGCAAATATGAAATATTAAAGTAAATTGTGATATATTTTTCGCAAATGTACTTAACCGAAGTTATTACACTTTCAACTTTAATTCTGACTTGAGAAATAGTGACTGAAACCCCAATTTCACACTCTGACAGTCAAAGTCCGCTACGTATAAAAGAAAGAAGGGCGACACTACTACAAAACATTTATCTCCTTACAACACATTAAATGTACAGTTCCGTGTATCACACAAAATCAACACTGAACACACTCGTAAAACATTTTGGGTTCGCAACAGAAAACTCTGAACATTTCCAGTTTCACCGCATGCAATTGAAACATTTTTACCTCTTAGCAACTGCGTCTCTAGTGTATCGTTTAGACGGTACAATGTTTAGACATTCAAACGTGACCCTCAGCTATAAACGTGAAAGTTTTATGTAAATGCGACTCTCCCGTGGCAGGGCACATCCGTCCGTATTGCATAAGTTGACTAATAAATTAGTGAGTTGCTCTTGTTGTCGGAGATAAGTGGAGCGGACAAAGGATTACCTTGTGCCGGGCGTGCCGAGGCCCTAACTTCTGAAATAAACTGTGAAGTCGTTCGCTTTCCAGGACTGGGCGTTCACGTCACCCTGTCAGATATAATCTGAGCAGAAGGGTGAAAAATAAGATAAAAGGATTGCCCGCTAATGGTTTGGTCGATGTACACGTAAATAAATAAGCTCGTACACAAT
Source organism: Amphipyra berbera (assembly GCA_910594945.2). Classification (NCBI taxonomy): domain Eukaryota; kingdom Metazoa; phylum Arthropoda; class Insecta; order Lepidoptera; family Noctuidae; genus Amphipyra; species Amphipyra berbera. Next base: position 12,941,527 of record OU343125.1, read on the forward strand.
TGCGGCTGTTAAGCTGATTTGTACAATTATTGTTGGAAACCTTTTGTTGTTTATTAAGTAAATAAGTCCAGAGCTTTACTTTAGATACCTAGTTAATTTGGTTTCTATTATCTCTAATTACACAGTTTTTCAAAACTTACCATTGTAGTTATATAAACAATAGATTTTAAGACAAAAGTATTTTCTCTGTCTTGTAACAGAATTAAAATAATATCCAAACTATACAGCTAGCTCTCCTGAGTTTCTATTCAATTCTCTTTGTAATCAAAGGAATCACAGTTTGATGACGAAGTTACAATCTCTATTGGTATTATGGCAAACCATTCCTTGAGAGTACGAGATTCACCGATCGAAGTTTTTGTAATTTGGAATTTGTTAACTAATAATGGAAACTTTTACTTCGAATTTGCTACAGTATTAAAGTTAAAATGAGAAAATATCAAGTTATTTATGTAGTTTTTAAAGTTTCGATACAAAACTGCAATAACGTGCGCGCAATAAATAACAAAGGCGTCTTGTTTTAAATGAATCACGCAAACTTAACTGTGGCAGTATATTTATAATAGGCGGTTAGGGAAATAAAGAGAATGGCCCACGTAGCAGATGTTCGCCGAAACTCCAACTATGATAACAGAGTGGCGGACAATTTTTTACAACTCTCTTCCACAATGTCCGCGAGTAAATAATATACTAAGTGACAAACGCCTCATTCTTTTTTATTTCGGGTCACCCTTGAACCGAATAAATTGCTCGCAATTTTCGGGGTCGTTTGCCACGCTCCGGGATGCCGATGATACGCTTCTCAAACTTCGCGTTCGACTCATCCCGTACATATTTATACTTGGCGAATTTCTACAAATGGTTTGATATCACCATTTATTTATCGAATCACGCGGTTACATGTACCGAAATTCGTATTCGTTCGTTTATCATCCCTTGATGTAATGATTAATGACATAAAGCTTATAGATACGAATATATTTCGTATGTGTATTGGGTATAAACTACACTTATGAGGCACAGTTTTTTCCTTATTTATGATAAACAGAACTCCCAAGAGATTTGAATAGAATTTCCATCGAACTAAATAAATCTCGGGCTCACAGATGGAAAAACTGAAAAGTTGCGACATATCTCTATGGTTTGTATACCATAACTTTTGAATATCAAACATAGCCTTTTTCCGAAGAAAAAACTGTCGTTCGGAAGCAATAATGTTTAGCTTACGTTAAGTCAGGATACGATTAGTCTTACGTCCGTAGTTTCGATTAACGAATGTATCACTTGTTCGGAGCGGGTCCTATCTAAGTAGTTGATTGTTCTCTATTTGTATTTTTGGCCCCAATCGGGCCCGGGATTGTCTCGGTTCGTGTTTTTGTCAACAGTCACGTCGCGAACGGTTGCTTAATCATGAATGACACGTTTACGTATTCAGGAGGCTCGCCCCACCCGCTAACGAGAGACGAGATAAGTTTACAAACGTCGTAATCTTGAATTCCCGAAGGCGCTCAGTCTCAGCGTTGATTATCCAGGATTTGAAATTAACATATTAGGAATGTTCTGTGTTGAAGACGTTGTAAGAGATCTCTCACACGAGTATGGGAAGTGTTCGCGGCTGTTTATTTACAAGGCGATGTTTACTTTCTTGGATGGATGTGTAGTAAACCGCGGTACTGAAGACGTCTTATGTGTTGTTCGCGTGAAATGTGTAAAGTACAAGAGTTTGGAAGCAATTGTTTGGTTAAAATATTCCTATCAAAATGGCTGATATGGAATTTGATATCTATCTGTGCAACCCCATAATTTAGTGCAAACTATTCCAATGGCTCTTTTACCTAGATAGTTATCTTCGATTACATACATACATAAACTCACGCCTTTTTCCCAAGGGGTAGGCAGAAACTATAGAACGCCACATGCTACGACCCTTACATACCCCTTTCGCTTCATCCACATTCAAACATTTTGTCATACACGCACGCCGGTTGAGAGTACTACGCACCTGACCTTTGTGAAGAACATCACCAATAACATCGATGTATGTCCTTCTAGGACGTTATCTTCGATTCTTTAACTTTAATGTCTATTCGTTTGGAACGTCGTTTGTCTATAAGGAAGGCAGATTCAGGACTGGAAGCGAACAACAATAATGTTGAGTTGATTGATGTATCAAAATATTAATACCTAAATTCGCGTCCAAGCGGTCGACGAGTCAACATCTCCAGAGGATGCCCCGTGGAGGGGCGAAACACGTGTCGTATCGGTTTGTTTTGCTTGTGTGTTGCGTGTTATTAATCGCACCTTCTGCATTTGCATATATTTGCGCATACTGCATTCAAGCTTGATCAACTGTTTTTCGCGGAATTAACACTAAATATTTTTATTGTATATTTATAGATCATGGATTTCCGCAAAGTAACGCCTGATACCATCATTTACCTAAATGTACTCACAACCGTATTATGTGTAAGAACCTTAACATAACAAATGTATCTACCACCCATGAAGGTCGTAGTATGACTGCCAAAAAAAGCACCTAACAGCTGATATTTTGCTTTTACACCCAGATTAACACAGAAACAACCAAAAACACTTCCCGAAAAATATTTAGGACACAATAACGAAAACAAAAACTGGCACAAGGAATAACATTTAATTTTATCTCCGCGAGGCGAGACCTACAAAACTTTGCCATGAACAATATCATGTGTAAGTGCTCTTAAGCGGAACAGTACATGTTTGTTTGAATAGCGGATTGAGCTCCAACCGTCCTCCATGGCTGGTTCATAAACAATGGCGTCTCTCTTGCCTGTATTCCAAACTCTTTATGTATAGCATTAGGCTTCCTGTAAACGAGGAATTAGGCAGCTGCGGTTTAAGATAACATTTCTTTATCAACAATTTTGACTGCCTTCTTGGTCTAGTGTCTAGTGGTTGCAAGCACGACTGTTGATCATGGGGTCCTGGGTTCGATCCCCAGGTCGGACATAGTGACATTGGGTTTTTCCATTAGTAATTTCTCAGTAGCAGCCCGGAGTCTGGATTTGTGCTCGGTAAATGGCAATTGGCTCGCCCCCTATTACATGAGACTTAAACACCTCTGCCGAACCCTTCGGGGAATACAAGGCGTGATGTTATGTTATCAACAATATTGTTGCAGGAGCCTGGGATTTAGAATGTGTCCGGTGAATGGTTATAGGTTAATCTCTTTCACGTGAGACCAAATACCATCAGCGAACTTTAGGTGATACTTTTTCTCACAACTGTGACAATAAATCGTTGCCCAATCTTTCGGGAATTATAGCCGTTGACGTATTAGGTATATCTGCCCCGGAGAGCATGTTAAACAGTCTGCCCCGGGTGTCATACGAATACCTATAACAGTCGTTACGGGTAGTCAGATGCCCGAAAGTATGACAACCAGTCTAACCTTAGAGTATCTGCATTGAAAAGTAACTGGGTTGAGGAGGTCTGACGGCAGTTGCTCTGCGTAAAATACTGGTATTCAGCGACATCTTGTTAGACTGGAAGCTGACCCCAACATACATACATAAACTCACGCCTTTTTCCCAAGAGGTAGGCAGAAACTATAGAACGCCACATGCTACGACCCTTACCTACTCTTTTCGCTTCATCCACCTTCATACATCTTGTCATACACGCACGCCGGTTGAGAGTACTACGCACCTGACCTTTGTGAAGAACATCACCAATAACATCGATGTATGTCCTTCTAGGTCGTCCTCTACCGGCGTATCCATTGACATCCGCCTTATAAATTACCCAACATAGTTGGGAAAAGGCTAGGCAAACAGACCTACTATATCTGCAACAAAGAAATCAAACTCAATGCAAAGTTAATAATTATACAAACTTAATATATGTACAGCGTACTTATATGTTTAATTATATCTAGTTATATGAGGGCACATAAAAGCCAGTGTTGCCAGTGAACTGTATGTGACTGTAAGCAGAGTTTGGCTCCGGAATACTGTAATGTTGGTTGTATAGTTGTTTCGGAAACAATTAAACAACTCATATCATTCGCGTTATATTGCAAAACTTATGATGTCTATACTGTTATATAACTCACGGGAGTTGAGTTCGTTTTATGTATGAAATGTTGTTAACTTTTTTACTAGATCTATTAAAGTGCCTATAATGTTGTCAAAAAAGAAATAAAGCTTCAGTATATTCATTTACAATAACGTTGATATATAACACAACGTAGACAGATTTGTGATCACAGCATCTATCTTCTTCCTCCTAGCCTTTTCCCAATTATCTTGGGGTCAGCTTCCAGTCTAACCAGATGCGGCTGAATACCAGTATTTTACACGGAGCGATTGCCATCAGACCTCTGCAATCCAGTAATTGGGCAAGGCGAACACCATCCTGCACGCGATAGGCACCCATGCTGATAGCCCGTTTGTGTGTGCGCTGGTCGATCGGACCAAATCCCTTTTAGTTATTAAGTACTAACATAGGCTAACTTACATTGTTACTAACACACTGGACCCTTTGTTTTCTGCCATATAAACAAATAAATAAAAATTTTAAAATGCCGATATACCTATACAACGTGTTATTTAAATAACGCAAAACAATTTTTTTTTTTTTATTTCACTTAAACCAATACAAGTGCTTATGAAAAGTCGAATTTAGATGCACGGTACCAATTAGTCGTTTCCTATGGAGAAGAGCCGGCAAAAAACTCCATGGTTACTCTTTTAAAAATAATATCTTTAACAATTTCAGTGGATACAGTACAATGATTTAGGACAGTGTCAGACACCTCAACCGATGTTTATTCCAATCAGTTGATCCAGCTATAAATTATTAATTTTCATTATCTAGGTAAATGGTGGGCGTGGTTTGTGACAACAATGTAAAAAAATATTTATTTGAAAGAAATATGGATTCTACTCTCCAACCTGAAAAACTACTATCATGTTTTGCTTTATTTTAATTACACGTTGTAGTTTTTAACTCAACAGTAAAGTTATTTTAAGTTTGAACCCTTTGTCTGGCGGTCTGAGGCACCGTAGCTACCAATCGGTTATACATCTTCTATGCGATTTTTGTTAGTTTGAAAGCTGGTTTAATCGGGGCGGTTCTTAGCGAGGTTTGGTGATCAACACTTCAGGCACTTCAAAGTCAGGGATTTTTTTACTTTTTTTTTTATATAGAAATGTTGTCCCATACTAGGATTTCTCCTGTATCGTGGGTGCGTTTACAGACACGAATCTTCACACGCACAAACATCCAGACCCGGAGCAACTATCTGTAAGCCATAGAAATATTTGTTCCGTGCGGGAATCGAACCCAAGACTCGCAGCGCAGAAGCCGATCATTCAGCCACTGCACCAAACGTGTCATCGTCAATCTAGATGCTGCCGTTTATGACGCAAAACACAAGAGAGGTAAATATTTCGTTTAATAGCGTTTCTATGTATGCATTGCCTTTGTACGACATACGAAAACTCATGTACTTATGCTAACAATTGCGCTTAAAGTTTTTTCTGCTTAGATTTCATAAAACCTACTGTTTCGTTATAAATTGGATTATCATTGTAACAAAACTTAAGCCCCCGTAAGAGGATAGTGTATTTTATCACGCTAGAGACGAACAAGTGAAAATGTGTTTAAATCTACCCAAGTTAAGCTTGTACACAGAACCTACGGTCTATATTTTAACCAACGAATTCCAGAACAGTCCTTTTTTTTGGTTTTCTATCAATCCGGTAACCCTTCTGATCGATAGTGGTTACCGCCGTCTAAAATAAAAAATAAAAATTCTTTATTGTCGTCAGTATCTTAGAGGAATCTAAGATATGCATCATATTAATGTTTTGCACAAAAAGTACTACATACACATACAACACCAAGAGGATGGTCGATGCGTTGCCAATCTTAGAGGCAAAGTTGGAAAATCTCAATCCGGTAACCCTCCTGATCGAAAGTGGTTACCGCCGTCTAAAATAAAAAATAAAAATTCTTTATTGTCGCCAGTATCTTAGAGGAATCTAAGATATGCATCATATTAATATTTTGCACAAAAAGTACTACATACACATACAACACCAAGAAGGTGGTCGATGCGTTGCCAATCTTAGAGGCAAAGTTGGAAAATCTCAATCCGGTAACCCTCCTGATCGATAGTGGTACCGCCGTCTTAAATAAAACATAAGAATTCTTTATTGTCGCCAGTATCTTAGAGGAATCTAAGATATGCATCATATTAATGTTTTGCACATACACATACAACACCAAGAGGATGGTCGATGCGTTGCCAATCTTAGAGGCAAAGTTGGAAAATCTCATGTGCCTGTAATTTCACCAGCACCCATACCCTCAAAACCGGAACACAGCAATGCTGCTTGGTGGCAGACAGGTATGGAGGTAGTACTTCTCCGGACAAGATCTTTTACAAGGAGCTCTACTCTTACTAAAAAATACAAAAAAGACTGTCAATAAGTCTTTAAAGTTTATTTTTAGAATTAAATGCATCGTTATTTGAGAAATGATGATTAGAAATATTAAAATATTGAATTATGTACCTACTATTTCTCTAGGTATGTGTAAGTTCTATGACCCCGACAAAGTACGGAAGTAAACAATTCCCTTGACTACGTCATGAAGGGTACAACAGTACACACTCCTCGTATTTCATGTTTCTATGTCCCGAGTTTTGGGTTAGTCATTAATGAGCCTTTTGAGACAGCCTGCAGTACATATGTACAACACTGTACCAACTACTTAACCAAAAATATATAGGTACATATTGTAGGTGGGCCGAATTCGTCAAATTAACTTTAATTAGTTAATGTTGGCCATTACGCCGGCAAACACTATTCAATGAAATAAAAGTAATTAGGTATGGATTTTAATTGTGACCACCAGACGGGTGACCGATAACGGGTGACCGCAGGATTTGAAAAGGACTTGAAACGAGTGAAATAAAATTTAGACAATCAGTCAGAAAATAATCTGCAAAGTAACTCTCATCCCAACCTGTAATTAGTTAATAGGCAGTCTAGAGGTATTTGTGTTTGAATTTCGAACGTCGTCTTTCAGACAAGACTAGTAAAATTGAAAGTGAAATTGTATAGCCATTGTAGCACAAGTAATTCAAGCCGTGGCAAATGAATCATTAGTCCTAAACTAATATTAACCTGTGTTGTACAAACAAAGAGTTTGGGGTGTACCTCTAATATCATCAGTAGGACGACGCCGGCGTCGCGTCGCGTACTGAGCTCTTGTTTCGTTTCAAGCAAATGTTCTTTCATTTTCTAATGGATTGGCACTGAGGGAATATTTGTTGGCAAACTTTCACCAGACACAGATATTTACATAACAAAGAAAGGGGTAAGGGATCCAAGTGTCCCCGAAAACGTATTCTTGTCAGGAATTTGGATTTTGTAAAGGATTTGTCGGTCAATTTCGTGTCAGTACGTTTTTGTTGTAGTCAATTTTGTACGTAATCAAAATCTGAGGGTTGAGTGAGGCATAGGAACACGTTTTTAATAAACCTTAACATATATTTTACGTCAGGAAGTTTATCGGGAAATATATTATTATACCGGAGGCGTGTTGTTTCTCCTGCTTATCAAGTTTGCTTTTGCTTTTGCACCTACCCGAACACTTTGGTACGTTAATGTTTTGAATATTAAGTTGAGTTAGGTGCATCCTTGCGGCTACATAAATCTTTGATTACTTGTTCAAGCTAGTAGTCTAATCCCAACGTAGCTATGCTAATTAAATAAGTTTTGTGAAATTAAATTTGTTGAACAAAAGGAATGAACAAAAGCGTCTTGGCTGGTGCTTTTAATGGTATGACTGTAATTTGTATACGTTTTTTGTTCGTAACAGAATCATTTTAATTTAATATTACGTTAATGATGAAATTAGCAAAGATAAAACAATAAATATTTAACAAAAAAACTGCGTTTAAAAAACCCGACTTCAAAAACTAAAAAAATGTTCATAAAATGAAAACTGCTGGGCCAAACTATGTTAAATTTTTATGGGACCAAATGGCAACAGCTATTCCGCATCAAATTAAAGAAGAATCACGTAAATCGGATCATAAATCTCAGCGTAATCGGTGTACATACATAAAAAAACAATCGAATATAACACCTCCTCCTTTTTGAAGTCGGTTAAAAATAAATTACGATTGTAGGTACGGTGAACAACTTCGCTTTTGATCCATTCGAAGTGCGCTATCGCTGTTCACCTGCTGTAAACAAATTACGCTTCAAATGCGCTTCATATGGGTCAGAAAGCAAAGTTGTTCACCGTACTTCAAAACTCAGAGCTACTAACAAAATTCAAATTCAGGCAGAACAACTAATTTGTTCTTAATAAAATCAACAACTCGTCCCTACCGTTTAATAGGCTGTTATCACAACTATCATTGCCTCGATATTGCATTGTCTATAGATTTATTTTACGATATCGCGCCGTAAAAGTGGCCATGAATTCGAAAGAAAACATGTCGAAACGAACGCCCGCAAAAATAGATTATATTTTATTGAACTTTGCTGTCATATCTTCGTATACCCTTTGGGACAGAGGGGTTCCTTTGACAATGTTATCGACACAACACAAAAATACTGGCTAACAAACAAAGGGAATAAAGTTCACAGTGTTATTCTTACTCCTTTCACAGATAAGTTTAAAGGTTGCGACGGATTTTATTGTTTATTTTGCTCCTCAACCAACCTTTTATAAGAATGTTTAGGACACTTTATTTAATAATGCTTACTTACTTATAGTCGTTTTAAAAATAAGTAGTACTATAGAGACATACACAGTCATTTCCTAGTGCTTAGAGAAACATCAAGATTCGTTATTAATTAATTCATAGGTAATAAGTTGTTCGGACAACAGATGTTCTAGGACTTATTACCTATGAAAAAAATAACTGAACTAACTATAAAGCTTGTATAAAGATAGTTCAGTCTTTTTTGTTTCTATAATTTAAATTCGAAGAATTATGTACTAAAGAATCACGGTGTATAGTTAGGTACGAGTATCTACAGAACCTAGATTTATTATTTCACTAGCGATCCGCCCCGGCTTCGCGCAGGTGTAATGTAGATACTAATGTGGGACACATAAACCTTTCTCTTGAATCACTCTATCTATTGCTGAAAATTGCATTAAAATCCGTTGCGTAGTTTAAAAGATCTAAGCGTACAGACAGCGGGAGCGACTTTGTTTTATAATATGTAAAGAAGATATGACAATGGAATGCCAGTTTTTTTGTAATAGCTATTAGTAATAGAGAGTACTCAGATAGATTAATAGCGTTCCTATATTTCTTAATATATCCTATATTTCTTAATATAACCTATATTTCTTCATGAATTAGGCCATGAGCTATGTAGCGTACAACTGTATGTATGTCATGCTCGCAGACATTCTGAAAGAGTGTTAAAACGTCTACTATAAAAGAAACATGCAACAAGCGCTGGTCTGATAGGTTTGGTGTAGCGGTAAATCCTACGAAATGTCATGCGATAATTGTAGGTAGCCCTCGAAATATGAGCAAGGTGGACATTCTCAATTTACCAGTAGTTTTATTTAACGGAACGATCACTCCCCTTGGCTCCGATGTTAAAGACCTTGGCTTGTACATCGATTCTAACCTTGATTGGCGTACTCAAGTAACTCAAGTCAGCCGGAAAGTTACTGGAACGTTGCGATCTCTGTATCGTTTAAAAAAATTACTTCCATCCAATACGAAAGCAATGCTTGTGCAGACCTTAATTTTTCCCATAATTGACTATGGTGATGTGTGTTACTATGACCTGAATGCAGATCTACTCAACAAACTTGACCGTCTTCTTAATAGCTGCATTCGATTCGTTTTCAATCTACGTAAATATGATCATGTATCCGCATTTCGATCGCTTCTTAAATGGTTGCCTATTCGCCAGCGTAGAGTGCAAAGGGCATTGATTACCCTTTTCTCCTTTCTTGACTCTCCTACTTCCCCTACTTATCTAACTTCTCACTTTCAGTATTTATGCTCCAATCACGAACTAAATCTTCGCTCCTCACACAACCGTCTCTTACATTGTCCTTCTCATCGTTCTGACTTTATGCACTCTTCTTTCTTTGTCCTGTCTATTCTTCTGTGGAATGCGCTTCCCTCGGAAATCAGAATGGCCACTAGTCGGTACTCTTTTAAAATTAAAGTACGTGAGCACCTTCGCAATAAATTGGCAGAATCATCTCAACGCTGATTTTTCCTATTATTTATTGTTATATATTTATGTATGTATTTATAGGTTTTATATTGTACGAATATATTCATATGTATTCCTATTATTAAATTATTAATATAAATATGATATATCTATATATTTGAAATTTGTGTATTTTTAATGTAGTATATTAGTATTTCTAGAAAGTTTATAAATATACATAAGCTTATTTTTGATATCATATTATTCTATCTTAATAAAGTGTGCACCTACCATGTTTTGTCTCTGCATCACCCTAAGGTCGACTGGTAGAAAATGCCTAAAGGCATTAAGTCCGCCTCTGTACTAATTTTGTGCATAAAGAATAAAATAAATAAATAAATAAACATCTACGAAGTGTTATATCATATCTGAACTTCGAAATATAATAAAATCGAGTATATATTTATATTATGAGCATAAAACGCAATACACTTTCGGTAAATAAACGTGGAAGTATTTTACGCGTGGCGTAAACGAAACAAAATGTTGACAGATTTCACTGGAAGTCTTACTTCTGGGTGAAGGTCTAAGTAACCTTATGTCAGAAACAATAAAAACGAAGGATATTCATGGAAAATCTTATGAAATTACCATCAAAAGAAAATTCCAGTTAACATTAATCGGAATTTTTCTGAGTTGTTAATTTATTATGAAGGTAATTTCCATCAAATTTAATTCAAATCTTAAGTGCTTGGGTTTTTTTATGGGCATTTATACACTGTAACTCAAATATTTGTGTGTGAACGTTTGTGTTTATGACGTTAGCTGATATTGTGTGTCCCTTTCATAGACAAACACAATCAGACGAAATACAACTTTGACACGGTTTGACAGAAAATGTAGGTCAATGAAGTGTACAAACAAATGTGCCTTGAGCATCCGTTCCCGTGGGTATCGTAAGCAGCAATGAAAGATATCAGGTAGATGGGTAACCTATCTTCAAACTGACACTGACGGACGGCTGGTTTATTCCATATAGGTTGCGGCCGAAAGTGCTCGCAGTAAAGTTGTAGGAACTAGGTACCTACACATCGTCCTAATGAAGAAAATACATTTTCTAGGAAAAAAATTGAACCATATAGGTACCAAAGAGGATTTTAAGTAACGCGTCTATTTTGAAGATGTAGTATCCTTTTACGCCAGCATCTAATACCTTGGCTATTCACGAGATTTAGCTAGAATTTTTTAAAACTAGATTTTTTAAACTTGGTCGTATTTTTAGTCGGTTTAACCAAGAGAGCGAGCGGGCTTATAAAACCCATTACCGAAATTAGTTTTTTACAACAACAACTAAATAGTAATGATATTTAGTTTTTTTTAAAGGTAAAAATGGGATAAATGTAGCACACGTAGCAAAATTAGGGCTATTACTACGAAGCATAGGACCTGCTCTTAAAGGGGCATTTTAGTTTGTAGACATTTTAACGTTTTTTAATATGCAAATTGCACATTGAGACTTATCTGAAAATTATGCCTAAATAAAAAAAAAAACTGGCCAAGTGCGAGTCGGACTTGCGCACGAACGGGTTCCATACCATTATCTATAACGGCAAAAAAAAAACACGTTTGTTGTATGGGAGCCCCCCTTAAATATTTGTTTTATTTTAATTTAATTATTTAATTTTAAAGTGAATATATAACTAAATAATCTGTGAATATTTCAAGCATCTATCTGTTGCCGTTATCAATATCGAGCAAAAACGAGCAAAAAAATCACGTTTGTTGTATGGGAGCCCCCTTCAATATTTATTTTATTCTGTTTTTAGTATTTGTTGTTAAAGCGGCAACAGAAATACATCATCTGTGAAAATTTCAACTGTCTATCACTGTTCATGAGATACAGCCTGGTGACAGACGGACGGACGGCCGGACGGACGGACAGCGGAGTCTTAGTAATAGGGTCCCGTTTTACCCTTTGGGTACGGAACTCTAAAAAGATCTTTACCACAGTATAAGATAAGATCAAAATATTGCACTATAGGTACTATAAAACTTGTATTTTTTTTAATTCTTAACTTTATCGCGTTTGATCCGAGTCTCATCTGATGGTAAGCACAGACAGGGTCTAAGGTGGAGCACACAAATCCAAGGAACAGTGATATAGAGGGATTCTCCTATACCCTTCCGACTTTCACATACACATGACGGAACACAGTAAACTGACTTTAATTTGAGAGTAGTCACTAGCTAGGCGGACCTTATAGAACCTAGCACCAAGCAAAAAGCGTGTTACTGTGTTTTAAAGCAAGATGCAGGTACTTAACACACTTTGTTCTGCCTAACCTTTTCCACAATATGTTGGGGTCAGCTTCCAGTCTAACCAGATGCGGCTGAATATCAGTATTTTACACGGAGCGACTGCCATACATTCGCAACCCAGTTGCTGTGAAATGCCGATACTTTAAGGCTAGACTGGTGGTCAGACTGTCGGGCTTCTGACTACCCGTAACGACTGTCATAGGTAGTTGCATGACACCCGGGACCGACGGTTTAACGTGCTCTCCGAGGCACGGAGGGGTCTCGATGTGTGACAAATGGTCACCCATCCACGGTTAGACCGCGGCAAGCGTAGCTTAACCTTCCAAATAGTATGGTTATCGTTGTAAATTAGCCACGAGCCCCTCTTGAGTATTTAAGGGGCCTTTACAGTTTCACAGCCGTCTCGCTGTAACATCAAGCCTTTTTTAAAGATTTAAAGAGATTTTAGGTGATATTGAAAAATGTAATCTATAAAAGTTCAGTGTGTCCGCCTTCTGAGTGTCATCTCTCTATATCTATATAAATAAAAATGAATCGCCAAATGTGTTGCTAAGCGCAAAACTTGAGAACGGCTCGACTAATACGGTTATTTTTATTTATATATTCCTTACGGCATTAGGAAGGTTTTTATGGAGAGAAAAAACATAAAAATTGCGTGGAAAATAGTAAAAACAACACTTTTCTTTTCCCACTACCAGGCCAATTACTTTTGACAGAACGAAGTCTGTCCGGGCAGCTAGTTACAAATACATATTTAAACAATAGTTTTATTTCCATACATGATTTATATTAGAAATAATAACAAAAGACAAATTTTCTGTTTCCTTCTCTTTCTAGGCAATAAATCAAAACGAAAATATGTTTCAAATATTTATAATGTTATCCTGAAGGACATTTATAGAATAAATTTTTCAATATCGCCTAAAATCTCTTTAAATCTTTATAAAAGACCTTACCCTTATAAGGCAAAATGTAATAAGTTATTCTCAACGAAAACCAATATTCAGTAACAATTCTTTAATAACATTTAAAAGTAATCTTACAGGATTGAAATTCGGAGACAACTCATTAAATTTTTTCACCAGACCATCATAAAAAACAAAACGCGACACCACACTTATTCTAAATTTTAAACCACGCGGCCTGGAGAGTGGTCTATTATAAAGGAGGTCTTTATGTTGATTAAATACTCGTTACAAAAGGGAATATATTTCCCACTAACATTTTTGGAAGATGTCGCGAAAGCCTCCTTGTTATATTTTTATTTTTAGAACTAGCAATTTTACATTTCTTTACTATTTTCATTAATAGAAAATAAAAATAAAGAGGCGAAGCTACGTGAAAAAATCTATTTTTTTATTATTTATAAAAAATGCTAAATTTTTATTTTTTATTTTTCTTGTAACCTTCTGCCCTATTAAGGGTTAAGTTAGAGTGAGACAGAAACTGGAACGGCCTCTTAACACAATTTATATAAATAATATTATGCAAACAACAAAAACAGTTGTAAGTAATTGAGTTTCACAGCAAACCAAAAACAAATTGGTATAACATACTTAAAACCAAATCCTTTGTCAATAGTTAACACATCAGCGCCGCATTACTCTTATCTCACAGTTTGAATAGAACTGTGTCAAAATGAGATTCAACTCGCCCCCTCAAGTTGTAAACGCCCGCGGCACGCTGAAACTTCCTCTGATATGATAAGGCTTTCATATCCACGTCGTGTTTCGTTTAATGTACCGAGTTTGTTTCGGTTTTCCTGGTTAATTATGCTGATACCATGTTACCGTGAACATTAGCATTTCTCTTAAGAGCTATTAAAATATCGTTTCATTTAGCATTTTTTGTTTACTAAGCTTACGCGGCGTAGTCGGCGTGACGATGTACACGTGTTTGCGGGGCTAGCATGGTTAGAAACGGCACAATATAGAGAGGTTTGGAAGGCAAAAGGGGAGGCCTTTGGTCAGCAGTGGGACTTTCAAAGGGATATTAAAAAAGAAAGTTTGATCCCGTAAACGTATCGTTAATGTAAGTGAATTTTGAATCGGAAATACTCGTTATACACATACTATTTAATAAAATTGAAAACTTTATTCATATCTATATATGACACAAATTGTGAATGTCGTAAAAAATAACTAATAGGACAGTTGAGGAACTCAGGAACAAAAAGTGTCATTTACACTTTTCAGTTTTGTTAAAAAAAATCGAGTTTTCTTTTCACGATTATTTCTGTTTGCCTTGCAAATGTGACTTTATGATCAGAATGCGACTTGCGAGATGCAATTTTTTCTTAAGTAAGGTACTTTATGATCCAGATCTCTTCAGAAATCGATCAAATCCAAAGGTTTGAGTCCAATGAGAAAAAAAATTGCTTCAAGCCAAAACTGTAAATGACCCTATCTGTTCCTGACCTCCTCAGTTATATTTTCGATTCAAAATTTGCTTAGATTAGCGATACATTTACGATACTACACGTCAAACGTTCGTCTCGCTAGCCTTATTGTACAGACGCCAGCACATCAAGCTACTACAATCTGTCAAATTTATTTAATAGATTTTCAACTTTATCGCTAAAGCATAATGTTCAAAGTTGATTGAGAAAATTTGACAATTACGGGTAGCTTGATGTGCTGGCGTCTGTACATGTCCCAAGTCATACGACCATAGCAATGAACAATCTTGAAATATCAACAATATTACAATTAGCGTAGCACAATAAATTATATATTTATCTCTTCCAAAAGGGTAATGTCCTAATATCACGTTACACAAGCGGGTTGTTTCTGCTAACCGTACTGCTAGTGAAAGTAGAATGAAGAATTTGAACTGAAAAGTAAGACGTGCCATAATAGACACAACACGTTTGGAGCAGTGACTGAGCGATTAGCCTCTGTGCTACAGGTCGAGGGGTCAATTTCCGCACGGAACAAATATTTGTATGACCTACAGATAGTTGTTGCGGGTCTGGTTGTTTGTGCATGTGAAGATTTGCTTCTGTAAAAGCACCCACGATACAGCAGAAATACGTTTTACTAAAAAAAAAAGAAAAAAAAAGGAGTACATACAAGCATCCTTGGTCAACGGCGGAGTGTGGTTGATGGTTTTGGGGTAACTCGATAGATAGATATACTTTATTGTACACTAAAATAAATAAAACAGAAGGTTAAACAAAACGTTATTAAGAACAGTACAAATGGTGGTCTTATCGCTTAAAGCAATTTCTTCCAGACAACCTTTGGATGGAAAGAATTGTTAAGAAACATATATAATGTCGATGTTCGTAATAAGCATGTAACTCAGTCAAGTTGATTGAGGAAACTCTCTTAAAAGCAACATAATTCTTCTGCGTAGTCTGTAATACCCTTAAACGTTAATTAGGTGCATTCCGTTGCCACCAGAATACAGAATAGAATTACCGTTGTTACCGCGCAGCAAAATTTTTAGTATCGCAAAATTCGTAGCCGACATGTGAACATGTACCACAGTTATCTAACCGATAAAAACTCTGAGGAGTCTCTTAGGAGACTTTTGAACTTTCTAAATTATCCTCAAGTTTTACGCACTCGGTCTTCTTTTAATGAGATTTCTTTTAAAATTATATTTAGGACTCTCCAACAACGAATACCCTATTAGAAAAGATTTGTCCGTCGTTTCGCGGCATAAGTTTTGTATTACGATTTTTGGGATTGAATAGAGAGGGAACCACGGAAATCTTTTAATGTTCGAATTATTTTTAATTTTCTTTATATGTTCTGCCTAGCCTTTTCTCAACTATGTTGGGGTCAGCTTCCAGTCTAACCGCCAATATTCTCTGACTCTGAGAGAGTCTATTTTGAATACCAATATTTTACACGGAGCGACTGCCTTCAGACCTCCGCAATCCACTTAGGGCGATGCCTCATTAGTACGTTACGTCGTCGCAACGGATCAACGCATTGTATGCCACACCTGCGTTGCGATGACGCACGACGTCGCAGCGCAAGAGGACGACGCAAGGACCTCTAGCAGTGGAACACTGTCCGTCGTCGCACCGGAGCACTGACAGCGCAGCGCATTACCCTCCCCCGCTTCGTCTCTCGTCCGCCGATCCGTTGAAACGTCGCGTGCAACGACGCGACGCTTTAATGTGGCATGTCATTTAAAATGTATGGAAAACGACGCAGCGTTGACGTTGCGACGACGCAATGCAACGCAACGCACTAATGAGGCAGAGCTCTTACTGAGCAATGATGATATCCTAAGGTTATCGGGAAATTTCGGGCTTCTGACTTCCCGCAACAACTGTCATAGGTATTCGTATGACGCTCTGGGACCGACTGTTTAACGTACTCTCCGAGGCACGGAGGGGCCTCGATGTTTAACGAATGGTCACCCATCCAAAGACTGACCGCGGCATGCGCAGCTGTTGGTAATTCGCTTCGTTGGTGATCCGCGCTGTTGGTAATTAACCACGAGCCCCTCTAGTTTTAGTTTTCTTTTAATCCTATTCCTACATTGCATTGGGAATATAAATTAAATGTTCTGTGACGTCAATCGTGAAGAATTCACTAGTAGCTATGTAATAATAACTGCCTCGTTGGTTTAGTGGTGGCAAGCGCGACTGCTGATTGACAGGTTCTGAGTTTGATCCCCAGGTCGGGCAAAGTGTTATTGGGTTTTTGCGAGTGGAATTCCTCAGTAGCAGCCCGGAGTTTGGAACTATGCCCGGTTGATGGCAATAGGCTCGCCCCCTATTACATGGGACTTAAACATAACGGCGAAATTAGGCATATTATACACTTCAGCCCAACCCTTGGCCAAACCAAAAAAAATGGCTTTTAATCTAACCTGTCCCGAAACCAAATTCGATCTTAAAAATGCATGAACCTTTCTTATACCTACTCAAACGTTTGGATAAACTGTTACCATCAAAAACTGACACGAAACTTGTTCTATACATACCAACTTCACGGTGAAGTGGCCCCGCAATGCAAAGAGTTTCAAAAGGTTTAATTCCCATTAGAGAACTGTCGTTTATACAGTTATAGGGTAATGGAGTTACGTTCCTGGTTGCCGGTAAACGGGTGCTTGTAGTTCCGGCACCGACTTTATGTCAACATAGATAGGGATTAAAATGAAAACATTGTGAGCAAGTTTTCTATTGTAAGTTGACGTTGTTGAATGAATTATTGTTGTAGAGAGTTCTTTTGAAATGGTTTTGGTTTTTATTGGCTTGAGTGCTTAGGTAAATAAAGTAAATTGTATAACGTCGCTGTGCTGTGAAAACCTCGTAATTGCAATGAACGTCATTATACAGGAGGTGATAAAAAATGCCTGTTAAAAAACATGAAGTGTAGATGTAAGGTTCTTCTGTTTTATTATCTATTCATCAATCTCACTGTCTGTGTGACTGTGTCTGTCTGTGTGATCTGTGCACGTTCGTTCTAAATGTGCATTACAATGTTTTTTACCCAACAAATAAATAACAAAAAATAAAAATTAATGCTTTACGAGGTTTTCACTGCCCAGTGACGATAAGAAGTTTTCGTTAAACAGTCGGCCCCTGGTATCATACGAATGCCTATGACAGTCATTACAAGTAGTCAGAAGCCTGAGCCTTTTTCCCAATTATGTTGGAGTCAACTTCCAGTTTAAACAGATGCGGCTGAATACCAGTATTTTACACGTTATACCAGCTGCCAGACTTTCGGGCTTCTGACCGTAACGACTATCATAGGTATTCTTATAACTAACACCGGCACGGAGGGGTCTTAATTCGTGACGGACGGTCACCCATCCACGGACTGACCTCGGCAAGCACAGCTTAACTTCGCAAATCGTATGGTCGGCATAGTTGTTAATTAGCCACGAGCCCCACCAATCCACTAATTACCCATTGAAAGTTAAGGTATAATTATATTATCAGTGTTTGATTTTCGTTAATCAAGATTTTAGTCACACACTTGAATAAATTGTTCTTTTCATCTAAAAAGTCTGTCGCAACTAATTAAAGTCTGGCCCTCAATACGTATTTAACAAATAAAATTGGCGCAATGATGATAACATGACTTCCAAAACAAGATAATAACTATATATTTTTTGGTTTATTATGTACTTGAAATCATATAAATGTTCTCTGATTTGATTAAATATTCATGGATTTCCTTGGTTTCGTCACAAGAGTTCTAGGCCCAAACTTTTTAATAGGTTTAATTTGAATGGGGTTGGGAACGGAATCATATTTGACGAAGTCACTACAAAGTTTATACTTGTTGTTTGGTTTATCTTTTAATATAAAAAAATGAAAAGGTTAATAAGGAATTGTGATTGATTTCTTGATAGTATAAGTTCAGTGCTTTTAAAATCGAAGCAGGC
The DNA here is from genome assembly GCA_910594945.2 of Amphipyra berbera. Lineage (NCBI taxonomy): Eukaryota > Metazoa > Arthropoda > Insecta > Lepidoptera > Noctuidae > Amphipyra > Amphipyra berbera. Next base: position 12,960,405 of record OU343125.1, read on the forward strand.
AATTCCTTTAAGTTTCCCTAAAACCTGTTCTATACGGTCCGCCTGGCTAGCTATCACCCTCACGTTAAAGTCCGGCGCTAAGCAGTTTACTGTGTTTCGTCGAGGGTATGTGAGAGCCAAAGGGGTATAGGAGAATCCCTCTATATCTCTGTTCCTTGGATTCGTATGCTCCATCTTAAACCCTGTCTGCGCTTACCACTAGGTGAGACTAGTGCCAAACGCGAAAAAGTCTAGAATAAAAAGACAAAAAAATGCTAATTGAACAGCCAGGAAAGGCGTTATAGACGAAATTCACGATAACATCGAGACGAAAAGACATTGATAAAATATGCAAATAAGAACATTACACTCTATTAACTTCGAACTGCGCGATGCTTGTATAAATTCCTACAGTGAAATGAACACTTATAACGTAGGGTAATAACCTTTAGGCAATGCCAACGAAAATTCGTAAAAATTCCGTAGTAAATTTTTGAGTATTTTTTTCCCTTCTTTTATTTAGTGCTCGACGATTCATGCCAGCAGTGAATTTCTGTGACACATTACTCTTGGTTCACAGACGATCTGTAATCTTTCTCCCGATATTTTTCCTGTAGTGGCCTAGTTTTTATTATTCAGAGGTTATTTAGTGCGAAAGAATGAATAAGTATAGGGATGTTATGGTTTTCAGTTCGATTTAGATCAGTTTGATGCACTCAAGTGCAAGTTTGTTCCACGCTCCAATTTTTTACACCCGAGTTTATTGAGGAAAGTTATGCAGCCGTATTTATAAGTTGATAATTACGAAGAAGTAGTGTCCTAGTTTCTTAAAGAAAAAAATACAAATTCTTATATTTTGTTCGTTGTCCGCACCATAGATACGGAACTTATATCAACATTGTGAAAGGAGTTTTCCTAGCAGATAGACTCCGTGAACGAGTTAGAAATATTCTGGTGAAACAAAGCAATCTGCTTGGAAGTTCCTCAGAGACTGAAGAAAAATGGACATGTATGTATTATTCACGTTTTATCCTATCCTAGGTTTAGTTCATAGCTTCTTTCGCTTTGAAAATGGTGGAAACGAAAAGAATACGTTTATTAAGAGTATAGATACCATCTTTATTAGAATAGTCCAAATACATACATAAACTCACGCCTTTTTCCCATGGGGGTAGACAGAAACTATAGAACGCCACATGCTACGACCTTACATACTCCTTTCGCTTCACCCACATTCATCCATCTTGTCATTTACGCCGGTTTAGAGTACTACGCACCTCCAAATACAAAAATTCAATTAGTAAGTAGACCATACAAATCTAAATGTCCCTATATGAAAATTGCATTCCAAGGCCGACTTGTGCAAGTAAATCCTTGTCACAGCCATAAAAATCACTGGGCTAACGCTTTAACCCTGGGCTAAATGATGTTGCGCAACTGGGGTCTTAAGTAGTGAGAGAACCCTGAAAATGAAGAGGCAAATATTCCTTCACTGCGTCGTTTAGATAGTCGTTAAATAAGAGGCAATCCACGCAAAACTAGTGAACTACTATTAACAAAGTAATTTAAGCAGAATTCATATAAACTGTCGGAACAATCTAATTGTTATGGTAACGGCTGAACGGTTTTCACGATTCATTGAACCATTCACTTTCTGACAGCGATGGGTCAGCGAATTAAATCGACCTTTCATATAACATAAAAAGCGTAAATATTAGGTCCCCACCTATGAAATCAGCGTTTTGTATGGAGAATTTTAAAGAAATTGCATTTTTCATACTAACATTTTCTTAATTTATTTAACAACTATGAACACTGATGTTTTAAAACTTTTATGCACTAATGTTTAAAAACTAAGATAACGTATGCCACTTAGATTATGCGACAAAAATCAGTTTTGGCTAAGTTAAAACCAAAATAGTGTTCATTTCTGCTAACAAAACGAGGAGGCGTTTTTAAGTTATTTTTTATGTTTAGAAAACTATAAATAATAAGGTTTTTTTACTATTGGTAGTTGTCTATGATGGTCATTATTCGATATAATATCAAGCAATTGATTAATATTTTAAATCATAGAAGTGATGAGGTTCTCTATTTGTGTGAAAATACGCCAATTTCATAGGTAAGGACCTAATATATTGAATACGTACGCACACATTATCAGCAAATATTATTTAAATGCTGCTGCAGATTTTAAGCAGTATTTAGGTAAATTTTTCTTTTTCCTTGCAGTGTCTACAGCGCTTCAGAAAAATGGGTACTGTTCCAAAAGAATGTGGAAAGAATTTAGACCAACACGATCTTTTTTGCAGAATATTGTTAAGTCATCATCATTATCATGATCACCATTCATCAAATAGGGCTACGATAAATAGTTTTAGGAGGACATTGACATAATCGCTGTAACATAACATATCATCACGCCTGTATTTGCAGGGTTGGGCAGAGTTGTATAGTAACATCCTCATTTATCCGTTATGGTTAAGTCCCATGTAATAGGGGGTGAGCCTATTGCCATCCATCGGGTACAAATCCAAACTCCGGGCTGCTACTGAGGAATTCCACATGGAAAATCCCAATAATACTTTGCCCGACCTGGGGATCGAACCCAGGGCCTCACGATCAGCAGTCGTGCCAATAGACCAACGAGGGAAATTTAAATTATTATTTTACTCATAATCATAATCTATGCTTCTTTAGTTATGTTAAGTGTCTGAATTTTCATTAGAACTACAAATAGTTTAGTTTCACAAAATGGTACAAAGTAAACTTGGAATTTCAAGCATTGATGGCGTTGCGGTCTGTGCGCTCAACTTTATTGTTTCCAATTTCAAACATACAAAAGTTCATTTATGATAATAAGTTTTAGATATCTAACTAGAAATAATAGATTAATACCTACCTACATGCAGAGCGCTGTTATTTTAAACATATTTTTGTAAATTGCATTGATTATTCAAATAATTAAAAAAGAAAAACTATATCCAAACAACAGACTTGGTTGGACGATTGAAAACTTACGAGTTCAAATTCAAACCCCGATTTTAGTGGTCATCCTAACACTCATATTTTAGTTTTGTTAGATGATGTTTTGCCTCGCCTTTTCCCAACTATGTTGAGGTCAGCTTCCAGTCTAGCCAGATGCAGCTAAATACCTGTATTTTACACGAAGCGACTGCCATCAGACCTCCGCAACCCAGTGACTGGGCAATGCCGATATCCTAAGGTTAGACCGGTTGTCAGACTTTAGGTTTTCTGACTTCCCGTAACGACCTACTGTTTATCGTGTTTTTCCGAGACACGGAGGGGTCTCGATGTGTAACGAATGGTCACCCACCCACAGACTTACCGCGGAAAGCGCAGCTTAACTTCGCAAATCGTAAGATCCGCGCGGTTGGCAATAAGCCACGAGCCCTTCAGTTTCATTAGATGGGTTAACAGGTAAACCAATAATAAGATACATACCGATCACTTGTTTTTTTTCTAAACTAATATTAAAAAGAGGAAAGATTTGTATTTTTGTATGTAACGAATAAACTTAAAAACTACTGGACTGATTTCAAAAACTATTTTGCCGTTAGAAAGCTACATTATCACTGATTACCATAGGCTACGGGCGGAGCCGTGAGGACACAGCTAGTAATATATAAATACAATAATGTTAATATCTATGTACTTATTAACAACGCCGTGACATAAAATAATACATTTGAGTTTATCAAAGGGGCTTACTTTCAGGGAGGGGTGGGATCGCCTGGGCCCGCCGACGAAACGTTGAAATTTTGACAAATTACGCCTGAGGATTACTTCGGGGGAATATGAAGAAAACCACGCATTCCCACAAATTACTGACTTGTGACAAATGTTCCCGCAGATGACCTGCAATTTATTTGGCTCGCTGAGAAATCTAGCTAATGTTGGGGCCGGGAAATAATAACAGTGGAGCCGTAATGAAGAACACAGAACCTGAAATTTAAATGGGTGAAATATTTTCAAGTACCAAACATAAATACTAAGATATTTTTATTAAGAGAGTATTAGTTGTTGGTTTGACAGGAAAAAAAGGCAAAGAGGCTTTCTTTGATAACCATTTTTATTTTGCCAAGGGGATAATAATAAAGTAGAATTCTGAAATCGCTAAAGTTATAATTGTAATCTTTGTCTTTATATCGAACTCACGCGGTTCCACCAGTGTATTATTAAATAAAATTATTGCCGCCCTTTTATTTGACTAGTTTGTAGTACCTACTTTAACTTACAGCAGATTACACAGAAACTGTTTACAGGATCCGTTTTAGCGGATCCGTTTTTATTTTGGTGATGGCGCCTGTAGTTGAATGAGCGAGTTCACATACACGAAAGTATTTCGAATGCAGTAAAAAATACTGGATCCGTTATTTTTATTGTATCCTGTCTGTCAAATGCGATGCAGCTGGCATTTGTTTAACTGATTCGTCGATACAGAGTCCACTACGTGACCTCAAAATATGAAACAACGAATAACACGCCCCCGAAAGTTTGCAATAACGAATAATGAAACAACGAAAGTACGAAGCAACGAATATCCTTACAACAAATGCACGTTACAACGAAAAACTTCACGCCTAAACTACGTGATCTCAATAAAACGAATTAACTGACGAGTCTTACGGTTACGACAAATCAATGTAACCGGAAAATTTACATAAAAAATTGTACTTCATTATCAATTACCAATTATTATATGGAACGGTCTGCTAGTCAAAAAAAAATGGATCCGCTGTGTGAAAGGGCAGTTAGTTAAAAATAAACAAAAATGATTGTGGTTTTTTGAGTTTACTCTACGTTTTCCTTCGCTTTTCCTTTCATCTTTATCTTCTGCGTCCAGGATTAGCTCATGACTTTTTAACCGACTTTCAAAAAAGGAGGAGGTTCTCAATTCGATTGTATGTTTTTTTTTTTTTTTTTGTAAGTTTGTTCCGCGATATCTTTGCTAACTGTGAACCGATTTTAATGATTCTTTTTTGTTTGAAAGAGTATTCTTTCGAAGTGGTCCCATTTAAATTTGGTGAAGATCTGATGAAGAACTTCGGAGATAGACAATTTGAAGTCGGTTTTATTTTTGTTAAAAAGTGATTAAGTATCCATTTACTCAGATCTACTCAGTACATCATATCGCACTGCTGGACAAAAGGTTTCATATTATCATCGCTCTGTTGGCCGCCTCTACTCGTGACTATAATGTAATATAGGTATTCTAATTTCCTTTCAAGCAGTACATTTAAGTGGTAATTAAGAGAACATTGTAAATTACATTACAGATTTAATACCATAGTTTGTACGTATTCAGCTATACCAACCGGTTTCAAATTTAATAATGTATGTACCCTTAGGCATAAATTCCACGTGGTTTTACTTGAAAATTAGAACTAAATAGACAATGTTTAGAATAGAGGAATTTTCTATATTATTAAAATTATAATTAACAAACTTGTATAATTTAGATTTGATTAATATTTGATATCTAAGAATAACTTTCTCTTGAAATAGTTATTGAAATAGCAGAGATCGTGAGCGCTAGCTAGGGCTATCTCTATTAGTACTTTTTACTTAATAAAAGCTTCCTCGTTTTGGGTAAGTCTGTTATTACCGTTTTGTCAGGTTCCATTTCGGCTAGTACTCATAAACAATCGCTTATCGATTTTAACTTTACAGTCATTTGTGGTCAGCCTTAGTACCTGTACGAGTCGTCTATCCTGTACAACTACATGTGTATGTAAAATGAAATCTATACTATTATAAAGCTGAAGAGTTTGTTTGTTTAAACGCGCTAATCTCAGGAACTACTAGTTGGAATTGAAAAATATTTTTGTGTTGGATAGTCCATTTATCGAGGAAGGCTATATAACATCACGCTACGGCCAATAGGAGCGGAGCATAAATGAAAAATGTTGCAAAAACGGCAAATATGTCCACCCGGGCGAAGCCGGGACGGACCGCTAGTTCTATATATTTATGAAATCTATTTTCGATTGGTGCACGGCTCATGGGTTCGATTCCCACACGAAACAAATATTTATATAGCCTACAAATAGTTGTTCCGGGTCTAGGTGTTTGTGCATGTGAGATTTATGTCTGTAAGCACAACACCCAAGACACAGGAGAAATTCTAGTGTGGGGCAACGTTTTTATAAAAGACTAGCTGTGTCCTCACGGCTCCGCCCGCGTACGAAGTTTTATTTCAGTAATAAATATAGCCTATGTTACTCACTGATAATGTAGCTTTCTAACGGCAAATGAATTTGTGAAATCGGTTCAATAGTTTACAAGGTTAGTCGGAAAGGGGGTACTAACCCGAAAGCCACTTATAGTATCACTGATGACTGTTTTATTGCAGGTGTTAAAATTTCTAAATACGCATATTTTTATTTCCATACAAAAGTAAATAAATATTATTTATTTCAAAAACTCCACAACCCTGACTTTTTTATCTATTCAAAAATGGCCGCGCACGTGGTCGTCGGTGCCTAGCCGCTCGGCGGTAAAACACAAAGCACCGGTAGGTGCCTACGAACGCCGCGCCGCCGCGCCGGCGCCGAAATCGTAGGTTACTATGGTACTGTGTATGAGGGTGTGTGCATGTGTGTGTCGTGTGTCGGAACATATCATTATCATCTTGGAACTTACCATTTCTGATGTTGACGCTGTTCTCGGCCAACGAAAACGTCACACACGTGTCGTCTTAATATCAAATAGGTACTTAAAAACACAAGAAGCACTTTTGTTTATTAACTACTACTGTATGTACGTAGGTAACCTAACTACGAATGAAACAATCACCAGTTTTATGTACTTATGTTAACACTTAATTAATCTATCACCACGGACACTACAAGAAAGGTTAATTTCGAATTGAAACACAAGAAGCACTTGATATCACTGTTTCAAGGCATAGCCACCACAAATGGATCTCCACCGCTACAAAAAAGGTTCAATCTGCCACACTTATCGCTCGATTTACAAGGTCGCGCGCCGATGTCCCTACGAATGCGATCGCGTTATCTACCGTAACATCTACGGATTGCTCATGATGCTCTCAAACGGAGATGCTACTCTTAGCCGCATCTAGTCTTCATTGTTCGTCAGCGTAAACCATAATAATTATCCTTAACGTGACTCCACAAGCAAAAGTCCAGCGGAGTCAAGTCCGGTGAGCGAGGTCTGGCTACAGGATCGCCACGACCGATCCACACGGGGAATCGCTCATCCCAGTACGCTCTGCAGCTGCTGCTGCGAACATAATGAGCCGGAGCGCCACGCGGCCCGTCGTACTGGAACACAGTCCTCGAACTCGATGAAAGGGAGGACGGTTACAATCATCACGGTACAAATCACGGCCCGCCAAGAGCACACCATCACAACAACCAATAAACATCACCATGTCGTAATACTTCGTACCTATCCCTATACGTACTCAATCGATATTTTAGAAACAACAAGAAATAATACCACGACTCGCGTAAACAATCAAAACATCAACTGTTTCCCGGGAAGCGTTGCAAGTGACTAAAAAATTTTAGAATAATAAATAACGGAAATAAAATGTTTAGGCTAACATTGCATTTTAGAGATGCGCAATGTTAATCCCCTAAATTAAATCCCGGAGAATTTAACAACTGATTTGAATTTAGTAACTTTTTGGGATCTATCCCTACGTCATACGGGATTCGAACACACATAAGCGTTGGGTCTTGGGTTAGCAATAGGAAGCTGATGAAACTGGTTTACTTTAAGTTTGAGAGGATGAAACCTCAAATGGTCGCAATGTTTTTCTTTTGTAGTACTCCATAACTGTAAGCAGCATCTTACATGTCAAAATGTAAACAAAGTTATGAAATACGATACCACAAATTAATAAATCTATCTCGTTGAGTTCATGTGTTTTCAAAACTTAGTGCATACATTTCTTAGTACCTACACACAAACTAAGTACGTACGTTAATAATCATTAACTTGTTAGTCTTGTGGCGGCATCTATCACCCCTATCTTCCATAGTCTAACTAAATGACTGACATACATTTTACAATAAACTTACAATATTCACGCATTTCAAAAAAAAATGTATTGAACCCACCTCTAAAGCGGCAAACAGCCGAAATACAAAAGAGTCTAGGCAAAAGCGCGCCACGTGCCGCGCTGTCTCGGCGGCATCTCTTTGATAATGTTTTCACTACATTTCGGCGAATTGTGACGTCATATGATGATTTATTGCAGAAGCGACATCGTGCTGTAAGTTTATTTTTGACGGTTTGTTTTATTCGAATTGTTTGTGATAATAACTTACTTATTGTACTGCAAGGCTGCTAATTTATCGGGATAGTTTTCAGTGTAGAATAGATCATATGGAATTACGTGCTTTTGTGATCAACACCTTTGATATCCAAGTTGAAGGTTCTTCATTGTCTGTTATTACGGATATTCTAGGTAGGTAGGTAGGTACAGGGAACTAAAATATCGGGTCAATCAGTTTTTAACAAAAATAACCCGATAAAATTGGTCTAACAGAGAAATGGAAAATACTCTGAGGTGCAAAACATTATTAGGTATAATACGCGATTGCGAATCGTCGTGTCTGCGCTTTATTTAGTCACGATTACCTATGATTCTGAGAAATGCTTCGAAAATTCGAGGGGAAAATCGGCCTTTTTGTATTTAAAATTTGACCTCAAATGTAAACACAGCTGATGATAGGGTTGGCGTAGCGTATTTTTAATGAAATCTTTGAACAGCTATATCTCTAAATTTATTGACTTTTGGGGAAAGTTGTAGAACAAACGTTATCCCTTATTATGGGTACTTTAACACCCTTTCGGCTTAGTACCCCCTTTCCGACTAACCTTGTATAAATTTATTCGTTACATACAAAAATACAAATCTTTCCTCTTTATAATATTAGTATAGAAAAAGAAGAAAAAAATAATCATAAATAAGAATTGTCTAATATTCATTGCATGCTAAAAATAAACAGTGTTGTTCATATTTCATTATTAGGTAGGTACCTATATAATAATATTGTATTGTTTGGTTTCATTGCAAAATTCAATTTCCGTATATTAGATTTAATTTACGATTGCACATGTAGGTATATTAAAATGAGTATTTTATTCATTCGTCAATTTTACGCCAAGGATAAGCGTGCTCACTTCCTTCTATGTAAAATAGCTTAAACTTAACACATCCCTTCAGTTTTTATGGTGTAAACAAAAAACGAAACGTATTGTTAAATAAGGGATGATTATAGCCTTTCCTGAACAAGACTTTCTTAGTTTTTATAGTGGCTTAATTTTTTCCGGTTAGGACAGTACTATAGCTTTATTTTATTTTTTTGCGTTGGAAAATCCTTATGGATGTCCCTCGCCCGGGGAAGGCGAGGGGGTCTGCTGGACTCTTACCGGCTAAAAACCAACGGTGTCCCTCCTTCTGACCTAAGGCCGGGGTCAAGGGATTCGCTATTGCATGCACCGCGACCCCGGCAATAAAAAGCCAACGTCACGCGGTGTTCCCAGGCGGTCACCCATCCAAGTACTTACCGCGCCCGATGTTGCTTAACTTCGGTGATCGGACGAGAACCAGTGTATTCAACGTAGTATGGCCGTTGGCAGGACAGTACTATACCTACCTATTGTATCATGAACGTGAAATAGAAGCTATATATTAGGTAGAGTATTTATTTCATACAATTTAATATACCTATATAGACGATTTTATTGATAAATTGTCGCGCGTCAAGTAAGTACCTAGTAGATTATGATTTTGAATTTCAATTATTTTCGATACTTTGATTATTTCAAAAAAATCTGTTAAATGTTTTATTATGAAAAATCGGGTATTAATCAGTAGTGCGTATAAGTATAATTATTTAATACTATGTTAAGTTTTTTTTTTAATTGTCTGTGCCGTAGACTTCTACTCCATTTACCTATCACACCCCATGTTTTCCTGTCGGTAAAAAAGAATTGCCGGTATACTGTACAGTATAAAGAGATTGTAACAGATTAAACATACCGGTATAAGAAAGAAGTGCTCTAAAAAAATTTGATCATTAATGTACCGAACGCCTCGAAGAATCTTTTGATAAATTTTGCTATGAAGCACTAATTAGTGACAGCCTGCTACCTCGCTCAATAGCGCCAAAGCAGACAGAAAATTAATTCCGCATCAAACCTTTACAGGTTTCTTTATATCAACTGTTACTTCAAAACGACGACTTGTCAATTCTACCATGTTATGAAAAGAGGATTTACTGCATTATCATCTAGAAAGGAGCGCAGCCATTACATATCCCCGAAAGGAGATAAATATTTTATGTCATAATTCATCTGAGCTATAAAAAAGGGTGAGCACAGACGCCCGTGCCGGCACAGTTATGAAATGATTTTGTTTCGCCCGCCGGGAATAACGCGGTATCTACACTATGTACATGGGAATGTCGATCTTTCCTTTAATCTAAGAAATAAAAATATTCCCCAGCTACGTAAGAAAGTCGTGATTTGAACACCGACGTATTTTCTTCGTGCTAACTGATGTTTTATAAGGTTATCGTTTCATGTTTTCGTGTTACTACTTTTTTCATCTGCATTGCAGAACTGTCGCTTTCTGGAAAGGAAATAGCGGAAAAGGAAATTTGCGTAATTTTGTTGTACGTTGAAGTAGCGACTGACGGTTCAATGTGCATACTGCCTTTTAGAGTTCGTTGCAGTCTTCATAAAATAACGTTTCTGTGTGAATATCTGTGTGGATCATGCTTTAAGGTTTTCAGCTATAAAGCTTCATGCAATATCTTAAGGATTTACCGTATCTCGAGCTAACCTTAAAAGAAATTCCCTGGGATATAAGTAAAGAATAAAATGTTTATCAGAAAACAGTACCTAAGTTGAAGCGCTTAAAAATTGTACGTGAAATGCTAAAGGTTATGAAACGTCGCCGCGCTAAGATATAAAGCAATTCAAAGCTTTCCCGTGTGACGCAGTAGTCTAAACCCATTATCAAACTTCCGTATATGTTCCACACTTGAAGCCTCGCAAGAGTAAACAAAAGACGTCTATAAACGTAAACAAAGACTCTCATAATGTGAGTAATTTCATGAATTTTCCATTAATTCAATAGTATAATTGGAAAAGTTTGACCGCAAAACGAGGGGTGGCCACAGGAAGAACTATAAAATTGCAGTTAACGGAAGCTGAACGACTTCTCAATACCATTATTCTGAAATACGATCTAATTGAGTGGCCTGGCCCTGCCCTTCGGAGACAATAATGGGACTAGGTCCCCAAGCTAAATTGCCCCGTAGTGATTGCTAATTTACTTATTACAAACGATCTTCTCTTTAATTAACCGTTCATTGGGCGAAAGTAAAAGTAAGTCGACTTTATTCTAATTGTACGAAGTGGAGGTTTATTAGTGCCATAATTAAAGCTGAAATGGATGAATTTGCTCAAGTTTACGTAAGAGATTCGGGTATATAGGAATGGATGGAGGTATTTCTTTTGTACGTTGAAGAAACAGGGGAGATTTACCAACCGTAAGAAAAACATTGTTATTTTATAACATTTTCTTACACTCGTCTCTCGACTAAGGGCGGTGATACCTACAGAGGAGGGAAAGACTAAAAGGTGTGTTTTATTCAGACTAATCGTTAAATACAGACTTAGTGCATTTTGAATGGTTCTAATTTTATAGTTTTCAGTTAGATATACTACGCTACACGTGCAATTGCTAATACCTCTAGTACAATTAAAATATGCCCTTAAAAACTCAATTGTTGGTGTTGGTGTTTGACGTCCAGCACTCTGAGTTGGTGACTCTTTCGGCATGAGAATGATTGACGGCATAAAATGTGTATTTATGTTTTATTCTTTTTTGTTGTTTATGCTGTCATTTCTGACGGGGAAGAATGGAAGAGAAGGACATATTGCGCCGACTTCACATAAACTTGGGAACAGGGCAGGAAGATGATGATGATGCTGTCATTGAATCCTAGGGGGCCATCCATAAATTACGTCACACGAATAGCATGATTTTTTGATCCCTCCCCCGTCCTTGCCACAGCTGATCACATTTGTGAGACCTACCTAGTGTGATGTCACATATTCTGCGATTGTACATTTATTTATGAAATTAAAACAGCAGTGTTCCAAAATTATTTTTATTTCCACAACCGCCGTGAGCCCTAATTTTACCCGATTTATAATAGCCATACCACCCATTGTGCTATACAATAAACTAATCAAATCATATGAAGTGGTTTCCATACCCTGAGACAACTCTCCCTCATAAACCTTGTCATGTCATGCAGACAGAGTTGCAACTATTTTTATGTTATTCTTTAGTAAGTATGTAGTTTAAATTTAGTGTTGTAATACTTAGATATAAAATATTATATTTTGAAAAAATGTGATGTCACAAAATTTGGGACCCCTCCCCACCCCTTGTCACACAATGTCACACTTCGTCGACCCCCTCCCTCCTCCTTAACGTGTGACGTAATTTATGGATGGCCCCTATGCTGAATAAAACTTAATTTCTATGTTTCAATTCAAAATTAAATTTATAAATGAAAATAATGTATATCGCTATTGTAACTAGTTTGAGCACATTATTGACTTTATCCACACAATATCAACATTGTTGATGCAGTTAATTTATGGTTTAATTTAAAACCGTCTGTGTATTGTCAGCATTACACTTTTATAGAACTTTGGCAACAAAGAAAACACAGTAAACAACTTAAAGTCGACCTTTACTTACCTTACATTTTGTTTAAGAAGCGGTCCTTTTCAAGTTATTACCCCAACCAAAGAGCATAAGTAAGTAGAACATTAAAGAAGTAGAGACGGAAAAATAAATTATAGTTTTTATTAAAATAATGCCATTAGCCTAAGCGATTGTTTAAGTTGGTTCATAAATATGAAAAAAAAACGAATAAATTTTTTGATTCCTATTGAGGAATTAGAGCTTTCGAACTTTACAATAAATACCTCTAGATGTAGCCATGATTACAGTAGGAACTGTGGAAGTGAAAAGCATAATATATACAAAATTATTAAGAAAACTGAAACAAAGCATCTTCATCTGCATCTTCTGTTTCATATGACGTGTAATTTTTTAGCTTGGCGAACTTTTTATTGTTAGCCAACTCACTGTCACAGAACGTTGGTTTCCCCATATTCTTGTATTTATGAAAAATAGACTCCATTAGTTAAGTATTTAGTGTATATTGTATGCTCTACAATGGGAGGATGCAGTAATTTAGCCTATTGCTGTCTCATGAGCGGCCACGCGGTGAGTCTACCTAGAGGTATATAATTTAAGTTTCAAACAGTTTTAAATACATGATTACTTAAGTATTTTCTCGTCTTTGTTTTCGTCGGGTTGTACTATGTATAACTGGTTGGTTTGTTCTTATGTAGTTCCTTCATTAATGTGATAGCGAATCATGATTTTATATAAGAAGATTTTATGTTGACTGCCTTATTGGTTTAGTGGTCGCAAGTGCGACTGTTGAGCATGGGGTCTAGGGTTCGATCCCCAGGTTGGGCAAAGTGTTAGAATAGAATAGAATATACTTTATTGTACACCAAAATTGTAACACAGCTCTTATACAATAACAAACATTAAAGGGTACAATGGCGGTCTTATCGCTGATAGCGATATCTACCAGACAACCTTTGGATGAACAGGAAGTCAATGAATAAGATAGAGGGGGTAGTCCATGGTGTACTGCTGCAAAATATATACTACACACCATTACACCAGTGTTATTGGGTTTTCCCATTAGGAATTTCTCAGTAGCAGCCCGGAGTCTGGATTTGTGCCCGGTCAATGCCAATAGACTCGCTCCCTATTACATAGACCTTAAACATAGCTGACGAAACGAGGGTGTACTAAAACACCTCTGCCGAACCCTTCGGGGACCACAAGGCGTGATTTTATGTTTTTCAAAGTTTTGTTTAACCAGTAGTCAAATGTTTTTGTAAGGTTAATGGTCTATCTCAGGCGGAGATCGCGCCGAATACTTCGGTACACGAACAGATAGCTATCGTCTACATCATTCTATAATTATTATTTCCAAAACCAAAGTTCTCGTCACGAGTAGTTTGTTCGGGCTTATTTTATAACATACTAACAACGTCCATGGATTGATTGATCATCAGGAAAATAATTACATAAAAACTTCTAAATGTTTTGTGTGTTAATTTATCCAATGGACGCCAAAGTAAAACTGTGCAAAGCCGGGTGGCATGCTATTGTAACTGCCCGTTCGCACAGCGGATCCGTTTTTAACGGATCCGTCGGTACTGGATGTGTTGTTCACGATTGTACCGACGGATCAGTCAAATAAATAGCAGCTGCGTCGCATCTGGCAGGATACGATAAAAATAACGGATCGTGTGTGAACGCACCCATACTTCTTCATGCATCATCATGTACGAACCCGTTTTTTATACTGTATCTAATTTTTGATGACAAAACTAAACGTGTAAAAATGTCGGACCTGTATTTATTTTACTGGATTCGGAATACTGTCGTGTATGTGAACTTGCTTATACAACTACAGGCGCCATCACCGAAATAAAAACGGATACGCTAAAACGGGTCCTGTAAACAGTTTCTGTGTGAACTAGTTGTAAGTTGTGTAAATATGCAGTCTTATTTGTATCGGTATTCGTATAATTGTTCCGTAATACTAAAGCTAAAGTTGGTTTGTGGTTGGACAGACCACAGTTCTGCCTTTGTTTTGCAATTGTTGAGCGTTTGTTCTAATGGATGAACCGATCGCGCGCAATGGTTTTTGTCAAACCGATTCGCACTTAGTCAAATATTGGAAGTCGCCGAAAATATTTTAGATGTAAGAAGTACTCTTTAAATAGTCTAAATACACCGTAATTTTCCAAGAAAATTGTAATGTAGGTCTTCTTCTTCCTAAGCTTTTCCCAACTTTATCTCTTAAGAAACAGGCTACACATAGTTTAAGGAACAGACTCTATATAGGTATAATTGTGCTTATGGTGTGACAAAAATGGTGTGTAAAATTTATAATTTACAATGTATACAGTGCAATGTGTTATTGTTTTATGAAATAAATATTTTTATTTATTATTATTTATTACTATATTGGGGTCAGCTTCCAGTTAACCAGATACGGCTGAATACCAGTATTTAACATAGACCGACTGCTATCAGACCTCCGTAACCCAATTATTGGGTAATGCTCATATTCTAAGGTTATACCGGTTGTCAGACTTTCGGGCTTCTGCCTACCCGTAACGACTGTCATAGGTATTCTTATGACACCCGGGACCGACGGTTTAACCTCGCAAATCGTATGTTCGGCTTGGTTGCTAATGAGCCACGGACCTCCCCCACGAGCTAAAATAATGGTAATTAATGTAAAGTACTTTATAATTAATAAGACATAGGTAGTCTGAAAACGTTAAACCGTAGTTAGATGATAATAAAAGTATGGGATTGACTTAAATGAGAATTCAGTAAGTATACACAAAGTGAATTTTATTTTAGGGTTCTATTTTTAGAATTTTTCTTGCACTTAACTTAAATAAAATTTATAGCTAAAAGATTTTAGAAAAACTTTTGGTAGACATAAAAATAAGACAAGTCTTATTTATTGATTTAATTAAGATACACAACGCACCACCCGTCCCATTAAAGAAGACGTTACTCTCTGCATCTGCAGTTTTTGTAATAAATCGCTCTTAACGGTTCAATTTAATGGAAGCTCGACAGGATTGTCTTCGCCGTAAATCTGTGTCGGCGAGGCTCTGAGACCGCACCGGGTCTTTTGTCACTTGTCCACAAGCGTCTTCTACTCCACCGCCTTTGTGACGACAGGGAACCCAGTAGTTCAGTCTTTATGCGGCCTTGAGGTAATATGGCAAAATGTTATACATCTATACACGTAGAACCCGTCGGACAAACCTACCGATTTTGTTGGTTTACATTTCATTGTATAATTGAATGATTCCTTTTGTATGACGTCATTTGGCAGGTGTGCTATTTCGACAAAATTATAGCAATGTATTTTACCATCCTAAAAGGTCATGCCATATTTTATGGATGCAAAATTTAAAATATGTATAGTCTTAACCTTTTAAAATTAGTCTGTAAATTATTTAAAAAAATATATAATAATTGGATTTACAGATCCATCAGGTCTGGATCCAGTAACTGGATTGACATTGGACGAACGTTCTATTCATATCCATACTGGATTTAAACGAGTTTACAATAGCCCAATGTCAATCTTGCGCTGGATTTCAGCGACGCGGAATCCAGCTATCGAAACCAGCTAGGATCAATGTAAGTCCTACTTTAAAGACGCGAAAAAAAATTTACAGGCCAGTAAATCATCAAATGAAAAAGATTAGAATTGACACAGATGCCAAACAGAAGATTTTGTAAAGAAATATATTTGCATTAAAATCATTCTACATTCTATACCATCGTAATCTTTCCATCCTAAAGTTCCTGCATTTGGTTTCAAGCGGTGCCGATTTACATAGTATTGGAACCGCTTACACTTCTTCGCCGCGAACTGAGAGCATAAAAACAAGTTTCTACCAAAGTTAGACTACTGTTCCCAATGTTTTATGTAAAGACAATGCGCCGTACAAAATGTTCGTTAATCACTCGGAATAGCGATCGAAGTTCCTTTAAATACAGCATGAACTGGATTTAGAATGAATTTATTGTTTATTCAAATTTCTAAGCTTTTAAACCCATTATTGCTTAATAGTAGAGCCTTTGAAAAATTAAGACAATTAGGCTTAACTTGTAAGTGAAAAGTGGTTATATTTCTTTGAAATTGCTTTTCAGTTAATGTGTCTAGTAAGTTTTATATTTTTATGAAGATTATTTTGATAAGCCAATATTAATTGGTTTTAGTTTTAAGTCTGATTTTATTTTATTAATTCTTCAAAACATCACGCTTGTTTTCGTTAAAGATATTAGCAGAGATGAACTGTTACAACTGTCGAATAATTCAAATCCTTACAGACTATTAAATAGTAGTACAAGTCCTTGTGAAAAAGTTCATCTAGTAAGTACTACTACCATACTTATTTCTGCCGCAAGCGGTATTGTTGTGTTCCGATTTGAAGGGTATTAGGTGACGGTAAAATTACAAGGACAAGGGGCTTCACAACTTTGACTCTAAGGTTGACAACGCATCAGCATTCCTCTTGGGGTTGTAGGTGCTCATGGTAGGTGGAAACTACTTACCATCAGGTAGGCCATCGACCTGAGTACTAAAATCTTTACATAGTATAAAACAAAATCGCTCCCGCTGTCTGTACGCTTAGATCTTTTAAACTACGCAACGGATTTTAATGCAGTTTTCAGCAATAGATTCAAGAGGAAGGTTTATATGCACATTAGTATCTACATTGCACATGTGCGAAGCCGGGGCGGGTTGCTAGTTATAACATAAATAGAGGTGGTTAAAATTAAGTGCATTTTAATAAAATAATAAATCCACCTGGACCTACCGTATAATAAATATTTATCGATAAAAATCACCTACCACGTCCAATAGATATTTTTCGCAATCAAACATATTTTGTCGGTGATCGCGTGGTGTTTTCAGTCACTCAGACGGCAGGGTTGTCAATTTGGATAATGTACATACCTTCAATGAAGTTTTTTAGACTGGAATCGCAGAAGAGCCTATGTTACAATGAATACTATGAAACAGTGGTCTATTATGGAACAGACCGCTCTTGAATATAAACAAAAATTAACCATTGATTAATTGGTCGTTAGCGCTTTGTCGGTCAGGGCTAGGGTGCGTATGGTGTATTACCTGGTTGAAAATAAAAGTATTGATTACTAGCTGTGTCCTCACAGGTCCGCCCGCGTAAGAAGTTTTATCCAGTAATAAATATAGCCTATGTTACTCAGTGATAATGTAGCTTTCTAACGGCAAAATATTTTTTTAAATCGGTCCAGTAGCTTTTAAGTTTATTCGTTACATACAAAAATACAAATCTTTCCTCTTTATAATATTAGTATAGATTAGAACCGCTTAAATGTCATTAAAGCCAAACTTGACCAATTAGAACGAGTAGGAATGTGACGTAAAGCTAGATGATTTTATTCAAAGTTCAATCTCACGTTCCCTTAGCGATAATTCCAACAAAATATTTAACTGAAATTGTTTGAAAATATATTTTAAAATTCTTTTACAAACTCAGCGAATATAACTCTAGACGTAAGGATGTGTAATCTGTGACCCGCAATTTGCACTTAAATTACAATTTTTCGGGTATACGAGTTTCTATACGGGCAAAAGTATGAGCGTAGTTGAGAAAAGGATAAATACTTTTTTAAAGCTTTTTGATTACAGTAACGTCAAAGTAGTTTTTTAGATTTATTTATCATTAAACTTTATTTTTGTATAAGAGCTCTTTTGAGAAGAAAGTTATTAAGCTTTAAATAAAATTACAAGTTATATAACTGTATTATATGATATTGTTATTGGTAAGGTACGCCGACAGCGGACTTCTCCATTTAAACTTGTGCTCAATTGTAAAAGTATCGGCATTGTAATATTTTTGCGATTCAAACTTTGGGAGATATGAATTACTTTATTCTTTTTATGGCTGGCTTGGTCTATGAAATTTTGATTAACCATCTGCAGTAGTAATAAGCATAGGAACGCGAAATTACCAAAAACACTTTTCAAATTTAGTGACTCATTTTGAAGTTATGGTGAGTCTATGGTTTGCTTACTCGCGGTGATTTTTTCGAACTTTCAAAGCAGGTAA
This sequence comes from Amphipyra berbera, assembly GCA_910594945.2. Lineage (NCBI taxonomy): Eukaryota > Metazoa > Arthropoda > Insecta > Lepidoptera > Noctuidae > Amphipyra > Amphipyra berbera. The sequence goes on from OU343125.1 coordinate 12,979,206, forward strand.
GTTTTTGACCAAATTCACTTATAGCTCTCTATTTTCAGTAACATCTTCCTCAAACAATAAACGAATAGCACTTTTTTTATTGTCAACAAGGTTTCGCCAACCCTATCCTCAAGGCATGCGCGAAATTCGTTAATCAGTGCCGCCGAAGCCCGCCGAACGCCAATCAGAGCGCGCCCTCAATGCTGCTTGTCCACGCTGTCGTTTTTTCCAACATCCCTTTTGTAACACGCGTATTGTCATCCCTATACATTGCCGGTCCCCGTGATACCGGATGAGTAGTATTTTATTTGGGTAATACCAGCTATCTGAGTTTTGCAGTAGCTGTATTGTTATGGGTTTCAGTATATGTATTTATTTGAAGCATTAAGTAATCTTTATAAATATTAACTGCCTCGTTGATCTAGTGGTGGCAAGTGCGACTGCTGATCATGAGGTCCTGGGTTCGATTTCCAGGTCGGGCAAAGTGTTATTGGGTTTATCGTGTGGAATTCCTTAGTAGCAGCCCGGAGTTTGGATTTGTGCCTGGTTGATGGCAATAGGCTCGTGATATGGGACTTAAACATAAAGGCGAAATGAGGGTGTTACTATAATACATGTCTGCCCAACCCTTCGGGGAATACAGTCGTGATGTTATGTATACATATTTTCGGGTTTATAAAAGGTGATTTGAAATAACTGGCGAATCTTCACAGGGTTACTAGGTATTAATAGAACACATTCAAATAAAAAAAACCTTAACTTTAGATAATTAGAAAACAAGATACCTAACTAATAAAGTAGCGAAGAGCTTGCACGTAGGTAGTAAGTTAAATAAGTTAAGTTGGAGCACGAACTATTAAACATCATGAACTAATTCTTACATTACAAAACATTTTTTAAGGCTGAGCATCCACCAGAGCTGTGCTAAGCTGCGTGGCGAGGAATGTGTATTGTAAGCACCAATAGAATCACTTCACTTACCTAGCTTCGCTCTGCGCAGCTCTGGTGGATATGGGCTTAGCGGAGCGAGGTTTTTGTTCATACAAAACAAGCGAGAAATGCGAGCGAGGGATATGTTGCGAGGAATGTGTTGCGAGGAATGTGTTGCGACGAATATGTTGCGAGGAATGTGTTGCGATGAATGTGTTATGAGTAATGTGTACCGCTCCCGCCACACCACCCTCATATTCGAAAAGAGTCCACTACCTATCCTAGTACCGCTCATTTATGCATTACACATTACTCATTCCTCGCACGGCTCTGGTGGATGTTCAACCTTAAGGATGGTTTTCGAGCAAAGACATGTAAACTATAGTGTATATTTACCATACCAGATTTACAAAAAAAAACTTGACTTGGTTGCGTTTGGCCCTAGTCTTACCTGATGGTAAGCGCAGACAGGGTCTAAGATGAAGCACAAGAATCCAAGGAACCGAGATATAGAGGGAATCCCCTACACCCCTCTGGCTTTCTAGTAAACTGCTTGGCGCCGGACTTTAATGTGAGGGTGGTAGCTAGCCAGGCGGACGTGTAGAACATACCACCAAGCGTAATGGGTTTTGTTGAATCTTACAACACGCGTCTATTCCCAGCGTGCGGCGAGAAATAATACTAATAACTACCGAACCTAACACTATAAGCGAGATTAGAATTAGTTCTAAACCGCTGATAGCGTTAGGTTAAGTATATACATAGATTATGCATCTCAAACCGACGTTAGCGACGCTAGCTTCAGTTTGGGCTTCATAATCTATGTTTTAAGCTAATACTGAATATTGTTCAATACTAAGATAAGAATTACTACGCTAGGACCGAACATTCAAATTATCTGAACCACAAATTACAAACATATCTGTGTGCTAGAATTACTAAAATTATAATTTAAATGAACAATGTAATCATAAAAGGTATTTCTATCCTTTATCTTGTGGGCGTATTTATCTTTATAATAACGCATTTAATAAGGGGAATAGTTTTGTTTGTTAACTAGGGCTTCAAACAACAAACAGTTTTAAACCTAGCTTATCAACAGAGCTTCTAAAGTTCCACTGAATATGAGCATTTCGTATCTCGCTACGACACACGATCCTAGATATCATTATAGTTAAGTCGAAGGATACAACTGGGATTTGTAAATGATTTGAATAGGAGTTTTATGGCCAAATACTAAAACGCTACTCGGTTTTAAGTTGCTGTTAATTTGGTGCTATCACTTATCCGTAAAATAAAGTAAAGAAGGGCTCGTGGATAATTAAATTACCAACTGCGCGGATCATAAGATTTGTAAGGTTAAGCTGCGCTTGCCGCGGATATTTTGTGGATACACTCGTTCGTTCGTTACACTTCGAGATCCGTCCGTGCCTCGGAGAGCACGTTAAATCGTCGGTCCCGGGTGTCATACGAATATCTATGGCAGTCGTTACGGGAAGTCAGAAGCCCGATAGTCTGACATCCGGTCTAACCTTAGAATATCGACATTGCCCAGTAACTGGGTTGCGGAGATCTGATAGCAGTCGCTCCGTGTAAAATATTAATCCCATCAAAAACATAAATGTGAAAATGGGAGCCAAGTTCAATAATAAGAATATGCGTGGTTGTCGACTTCGCCGACAAAAGAATTGAGATCTAAATGGGTGCCAAGTTCTGTAGATAATCCTGAAATTTATTTACACAAAGCAGATAACTTAGGATAAATTGAAGCTGAAGTTTGACTTGGCTAGTTTTTACCAGCAAACCAAATTTTTTGAAGAGTAAGATAATTATGTTGACCTTATAATATAAAAACAGTAACTTGCATAATATAACATAAAGAAGATAAGTTGATTAGCCAAATATAAGATAACTCGTATGTGAAAACTAGCCAAGTCAAATCTTGAGCTTCAATTCAGCCGCATCTGGTTAGACTGGAAGCTGACCCCAACACAGTTGGGAATAGGCTAGGCAGAATGAACTGTCACTTACCCTTAAAGTGACAGTGACAGCATGAGACTTAACGGTAACTTAAAATTGTTTAGAGTTTGAGTATTTAGCCATTACCTAGATTTTGAAATTTCAAAATAAGTAAAATGTACATTTTCAACCGCAACGTCTGGTAAATGACGTACTTAGTATCGTCACTCGTGGAGGCTCTTTTATTGCACCCAATTTATTAATGTTGCCTTTATTAATTACTAGCGACCCGCCCCGGCTTCGCACGGGTGCAATGAAGATACTAATGTGGGGCATATAAACCTTCCTCTTGCATCACTCTATCTATTGCCGAAAACTGCATTAAAATGCGTTGCATAGTTTAAAAGATTCAAGCGTACAGACAGCGGGGGCGACTTTGTTATACTATGCAAAGGGAAGATGTGTGCACAGTAAAGAATATTCTATCTGTCTCTTTCTAGTTTTGACCGTAAATGGCATCAAATTAACTTCCTAAAACATTTCGATATTTCAAATTCTAGAACAATCCTGGCGTTAAAAATAAATTAAAAAGTTTAAGAGCTGTCAAAAACAGTTGAAATACATGCCAGCCGCAACATTTTCTGGTTGAATTTCGCCCACCGCAATCGCATTTGATTGGTTATCCCGAATAATGCGGAAAGCTTTCGACAATTAATTTTATTATCAAAATGTTACTACGTGCATTTAATCCAATTTGAGAGCATATTATAAGTTTAATTACTTTTGATATATCATCCATAGATATTCAATTAGGCCACAATTAGACTATCATATATTTATCATACAAATAATTATGATTTTATATCTGTCAAATTCTATGATCATAGTTAAATGATGCTGTTCTTTATTTTTACATATTACACTTATGATCATATAAACATCATATTACTTAATTAAGATGAGTAACGATTTAGCAGTGTTTGTCATTTTGAAGCCATTTTTGAGGTGAGACAGATATGATTATATTTGTATGCTTGCTGTCAAATACGATCCCTTAACTATGATCATAGACAACAGGAATAATATGTATTTATTATACCGTCACAGGTTCTTGTTATAAAAATTAGTCATACATCTCTGATTATATTTCTATGATAGTCTAATATGGCTCTTATGAATATTACATTAAGACACAATAATGGAAGCAGCTAATACAAAATATTTCTCTTTTCTGTTAGATTAGTGAGGAAGTTATCGCAGACTGGCGATTCCCCTAAGGCTTCATTCGCGTGGTTATATACCCTAGGATAAAAAGGTCTGTTTCTTTTTCTTTTAATACAAGTATAATAAAGTATATCTGTTTATGAGGTGATCGGTCCGTTTTTAGTGTTTTGTACCGAAAGGGTCCGAAATTCCGAATGGAACCCTATAGCTGTGGCAACGCTGTCCGTTCGTCCATCAGAAAAATACGCCATTACGGACAATGTTAAATTATACCACAAATATTGGTCACATCCTGTACTTAAACAAAAAATGTTAATAATAGTAAAATATTTAAAAGTAAACAAGTTAAGCTGCACTTGCGCGGTCAGTCCGTGGATGGGTGACTATTCGTTACACCTCGAGACCCCACCGTGTCTCGGAGAGCACGTTAAACCGTCGGACACGGGTGGCATACGAATATTTCTGACAATCGTTACGGGTAGTCAGAACCCCAAAAGTCTGACAACCGGTCTAATCTTAGGATATCGGCATTGCCCTGTAACTGGGTTGCGGAGGACTGATGGCAGTTGCACCGTGTAAAATACTGGTATTCAAACGCATCTGGTTAGACTGGAAGTTGACCCCAACACAATTGGGAAAATGGGAAGGAGATTCTTGGTCGATGCGCGAATCCACCTCGCACTTCGGTTTTATTTATGATTATTTATTATGTCCTTTACTCTCTGTTCTATTATTAGATTCACGTGTTTTAAACTTACAAGTGTCTACCTGACCTGAGAGGTTAGTTTCAAGCACTTTCGAGTCGTAAAGCGAAACAGCTTTCGTAATTAAAAGATCTCAGAATATTACCACCAAACTTAGTTTCAAAACTTGTTTATATTCTTCGAGTTTCAAAGATTTTCTAATTCATAAAATATGTAACGCTTTCAGTTTCAAAAAACATTTTCCCGTCAGAACATTTCTGATAAATGCTAATCTCTATAAGTGAACAAGGACTCTTTTGTGACCACTTTCAATAAATTATCGGAAAAATACGATCATAAAACAAAAGAGTAGTAAAACAGTATCTAATGGAGCGGGGTTTAATCCTATTGGGGCTGTTCGAGATATGGCTGCGACGAATAATGGATTGGCCGATCTCCGGCAAAAACTGGTGAAACTTCAATACGTAATATTTGTTGCCATACTGGTTGGGGAATAAAAGAAAAACAGGTCTGACTTTTTATTGGGTATTACGTTTTTACGACTTGTATTGTGGTGCTTCAATGCCTAATTTGTTTAGTTATACCATGAATTATACTGAACATCTCTGTTCCGCTTAGGCCTCATTCACACGAGCGCTTTTTCAGTATACGTTCAAAAGAGAACTAAAGACCAGCCGCGTTAAAAAAGGGTGTTGGTACATGAGAACACATATGACTAACCACGCGTGAGAGCGAGCAAATAACTGTCTCGTTGGTCTAGTGGTGGCAAGCGCGACTGCCAATCGTGAGGTCCTGGGTTTGATCCCCAGGTCGGGCAAAGTGTTATTGGGTTTTTCCATGTGAAATTCCTCAGTAGCGGTCCGGAGATTGGCTTCAACCCTTCGGGGGATACAGGAGTGATGTTATGTTATGTGAGAGCGAATAGCGTAAAAAGCGTAAATAAGGCCTTATTGCTACAAATACACTCGAAAGCAACGAGGGCCCGAGTCACCAACATAAACCTTAATATCTCGGAAAACATTGTTTAACATTGTTTTGTTTATGTTGGTGGCCCAGATTCATTGCTCCAGAGTGTAGATCACTGATACCTTACACCGTCGTCTTGTTCGGCTCTGAATTTGTCCTGAAGATACTTTATCAATGTTTACAGGACAATCTAACCCTACCCCCACACGTTAACTGGCCAAACTCAATAAGTTACGTCTTACCATCTTCTTTGAACTCGCTTACTATGTATTGTATTGCTATATTACTATTTGCTGTGATCTTTTGTGTAGGAATAAGGGTATACCTATAGTTAGTTTTTGGCTGGTCTAAGTAAGAAGGTTGAATCTTCGTATTTTCGTATGGTTAGTGACTAGCCTGGTGTCAGAGTTTATGCCGCCCATGGGCCTCTGACTTGGCTTAACATTCCGTCGAGAAATATCTCTCAGGCATGCCTGTTTCCTTACGACGTTTTCCTTCACCGTTTTTAAGTAAGTGATAACTATACAATACGCACATGAATCCGAAAAGTCAGAGGTACGTGCCTTGGGTTTGAATTTGAAACCTATGACTTGGCAGTCCGATGGTCACACCACTAGGATATCACTGCTATAGAAGGTTGAATTACATGTTGTTACTGGATCGAAGTGTTTTCAAACATATTTCTTTGAGAAGTAAACACGGGTACTAAATCGAGTGTCTTGTATAGTGATGTATGCTTGTTGTATTGTTTGATGGTTGCGCATGACCGAAGTGACGGGTTGCGGTAGCCATGCATAGTGGAAGCTGGTGTGTTTGTCTTGTTCTCACAGTTGACCAAGAACATTTAATATGACGAAGTTCTCTCCAACTTAGTGTAAGTTTACCTACTATAGCTATAGAATTATTCTTAAACCATACATGGATAATAATCCTTTGGCTGGTTGTATTTAGTTGAAATATGAATAAAAAAATTAAATACAGGGTGTAACTGAAATCATGTAATTCCTTCAAACCTCGTGATGAACTTGCTGACATAGATTAATCCTGCACAGAATACTTTTGGATTCAATAAAAAAATATCTACAAGAGGTAAACATGTGTTCTTAACGTGAGGCATTCTAGCGCCCCGAGCGAATTGTGCGGCTATCGGTCGCAGCGTAGTCATTTAACTCGGAGCGTTAAAATGCCTCACGTTAAGAACACATGTCTATTTCTTGTATTTTTGTATTGAATCCGAAGTGCAGCAATCCCGTGCAGGGTGTATGTATGTCAGTAGTACATCACGAGGTTTGAAGGAATTACATGATTTTGTTAACTCCCTCTATAATAGCACGACTGCTGATCGTGAGGTCTTCGGTTCGATTTCCAGGTCGGGCAAAGCGTTATTGGGTTTTTCCGTGTGGAATTCTTCAGTTGCAGCCCGAAGTTTGGATTTGTGCCTAGTAGCAATAGGCTCGGCCTCTTTTACATTGGACTTAAACATAACGGCAAAATGAGGGAGTTACTAATACACCTCTGCCCAACCTTTCGGGGAATACAGTCGTGATGTCATATTATGTTAATTGAAGTTACGCATTCTTTTGTTATTACCAAATTATTCTTACTTATTGATACCTTTACTATAATATGTAACCGAGATTATCACTTCAACTTCCCCTATAAAATTGAAAAAATAACGGTCACACACTAACCCAATATTTTGTTAGTATACAATGTTGTATATGGACATCGTAGTAGCGATAATATGGACAATGTCACAGTTTGCCGGTCGGGGAGGACGGCTCCATTTCAGATAAGGCGGACGGAATAGAAGTAATATCGATATAGTAAGCCAAAAGCCGAATAAATATTTCGGAGGAATATATGTAAACAATTTTAGTTCCGCAAAAAAATATTCCAGGTCGCGATTAAAAATGAATGAAAGAATCGTTCCCTTTTAGTAAAATATTGAAATATTGAATTCCAAAAATAAGAATATATTAGAAAACATTTTTTCTTTTTCTTCTTCCTGCCCTTATTCCACACTAGGTGGGGTCGGCACAACATGGTATTTAATAAATCCATGTTGTTAGAGGTTTTGGCTTATTGTTTTATGACCAGCCGCCTGCCTGACATCAACCCTCCTTGGGAATACTCGTACTCGGAAGCTTTAGAAAGCTTTTCTCTAGGAATAATATTGATAAATGTTATAATATAATACCATAATCATTCTGCTTGCTCCTGTCATGAAATAAAACCTAAACTAAAACATTAACCAACTCCGTAATCGACATAAAAGGTAACAGCTTAAACTGAACAAAAAGCACACTTAATAAAGGAATTTCTATAACACAAAGTTAGTTGGAGTGTTACAGTAGCACTAATACTCGTATTTAAGTTAGGAAGCGTAGAAATATCAAATGTTGAAAACTTTTGGTCGCGGGAAACAGTCCCGCAAATTGCATGTAATTTTGCGCGGTTCCGTGAAAAGGAATTCACTAATGGCCTCGCGGAATCCCTCTATATAAGTACAACACTCAAAACAAGCAATTGCAATCAACTGAATGGCATTATATTATATAATAGGGAATGCGTCGAAACCTGCGACTTTTTTAAGCCTTCATTATAAAGTTTTAATTTATGAGAAGGGAATTTGTCGTACACTTAGAAGTAGGTACACACTTACCCCGGTGGGTTCCCGCATTGTCGTTGCGGGGGGGCTCAGTAGCCGTGGAGTGAATGCCCACGGTGAAGCGAAGAGGAACCCGAGAAGAGGCTGCTCGTCGGGGCTTGGTCCTGGAAGCCTTCGACGTAGCGACCAAGTAGGTTGCGATGTCGCCTGGGTGACATCGCAACTGAGACTGGCCGCGATGTCTTATGGGAGGCATCGCGGCTGAGTGCTGGAGGCCGCGGCGGGAGAGGAGTGCCGGTATTACGGTGCGCCGTTCTCCCTACCTTCCGCGGCATTGACGGGGCCACCATCGTCGGATGGCAGACGTGGTGGGGCCGCAGGGGGAGAGGAGTGTCGGTATGTCGTTGGCCGCTCTCCCTATCCTCTGTGGCTCAAAAGTGGTAGGCGGCGGGGCCACTAACCTGACCCATCGCAGGGGGGCCAAGGATGCCCAGATACGTGGTAGTCGGGCGCCCATGTGCTTGTTTGGTCCCCGGGGTGGTTACGGCGTGCCACGTGTTCTGGTGCGCCGGCGATGTGGGGTGCTCCCCGCGTCTCTCAGGAAGTCGTGGGGTGGGGCTCCACAGGGGAGGGGTCCACGAGCAGTTGGTGGACCAAGACCTGCCGGGGTTGCGGTGCATGCTTAGGCGAATCCCGCGACCCCAGCCTACGGTCAGAAAGAGAATCAGCATGGGTTTTTAGCCGGTAAGAGTCCTGCAGACTCCCTCGCCTACCCCGGGCGAGGGACATCCATGAGTATTTTTACACGATAAAAGAAAAGAAAAAAAAGGTACACACGTACAACGCGTATTTTTTTTTCATAAAATAACCTTGCTATGTATATTAGAAGCGTTTGGTTGTACCTATAAACAAAACGTTTTATTCGACAGCCTTATAAGATACCTAATATAAAATATTTATACCCGATAGAGCATCGATCTCGACACATTTCCATTCGATTTTTTCAGAAAGTTTGAGTTACGATGAGTCATGCATAATTCTTTAAGGTTTAAGAATATTTTATCGGTTCGTTCTGCCTAGCCTTTTCCCAATTATCTTGGAGTCAGCTTCCAGTCTAACTAGATGCGGCTGAATACCAGTATTTTACAAAGAGCGACTGCCATCTGATTTCCGTAACCCAGTTCCAGGGCAATGCCGTTACCCTAAACTTGGACCAGTTGTCAGACTTTCGGTATTCTGACTTCCCCTAACGATTATCATAGGTATTCCCAGGACCGACTGTTCAACGTGCTCTCCGAGGTACGGAGGGTTCTTGATGTGTAACGAATGGTTACCCATCATGGTAATTAGCCACGAGCCCATCCAAGAATATTTTATCGGTATCAGAGCATAATATTACTTTGGACTTCATCGGTCACTCGTCCAAGGGGATGGTGAAATTGACCGAGACGTTACGCATCGGATCAACTCAGGTTGGATGAAATGGCGACAGGTCACAGGGACAACTTGTGACCAACGGATGCCCCTCAAGCTGAAGGGCAAAATCTACAAATCCATTATAAGACCTGTCGTGCTGTACGGATCAGAGTGTTGGGCCGTGAAGAAGACGGATGAAAGAAGATTACACGTAGCGGAGATGAGAATGTTGAGATGGATGTGTGGAGTGACGCGAATGGATAAAGTAAGAAATAAGTATATTAGAGGAAGTTTGAAAGTGGCACCAGTGACAGAAAAGTTGAAAGGAAAGCGTTTGTCTTGGTATGGGCATGTGCTGAGGAGGGATGAAACACATGTGACTAAGAGAGTGATGAATATGAATGTTGATGGATGGAGGGGGAGAGGGAGACCTAAGAAAAGATGGATGGATTGTGTGAGGGAGAATATGAAAGATAAGGGAGTAAATGATAATGAGACGGCTGACAGGGAAGAGTGGAAGAGAAAAACATATTGCGCCGACCCCAAGTAACTTGGGACCAGGGCAGGAGATACTTCATCGGAGTAAAATCAACACTAGACATTACTTAAACAACGGGATTGAAAATGGCGATTGTTTTCGTTATTTGCCCCTCGCTTACGCACGCTTTGTAAGCTTAAGGTAAATAATAAAACCGCCATATCTAAAGTCATTCGTTAAGCGGGTTGTGGGTAGGTACTCTAAAATACAAAAAATTACATTAAAGTAGGGTCATTTTAATAGGCCACATTTGACACTTCATCAAAATACTTATTTGCAACGAACGGCAGCCATATAATATTATAATCTTTTTCAAAGTTAAAAGGCACAATTAGACAACATTTTCAGCTACTAAATATATATTTATTTTAATAACGAAAAAGAAGACAATTTTACGATTTACTTCGACAAACAGACAATAGGCTTACATATGTCAAATTTGGCCTATTAAGATGGCCCTACTTTAGTAGCACATAGTTAATAAAGTACAATTTTTAATTTACCAAATGGTAGGTTTTTCAGTTTGCTTACTAGGTAATGTACGCTGGTGGAGAATAATATAGAATGCATCCGCTCTTTATCACTCCGCGGAAGTTGGAAGTCAAGCCGAGGAACTAGTTACCAAGTTGGCCGTCGTTCGACTAACTAGTAACATGTCACTAAGTAAAGTGTCTTCATGGTTAAGCAGTGAACAATTAATCAACCGCCAAACGGTCGTAAGTGTTTGGTACTTGACGTAAATGTACTTCATGACGTATGGAATCAGAATTGGTGTTCTAGTCTTGATACATAACATAACATCACGCCTGTATTCCCCGAAGGGTTAAGCAGAGGTGTATAGTAACACCCTCAATTCACCGTTATGTTTAAATCCCATGTAATAGGGGGAGAGTCTATTGCCATCAACCGGGCACAAATCCAAACTCCGGGCGCTACTGAGGAATTCCACACGGAAAAACACAATAACATTTTGCCCGACCTGGGGATCGAACCCAGGACCTCACGATCAGCAGTCGATACATTCGACGGTCATTATACGGTCTTGATACATTAAAGATGTATTTGTTATTAAAATTTGGGATTAATGGCCAAATACTTAAACGCTACCTAATTTTAAGTTCTCGTTAAGTCTCGTGCTGTCACTGTCATTTCATCTTTAAGTGACAGTGGCAAGCGGCAACGTGGCAAGCGCGACTGTTGATCGTGAGGCCCTAGGTTTGATCCCCAGGTCGGACAAAGTGTTATTAGGTTTTTCCGTGTGGAATTCCTCAGTAAAAGCCCGGAGTTTGGATTTGTACCTGGTTGATGGCAATAGGCTCGCCCCCTACTACATGGGACTTAAACATAACGACGAAATGAAGGTGTTATTATACAACTCTGCCCAACCCTTCGGGGAATACAAGCGTGATGTTATGTTATTTTAAAATTGAGTAGGGTTATTACTTATTATGTTTTTATAGAAGAATGTTGGAGAATATACAAAAATATTAGGAAATGTTTAATTCTAAATAACAACGCAGATTTGAACCGCAAGGATATGCTTATTTTTCTCTGTAGATTCTAAGACATCGCAGAGCAGTACGGACAACTACGTTTACTAACCATACGATAGAACCTGCGCACTATGCGATATTCCGATCGAACAACAGTTTTCCGATATTAGTGCAGCAATCCTTGAGGGATTCGATTTTGTGTAATGAAAAAAACTGTTTCAACAGTTTACTTTATTATTTTGTAACTAGAACTACAAACTAATTACTAAATTGCTAAGCGTCTGATTGCGTGCTGTTAAGCACGTGTTTTTTGTGTTTAATTACATTAATTCATGCAACGACATTAAATTTTATACAGTGCATAAGATTATAAACGTGTAAAGAGCGCAATCGCAGTGTACAGGTAAATCCATGTTTTCAGCATTATTAATTAAATCCCTTGCTTTGTATCCACGTGGAAATAAAAAAGGACCCATATTACTCATACATGAGAACATAAGAACTGACTAAGAAGCTACTGGGTCGCGAGTAAAGCAATGACACGCTTTATAGGCAGGTTGTGTGAACACTAGAATAACTTGTACATTGGAGCAAAATAAAAAAAACATAACATAATATTTGTAACACTTTAGGGTGGCTTTAGGAGTCAACCTTCAACTAGCATGTGCACATAAAGTTTAGCAGGCGTGTACTTACGGGAGGATAAAGAATAACACTTGTAACGGTACACTGTATATATTTAATTAAGCCTTTGGCCAGACTGCAAACGCGGGCGCGGGGCGGGCGCGGTGCGGCGAGTTCAAACAGAAGAACTTCATTTGAGTGTCCATAGTGGGCACGCGGGCGCGGGAAGTGGCGCGGGCTACTTGGCGCAGGGAGCGCGCGGGTAGCTCACGCCATAGGTCGTTCATACAAGTGGTCGCAATGAGAGCGCGGGCGGCAAGCGACAACCCGCGCGAAAGCGAGGCTCAAACTATTTCGAGCTGACCACGCGCGTTGTTGTGATTGCGTCTTCAAAATTAAATGTTGAAGAATGAATAAGTGCTATTCAAGCACGATCTGCACTGTGGATGTCGAAACATCGTTTTTTAGTAAGAATTTTCCAGTAAAAATAAGTCTTCTTCATCCATATGATATTTTGAAAAATACTGGACACGACAACGCTCAGAACGAAGCCACGCTCCACTGCGGACAGGTAAATCGCGCGCGTTCCCGCACTCGCGCCGCTCCCCGCACCGCGCTGCCAGTCTGGTCAAACACTAAGAATTTACAAAGAGTACAAAGAGAACAACAGGCCGTGGTTCGTACAATGCGAGGAATCCAGGTCTTTTTCAGCAGGTGTGGCACTTAACTGGGTAACTGCAGCGGCGCGAGAGGGCCGATCTGCTGTGTGTCCGACCTTATAAAGGCGTGGACCCCCGCCAGTCAGCCACCACCCGTCACATATTTAAAAACTGTGACGAGTTTCTTCTTAACTTAACATCACGCATGTATGCCTCGAAGGGTTCGGCAGAGGTGAATTGTAACACCCTCATTTTGCCGTTATGTTTAATTCCTATGTAATAGGGGGCCAGCTCATTGCCCTCAACTGGGCACAAATCCAAATCCCGGGGTACTACGAGAATTCCACAACGAAAAACCCAATAACACTTCTTGTATGTAACTGTAAGTGATCTGCATATCGAGTCTGCATCTTAGTTACCTTCAAACTGCAATTGGCAGTTGCAGTTGCGACCAGGATGCGGTCTGTCTGTCTGTGCCCTTACAAATCCATTTTTGATATGAAGTGTGTTGCTGATCGATAGGCGAATATCGATAGCAGTACGATAGTCTATCGATAGTTCAACGATAGTATGACTATCCATTATACTATAGATAATATCACTAGTATCGATAGCTAAGAAGATGGCAATAGTACTGTTAGAGTACAATCGATACTATCGATAGTATTGAAATTCAGAAAAGCAATACTATCGATATTATCAAAGTTCTGAAAAACAATACTATCGATGGTATCGATATTATCGATTGTTTTGGATAATCGATAGTTCGCGAATTTGCAATAGTATTGTTTACAGAATGCAGATATTATAGTCTAATAGTCAATAGTCACAAGATAAAGGATAATTAGTAGAAGTGTATTCCGTGTACTTATTAATTACTTATCGACATTTCAATGTCTTCCGATTCAATAACGATAGGAGATTTTCTTTTTGTACCTGCAAATAAAAAATAAAAAAAACAGCTGGAAGGGGAGCGAACTAGGTGCACGTTCTCTGATCAGACCGGAGAAATGTTGGATAAGGGGCACGTTAAGAGTATCCTAAATAATGAATGTGATGAAAATTAATAAAGCACGAAAGACTTGCCAGGATTGTAGCAGGTGGAAATCCGTGATCTCTGCCTACCCCTACGGGAAACAGGCATGATGGGCTATGTATGTACAATAGGTATTTGTGATCTTACCTCTATCCATATCCACTCCTGACGTAACAGTAAATAATAAGCTTCAAAGACAGGCAAATATAACATGGAGAAAACCATTGTTCATCATTGGTTACTATACTATCGAAATACAAGCCACTATCGATTCTGTATAACTGTCGATATTTTCGATACGATTGATAGTATTATCTTTAGGAGTATTATCGATACTATTGATGCATGTCAATAGTATTGACGTGAATCATGCTATCGATACTATCGATAGTCCTATCGATGGAGTAGCTGATTTTCAATATAAACTATCGATAGTTCGGCAACACTAATATGTATGAAATATGGTTCACTAAATGTGACGTCATAAGTCATTATAATCTCTATTTTGCAGTGATTTACGAAATCCAATTCTAGCAAATATACTTTGGTACGTGTTAAAATTGTGCTCACAATATTCTGTGATAAATCACGATGAATATAATCATTGGGGAATTGATAAATATACGTAGGTACATTATACTTCTATCTAAATTTAAACCAATAACATTCGAGTTCAGTAGAATCACAGAAACTGACGTAAAACACAATCAAACCTTCGAAATCACGAAGTTCGTGATTTGTGTTTTGTTAGCAAGCCAACAGTATCGATGGGGTATCGTGACGAAAATTCAAAGAGCTCATTAGTCCTAAAACAACGTTAACTTGCGACTTGTTTAAACATGGCCGGAGTCAGTGACGTTTGGAGAAACGTGGGTCCCTGGTGACTGCGCTATCGGAGGTACCGATCGAAAGTAATGAGATTTTAAAGTTTTGGGACGTAGGTACTTATATTGTTTGCTCGGGAACATAAAACACACAAACTACTAGATGTCATGCTTGTTATTTGTTAACTTTGTCATATTCGCTTGTGATGGCACGTATCGTCATTAGGATATGCGAAAGTAGTTTTGTTTATAAAACACGTGTAGGTAGAATAATTAAGTGCTCGTTCACACAGTGGATCCGTTTTAACGGATTCGTTGGTATTGGTTGTGTTGTTCACATCTTGACAGTCCCTACTATCGAAACTACAAAATCTCAGTTTTTATTTTATTATGTATGTACACCGATTACGCTGAGATTTATGATCCGATTTACGTGATTCTTCTTTAGTTTGATGCGGAATAGTTGCCATTTGGTCCCATAAAAAAATATTATTTTATAACCTTTAAGATAACATAATTTCACACATTTTAAGCAGATAAAATAAAAACTGAGATTTTGTAGTTTCGATAGTATACGTAGGGACCGTTGATCTGTTCCGACAGATCAGTTAAACAAATGGCAGCTGCGTCGCATCTGGCAAGTAGGATACGATAAAAAAATGGATAGTGCGTGAAGGACTCCTTCATACATCTTCACGTACGGATCCGTTATTTTATACTGTTCCGTCATCCACTTTTTGATGATAAAACGGGACATGTAAAAATGTCGGACCAGTATTTTTTATTGGGTTCGGAATACTGTCGTGTATGTGAACTCGCTCATACAACTACAGGAGCCATCAACAAAATAATAACGGATCCGCTAAAACGGGCCCGGTAAACAGTTTCTGTGTGAACTAGCTGTTAATTGGTAGTTTCAGTTATAGCCATGTGGTTGGTAGCAAGGAATAGGTCAGCCCATAATATAGAACATTTAAAAATCAAAGGAACTGCATTCCAACTCTCTATTACATAATCAGATTATTACTGTCCCACTGCTGGACATGGGCCTCTTCATATAAAGAGAAGGGTTGAGCCTTTAATCCACCACGCTTGCCTGGTGCCAGTTGGCGGACTACACATACCATCGAGAACTTTTTAGAGCCCGCTCAGGTGTGTAGGTTTCCTCACGATGTTTTTCTTCATCGTTAAGAGGAAACGCGGGCTGCAAAATATTTCCAGAATAGGCTTTTAAGCGATCTATTTCCGTCCCACCCCTCCCGCAAACCTTCCCAATTGAGCGCGAAAGAGACAATTGCATCTCGGACTGATTTCTCCTGTGCAGTATTAGCGAAATCGCACTTTCGTATTTCCCTATTTCCTTCTTCAAATCTGGACCGATTTCAATATATTTTTCTGTAATAATTTAAGAAAGACTTTGGTTATGTCTATATGTTTTTCTTTTATTTTTTATATTGGTCAAATTTGTTTGCCAGATGTCTGAAAACGGTGGTAAAACCAGTCGATTTTTGTAAAATTAAAGCGTTTCTAGTTCCTTTAATAATTAATTTATTGACAAAAGCAAGACATAGGGACATAGTGGTGGTAGATATACCATATGGTAAAAATATTTGCTTTAGTGACATTATCCAAGGAGGAAACTGAGGAATACGTTTGTATGGACTAAATGCCGACCGCAAATACCGACGCTAGTGTGAATTTGAAAAGTCAGAGGTGCGGGCTGGGTTCCTTCTGAGACTCTCTGGCGTGGAAGGCGAGCGCTCAACCGCTAGGCTATCAGAACTCCCTATTAAATGGACATAAATAGTTATCAGCTAATTGCCAATCATTTGTCATTTATGTAATGGCAAGATTATTATTTTATGTCGTCTTACTACCACTTAGATTAGGAGATGTAGTGACGTATTTCGAACCAGGAATCATACGTTCCCATATAAGCTGGAAAAAATATTTACGCAACATTTATTTACCGCAACCGTAGATTTTTTTGTGCGAATTGGTGTGGTTTCCATATATTTTACACACTTAAAACTAACCACATAAATAATTTAGGTTATCATTATGAGTCAGTATAAAAATTTTGCTAAACAAAAAATTTGAAGCGTTTTTAAATTAAAATGAAGACAGCATAATTTTATAAGTGAATTTTCACTTTGATGTGACGTCACTTGTATTACAAAGCGAAGGAAAAGTGGGGAGACTCAAAGTGTTCCTATTTTTATCCATTACTGCTTTGATAATATTGTTGTAGGGCTGTAATATTTCACATTAGTTTTATTGAAAAATATTAGATAAAGTTTCATATAAACTTTTTCATGAGATGATACAATAAAACATATTTATTATCATTATAATCTATACTAATATTATAAAGCTGAAGAGTTTGATTGTTTGTTTGTTTGTTTGAACGCGCTAATCTCAGGAACTACAGGATGGAATTTAAAAAAAAAAATGTTTTGGATAGTCCATTTATCGAGAAAGGTTATAGGCTATATAACATCACGCTACGGCCAATAGCAGCGGAGCATAAATGAAAAATGTCCACCCGTGCGAAGCCGGGACGGGCCACTAGTTAGTTTATATAATTGTTTTTCAACTATATTTATTGTGTTTTTCAAGTTATTGTGAGGAGAGATGTTTATTGATCAGACTGACTTGCATTGATCTTGTGGTCGCATGCGCGACTGCTGAGCATGGGGTCCTGGGTTTGATCCCCAGGTCGGTCAAACTGTTATTGGGTTTTAATATTAGAAATTTCTCAGTAGCAGCCCGGAGTCTGGATTTGTGCCTGGGTAATGGCAATAGGCTCGCCCCCTATTACATGGGACTTAAACATAACTGGCGAAACGGGGGTGAAATAAATACACTTCTGCCGAACCCTTCGGGGAATACAAGACGTGATGTTATTTTATTATGGTTATTATTAATTATATAATTGTTGGTCAAAATAAGAGCGGTATTGATTGCGTTAGGAGGCAAGAGTGACCCGCGACTTTGCTACTTACTTTGCAATCACTAATACCAATCAAAAATAATAATTTGCTATACATCAACTTTTTATACTAACTCTGAAGTATTTGTTGATAAGTTTGCTCTAATTAGCTAAACTTGGCCATGACTAAGAATCATGTCATGGTTACATACTTGATTTATTAGTATTTAAATATAAAACAGCATAATTTATGTACGGTCAACAACGAAAGTTGGTTAACTCTGTTACTTTTACATAACATCTAAAAGACACAAAGTTATTCACTACACTGCTTTTCAGAGTTTCATATAATAATAGTCAAGAGTTTGTGTTATTTTATTGTTACATGTGTTCCGATTAAGAATATTATTGTGTTCAGTTATGATTTAAAAAACGAAAATGTTAACATACTTTTGTTGCTGACTGTACCTATCATAAAAACAACATGCGATAAGAAAGTGCTTTCCATAACGAATCATACGAGCTCAAACACGATGAGTCTGCAAATAGTCATTGCCGAGTGCCAATCGCCACCCTGAGCCACCTTCCAAGTCCTTGTCCAAGTTGTTTTGTGACTTGTCACTTGTTTAGCTATTTTGGAGTAGTGATACCAAACTCCTGATCCAAACCCTCAACCAGATCAGTTCAATGGTATCATAATGTATTATTACTAGGTTTGCATATGTTAGAAATTTGAAGTCAATCAGACGACCAGAATTAAAATAAATACAGAAATCTCTACACCGACTGTGAAAAGAACTGAGTGATTATGTTGAAACGGCTCATCCGATTTCCACCAAACATAGCTTCTAACCATCTCGATTAAACTAGCTTTCAAACAAAAAAACCACATTGAATTCGGTTCATCCGTTTGGGCCCTACAACGCCGCAGATAGACAGACAGATAAACATAGGCTTCAAACTTATAAGACCCCTCTTTTTTGTCGGGGTTTAAAAATAGGATTTCTATTACATTATTCGTATCTTACGCAGTTTTGACAGTACTGCCATCTATCCATCGTAATATTAATTAACGTTAAACTTATTTTGCTTCTCTACAAAGACAGAGGTCGCTGTAACCTTTTAATAACTTAAAGGAGCCCGTTACTTTCTGTTCCCAACAGAACAGCGAGTTAGGAACTCCGATTAACTTTTTCCCGATCCGACATTCGATACTTACTTAATTGAAAAGTTTAAAACGACCTTTCAAAGAGATACAGAACAGACCGACACTTTTCTAATTACAAACGTCAAGAGTGCCTTGATTTCTAAGTGTATTGCTAGAAATATTACCTATAAATGTAGATTCAAAGAATATACTTGAGAAATTTCGGAGTAGCTGAAAGTGGACTTATAGCAGTAACTTCACGGGGTATTGGAAACGCTTGAGCCACGCTTAGTAAAAGTCCTTGAGTGTAGCAATATTCTGGAATACCTTCGAGTATCATCGTATACAGGCAAATAAATCGATACTTTTATACATACTGCGGCACAAAGTATCGTATGCGTCTTTGAAATATATTGTTATATCTTATTCTTTCTTGTATCGCGCTTATTTACGAACTTATATTATCGATGCCCCCAAGCAATAAGTCGGTAATGTACTATTATGGACTTAATGCTGTTATGTCAAATTCGGCACCTATGGGTTGGAACACATCTAAGATTTTTTTTTCAGATTTTTCCAAGTGATATTAACGAAGATAATAATAAAATAATTTACTTATCACATTTCCTGTAATATATATTTTCTTAAATTGCTAGATTTAGCGCATACATAATTCCATGTTAATATGACAATTACATTTCACAAAAAAATTGCTTTCATTTGATATATCAATGACCGGAGTAATCAGACTCGTTGGAAAGATATTTAACAAAAACATTAAAACATTTCTCCTGTAAAATTTGGATTTTACGATTACCGACTTGTTGCATGGGGGCATCGTTATGTATAAACAGAGTGACAAAGGAAGTTCGTAGGGATCAGCTTCCAGTCTAACCAGATGCGGCTGAATACCAGTATTTTACACAGAGCGACTGCCATCAGACCACCGCAACCCAGTTACTGGGCAATGCCGATATCCTAAGGTTAGACCGGTTGTCAGACTATCGGTTTCTGACTACCCGTAACGACTTGTATAGGTATTCTTATGATGCCCAGGACCGACGGTTTAACGTGCTCTCCGAGGCACGGAGGGATCTCGACGTGTAATGAATGGTCACCCATCTACGGACTGACCGCGGTAAGCGCACCTTAACCTTGCAAATCATATGATCTGCGCGATTGTTAATTAGCCACGAGCTCCGAGAGTGACAAAGGATGAAAAACTATAAATATAAAACCACGTATGGTATGGATCGAAGGTTGATGAAATTGTACCAGTTTTACACAGTAGGTAACTACATACACTCGGGAGCAACGAACCCGGGTCACCAACAAAACAATGTTAAAATGTAAAACAATGTTTTCCGAGATATTACGGTTTATGTTGGTGACCTAAATTAATTGCTCCCAAGTGTATCTGCTAAATAACTTTACTGAACGACATTTAACGAACCCCTAGAAATTACAACATTGTCGACTAGTGCCATAGGCTATTACTAATCGACAAACTCTAGCGATTAACAAGCAGATGGATTTAGCACTTAACGTCATCATTGGCAGCGGCTGCAGCATTAACCCAGTGCGAGAATACCGTCTTTGCAGACACCTACACCCTTGTCTTCGTACAGTTTTTTATTATTGTCCTTTACGAGGTGCACACCAAGTCAACGAACGCGAACAAACATTCGTCATTTGTTAATTTGATCAAATTTCGTTGACAACAAATCCAGTACCATTCAGATGTAAGCTGTAACGCACTTCGTTCGTTGGACTTCGTTGGCGTTCGGTGACTTGGTGTGTACTTACCATTAATATTTTGGACATTCTTCCTTCGTATTAGATACAAGTCTAACACCCATATTCTAAGACGTTCCTCCAAAACTTACTCGACTCGACTCCGCCTCGACTCAGCCTTTCTCACTACTATCGGTAGTTATAGTTGACATAAACGTCCTCGACTCGAGACTTTTCCTCAGCCGAGGTAAGGAATCATCTGTCAAACTAAAGGTACCTCGGAACCTACCTTAAGGAAGGAAGTGTCAAAGTTCGTATGTAACAAAAATGAATTTTGAAGACTATCGAATATGCTTACGATAATCCTTACAACTATTTATCGCGGCGTTTTTTGCGCGATGCAGATAAACAAAATCATGACGTAATGACTCCACTCTATCTCGACTCATTTGAGGACCCCTCAGTCGAGGAACCTCAAAGTTCACTCGAAATTGCGACTAAGAATACAATTTTGAATGTGTTTTAAAGCCGTCCGGAGTCGAGTATGAGTCGAGTAAGTTTTGGAGGAACGTCTTAGGATATGGGTGTAAGGTTCAGTTGTATCAACTAACTATAATTGTTAACTTGCCGTATTTATTTCAAATTTGTACTGATTTAAAATAAATTTTGGTATGGTTATAGTTAGTTGGTGCAACTCAGGCTACGAAGCTAGATGTCACTAGTAGTAGCCTAGTTTATAATGTCTATAGAACTGAGCAGCGAAGATAAACGTGCATCGTGTAACGCCATGACAGATCGCTTACACTAATTACTTGAGTTTCGTTTGTCTTGTACTTGCTTCGGCTCATACTACTCCACTTAGTACTTGGTTGATACTTAGTTTAGAAACCGAGGCTTGCAAGTTGTGCTATTTGTAGATAATATATCATCGTAGGTGTACTTATTATATATTTTGTGTTGTCGTAAATATAGGAAGCAGTGGATTAGATAATAAATGTAATTAGTTTATAAATATTATTGCATAATAGCATAAGGATAACCAGCCCACTACTCTCCCACTGCTGGGCACGGGCCTATTCTCAGAATAAGAAGGTTTTAGGTCCTAGTAGGTACTTATAAATGCTATATAACTCACCTAGGTACTCTTTTCCAGGAATAGTATAATGGCACTGTTGATGAATTATGATATAATAATAATAGGAGTCATCGTTCTGTCCAGGCGGCTTTTTAACAACAGACATGACGTCTGTTTAAATGTTAGCTTTGCGTCATTGTAAAGCGGATGAAAAACTATTATTTAACTATTGTAACGAGTATTTAATTAACATAAAGACCTCATTTATAATAGACCACTCTACAGGCCGCGTGGTTTAAAATTTAGAATAAGTGTGGTGTCGTGTTTTGTTTTTTTATGATGGTCTGGTGAACATTTAATGAGTTGTCTCCGAATTTCAATCCTGTAAGATTACTTTTAAATGTTATTAAAGAATTGTTACTGAATATTGGTTTTCGTTGAGAATAACTCATTACACTATCATAATAAAAGTTGGTTATTTCTAGAATAAATTAGTTTTAATTTTCGGTTTCTCCGAGCAGTATTTTTTGTTGACTAAAGTAAGAGTGGCAAAAATATTTAAAATCATGCATCATCAAAATTTTGACTTCAGCCAAAAAAAATAACCATCTGAGATTAAGTAATTTTTTCTTATTTTTTATCAGTTATTTTTCGTACACCTAAATATTAGGTAATCACTAATCTAAGTTAATCTTAAAAGCTAATCTATTAGTACAGAGAGGCAAAAAATATGTCAAGAAAAAATTAAATGTAGTTTATAATTATTTATTTTAATGATAAATGCCAGACATTGATTGATTTATCTAACAACTTATCTAACTAGTTTTATCCAATCTAATCTCCTAGTTACAGTAAAAAAACATAAGTATCTATTTAGTTTGAACCAGTCGTACGAAAACACGAAGTTTGAAAAACAATAAATACATACCAAACGCTAACGAAAATATTGAAACAAAAGAATTAAAAAAAATCATTATGAAGTAAACCAGCGGGACACTGACTCGTATGCAAATAAATAACGCTGCCCTTCAAACTTTAAATTAGTTTTCCCGGCCAGAAGTTTGAGAAGCATGCATCATTCTAGAACATTGTACGAACTAGTTTTATTTATCTAACTTACCTACGGTACCCAACTTTGTTGGGACTCTACTGCAATGAAGTCATGAGCTGCTTGCATTGAACGTAAATGTGATAATGCTCGGTTAACATTTAGGGCGACCTCACAAGACTATAAAGGGGATTTGCAGAACGTACTTTTCGTACTCTCGACTCAGCCTTTTGCTTTCTACTAGAGGTATTCTTTCTAGACAAAAGCGAAAGCGCAATCCATATTAAGTAATGAAATTCAATCTTTTTCACGCCTGTATAATGTTGTATTTATAAAATAAAAAATGAAGCCGTCGTGGGACGCCTGGCAGATGTGAAATACCGAAACTCATTTCGTAAAGAAAAACTGGCCGAATCAAACCGAACAGAGCCGACAAGTTACGAAGGTCTGCCGTCGTATGTTTGCCATTGCGAGCGTCGCCACGCAATAGCCGCATCCGTACCGCTACATGAGATGTTTCACATCAAAAATATACTTTATCAGAATTCAATAAAAATCAATTTTATTTAAGATAAACTGTCAACATCCCAAAGGTTATTGTCGAATGCAACTCGAAACAAAATCTAGAAATAAACTAAACATTTTCTAATATTTGTCAACCAAATAGGAAAAGCTAATTTATCGATCGCTAACTGACATACAAACAATAGTCCTCGTCTATGCTCCACTTTATGAATGGGTTGACCTAGCGTCAGGAATTTGGCATGAACGACGCATACCGTACTTACAGATGACACTCAATCTGAAATGATGAATTTAATTTCATATCAGAACTTCAGCTATAAAACATGAATAATTTTTAATTGTGTGACATTTTAACATTTTCGTTTCGTTTTCCATTACTGTGTGGTTTCAATTATGTTGTTATATGAAGCAACATAAGCCAAGTCAGAGACTCATGGGCGGCATAAACTCTGACACCAGGTTAGTCACTAACCACACGAAAAGAAGGAAGATGAAGCAACATGTATACATTCGTGGTGAAATACGATATTTTGACGACACGTTTGGTACAGTGGCTGAGCGATTAGCTTCTGTTCTACGAGTCGTGAGTTCGATACCTGCACGGATCAAATATTTGTATGGCCTTTTTTTTTTTTTTTCTCGTTGGAAAATCCTCATGGATGTCCCTCGCCCGGGGAAGGCGAGGGGGTCTGCCGGACTCTTACCGGCTAAAAACCAACGGTGTTCCTTCTCCTGACCGTACGGCCAGGGTCGCGGGATTCGCAAAAGCATGCACCGCAACCCCGGCAGGTCTCGGTCCGCTAACCCATGGCGGACCTCTCCTCTGTGGGGCCTTGCCCCACGTCCTCCTGAGAAGCGCGCAAGGAACACGGCGCGCCGCCTTCTCGGGCCTGTTACTGGTCGGGCGGCGAGTCCCCAAACCCGCCGCCCGCAGGCCACACACTAGGGTGGCTGGAGATCATCGCGTACACGCGCCCTCCGGCGCCCGGTGCGTCTGGCGCGGGAAGGGAGAAGAGCACACCGCTCCCTCTCCCTCTCCGCTTCCTCTTTGGTTGCCATCACCCCCTCACAAAAGGAGGCGATGGCTTCCCACGCAGCCTCGCTCCCGACCATGGACAGAACCACAGCCGGAAGCGAGAGGTCACCGCCGACCGCCGCGACTAATTCACGGTGCTGCGACCCCCAAGATGGACACGCCTGCAAAGTGTGCAGCGCCGTGTCCTCGGGGCAGTCGCAGTGGTGACAACCGGGCGTCTGCTCCCGGCCTATGCGACACAGGTACTTCCCGAAACAACCATGTTCCGAGAGCACCTGCGTCAGCCGGAAGCTGAGGGCGCCATACCGCCTCTCCAGCCACTCCTCCATCACGGGTCTTACCGCCGCAATTGCGGCGTGCCCCAAATATTTGTATGGCCTACAAATAGTTGTTTCGGGTCTGGGCGTTTGTGCATGTGAAGATTTGTGTCTGTAAACGCACACACGATACAGGAGAAATCGTAGTGTGAGCCAACGTTTTTTATTTCTAAATAAAAATAGGTTAAAAGTAATTGTCACCAATTCAGCCAGGCTTGGTGATTAAGATCAGGTCCCTCAGATTGTTTCTTTAAGGGGTTTTTGTACTGCACTTACTGCTAAAGGAACTTGGGTGGCTTATGTCCTGCAGCGAACTGAAATAGTTTATTGGTTAATTAAAAAGAAGGAAAAGGCTTCCTTGTGGAAGCCAACCCGAAATGTGATCTATTTGCGGACGATTTTAAAACTGTAATGTGCATATGTCTGAGCTTCTGCGAAAGCAAGACGATTTGACATTGTTTCAATTGTTTTATTCTATATATATATATATATATTATATTTGTTATATTTTAATTATTTTGTTATTTAGTGTGTTGATTTCCTGTTCTAGTATTATGTTAATGTAATTGGCTTATTGAAGCCGTGTTAGCATAGATAAATAATAAATAATAATAAATAAAGGGGGCGTCACCCCGTGAAATTGTCACCAAATGCGAACAGTATGACGCTGGCTTTAACATGGCAATATGGGTTGATGAATGGAATCAAATCAAGAACCAATATCATATCCTTTTGCAGTTCGAAATTTGAAACCAATAAGAGAAACTTTGGGAGTCAACATCGATATGTGTCTGTTGAAAACGGTTGATATTCAAAGTTACATTTAATTTTCGTGTCTTCTTGTTTACTTCTCGGATGTAGATCAAACTAAAACTGATTTAGTAGGAAACTATTTTATAGATATAGCTGTGTCTGTCTTGTTTAGATTGCAATAATAGTTTCTGTGTAGAATGACTTAAGTTACAATGTTGCCGGACAAAGATTAATTCGTATGCAACAAATTAAAAAAAAAACCATTAACGAAATACATTTTAAGTTAATTAAAAGGTGTCAGTTTGAGCGGAAAGGTAATAAATATACTGATTTCAATTAATCTGAATGATTCTTATAATTTTTTTATATCTTCAGTAAAGGTTGCATGCAGATATTTGTTTACATATAAAAACAAATACGAATAATGATAACATTTGAAAAAAAGAATAAAACAGATAATATCAAAAAGGAAAAGGAAATCGCCCGCACCGTATTAAGATAAAACTCAGACAGGTAAAAAGGTGAACAAAAGATCCCGCATTGTATTAAAATTAAAGATATCAATGCTACTTGTGTTTTCAAAAGCGATGTACAATCTTGCACAAAGTAGCTTACTATTTTCCTTTAGAAATAAGTAGAGGTAACTTGATACCCGCATAAGGTTATAAGAATATTATCTGTGATTCAAAGGCCGCAATCTCAGTACGCTTTTGAGAGTTTTTAGTGCCCACATAGAGTTTTCCGACCCATGTCTCATGAATAAAATAACTGAAATATAAAAGTTAAGCCAAGTTCTTGGCCAAGAGCAAACTTAGCAAGTTTTCATTTAAGCATTGAGACACTGGAAAACTTGCCAAGTGTGGTCTTGGTCAAGAACTTGGCATAACTTTTACATTAAAGTTTTTTTTTCAGATAGCTAAACCCAGTCCTGACTGTAAGTTGGGCTGTTTTTTTTACTCGTAAGTATATTTTTGACTTTACAGTTATACGACCGCCATGGTCTCGTGCATAATCAGTAGGTACAAATGAAAGTTTATTTTTGACCATGTGCCTTTCTAAAAAGTCAAGGATATAATGGCATAATTACGATTACGGAATCTCCATAGATAGCACTGAAATTCTGTTAATGTTCAGATAAAACCTGTTTGCTTCACCTATGTTAACCTTTTATGAAACTCAAGGAGGAGTCTTATTCTTAGATGTAGACTACACGGCGCTTGACTTACGAAATGTGCAAAATCATAGCAACTCTACGATTATTCTATTCCGAGATCACTATAGAAATTCTTCAGTTTCTGCTGAACTCAGATTTTTTGTAAGAATCAGCGCGACAACAGCGCAGTGGGACCGATACGGTAACGTAACGACTACGACAACACAGCAATGCGGCTTCTATAAATGTAAATCGCACCAAGAAGCGAAAAATTCCATGTTTAGCAATCGCAAACTTTTTTATTTCTCCAACTAAAGTTTTTATGCTTGGAAATTGAAATTAGAATGGTGAGTTGGACTCTAAATATGGTTTTTAGTAAAATTAAGAAAGTTTTTCTTCGTGGAATCCAGACTGCAGTCGCTCCGGTCGAATTGGAAATTCTCCATATATTATTACGGTTGAGAGAATAGTAACTGAACTTGTGAATGAGTGCACGACCAGATCTCTTGTAAAACACTGGTCGGACCGAGGAATGAGGTCAGGCCGGGATTCAATGCTGTTTTGAGAAAGGTACCGCGAAACAAGTCGCGAGCAAAAACTGACTGAACACTTTATTTTTGGCACCTATAACCTTGTTATAAGCGTCACTTGTAATTAACTAATTTGAAACAGGTATGTAAAAAAATTGGGAGCTCAATTTAATCCATTTTTAGGGTTCCGTATCCAAAGGGTAAAACGGGACCCTATTACTAAGACTCCGCTGTCCGTCCGTCCGTCCGTCTGTCTGTCACCAGGCTGTATCTCATGAACCGTGATAGTTAGACAGTTCAAAATTTTCAGAGATGATGTATTTCTGTTGCCGCTATAACAACAAATACTAAAAAACAGAATAAAATAAATATTTAAGGGGGCTCCCATACAACAAACGTGATTTTTTTTGGTCGTTTTTATAGATAATGGTACGGAACCCCTCGTGCGCGAGTCCGACTCGCACTTGGCCGGTTTTTTAAATGTTGTGTTGAGATAAACCGTGCAGATTTATGACAAGCCTGGTGATAATTCATCATGCCTAGATTTTGAAATGTTTCGAACCTTTATGTTGAATCTTATATGCATCTAACCCGTTACTCATTAAAAGAAAAGATTTTCAGAAACCAGTACAAATATAACACAACATTCTAACCTACATATTAAGTAATTAATCATCCCCTCTTCTAATACTACATCACTCCATTACACTTTTCGAAAGTCCACTTTAAACCCCATAGAGTTATCGTTTCCCCTTTCATGTAACCCTTGGTGTTGGGCACCTTTGGGGCTCGGAACCACTCGGGAGTTCTCGGCTGTTTCCGTGAGGTACGTAATGTGTTTACGAAGCATTACCGATGTGAATGTAAGATTGAGTAAACTTTAAAGGTGCGGAAAGAGAGATGTTTGTTTGAAGTGTTTGCCGTCGTTATGCTTTTAATGCAAAAGTGTTTATTTTTACTCATGACGTGTTTATTTAACTGATAAATATATCAAGTTATTTTTCCGTGTTTGTTACAATGGATAGGCATTTGCATGAGTCTTGTATTAATATATTCAAGATTTCAGTGACGATCAGAGATGCGATAAGATTAAAAAAAATGTATTATATCGAACTAGCGGCCGGTGCCGGCTTCGCACGGGTGGACATTTTTCCCGTTTTTGCAACATTTTTCATTTATGCTCCGCTCCTATTGATCGTAGCGTGATGTTATATAACCTATAACCTTCCTCGATAAATGGACTACCCAACACAAAAATAATTTTTCAATTCCAACCAGTAACAAACAAACTCTTCAGCTTTATAATATTAGTATAGATTACCTACTATCTTCAAGATTTCTGTGACGGTCAGATATTTTTTAAATCTTATGCAATAAGATTTAAAAAATAGTATTTTATCGAATTTACTTTTCAGAAAATATAGTTCCCAGATTAGTTTCTACAATTGACTCGTCTAAAGATATCCCAACCATCTTGCTTCACTCAGTCAAATATTACAAGTTGCGTGAAAAGATGAAACGCCGAAGTTCAACCAACACGCAGTAGTACGTTGGTTAAAGTTTACCTCCGTCGGTTGAAGTGCTCGTCTCATGCTCTGTTTACCTTGAGAAGGATTAAGGCAAAGGATACATATGTACGTTTACAACTTGCGGTAAAAGAGATAAGTTTGGAAACTCACTATCTTGAAATTTGGAACAGGAGTTCCAATTTTGAATGAGAGTAAGTTGTTTAATTAGCTCTCGTGTACACGACATTGTATTCGAATCGTGTTTTCAAAATCATAGAACTGAAATGATATTCACGTAAATCTTGTGTGTAAGTTCTGAATGTATAATTAATTAGAGGTTCATCAGATAACTTCGACACCGTCAATGTTGCTACTTGGGCCTCGCAATGCTCCTATTCGATACAATTACAAGCAACTTTTATTAATGTATTTTGAATTTTGTAGTCTTAGGGCCGGTTGTTTCACGACTACATTACTAATGGGTAACAGTAAAAAATGGCGTTAACGATGTTTAAACAAAAATAAGTGTTGTTTCACGCTTTGTCGTTTTTGACATACGTCAAAAGACATACAACGTTCTGCGTTTGACGGACGTCACATTCTGGTCTTTTGATGGTGCATGTTAAAATAAATGGTTTAAATGGTTTAAACATCCTGAGTATTAATATTTGACTAACGTAACATATTTTTACAGATCGTTTGAAACAACCGGACCTTAGTCTACAGCTAGATTTCGAGAGACTATAGTTAGTAAAGCTCATCAAAGTACCTCGCCAGCTCTGTTGAGGTAGATAGTTTGTTTTTTTTCGAACCATTCGCATATTACTACATTGTCAGTAATGAGTTTAAATGCGAGTATTTCCAATAACTGAGCAACAATAATATCGACGTATTCGATGTCCAAAAATAAAGTTTAGTTCCTACTTATAAAATCTTTTACTTTCCATATTTTCAAGAATTTCATTTATGATAAACAAACATTTCAGTTGTGAAACTGCCAGTTAGTTATAAGTCCACAATTTTGTACGTAACAATAACGAAGTTGGAAGTTTAGTTTTTCAGTAACAACCAAACGAAGTAAACAATCACAGTAACACAAAATAAACTTACATTTTTAAAATTTCCATTCATATCATAACTCGAACGCTAGTTGGAAAGTTCGGGAATACAGTTTGTTAAAATTGGCAAAAAAAGTTTTTTATGTTATGATGTACACATCATATCGCCTCGCTAATATTTTTTGGTAGGATAAGCAGAATCAGACTTGACCAAAAATTGATTTTAGCAGTCCTTGTGTGACTGGCAGATATGTCTTTGGACTTGAATATTAAAATAGCAATAAGCTTTTTTCTTATTATTTACTTGGTCGCGTTTGGCCCTAATCTCACCTGATGGTTGGCGCAGACAGGATCTAAGATGGAGCACACGAATCCAAGGAACAGATATATATAGAGGGAATCCCCTATACCCCTTTGACTCTCACATACACACGACGGAACACAGTAAACTGCTTCGCGCCGGAGTTTAATGTGAGGGTGGTAGCTAGCAAGGCGGACCGTATAGATCCTACCACCAAGTGTGCGGGTTTTTGTGGAATCTTACAACACGCGTCTATTCCCAGCGTGCGGTGAGGAAGTTTTATATTCTAACCCGTTATATTTTAGTTATATTTTATACTAGCGGCCCGTCCCGGCTTCACACGGGTGGACATTTTCCCCGTTTTTGCAACATTTTTCATTTATGCTTCGCTCCTATTAGTCGTAGCGTGATGTTATATAACCTATAACTTTTCTCGATAAATGGAATATCCAACACAAAAATATTTTTTAATTCCAATCAGTAGTTCCTGAGATTAGCGTGTTCAAACAAACAAACAAACTCTTAAGCTTTATAATATTAGTATAGATTCTCCCCACACGGGAAAAAAGCTGAGTTAAAAGAGCATTTGTGAATACAAAATAGGCCTCCACTGACGTGTCACTCATGGGCGCTGTTTCTGTTTTTACATCACGCCCAATTACGTCACCAAAAGCATTGACATCGCGTCAGATATATTGACAGCAGCTGACCATTTTTGTGCTAAAAAATCACACGGCGATTCCCAATCCATTTACCAAGCATTGATTATGGCTATAAAAATACATAACATAATTAGCCCATTACTGTCCCATTACTGGGCACTCAGAAAGAGAAGGGTTTAGGCTTTAGTCCACCACGCTGGCCTAGTGCGGGATGGCGGACTACACACACCATTGAGAACTTTATGGAGCCCCCTCAGGTGTCCAGGTTTCCTCACGATGTTTTTTCTTCACCGTTAATGCAGTTGATAATCAAATACTGATCTGCACATGGATTCGAAAAGTCAGAGGTGCGGGGCTCAGACCCTCCGGCATGGAAGGCAAGTGTTCAACCGCTACATTTGCCGCTACGTTCATACGTTCATTATGGCTATATGCATTGTAAATACAAAGATTCAAAACGTCATTATTCAGATTTATGGTATCATCTTTGTCCATCTACTTCCTAGTAAGCTAGCTCATAATATGGTAGCTCATGATGGGTGACCGATCGTTACACATCGAGACCCCTCCGTGCCTCGGAGAGCACGTTAAACAGTTGGTCCCGGATGTCATACGAATACCTATGACAGTCGTTACGGGAAGTCAGCAGTCCGAAAGTCTGACAACTGGTTTAACCTTAGGATATCGGCATTGCCCAGTGACTGGGTTGCGGAGGTTTAATGGCAGTCGCTCCGTGTAAAATGCTGGTATTCAGCCGCATCTGGTTAGACTGGCCCCATCATAGTTGGGAAAAGGCTAGGCAGCAGTGGCGAAGGCTCCATACAACTCGATTCCTATCGGCTTCCCTTTCGAAATATGGCAAATACTAGTATCTATTATTTTCAATTATCATTTAAACTAATAATTAGGTATTTACGGAGTTACATTGAAGGTATAACATTTGCTTATGAAAGTAACAATCAAAGAAATAAATAAACGCCTACATTTTTTTCGGAGCAAAATGTTGAAATGACGCAAAAGAAAACCCGGTCAGGCGCGGCAGGAATCCAGTACATTTAATTCATAGTTTCACTTGTAGCGATCGTGACCTTGAGGCAACATAACACCGCTAGATATACGGACGATGGCAAGCCGCGATGCATCGAGTTACGTTAGGGACAGAGATAGGAAATGCGTACGCCAGAACGAGATGGAAATAATGCTACTGAAGTTCGTAATTTGTTCAGATAGTAATATTTGGATGACAGATTCACAACAGATTTTTTTCGCGCTTGTTTATATTATTGTTTTCACTTGTTCATTTGCATTTGATTTGATATATTCGTATCATAATTTAGAATCTTATAGCATTATTCATGTATTATTGTTGAAATTGATTTATTTGTGTAAACTAGTGATAGTTTTGCGAAGTGATAGTGCAGTAAAAACAAGGTTAGTGGCGTTGTATTATTTGGTGATCGTCTATTTAAATAGGATTTAGGTAAGTAAGGATTACTAAGATAGTTATTTTAGTTTGTAGTTTTATTAGAAAATAGTTATTTAAGTAGTGATTTTGTTATTATTGAGTAAATTCGATACCATGGCGGCATTAGTGAACGTAGAATGCCGTCTGACAGATTATTTGTTGACTGAGGAAACATCCTTTTCAAAGTTTAGTTTGAACATGTAATTCAGTTAGGCTGTGCTCGCGTTGACATGATTATAAATTACAAACGACGCGATGGTTTTTTCAAACATTTTAACAGTTCTTTGTAAGTACCTATGACAAATACCCTTGGCTTACGGGAAGTTGTAAATTAAATAAAATGTTTTGTTTTCCTTGCATATTATTTTCAGATTCTAGTAGCTTATGGAGCCACACGGGATTTCAAGATATTAATAATCTTTTCAAATTCGTCCAAAAAACATGTTCAGACCGAAAAACATATCCGAAGTTGTATATCTTTGCATGATTTCGGAAATCGTAGGATAGAAACATTTTTTGCTAATACGTATGAAGTTCATAATAGAAGAAAAGTAGGTCGGAATAGAAGTTTAATGAAACGGTTCATCGACACAGTAATTTTGCTAGGTAAAAAATAATTAGCTTTTCGCGGCCACCACGAACTATATCGAAACGTTGTTATATTTAAGCAAGTATGATAACGTAATTGATTCGCATTTGGAACAATGTTCCTCAACACAGAATCCCACATTCTCTGGCCTTTCGAGTGATATACAAAATGATTTAATACAAAGTATCGCATTCGTTTTACGCGACCAAATTAAAGTTGGAAATAAATAATGCTCAGTTTGTATCAGTCATGATTGACGAAACGCCCGATGTTAGTCATAGGGAGCAACTAACGGTAATATTTAGGTATTTATCTGAAACTGGAATCGAAGAACGTTTTCTTGGTTTCTATGACGTTAGCGTCAGTCGGACTGCTGATGTTCTTCTCATATCCATCCCCAAACGGCTTTTCTCAAAGCCACTTTTATTATACTTGCAAGACACTGTTTCTATGTATCAGTGCTTACATGTATAGTGAAAGTGAGCTAAAGCCAATTCATCTGTACAAGATTTCGAAGTCAGCCACAGGGCCACAGCTATACGAGTAGTTACTGGAATTCACGCATCACACTTGAGCAAGGTAAGCATTTTTTGGTTCGGCTTCCCTTTTAAGAAAATTCACCTTTCGCCACTGCTAGGCAGAACAAGCTAGATAACAAGCTCATAATAGCAAATCCTTCCACATTTGTTATCTATACTAATATTATAAAGAGGAAAGTTTTTTGTATGTAACGAATAAACTTAAAAAGTACTGGACCGATTTAAAAAAATATTTTGCCGTTAGAAAGCTACATTATCACTGAGTAACATATGCTATATTTATTACTGGAATAAAACTTCTTACGCGGGCGGAGCCGTGAGGACATAACTAGTGACTTAAGTTAGAAATTCATTAATTTATTGATTGCGACGTATACTCCTTCATTATCCTAATCAGCGGTGCATAATGAGGGCGAGGATTTCTTAATCGGATATGTAATTATAAAATAATTTGGTTGACATGTTTACCTTTTCATTTGATTTATAAATGTAAATATAATCTAATTGGGTATTCCAGACACAATAAATACGAATGTTAAGTAAAAGTATTTTTTTTAAATACATACATAAACTCACGCCTTTTCCCATGGGGGTAGGCAGAAACTATAGAACGCCACATGCTACGACCCTTACATACCCCTTTCGCTTCACCCACATTCATACATCTTGTCATACACGTACGCCAGTTGAGAGTACTACGCACCTGACCTTTGTGAAGAACATCACCAATAACATCGATGTATGTCCTTCTAGGACGTCCTCTACCGGCGTTTCCATTGACATCCGCTTTATAAATTCCTTTTGTTAATCGCCGTTCAATCATTCTCTCAACATGACCAAACCACCTAAGCATACTCCTTTCAATTTTTGTCATTACATCATCTTTTAAACCGCAACTTTGTCTAATCTCATCATTTCTCAATCTATCATTCAAAGTTACACCGCACATACTTCGCAAGGAACGCTTTCCACGGCATTTATTCCACTTTCATGCAATATTTTTTTAAATATTGTTTTTCTAATTATAAGTTAAGTATCTAACAGAGATTTTAAAATTTCATTAGGCAGCTTTGATTCCATTGGAGTAATTAAGATGTCATATTAATAAGACTAATTTGTATTGTTTTTATCACAGAAATTTTAATAAATATTTAGATTTCTGTTGTTTTTGTCACGGCTTCCAACAACACTGAATAGGCGTCAGGGATATTTCTTTTACGACAATAAGCTACTTTGCCAAAATCCCAGCCAGTATGTTATACTTTTTTCTTAATTAAAACATGATTCATTAATCAACGCCTCGTCCAAACCGCCGAGGGTCGAAACGTGATATTTAGTACATACCCTTGTCTTAAGGTTTAGCCTAAGGATAAGTAAGGATTTTGCGTATCTCGAAATTTAAGACGCCCAGGGTATAAGCACTAATTAAGGTATACCTACTTAATTACTGAAAAATGAAACTAAACTTTCATGTTACCACCTGTACACGTTTATTTCTATGTCGGTAACGCAAGTCTAAGTAACTATTATCATCATCGCTAATATAATTTTAGGATGAATATTCGAAATTTTTTAAGATTATTTTAACAAATCATTCTTCTCCCGGTTTGTTAACGTTATAGTATTGTCAGATTGTTTTTATTCTTCTCTTATTGCTTGACGGCAGCGGTATAGTTTCAGTTTTCATTATCATAATTATAGTATTAAATATCTGCATTCTTAACTTTGGGATGATGCTAATGACGTTCTCAATTTTTGTCAATATTTTTCGAATATTCGCCCTTTACCTTCATATAGATCTAGGTCTGGGTGTGATCCCCCCCGGTGGGTTCCCGCATTGTCGTTGCGGGGGGGGCTTAGTAGCCGTGGAGTGAATGCCCACGGTGAAGCGAAGAGGAACCCGAGAAGAGGCTGCTCGTCGGGGCTTGGTCCTGGAAGCCTTCGACGTAGCGACCAAGTAGGTTGCGATGTCGCCTGGGTGACATCGCAAATGAGGCTGGCCGCGATGTCTTATGGGAGGCATCGCGGCTGAGTGCTGGAGGCCGCGGCGGGAGAGGAGTCGGGTATTACGGTGCGCCGTTCTCCCTACCTTCCGCGGCCTGACGGGGCCGCCACCGTCAGATGGCGGACGCGGTGGGGCCGCAGGGGGAGAGGAGTGTCGGTGTTTAGTTGGCCGCTCTCCCTATCCTCTGCGGCCGAAAAGTGGTAGGCGACGGGGCCACTAACCTGACCCGTCGCAGGGGGACCAGGGGTGCCCAGACACGGGGTAGTCTGGCGCCCATGTACTTGTTTGGTCCCCGGGGTGGTCACGGCGTACCATGTGTTCTGGTGCGCCGGTGATGTGGGGTGCCCCCTGCGCCTCTCAGGAGGTCGTGGTGTGGGGCCCTACAGTGGAGAGGTCCACCAGTAATTGGTGGACCAAGACCTGCCGGGGTTGCGGTGCATGCAATAGCGAATCCCGCGACCCCGGCCTTAGGTCAGAAGGAGGGACACCATGGTGGTTTTAGCCGGTAAGAGTCCGGCACACCCCCCCGTCTTCCCCAGACGGGGGATAGCCCATGAGGATTTCCCCACGATAAAAAAAAAAAAAAAAAAGTCTGGGTGTGATCCCGGCCCGTACCTCTGACTGTTCAAATGCATTTGCGGATGAATTTGATTATCAATTGCGTTAACGGTGAAGGAAGAACATCGTGAGAAAACCTGCACACCTGAGAGGGCTCCATAAAGTTCTCGATGGTGTATGTTGTTTGCCAACCCGCACCAGGCCAGCGTGGTAGACTAAGGCCGAAACCCTTCTCATTCTGAGAAGAGGCCCGTGTCCAGCAGTGAGACAGTAATGGTGTAATAAATTAAATGTATAAATCATCTAACTCTTTCTTGACATTGACATAAAAGCTATTAAAGAATTACTTGCAACAGCAACTCTGGACTGCGATCGCTTTTTGTCGGGGGATGCATTATTTTTCACTATAGACGGTGGGGCTAAGGTGTAGCCATTCAGCTGGTAACGCTCTGCCAACCAGTAGTGTGTACTGTTAAACTGAAAAACAAATTGTATTTGTAATTCCTATGATAAAAGAATTTTGATACGAGCTGTGACTACGAGAAAGATACTTAAGCCAATACGATTACAGCTTATTTATATATACTTACTAGCTTTATTCGGACTTTTATACTTAAAAAGTTCGATATTATCCAAAAAGACAGCACTTCCCAGCTGGATTAAAAAGCTGAACGTCCCGTGGGGCTAGAAGTAGTTCGGAATAAAACCGGACATAAATTCGGTTGACTTTGATTAATAAATAAGCGAGCATGGGTTAGCTCGGCACCTAAGCTTTAGGGAATTTATTACGTTGAACGTGTGAACTCAAGTGTTTCGAAATTTCTAAGAACACAATGTTGGCAAATGAAAATTACACAGTACTTTTATTGGTAGCTATATTTTAAGGAAAATAACATTAAGAAAGTACAGAGTTATTTATCGTAAATGTAAATGAAAATTATACTTTCATACTGTTGATACCTATGTATACCTATCTATAATGTTGCCTGTGCCCTAGTATGTATTAAGTAAATATATTCTATTCATATCTATACTAATATTATAACTCTTTTTGGATTTTTGTATGTAACGAATAAACTTAAAAACTACTGGACCGATTTCAAAAATTCTTTTGCCGTTAGAAAGCTACGTTATTACTGAGTAACATAGGCTACGGGTGGAGCCGGGACACAGCTAGTAATTTAATAAAACGAAAACTCTGTCTGCAATCAGATGAAATACGATCTAAAAATGCCTATCGCAGTTTTTATACAATGTGTTAATGAAATAATGCAACATTTGAAAGTTGTTTATTCAGAATCGAGTGTAGAATCGATTCAACTACTTTTTAATGTAGGTTATTTTTTTCACAATATCATTTCTAATTTCGATACATAGGTAAGTCAGGAACTGGCGGGTGAAGCGGAGTCATCCGATCTGGATATTCTGGTCAACAAGAATATAAAAATCTTCTAGAATAATTAGGTAATTAATAATTTATACCTAGATCAACTGGTTACAATAAAAATCTGTTGGGGTGTCTGAGATGTTGCATTATTAAATTAATATGTTGTATATGACAAATTATGAATGTTTCATCCTCAAAATCCGTAAACACAACATACAATAAATACTGTACACTGTGTATACCTACGTAGATACTTAATATGTCTGCTGGCAATCTGTCACATCCTTCCGCATATATGAATTTAACATGAAATTTTCTCAGAAATCCAGGTACATAAATGAGCATTTCATTCCGACGCCGCAATACCAATAATTAAATGAGAAATATACACAGAAGTATTTGAGATGCACTTAATTAATTACCATAGCAGACATTTTCTTTGTTAAGAAAAGAGAGTTTTAATAATAATAAAAGGTGTATTATTATTGTAAAAATGTGTTTTTATTTTTTGTAGTGTGTGTCGTTATGTGTAGTAATCGCGGCTTTTGAAGTGTTATTAGTTTTTCTTGGTATAAAGCGGTAGTAGATATCTGGAGAAATAAATCGGAATCAGATAAGGTTTTACCGAGAAGAAGATGCTCGTGGCTAAATACCAACCGCGTGGATCATACGATTTGCGAGGTTAAGCTGCGCTTGCCGCGGTCAATTCGTAGATGACTCATCGTTCGTTACACATCGAGATCCATGCCTCAGAGAGGACGTTAAAATATTCGGTTCCGGTTGTCATACGAATATTTATGACGGTCGTTATGGGAAGTCAGAAGCTTGAAAGTCTGACCACCGGTCTAAGTTTAGGATGCAAGAATTGCCCAGTAACTGGGTTGCGGAGGTCTGATGGCAGTCGCTCCGTGTAAAATACTGGTATTCAGCCGCATCTGGTTAGACTGGAAGCTGATCCCAACATAGTAGTTGGGAAAACGCTAGGTAGAACATACGTTTTTACCGACTTTATCTACCAGTTTCATATTCATTTCTGACTATTATACTTATTCTACTGAAGACTATTCTATTAATGCTTCTTGAAAAGCATTGTCATGTTAATTAGTCACTATATTTTCCGGGCATATTTGAAATCGCAGTATAATGTTATTAGTATTACGGCGAATGCTGCCTCACATAATCCTTTAACGACCTGTTACAATACGCAAGTGAGGTAATCTAATCGTAACAGAGACCAAACGTCGAGACGCATTTACCATAAATTGTTCCTGGAAATGCATACAAGCAAGGTTCCATGCAAAACCGACAAAACAACCAACAAAGGTATTTTGAACGAACCGTTTGCGTTGTAAATACACTTTTTCTAGTTTATTGGTAACCCTTATTCAATATAGCTGAGTGTCTGTCAATATTGGTGTTAGCTTTGAATGTGAACTTTGTTTCGGCTGTAGAGGTAAAAGCAACGCAGAAGAGAATTTTGGTTGATGTCAGCTTTTAAATTGAAATGGGCGATACTTAGCAATATCGGAGTTTTTGTTTGTTGAAGTTGCGGTTTTGTTTGTCGAACGTTTCGCAACAATGACATATTTTTTTTTAGTTTTTTTTTTAAACTAGCTGCCCGATGAACTTCGTACAACCAAATTTTTATTTATTTCTATTTTTTTTCTAAACCACCCCAAAAATATATTCAAATCGATCGAGCCATTTTCAAGTTTATGCGAGACTAACGCACGACAATTGATTTTTATATAATGATAGATGACTCGGTGAACTTCGTACCACCGTTTTTTTGTTTTGTCTTAGTTTTCTTTTTTCCTAAACCACCGAAACTATTGAGCCAAACAAAACAAAAATAAAATTATTCAAATCGTTTGAGTTATTTCGAGGTTTTGCGAGACTAAGGCATGGCAATTGATTTTTATATATATAGATAGGTTTCAACTTATACGCCACATTATGTTGCCCTGTTGATGTCCACTGCCGCAAATGTGCCTCGAACGGCCGTGGCGAGAGATAGCCATAATCACCACGCCAGATTTGTGATCGCCCCTTTTTAAGCGCATAGGAAGATATTGCTACACACCTCCTCCGCGTTACCCATTACTCACTCTTACGACACCTTCCGGAAATTGAGGGGTTGGCCTCAATGTCGAGAACTACACGGCGCCCTTAAATGGAAAAAGTTCCTTAATGGTGACTTTATTTAACAAAAGACTTCAACAGTTTTGTCGGAAGTTGATTTTCAACGAATATAAAACATAGCAAAAAATGTAATAAGTATAGCTAATTTATATTTTAGTTTTGTATCCATTATACTATTAACGCCGGTAGAGGACGCCCTAGAAGGACATACATCGATGTTATTGATGCTGGTCTTCACAAAGGACAGGTGCGTAGTACTCTCAACCGGCATGCGTGTATGATAAGATTAAGATGTATGAATGTGGATGAAACGAAAGGAGTAAGTGAGGATTGTAGCATGTGGTTTTCTATAGTTTCTACCTACCCCCAAGGGAAAAAGGCGTGAGTTTATCACGCCTTTTAATAATAATACTAAACTCCACCTTTTACGAACTATGCACAATTGCACATTTATAAAATCAATGAGCTTTGAATTAAACAACGTCAACCATTCAACCTCCGAGCGTAACAGCGGGCAAAAGCTAGTTTTTAATAAAACCATAAATTCTACTATATGCTTTTAAAATAGGCAATATTTTACATCATATGGCTCTTGTAGAAATATGGACGAAACATGTTTTAGGTTAGGTACAGATTTCGTTACTATATTCTAGGCCGCCTGAATTCTTCATACAACGGGGCAGAGTCCCGGCGTGTATCATTAAAAATAGACGTCTGCTTTGTGATGCTCCTACAAGTATATATTATTCAGTGTACCGCAGAATGCCTGATTGACAGTGCGAAACGTATGACTTGAACAATGCCTGTAGTTCAAACGCTAGTGCCTGAAACACTTCCGTTTTAAACAATTGACGCGTGAAGCGAAATGTTCGTGGATTTCAAGCATTTGAGCGACTATTTACGGTTGTGGTTGGATTGTATTTCAAAATTAGTTATTGCTTTAGTCTTGTTACTACTCGCAAAAGCACATTTAGTTAACTAATATATTTGAGGGGCTCGTGGCTAATTAACAACCGCACATATCACTTGATTTACAAGGTTAAGCTGGCCTTGTCTCGGTCAGTCTGTGGATGGGTGACCGTTAGTTACACATCAAGACCCTCCTCCGTGCCTCGGAGAGCATGTTAAACTGTCGGTCCCGGGTGTCATACGAATACCGAAAGTTTGACAACCGGTCTAACCTTAGGATATCGGCATTGCCCAGTAATTGGATTGCGGAAGTCTGGTGGCAGTCGCTCCGTGTAAAATACTGGTATTCAGCCGCGTCTGGTTAGACTGGAAGCTGACCCCAACATAGTTAGGCAAAAGGCTGGGCAGAATATAATATAAAATATAGTTATGATAAATGATTTTTATTTCTGTAAATAAATCTGTTACAGACACTTTTACAAAAGTCCAGACATTGTGGTATAAAACGATGTGAGTGTAACAATGTAGGGCAACGTTTGGAATGGCCTTTTTAGGAAAGTGACATAGCAGGTTTGAGTTGACCTGTCCTAACTAACGGCACGCATGCATCAGACATCGCGTAGCTCAAACTTTATTTTAGGGAGCTCAACAACCCGACTGCCGCACGACGCTACCAATCAGCCGGACATTTGATTAACTAATATATTTGACTAGCGACCCGCCCCGGCTCCGCACGGGTGCGATGTAGATATGTGGGGGATATAAAACTTCCTCTTGAATCACTCTATCTATTAAAAAACCGCATCAAAATCCATTGCGTAGTTTTAAAGATCTAAGCCTACACAGGGACAGACAGACAGCGGGAGAGACTTTGTTTTTTATTATGTAAAGATTTAAATGGCCAGACTATACACATTATTACAAAGTTGCAAAGTCACCATGTCCTCAGCGGCACCCTTTCAAACTGGAAACTCGACAACGCTGCTTGACTGCAGTAATAGTGGTGGTAGTACTTTCCCCGACCGACAAAAGATATAGACAAAAGATAAAGATAAAAGATAAAAATAAAAGATAAAGGATTAAGATAAAAGATAAAGATAAACATAAAAGATAAAGATAAAATATAAAGATAAAAGATACAGATAAATATAAAGGATAAAGACAAATGATAAAGGTAAAAGATAAAGATATTTATTTTGCAAATATGGGTCGTACAAACAAATGTGGTGAAATAAAAGAGGATACATGATCAGCCATATTTAACCATAGCGGCCCGTCCCGGCTCCGCACGGGTGGACATTTTTCCCGTTTTTGCAACATTTTTCATTTATGCTCCGCTCCTATTGGGCGTAGCGTGATGTTATATAGCCTATAGCCTTCCTCGATAAATGGACAATCCAACACAAAAATATTTCTCAATTCCAACCAGTAGTTCTTGAGATTAGCGCATTCAAACAAACAAACAATCAAACAAACAAACTCTTCAGCTTTATATAATAGTATAGATTAAAAAAATAAGTAATTTGAAAGTACTCAGAATTGATTATTGATCAATGATTTATGATGCAATTAATAAATGCATTCCAATAAAAATTATCGAAGTGAAGTATTAAACAAATTGGTTTCCCATAAGCACGCAAATGCACCAGACATACGGAGCGGGTTTCAAAAATGTCAGGATTGCGCCGCGTATAGTTATTAAATTTCAATTTTAAGCTTTATGCTTCAGCCCGATAAGAGGATTTTGATTCCCGCGTCCCGTTTTTACGAATAAATGCAGGGCTGTCACCATGTGATGCTTACGAACAAAATTGACTCAACGGATTATTTCGTTTAATGTTTTAATAATGTATAGTAAAACTTTAAGCGATAAGGCTGCTGCTTGTGGACTTAAAATATTTATCATATTGACTAGGAGTTTTTAATTTTGCCCACTAACTGCGCTGGGATTCATTATTTCATAATAGAGAAGCGTCTTAAATCTTTTTTGTTAACAGTACCTTTGTCAGTTATATTCTGGGTTAGCTCTAGGCTAGGTTTAATTTTCATCTATCCACTAAATAGTAAGTTCCCACTGTTAAAGTTAAACATAGAACACAAATTTATTGTGCATACCTCCATGGAATGCAATAAAAGAGCTTTCACGAGTGGCTTAAGTACGTCCGACGCTCGTTGGGCAGTCAGCCGTGCTTCCAACCTCGCTGACTGGTTAATCTTTTCACCACGGCATGAGCTATTCTCGTATAGCTTTTGCTGACACAGGAGAAGATGAAGAAGATCGCATACCTTCATGCAGCCTAAGGTACAGAACGGTTTCTAAGAGCAATGGTAAGACTTATGTACTATAGCCTTAATAGAGGAAGTAGCTAGTTAGATATCTGGACGCTTAACGCTTAAATAAATCCGATTTTCTAATTAGACATACCTATCACTGTTAAAGTGGAATCCTATTTACTTAGTTGACATAATCCCCTAAGGATAAGATAAATCAGAATTTCAAAGCAGTCATATTACTGAGGGGCTCGTGGCTAATAACCAACTGCACCGCTTATACGATTTGCAAGGTTAAGCTGCGCTTGCCGCGGTGAGTCCGTGGATGGGTGACCGTTCGTTACACATCGAGACTCCTCCGCGCCTCGTAGTGTACGTTGAACAGTCGTCGGTCCCGGGTGTCATACCTTTGACAGTCGATCGAGAATTCAGAACCCTGAAAGTCTGACAACTGGTCTAACCTTAGAGTACCGCCATTGCCCAGTGACTAGGTTGTGAAGGTCTGACGGCAGTCGCTCCATGTAAAATACTGGTATTCAGCCGCATCTGGTTAGACTGGAAGCTGACCCCAACATAGTTGGGAAAAGACTGAGCAGAAAAGTGGAAGCCGATCCAGTTGACATAATCCCTTATTTGCTTAACGAAAGAAAAATTCAGTAACAAATCAGTGACAACACAGTAAAGAACGAAACAGACTACAAAAAAGTAATTGCAATGCCCGAAAACATAAAACTCCTAATCCAAACATTACCAAGTAGCAACCCAACCGAACCTTTACAAAAAAAGTATTAAACACATAATTTCGCACGTCGCCTCGTATTTGTAAACTCCGGAACTTAGTGAGCCACACGTCGTCAGTACGGTCGTAATATTATAAATTGGCGCCGTAATTTAGAGGCAGCCCTGCGCCACATCTGCTCGGCAAAGCGTAAAAACGGTCGTCCTACACCCGGTACGGATTACTGTGTCAATGTAAACAAGATCAGTAGAAATATTTTTCATACGAGCGACGTAAATGGCAGACATTCCATCATTTCGGTTCATCTCGTACGGGAATCTAACATTTATTTCATCTCATTGTTTCGCCGTTGTAAGGAAATACGCTTTATTGTAAACTTTTGCTTTGTTGTATTTTCTAGAAGCTTCGTTGCTGTGAATTTTAAATAATTGGTCAATAAAAGTTGTATGTTTCACTCGTTGGTTCGAAGTGAAATTGTCGTCGGTTTTCTGTTTATTGCCGCAGTGATGTTTCAATTTGTAAATTTTTTTTTGTTCCTGTTAATACAGTGAAC
This sequence comes from Amphipyra berbera, assembly GCA_910594945.2. Taxonomy (NCBI): domain Eukaryota; kingdom Metazoa; phylum Arthropoda; class Insecta; order Lepidoptera; family Noctuidae; genus Amphipyra; species Amphipyra berbera. The sequence goes on from OU343125.1 coordinate 13,023,105, forward strand.
ACTATAGTCCAGTTCACTCAATTAACTTTAACAACATGTATCAAAAGATTTATGCAACACGGTTTTCCTGTTTTTCTTTCATTACAACACGCTGTTATTGTTTATTTCAATTGGTTATTTTACATTTAACATGCCATTTGGCACTAAAATTAATAGTTTAGATACATACATACATAAACTCACGCCTTTTTTCCATGGGTGTAGGCAGAAACTATAGAACGCCATGAGCTACGACCCTTACATACCCCTTTCGCTTCATCCACATTCATACATCTTATCATACACGCACGCCGGTTGAGAGTACTACGGAGCTGACCTTTGTGAAGAACATCACCAATAACATCGATGTATGTCCTTCTAGGACGTCCTTTACCGGCGTTTCCATTGACATCACCCTTATAAATTCCTTTTGTTAATCGCCGTTCACTCATTCTCTCAACATGACCAAACCACCTAAGCATACTCCTTTAAATTTTTATCACTACATCATCTTATAAACCGCAACTTTGTCTAATCTCATCATTTCTCAATCTATCATTCAAATACACCGCACATATTTCGCAAGGAACGCATTTCCACGGCATTTATTCTACTTTCATGCCTCTTCTGCCACGACTAACATTCACTTCCATACATAAGCGTAGGTAACAGCACACCATTATGGACAGCCAGCCGTGTCTTTTTGGACATCGACTGGCTAGCCACAACCGCATGCATAGCACCATTTACTTTATTTCCCGCATTTGCTCTCCTTTCCACATCTTCGTCAATCTTACGATCTCTTGTAAACATACTTCCCAAATAAACAAACTCATTCACCTGTTCAATACTTTCAACTCCTATCTTTACTTTACACTCAGTTTAGTTTAGGTATTCTACTCTATCCTGAGGACCTCCTAGCTACTATATCCTGAATTTATTTTATAGGTACATTTCGTATTAACTGTAAAATCCCGCACCTGAACCCAAGGAAAATCCGAAGAATTTCGTCATTAATAAAACCATAAACTTTCAACCGCTAAACAGTTTAGTTAGACGCTAACTTAAACCACATGGACTAGGTTTTAATGCCTGTCGAACATGGTAAGTTAACTAACAAACAGACTATTTAAGGGTAGTAAAAATGTCTTCTGTTAAAAAGAAATGCTTGTCATTACGAATAACGGATGATAGCTTCAATCGCAAAAAAAAGTATTTTAAATAATCACCAACGAAAACGTTTGTGCGAGCGTTGTAAAAAGGAGCAATTAATTACTGTTGCCAATTACAAAGCTAATTTTAATTGTGCTAAAGAGGCACTTAATTGATTATTACGAGGTACGTTAATTAACATGTCGTCTCCACGTTCAGATTGGCCTGTTTTAATTACTTCAGCTTTTTTCGGCGTTTTGCGAGCGCGGCAAAAATGTATGCCCTAAAGGTCTATTTATCTGTAGGAAATTAAACGCGGACCCTGGATTAGGTTCTGCAACGTATCGACTAAACATAACTAAAAAATATTTATAGATAGAACAAGAAAGAGATGGAAGAAAATTAGAGCTGTCAAATTAGGTTGAACTAAAATTTCCAAATAGATTTAGACGATATCTCAATACATGCCAATATGCCAGCCACCTAAAACACGCTGTGAATATATAAACTAGTTTGTGTCAGCTCTAAAAATATTCAGTCTCTTTCTGGTTTTGCCTGTTAGTAAAAGATAGCAATAGTATTAGTTATGTTTAGTCAGTGCTCAACAGAATCGCACTGCCCTGGTCTGAATATTGACAGAGGCTTATTGAAAATATTGGATGATTTTGTTTAGTACTTTATGAAAAACGTAGTGATTTGATTGCTGATACTTGTTGTTGACAAGTACGTTATCAGAATTTTAATTGCTTTAAACGAATAGAAAATTTAAATATCAAAAATGACAGCCAAAATACTGATGCTCTTATAAAAAAAAACATTGTTTTAAAATATTATTTTTACATACTATAATAATTTAGATATATGAAAAGAGACCAAAATTCAAATACTAGTACATATTCGATTTCCTAACTAAACAGTAATATAATCCGTAGATTCAAATTCTAACCAATGCCACCAAATTCTATCGAATCCCATACAATGTCCATATGGGCTGTAATAAACGTGATTACGTAGCGACATGTATCTCTGATAGGACTAACGGAAACCGCATGGATCACTGACCTATATAAACTGATCAAATCAGGCTAAGATGTGGGCCTCAATTTACTTAACTAACTACAAAGCAACATCCAAGTTAGGACATGACAGTACGTACGTAACTATAGTAGATATAATTATTCAAACTACATTATTAATGTTTACAGCCCCTGGCAAAGATGAATAAAGCCATAAACAAGAGATTAAAACAGCATTTTGTAAAAGACAAGGAACTTGTGTAGGGGGTAATCTATCATTACAGTTATAGCTAATATCGGTCTGTCAGGATTGCGGGTATGGTAAATAAAGTAAATGAAATAAAATAGACTCCCCACCATTGAGAGTACTTATATTTAGGTTAGTGGTTTGTTACAGAAGCTAGTTCACAATATATTACAATAATTACAATAATCACAATATAATAATTTACGCAAGATCAGAAAATAAGGACAAGCTAATCAGATATAAAAGGTCAGACTTCGTCGGCGGTTCGACATAGAATCACCTGCTCCGTCGAATGACCATTGTTTTTATAACGTCGAGTACGTTGATTCATATCTTGACGACTACCCTCCTTTAACAACATTGTCCAGTGTTACCAGCTACCGACAACAATTTAAAAGACAAAAGACTGCTTACGTCAATAACATTTTCTTTCTATCATAACCACTCAACGAGGTTATCATCCCAAAAAAATATAACAAAAATATTTCGTGTCAAAAAAAATCTTAATCAATTAAGCCTTCGGTCAAGCTTCGCCCTAACTTTACGGACATCGACAAATTAGATCAACAGTCAGCCGGTCTCGGGGGTGCAAAAACACGCCGTGCTACATCAACCCTGTTACGGGTGTTTTCTTTTTTTATCTGCAGTAGGTACTGACTCAACAATTTTCCTATGAATATGGCCGGCATTGTCGGGAAGACAGACGTGTATATTCATAGCCCAGATGTTTGTTCGATTAATTTGTTTTCGGCGTAATTTTAAAGGATGAAGTGAAAATTGGTAATTGAGTCGTAAATTTTTTATATGCTTATTTTGTTATTATTTATTTCAGTAAATGCGTTCATTATATGCAAAATATGTAACATGGAAGTCTTTGCAAGCTACTTGAGTAATAATTGTGTTCATTTTAAATATTCTTCTTTTCGTGTGGTTAGTGACTAACCGTATGTCAAAGTTTATGCCGCCCATGGGCCTCTGACTCGGCTTCACATGCCTTCGAGAAATATATCTTAGGCATGCCGGTTTCCTCACGAGGTTTTCCTTCACCGTTTTTAAGCAAGTGATAATTATACAATACACACATGAATCCGAAAAGTCAGAGGTGCGTGCCTTGGGTTCGAACTCGAGACCTATGCCTTGGCAGTCCGACGGTCACACCACTAAGCTATCACTACTATGCTGCTTCATTTTAAATGGCATGACTGTAATATTTCAGCAAGTTTCTGACTTTACACGGAGCATTTACCCTCTTACATCTTCGACCCTTAGAGAAAACAATTACCACTTTTGTTAGAGCAAAAAGTACAACTTGTTTAACTTTGTAACATAATAATACAATACTGTTACTTTTCTCCACTACTTTCCTCGTGGAAATAATATAATAAGAAGTTATCCTCTTCACTTTTAAGTAAAACAATTTGTTGTTTGTGTAAAAATATTTTTACTGGACAGGTAGACAGACTCAATTAGTATGGAGATTATAAGTATTTAATAGCAAGCTGTTGTCAAGAATATTTAGAAGAAATTAAATCGCCTCACGCTTGTACTGATTTCCTGCGGGAGCCTTAAAGTTTTTCTAGGATAATAATGTAATTTAATTTTTCTTAATCTCAAGTTATTCTGCTACTTAGGAAACATTCTTTTATTAGTTTGATAGTTTCATATTGTGATTTTTTACATTTCTTTGCCCTTTTTTCTGGTTTTACTTTGCAACGTGAATTGTGCTGTCCATCCAACTAATAAGATTCATTACAGCTTACGATACCCATTGTATCTTTTATGTGAACTTGTATGAACATATTATTACAACAATATCATATTGTGAACGACTAAGCGGGGCGCCCGTGACGTTAGCCATTTTACATGTAACACAAACTTGTATTCTAGTCAGTTACTTAGTAATGCTACTGTGGAAACTCCCTCATGCACCGAACAAATTATGTTGCTCTAGCCAAAAATACTTTATAAGAATATATATGAGAAAACTCTACTAGCGTCCGTTTATCATTTTGTCTTCAGACAGAATTTAAGGTAACGCAAATGAAGAAGTAGCAATCGTACGTGGCTCAAACAAATTTATCTATTTTAAAATGTTTATTCAGCGGCAAAACGTAGAGTCGGTAACACGCCAGGAAAAATAACATCGTTAAAAATGCTTCATATTACCATTTTTATTAGAAAATATACTTACGATATACGAGATAGGATACCGCGAATAAATTGCGCGACTTTCACGACAGCATTTGTCACCCTTAGACCCTTGGCACTTGTGAAATTGTGCTCATATTGTAAGGGCTAATCCTCGACGAGAATTCATCAGGTTCTAACGTTGGCTCTTATCGGGCCGACCCTCGCTTTCAACATCCATCCACATTATTTTTTGTCACACTATAAGTTTATAACAAAGTTAACGTGTCTCCGGCAAACTGTGTAATAAAATTTCCTTCCTTTGACTATAACTTTTCCTTAAAATATAGGCACGTGAGTGCTTTGTGTGCCTTGTTTGTGAATAAACTCTATGGTATCTTTTTGTTTTGTGTCTGGTACGGCTATGAATAGAACGTATGAAAAGAAACTCCCATACATTAATGTACTGATTTTTTATTGTTTATATTTTTGTCAACCCTGACATTATGGCATGCGAATACAGATACCTATAATATGGTTGAGCTGACCGATGCGGATGTGCACGTCATGCTCGTGAACGGGTGCCGTCTGTCGGGACTGGTCAGCCCTTAACTGCTATGGCAATCCTAGAAGGCATATTTTTCTATTTGTTACTCTTGTGTGAGTTTATTTGTTACATTAACCTGCATTATTCTCATTCTATTTCTCACACTACTGTAATGTAATTGTAATGAACTACTATTTTAAAAAGAGTATTCATAGAGTTTCTTGCCGGCTTGTCTCCATAGAACCTACCTTTTGGAACCGTGCACCTAGTTGTGACGTTTTAAAAGTGCCTGAAATCTGGTCTATTTGAAATAAAAAACTTTGACTTTGAGATGATTTATTTATTATTTTTAAGATTCACTTTACCTAATAAATGTAACAAGATTTTGTTGATAAATAAACCGAATATTTATGAATACAATTTCATACCTTTCGCTTTGTCTCATTTAATTTGATATACCGTGTTTATTGTGTAAATATTGTATTTTAGATGAGAGCAATTATTAGCTATACAATAACATAATTAACATTATTAGAGTGGTTTCTTAGAACCTGCAATCAAAGCTGATTAGTTAGTATTTCGAAGAAATTGATTTGATTTTGTTGGTATTTAAAAGCTTTAGTTATACATAAACCTGGTAATTAAGTAAGATTATAACGTTTTATGTACAACAAAATAATTTATTTCTGATGTTATAAGATCAGAACAAGTCATTTTTTAAAGATGTACTAGAAATCTGGATCAATAAATTGTTCGTGCACTTATGCCTTTCTAGTCCTTTAAAGGGGTGCCTTAAAAGAGCCCCCACGAGTGACGATACTGTAACTGTCCGGTATACCCTGGGCAATCAGCCCCGCTACCGACCTTACTGACTGCTGACTGGCAAATCTAGTCATCACAACATGGGCTATTCTACTACCTATAGCTCGTGCCGACACAAATGAAGAAGATCTTAAAAGCAAACCAGACGTTCAGCAGCATACCAACGTGATTAAAATTATCAATTCTATTCACAGAGTATCCTGCCTGTTCCACTTTCCGTACAGCCTAACAGTATCAAGTGACACCACGTTTTTAATCAACACCAAGATTCCGAATTCAAGTTTCTAAATCGTCTTTAATATGCTATCCATTACTGGGTGGCGACCAAAGTTTGCATTAGCATTATCGCGGCAGTGGACTCGTAAAAAGCCAAGTTATCAAAGGCGGGTGCTCTCACTTGGAAGTTAATGAGTCGACAGTGCGGTAATATCAGAACGTAGGCATTTATTTTCATAGACATTTTTGTGTTACGGTTTCTCGTGGGTTTGCTTGGATTAACGTGTTGAGTATATCTTATACTAGGTGATTATTTATTCGTTTTAATAAAGGGCAGGCTAACCTTTGATCAGTAAATATCGATACATTATGGTCATATCATTCAAATTAATAGAGACCAAAAATGTACCTATATAAATCTGACTACTGGTCCACAGAACATTTAATATTTATTGTTTTTACTCACGTTAAACCAATGTGTACCTAGCATTTTTAGATATGGCGAATTTTATAATAACAATAAAACAAACCGCATAGCTATCAGTCTGTAGATTCAGCCTATTCTCAAAAACTACTGTGTATATTTTCGTAAAGTTATCAACGGTACTTACAATATTTGTTTGAAAACTTGTTGTAAATATCTCCACATCCGCCCGCTAGCGGGCCGTTATATTTTTATGCAAAAACGATCAAACCACATCACAAACCCCACATTATTCCAAAGAACACAGACTGACAATACATTCAATTTCCATAGAATATAGACATATTTATGATGCACTTACGACCGCCGCATAAAAACATTTTCACAATTTCTTTCACCATTTTTAACGCACAAGGATTTCTTTTATGTAAATAAAAAAGGCTGATGTTGGTAACCCAAGAACGTGTGTAATGTCGTTGTGGTGGTTTACATTATTATTTCTAAGATGGCGGACATAAAAATGGGTAAGAATAAAGATAAGCTACGTTAACTGTGTACATTACATGTCTATTAAAATTTAAGTGGGTGTACTGGAATAAAATTATGTTATATATGAAGAAATAACGACGTAATTAGGTATGTATAAAAATAGAGACGATGTTGTTGCGTATATACAAAAGGATTTTACGGAGTCAAGGATCATAATTATACAGGATGTAAACGAAATCATGTAGGTAATTCCTTCAAACCTCGTGATTTTCTTCTTTTCGTGTGGTTAGTGACTAACCTGGTGTCAGAGCTTATGCCGCCCATGGGCCTCTAACTTGGCTTCACATGCCGTCGAGAAATATCTCTCAGGCATGCCGGTTTCCTCACGATGTTTTCCTTCACCATTTTTAAGTTATACAATACGCACATGAATCTGAAAAGTCAGAGGTGCGTGCCTTGGGTTCGAACTCGAGACCTATGATGAACCTCGTGATGTACTGCTGACATAGATTAATCCTGAAGGGGATACATTTGGATTCAATAAAAAATAAATACAAGAAGTAAACATGTGTTCTAAACGTGAGGTATTTTAGCGCCTCGAGCGAATTGTGCGGCTATCGCTCACCGCGCGGTCATTTAACTCGGGGCGCTAAAATGCCTCACGTTAAGAACACATGTTTAAATCTTGCAATTTTTTTTTATTGTTTCGATAATTATTCCGTTCAGGATTAATCTATGTCAGTAGTACATCACGAGGTTTGAAGGAATAACATGATTTCGTTTACACCCTGTAGAGTATTATTAGAAATTTTGTTGTAAGAAGACCTGTATGCTCCATTGTTAGATATTTAATTTTGTTTCATTCTCGAGAATAATTCTAAAGAAAGGAAAAATATTACAATTATTGTTAAGCAGAGTCGTAGAAGTTGTGTCCATAAGAGCGTAGCTTTACGGCCGATCCCAATAACCGATCTCAATCCAAAGCCTGATCAACAGCAATGATAGCCTAGTGTTGTGACCGTCGGACTGCCAAGTCATAGGTATCGAGTTCGAACCAAAGGCACGCACCTCTGACTTTTCGGATTAATGTGCGTATTGTATAATTACAATCACTTACTTAAAAAAACGATGAAGGAAAACATCGTGAGGAAACAGGTATGCCTGAGAGATATTTCTCGACGGTATGTGAAGCCAAGTCAGAGGCGGCATAAACTTTGAGACCAGGTTAGTCACTAACCACACGAAAAGAAGAAGAATCCAAAGCCTCTGGGTTGATCAACGACGCGCGGGTTGATGTAGGTTTTGGGAAGAATTTAATAGAAGTAATGTCAAAAACCTAAATCATTCCAGATATTTTGTATTGAGATTGGTTATTGGGATCAGCCGTTATTCGTATAGTCAGGTCTCTGGAATCTCTGGAGGTTAACATCAACAATAATTATGTTGCCAGTCTGCGGGTGTAAGCTGCTATATAGTTAACTAGCGACCCGCCCCAGCTTCGCACGGGTGCAATGTAGATACTAATATGGAGCATATAAATCTTCCTCTTGAATCACTCTATCTATTAAAAAAACCGCATCGAAATCCGTTGCGCAGTTTTAAAGATCTAAGCATACATAGGGACAGACAGACAGCAGGAGCGACTTTGTTTTATACTATGTAAAGATAATACTAGTTATTGACCCACTGCTGAACAAAGGTCTCTTCTCATGCAGAGAAGAAACCAGTACTGATCAGCACGCTTGTTCACTACATGTTGGTGATTTCAGATCTGCTCGAGGTTTTCTTTCATTGTAAGTAATTAGAGATTAATTTAGAAAGTAGGAATGATATTGACAAAAGTCACATTGAAGTACAGTCAATATTGAAGTAACAGATGATTGTTATCAGTTTTAAAAGTGTTTTAAGGATGAAAATTTGTAAAGAATTACTTATTTTATTGTAAAAATAGAATATACTGTGTGACTATAACACATTTAGAACAATTGGTTTCTACAATAAATAATTCTAAAGTACTAAAATATTCATTGACTTGCTCATGACTGTACAAACTGTATATACCAGGTTTCAACCCTCATCCTGATGCTTAAGAGCAGGTGCGAAAACTTCCGTGCCACTACGACATAGCGACCTCCGCAACACAGTTTACCTAGTTTCGACGTTACCACAGATTACATAATAATTACTAAGTAACGTAGTGGTCGACGACACCCACGAGGTAAGAGGTGTTAGAAGTCATTATAAAAGTTTATTACAGGTCAGGGTGACGTGTAACCTAAAAGAGTGACGGTTTAGAACAACCTGTACAGTGGGTGGACACGGGTTGATTGATGATTCACCTAAACTGACCTGTCATTATGATTCGGGTTCTATTTAGAGTTTCGTTAAAGGTCATCCCGTCCCTTTTTTCTGACTAGTTGGTATTAGTGGAAAATATTTCGTGAAAAAGTGTATTTATAGATATTTTTCTTATAGGTACACATACAGTCATACCCATATCCTGAACTACAGTAATCCTGTAATACAAATATTTGTCAATAATTAATTACATAACATGACATGACACCACCCACGCCTGTATTCCCCGAAGAGTTGGGCAGAGGTGTATAGTAACACCCTCATTTCGCCGTTATGATTAAGCCCCTAATAGAGGGTGAGCCTATTGCCATCAACCGGGCACAAATCCAAACACCGAGCTGCTACTGAGGAATTCCACACGGAAAAATCCAAAAACAATTTGCCCGACCTAGGGGTCGAATCCAGGACCTCACGATCAGCAATCACGCTTGCCACCACGAGACGATTTCTGTGCATTTGGGCCCAGTGCGCTGAAAACCATAGGCTCTCCACTGGGGGCGACTACGCTTCTTCTGCCATCAGGACGGCGCCCCAGTGAATCGAGGTAAAAAATTTACAAAACTGTCAAATTCCTTGCGATTTAATAAATCTTTTTACCTCAGACCAATTTTACAGTCCAAGTAAGAATCTGTTTTAAAATCGATTCTGTCATTTTTCTTCTCGATCTACAGTGGCGTCGCCTGGCGAATTTTCAGTTTCAAATTAACCTCTCATTGCACTAATACGGTCGCCAAATTTTCATACTGATAGGTCCATATAAGCGACCGTCGATTCTTGATGAGTTCCGTTGATGCCAACATAGAAAAACATTATTATAATATACAAGCGTAACATGACACCGGGTTTTTTCGACGGAAGAATAGACAAAACGACACATTTTTATGATTTATTTATTTATTTTATTTATTTATTTGAAATGTACACCAACGACCCATTCACTAGAAACATTAACATAGTAAAAGTAACATAAGCATTGAGTTAGGGTGAATTAGTCACTTACAGGCGTACACAGCAATTACATAAAAAAAAAATTGCTTCTTAAAATACGTTTTAACAAGATGTTTTGCTCGTAGTGAGGATAGAAAAATTAATTAGAAACAATGAACAAGTAAAAAACAAAATCATAATAGAAATTAGAATAAAAAAATATCAAAAATTAATATCAAAATTATCATTAGAATCAAAATTAAAACATTAAAATTAAAAAATAAACAGTAAAATTGATATTCAAAATTCAAAACGGTAGAACGCGATATTGAGTGCAATAAGAGAACATTCCAAAATTGTTGAAGAGGCAGGCACATGTGGCAAAAAATCATAAGTTGAAATAGTAAAAAAAAAAAAAAGTAGGTTATGAAATTATGATTTGTCGCTAATAGTTATAATTTTTTTGCGAAATTGGGAAAATGAGTCTGTAAATATATCAATATTGTTGCAGATATCTATTTTATTATAATTAGCCATTAATCGATTCAAGGGGGCATTGCGACCGAGGTTTGTCCTTGATGAAGACGGTGCAAAGGTATTTATTTTGCGTAGAGATCTAGTTACGGTACGCCTAGGCACAGTTATATCGATTTCTGATAATTACTCAGGTACATCCGCCAGGTTATGAATGATTTTGTAGAACAAGAGCTGATCAGAAGTGCTTCTACGTTGTTCAAGTTATATATTGAAGTGATTAAGCCTTTGGAAATAATTAGCATCATGAGGGCAACTAGGGCATCTAAAGCGTAAGTATCTGGTGAAGGCCTTCTGTATACGTTCTATCCTGTTAATATGAACACAATATGTGGGATTCCAAACTGGAGATGCGTAATCCAGTATGCTTCTGACAAGGGTGTAGTAAATCACTTTTAGTGTCGATATGGACCGAAACTCCGAACAAGTTCTCCTCACAAATCCCGAAATTTTTGACGCTTTGGCTACAATCGCGTCAATATGATTGATGAAAGTTAGCTTGCTGTCGAGTTGGACACCCAAATCACGGATGGTATCAACCTTTTGCAGAGGAACTCCATCCAACGCATAAGATGATGACCGTACTTGTTTGTTTCGCAAAAAAATTAAGCAGAGGAAGCGGAAATAACATTTTTTTTACGAGCAGAGGTACTCTCAAGGCTATCAAAGTCAAAGTCAAGTAGCCAAGTAGTAGTAAAGCCAACTATAAGTTTAAAACTGACGTGTTGAAGAAAAACAAGAAACTTTCACACCTAGTTTAGTAGAAAACTGTATGCACTACTACAGTGAACCTAACGAGATACGGCGTTGCTTTTAGAGATACTTCCAGAGGTTGTAGCGGACTTAAGAAAAGACGTCATTATTTAGGTAGATTGCCTCGGTTGTAAAGAGCATTGTCTACAACGGAAAGCGAAATAAGTTGGTGCTAGTGAATAAAAATACACCGAAATATTTCTTGTTGGTACACGTTTTGGCTCGAGATATTTAGTTTGTGAGAAATTGTATTAAGGGAATTTGGACTGTTATTGTAATCTTATGCCAATTCTATATTTTATTTTATAATTATATATACATCCATAATATACGAATACACTCGTTGAGGAATAATAGAGAATACACCTATGACACTCGTTGAGGTTAGTCAGAAGACCGAAAGTCTGACAACTAGTCTAACTTTAGGATATCGGCATTGTCCAGGAAGTGGGTTGCGGAGGTCTGATGGCAGTCGCTCTGTGTAAAATACTGTTGTTCAGCCACATCTGGTTAGCCTGGAAGCTGACTCCAACATAGTTGGGAAAAGGCTAGGCAGAACAGATACACATCCAACACTTTACATATAGTTAGACTACTTGCTAATTACGTACAAAATAGGTATAAAATAATTCAAAAATATAATACAAAGTTTTACTTATACAAAAAGCGCACTTAGACGTCGAAGTATGCCTCCAAATCCCATAAATCTTTATGTTTTTGTATCTATATCATAAAAAGATTAGATCATAAAAAGTTGTTTCATCCACAGGGGCTGGTTTATAATTTAGACTGCGGTGTTTACCCAATCACTATTTATTACCGTAGTAAGTAGTAGTACCTTCAGCAGTGATAGCCTAGTGGTGTGACCATCGGACTGCCAAGTCATAGTTCTCGAGTTCGACCTCAAGACACGCACCTCTGACTTTTCAGATTCATATCCGAAAATATGTATATATATCATATGTGTATCGTATATATTTGACGACACGTTTGGTGCAGTGGCTAAGCGATTGGCTTCTGCGCTGCGGGTCGTGGGTTCGATTCCCACACGGAACAAATATTTGTATGGCCTACAGATAGTTGTTCCGGGTCTGGATGTTTGTGCATGTGAAGATTTGTGTCTGTAAACGCACCCACGATACAGGAGAAATCCTAGTGTGGGGCATTGCATAATTATCACTTGCTTAAAAACGGTGAAGGAGAACATCGTGAGGAAACCGGCATGCCTGTGAAATATTTCTCGACGGCATGTGATGCCAAGTAAGAGGCTCATGGGCGGCATAAACTCTGACACCAGGTTAGTCACTAACCACACGAAAAGAAGAAGAAGACCTTAGTAAGTAGAAGTAGTACCGTACCTAAGTATTGTTTTTAAAATAATGGATTTCCTGTGACGTCATGTACCCACACTCTCTGGATCAAGATCAATTCTCTTGAATTCTTCTTGAATGGTGTTCTTACACCTCGTTTGTTGAAATTTGTTTATTACCTAGTTTAGACTGCGAGGACACAAACTTACATACATACTCGTAGCCAGTGAGATTCATAACCCTTCCTCTCTGTCGTAGTCGGGCAAAAAGATCCAATTCAATGCTACGAAAGCCGATTTGAGAGAGGATTCTATACATAGGTTTCCATACATGGCTACCATTTCTAGAAATTTGTTAATACTACCGACTAAATACGGTGTTCCAACGATGTATGTCCTTATTTAACAGAATTATTTCACTAAAAGCTATTTAACTTGACACAGAGGTGCCCAGCTCAAATTCATACAACGTAATATATTTGCATTGTAACTGTCTAGTCCTTTGTAGAAAATATGTTGTATGAAAATGTGTCCTTTGTGAGAGTATATTCATTTTATGCATTCACTAAAATGACATCGTCACCGGAAAACCAATACTACTTAAGTGCCATTTTTGGCTAAAATGAGTTATATATAAGGTCTAACATTATTAATCCGAAATATTTTAAGACGTACATCTATGAATGCTAAGGAACTCATATCAAATATCAAATTTCTTATTTATCCATTTAATTGTTAATAAATAAATAAATTTTAAATGACTTGAATAACGATAAATTTACTGGCTCTTTATTATTTTTTGCATCCACCCACGCCAGTTACTACGTAGTACCTACACGCCATTGAGGCGGCGGCGCGCGCGCGCGCTCTGTGTACCTATTTTGATTGATCGTAGCCGAAAATCAAACGCTAGCGACGCGGCGGCAGTAGTCCCCCCGCAGGCGCCCATACGAGCGCACGTGTTTCTACGTTTTGAGCGCGACGCACGGCACGGCGACGTACAACTGCCTGCAACGAATGTACTTCCAACATGATGGCACATTATGATAGGCGCGTCAGGGACTACCTAACAAACGAGTACGGAGAGGTCGAGGCGGCCCTGTTGCCTGGCCAACTCGCTCGCCTGATCTAACGCCATTAGATTTTCACGTGTGAGGTAGGGCTAAAGACCTAGTTTATGGTAACGATAGCCATACAATATCTAGTGCCGAGGAACTAAGAAATCAGATTGTGAATGCTTTCGCAGTGATGAGTAGTGACAGAGACACTTCAGTGCGCGTGTAAGAACATGTCATAAAGCGTGCCGCCCTCTGTGTCCAACAGCAAGGCGGATATGTGCAGCAATTAGTGTAAATAAAATAGTTGTTAGGTATGTACATTTAAATCATTGTAAATAAGACTGATTCAAATTTATAAACACGCCAAAAACATTGTTGTAATAATTTGTAAGCTTATTTAACCTGTCTACCTACCTACAATGCAGTAAAAACCTATAACAATTATAATTTTTTACGACTTCGTAAAAATGTGTGACAACGCAAAGTACCTATTTATTATTATTTTAACCCATTGACGCATTGTCCGACGCCGCGACGTTGAGCGACAAATGTGGCAACGCGAAACGATACGACGCGACTCGACACAGTGCGAAACAAATGAAATATCAAAAAGTAGATGTTACTACACGTGGCCTACGTTGTCGAGTAGTCTAATTAATAATGCGGATTGTTTTTTACGCAACGATATGCGTACACGAAGTGGTAAAGTATAATTTTATTGTGTTCTAATAACAACGCTTGAAAACAGTACCTTCTTAACCATTGTTACAATAAAAACGCACTACCTACTTATTGACATCGCGGCAGTCAGTTGTGCATTGTGTCGCGTCGCGACTTGTCTCTTTCCATTACCTAGGACAACCCAAGCGAGGCGAACTCTAAAGTTAAATTGGGGGAAAAAAAATCTCTCACGAGCTGGACTTGAACCTGCGACTTGGTTCAGAACACCAGTCGATTTAACCGCTAAGCTACCGTGAACTCTTTATCCTGCTCGTGAAAAAATTATAACTAAGTACCTATGCAAAGTAGGTAGGTACAAATAAACACGACAGGTAGGTAGGTATCTAAATCAAATTATTGTGTCAATAATTTGTCAGTCCAAAGCCTGATAAAGTGTGATGGAGAATTTGAATCAGAGAGTAGGACGTTTAGTAGATAAATCATAAGGGATACAGTCAGGGGTACAGTAGATAATAATTAAATAGGTTTTAAGAAAGACCGTCGTTTGCACGCGGCCTCACTCGACAATTGCGACCGCCCTAGTCGCGCCAAGCCACTGTACCTACTATGCCGCTATTATGTTGAGTACGTACCTATGTACTTACTTAGGTAGGCTAATGAGTGAGTAGGTAACTAATTAATCAGTCGAATTATCAATTTTAGAATTAGGATTTCTGATAAGATCTATCAATGGTACGTACTGCGAATCAGCTGATCTTAGTCAATGACCTACGCAGAGCGTTTGTTTTTTTACGCGGGAACCGGAGTTTGGGCGGCACTATGTACTTACTTAGGTAGGCTAATGAGTGAGTAGATAACTAATTAATCAGTCGAATTATCAATTTTAGAATTAGGATTTCTGATAAGATGTATCAATGGTACGTACTGCGAATCAGCTGATCTGAGTCAATGACCTACGCAGAGCGTTTGTTTTTTTACGCGGGAACCGGAGTTTGGGCGGCACTATGTACTTACTTAGGTAGGCTAATGAGTGAGTAGATAACTAATTAATCAGTCGAATTATCAATTTTAGAATTAGGATTTCTGATAAGATCTATCAATGGTACGTACTCTGACGCAGCTGATCTGAGTTAATGACCTACGCAGAGCGTTTGTTTTTTACGCGGGAACCGGAGTTTGGGCGGCACTATGTACTTAGGTAGGCTAATGAGTGAGTAGGTAACTAATTAATCAGTCGAATTATCAATTTTAGAATTAGGATTTCTGATAAGATCTATCAATGGTACGTACTCTGACGCAGCTGATCTGAGATAATGACCTACGCAGAGCGTTTGATATTATTGCGCGGGAACCGGAGTTTCGGCGGTACGACGATGCACCAGTGCCGCCCGCCACTTGACAACAGAGTAAGAGAGAGAGAGGGAGACTCAGAACTCGGACGACAAGCACTACAGCCCGCCCCCGCGCGCGTTCATTCATTGAGGAAACGTTTCATGCCAAGTGAAACCAACATTATTAAAATTAAATTTAGCAAAGCTGTAATTTTTTTTATTATTATATTAATTATTATTTACTACAAGGCATGTTTTTAACCTATAGATTCACCTCCTTAAATATTTCGGATTAATAATGTTAGACCTTATATATCGTAGGATTGGATTTAAAAAACCCAATCTAACAATATATATTTATTTTATTTATTTATTCATTTATACTTCTATGCACTATTGTGGTACATAAGGCGGACTTAATGCCATAAGGCATTCTCTACCAGTCAACCTTAGGGTTAAAAAGAAAAGCATCAAAAAAACGTAGGTACAGGAAAAAGATGAGTTGACAATTTTGGACTGAATATATTAGGAAATCAAAAGTTAAATATACATTACATAAAATACATATATACAAATAATAAAATATATAGATATTACATATATATATATATATATAATATATAGATATTACATTTATATATATATATATATATCAATTACAAAACGTTATGAAAAACTTAATGCAATTATTATTATATTTACACAATTATTTATCCATTTTGGCCAAAAACGGCGCTTAAGTAGTATTGACTTTCCGGTGACGACATATTTTAATAGGTAGTATTTATATCGTATTAAATAACATCACGCCTGTATTCCCCGAAGCGTTGGACAGAGGTGTATAGTAACACCCTCATTTCGCCGTTATGTTTAAGCTCCATCTAACCTATTACCATCGGGCGAGCCTATTGTTATCAACCGGGCACAAATCCAAACTCCTAGCTGCTATTGAGGAATTCCACACGGAAAAACTCAATATCGCTTTGCCCGATCTAGGGATCGAATCCAGGACCTCACGATCAGCAGTCGCGCTTGCCACCACTAGACCGACGAGGCAGTTATATCGTATCACCCTGGTGAGTTTAGGATAGGTAACTTCTGGAATAATTTAATTTGTTACCTATATCTCCTTTGACTGTTCATTGTATAATGGTATAAGCATAATCAGTCATTACTCTCCCACTGCTGGGCACGGGCCTATTCTCAGAATGAGAAAGGTTTAGCCCTTAGTCGAAAGCTTTATGTAGCCCTCACAGGTGTGCAGTAATAATAGAATTCTGATCCGTAGGTATATTACGAATTCAAAAAGTCAGAGATGCAGGCCGGGTTCGAACGGGGACCCTCGTGCATAAAAGGCAAACGTTCAACCTTGTGCTATCACTGATACTACTATTATACATCATACTTACCTATGACTCCAAAAATAATAATGAGGGTCCAAAAAAACTTATTCCACTCGGAATTCACTAATACCACGAAACATTCCCAATATAATACGAATCAAAAGGTAGGTAAGAATCCAATACAAAGTTTCCGAGGCAGTTTCACCTCGCATCTTTCATGTCCTCGAGTGGAAGATAGCGGCCGATCGACAAAACGATAGATTGCGCTCCTTCCCGTCTATTGATTTTCGGTAGGTAAGGGGTACTGTCTAATATTCGGGGATCTTCGTTCGGTGGTATCCGACCCCTATAAGAATTGACCGAGACTTTTGGTTGCGGTTTTTGTAACTTCAGTTTCGGCCGTAACTCTTTTGTTTTCCCCCTAATACTGTTGTGGTTTTGTGTAACTATTCGGTTGTGATATTTCTTCAAAATTACGCTGTTGTTATTCTTAGGTATAACCCTACTTGTGTAACTAATTATTCGTCACCGGAAAGCCAATACTACTTAAGCGCCATTTTTAGCCAAAATGAGTTATAGAAATCGTTGGATTCGATTTAAAAAACCCAATCCAACTATATATATAACTCATTTTGGCCAAAAATGGCGCTTAAGTAGTATTGTCTTTCCGGTGACGATAAGAAAGTATTTGGTTAAAGGCTCATTTACACGATGCAAGTTTCTTGAAGCAAGTCTCATGCTATCTTTGTCTTTCTCTCGGACAAAAACAGAGATAGCATGAGACTTGCTTCAAGAAACTTGCACCGTGTAAATGAGCCTTTACTCTTATTCTTTTAAGTAATTAACATTATTTATTAGTTCAGCAATTGAATTTTCAATTTGAAGATGTGTTATTTTGAAATGTAAAATGAACTAAAATGAGTGTGAAAAGGAATAAAACATTTTGATAACTTCTAATTAAACCCAGCAGGAAGACTTTTCTTTACAATAATAGTATCGGTTTCCGGTTCGGCCACTGATTTTAATCTCAGCCGAGACCGATCCCCTTGAACCTTAGGTAAGACATGTAAGCCGTCGTCCCGGGATACTCTTTAGATAACGAGCGAAGTTCCACGTAAAGATCTTGTAAATGTTCCTTCGCCGCAGCCAGAATTCGTAATTCAACTTCCATTTTGCAAGGACCGATAAAAATAATGTTTTATACAAGACGTTGATAAGGTTCGACCTTCGCTAAGTTGTTTATTGCTATCAAATCGGTGTATTATTTAGACGTTTTTGTTGACTGGACATACGGGTTTGAGAAAAATAATATGTGTTTGTAGAATAATGTGAAAATAATATAGATAACCTTCAGAACAGGTTTTTATCAAAAACCTATTTCAGTCATCATACTCTCGCAAAGTTAGGTTCTATTTTTGGCACTATTGTTAAACCTTACGACGAAGCTTTAGATAACCTATTGTGAAGAGATAATAAACAGATAAACGGATTGTAGGTATATCTTTGGGACGCAACAGCGCATTACTGTCTCACTACTGGACACAGATTTTTTAAGAGAGTACCTAGTTTGACTAACAGCTAGTTCACACAGAAACTGTTTACAGGATCCGTTTCTATTTTGGTGATGGCGCCTATAGTTGAATGAGCGAGTTTACATACACGACAATATTTCGAATCCAGTAAAAAATACTGGATCCGTTATTTTTATCGTATCCTGCCTGCCAGATGCGACGCAGCTGCCATTTGTTTAATTGATCCGGCGGTACAGATGTGAACAACACATCCAGTACCGACGGATCCGTTAAAACGGATCCGCTGTGTGATGTGAACGGGCGGTAACATTATAAAATACGACTGGTATTTGTGAAAGTTTGGTATAAAGCCATTTATTTGCAATAAATGTGGAACAAAAATAAATACATTTTTAGTGCCATAACACATTTCGCCATAAATTGGCATGCAAATATTAAAAGTTATACAAATATAAGGTAAAAAATAAGTAAGTAAGGTAAATATAAGGTATACAGAGATGATGTTATTGTATCTCAATAGCTCAGTAAGTTTAAAAGCGTTGTGATCATGTTTGAAATAATTATGCGCTTGCACTATTTTCTTTGATATACTAATATAAAAAATCTCATTTATTTTGTACCGCAACTGTAATGAAGACACGCTCAGATGTAGCAATGCACCTTCATTAGAATTCAAGCAATCCTCCACCTTAAGATTCAACTTACATACATTACAAACCCGTACAAGTACCTACAGTCTCTCCGAATATTTAGTAAAGTCAACAGTTCCCGGCGCTCTGTTAAAGGAGGAGACGTGATCCAACGTAACGAGGAGTCGAACCAAAAACCGAACAGGTCTAGGTGTCCCTGTCTGAGGTACATGTAAAGGGACGTACTCGCAGACCATTAACTGGTCACCACTCACACTGACCCGCCAAAACTGCACTTACAGAGCTGTTTCAGCGACTCGTAAAACCTAATGTCTTTCAAAAGGTATTTCTCTCCGTATTTTTGGCGATATGTGAATTTGATTGGAACTTTGTTAGAAAAAGGTCTTTAACTGGGATTCGTGGGGATCGTTACTAAGGTGATTCCTCGAACAGTATATTAGAGCGATAACAGTAGATATATATGCATGTGAAACGTTTTTGTTTTCATGTAGAACTAGCTTATGCCCGCGACTTCGACCGCGTGGATGTTGGATATAAACTTTGGTTAACTTTAAACAGAGAGAGTGAAATTGGTTTATTTTAGGAGTAGTTATGTAAAATCTTTAAATACTTATGATCAAGTACTTAAGCGCTACTCAATGTTAAGTTGCCGTTAAGTCTCAAGGCCGAGTGACAGCAACAGCATGAGACTAATAATTAATTAGTTTATCATTTGATTTGAAGAGCATTTATACTAAGTTTCAAGTCGATAAACATAGAGAATTTGATTTTCAATCAAGATCACAATGAACATCAATACCCCATTGCACCCCTTATTTGGGGTTGCTCAAGATGATACACGCAAGGAATACAATTTTCCTCGCAAGCTTTTAAATCCCATTTCACACCCTTAGAGGTTGGTTTTCGAAAAATCCTTTCTTATTGCACCTCTACACACTCTAAGAAACATAATTATCTTCCAAACATGTTTCTATTTTCAACGCTTTAGGCTTAGCGTCGTATAAAGTAGGTATTTAATGGGTATTGCATGGAAAAAGAATTATAATAGTAAAATTATGGTAAGCTTAACAGTAGCATAATAAGTGAATGTGCAGCATTTATTATACTATGTTTTTTATATTAATTGTTAATGAAATGACGTGATAACAATCATTTATAAATCGTAAGGTTTTTAAATATATATTAGGTACACTATTTTCGATATTCCGGTCACAGTCGAGCGACTTCAGTCTCTTTACGACGATACATTTATATCCATTTATTTGGCGAATATCTCTCGCTGTGAGCCACCAACGACGGAACGAACGGATGGGTACGTTTCTATTGCCTTTGAGATATTTCATTGACTTTTACAAATGCGAATGCCTTAGTGTCATTGTGATCGAATCTTGGTGTGGACTAAATTGCGTCCATAACATTGAAATCGCCCTTTTGTTGGAGTATGTTATAGCAAAAGGGGCAATATTCCTTACTACCCACTGAGAGCACTATTTTTAGTACAGTAAATATTATTATAGTTTGTGTTTTCGTTAACCAAAAAATTTTTATTTGTTGATCATAAACTTTGGCAGATATACGCTACTAAATATTTCGTTTTCAACTTTGCAAACAAAAAGTCATTTTCATCTTTACAGTGTTTTGAAACAAACAAAAAAGAGGGTAGGTACTCTTCTTAGCCAAATAGTCACGAATTCACAGAATGATAAAATAAATAATCTTACATATGACATGGTCTTCTTAAATCTCGATAAATATATTAATGCTAAGTAATCCCAGGGTTTTGTGGGCGGGTCCAGGTCGGTCGCAGTCGACCAGCGGGCCCACGACAAGGAAAAGGTCGACCTACGAAGCCGTAGGCGTGTTATCATGGTAATTATGACATCCCAAAAGAAACTCCCCACATTCAGCTGTAGTTTTTACGACTGTCCCAACTCTTTATGATGACATTTGCAGATAAGACTTGGAGATTGGGTTTTTATTGAAATTTCACGCATACGTTTCGTTGCAGATAAGTACCACAATGCCATTGCAGCAACCACTCAATTAAAAAAGATTGGCGTATAGCTGTGGAAGATAATATTATGTGCACTGAAGAGAAGTATTTGGTTCTAGCAGTAATTTTATTATTATATTTAAATTTATCTTTCAGTGCAGAAAATACCTTTGTATTCAAGTTGAAAGATGCGCCGGAACTTTACAAAGATTTCTCAAGAAGATATAACAGAACATTCAGAAATGAATTAGATTATAATAACAGGTATATTAATTTCGTACAGACTTTGAGGTACATAAATAGTATAAATGGCCAATCACATACAAGGCAAAAAGTTTTACCAAATCAATATGCAGATTTTTCTGATGCCGAAAGAAGAGCATATTTAAGGCATACTGTGACCAAAATAGATCCTGAACTTAAAGCTATATTGAGAATGAAGGATGAACCTAAAAAGTACGTAACATTTTCATATCAATTACCCTTTAATAAATTAAGGATGTTGTATACGTACAGCCGGGGTTGCGAATCCCGCGACCCCGGCCGTACGGTTAACGAGAAAAAAAGAGTCCGCACCTCGGACCCGGCACGGTCTAGTATACAACATCCTTTTTTTTTTTTTTTTTCTCGTTGGAAAATCCTCATGGATGTCCCTCACCCGGGGAAGGCGAGGGGGTCTGCCGGACTCTTACCGGATAAAAACCAACGGTGATCCTCCTTCTGACCTGAGGCCAGGGTCACGGGATTCGCAAAAGCATGCACCGCAACCCCGGCAGGCGAGGTGCGGACCCGGCACGGTCCATAATGCCACGTATATTAGTTGGTGTACGCACCACTCGCCCTTTAGATTTCTCCCCTTTTAGTAAAATATACCACTCGCCCCGTTTTCAGGGTCCCACCCGTTTTACGTTACAAAAAAATATCTAGGCACGTCCCCAATGCGTTAGTTGAAGCTGGTTTCTACACAGGTAGCGGGTTCAATTCCCACAAAGAGCAAATCTTTGCATGAACTACAGATACTTGTTCCGGATCTGGGTGTGCACACCCAGTGTGTGTGTTGTGACTTAAACGCACCCACGATATGGGAGAAATCCTATTGTGTGGCAGTATTTATTTAAAAGAAAAGAAAAGACAAAACTACGTATAAGAAGCAGTGTGATAAGTTTAGTATTTAACAGAACTCCAATGTCAATGATTATTATAGACCTTAGTACCGTCTTATTTGTTTTGCTAGTGGTATAGTCATGAGCATCAACATTTATGCAAATGTACTGAAACTCAGGTGATTTTCTCCCGAAATAACCGATTGAATTTATGAAATATTTAAATTCCAAGCATTCGTATGTACTCGCAGACACTATGTTAATAATATTTTGAGATTGCCATTTCATAACTCTTTAGTCAATTCACTATAACATTTTGCTACGTGTAACGTGTATACAAGGCATGTCGAAGCTCATGACTGTACAAGCATAAGATCATCATATTGACAACTAGCGACTCGCCCCGGCTTCGCACGGGTGCAATGTCGATACTAATGTGGGGCATATAAACCTTTCTCTTGAACCACTCTATCTATTGCTGAAAACTGCATTAACATCCGTTGCGTAGTTTAAAAGATCTAAGCGTACAGACAGCGGGAGCGACTTTGTTTTATACTATGTAAAGGTTCTTCTTTGATGTCGTATTTTTTTCTCTTTCTCTATCTTCCCTTCTGGGGCAATTGCTATCTCATCACGTGAGTAAGCTAGTCGTTATTTTATAATGCGTTCGCCACACCAAACTCGGGGCGCAAGCGGTACGGCAGGCACCTGTATGCGTACCACGATGCATCACGTTGGTAACGTAAAGTTGACATTAATGTGAGTGAATTTTGAATTGGAAAAACTCGTTTCACACATACTAATTAATTATTTTTTTTTTAATTCATATCTATGTATAATACAAATTGTGCATCTCGTAAACAAATCGACCAGAATGTTATAGGACAGTTGTATTTTTTTCGATTTAAACTTCACTTACATAAGCGATACTTTTAAGTTTTACGATACCTACTATACGTCAAACGATCGTGCTAGGCCTACTGCTCGTATTTGGTATGATATGCTTCGTAGTAAATCGCAGACGATAAGCCCCGCTCGCGCCAAGAATTTGGTGTGACGAACGCTTAAAAAAATAATGTAATGTGAATTATTAAATCGGTTACAATTATATTATCATGCTTAACTATTTAAAGGTAGTTAATATCATGTTATTAAGACCAACATTTTAAGATATTTTAGGACTAAATATTTGTGTATTTTTTTTTAAGTTTCGATTTTACTAAATCTGGCCTGAGAAATGAACCGGAACGTGAAACAGGATATGGCATACGTTCGTACGTATGAAACTAAGAATTGTCGAATTAAATTTTATTTTTTCATACCCTTCTGTTTATTTTTATTCATGCTGCAAGTGTGATGTAGAATAATAATACAGAATATCATAAGCATGCAAATGCTGCAAAATATGTTTTTTTTTTAATGATATTATTTTTTTTAAAACGGGACAAGTGGGTGTTGACTATACACAGTGTACTGTTCCATAGTTAGTACGGCTACAATTTTTTTAGGTCTAGTGTTTTGTATGGTATACAATTCAGTTTATAAGCTAAATGTACAATACTAGCTGTGTCCTCACGGCTCCGCCCGTAGCCTATGTTACTCAGTGATAATGTAGCTTTCTAACGGCAAAAGAATTTTTGAAATCGGTCCAGCAGTTTTTAATTTTATTCGTTACATATAAAAATACAAATCTTTCCTCTTTATAATATTAGTATAGATTACGTTTTTAGTCAACTTATGTTTCTGATAATCCATGAGCCCTTTTATTAATCTTTGCAAAGAAAGTGAAACTTCTAAAAACTTTCGTCATATGAATAATTTTCTAAATACTATCTCGCAAACGCCGCATAAGACGCTGACTCAGACATGAAGCGGTCACTAAATAAGTGACTTGAACACTAAGACTGAAACAGAACTGTTCAATTCGTACCAAATTGTTCGGATTTCCGGCTAGATGAGAGTTCTCCCAAAGGGTTAAGCTAGTTTTGAACTTTATGTTTGTATTCAAGCGGGCAAGTTGTCATAAATATTGGAGCCTCTGCTTGTCTAACTTGGATGAACTACATCAAACTGCTTTGTTGACGCGAAAGTTAGGCAGCTCAATATCCTGTTCCTCGTAAAGTGGGCGATTATGAGTCCCAAGTAATTGTTTACGATAATAGGGTGTTATTTCTTTCCCGCTCCAACAAACCCATAATTCTTGATGATTCAATTTTGGTCGAACAATTGAACCTTTCCTTTGATTTGCATTGAATTTAAAAAATAAAAATCACGCTTCCAATTAAACAATCATAAAAAAATCAAACTGTTTTTTTAATAATTTTTACTATAGGTACCTACCTTTAAATAAAACTTCTGTGAATTTTCAAAGGTTATCAATTTTGAAATATTTCTCGTAAGCGAAAGAATTTAATAAAAATATCATAACCACTGTAACAATTGCTGAAATATATTGGAAATATCCGAAAAGCGAGGCATCAAAAACTCCTAAAGCATTCTTTTGTTCTATTGGAAATGGAGAAACATAATCCGCGTACGATGGGTTGTCGGTGGAATGTCTTTGTGGATGGTCACGCCACGGATTTAGCGGACCTGAAGCCGTCTAGAGGCGAATGACAAACATTTTTAATACACCGTGCTAAATTAAGTGTGCAAAAATTTTATTTCGTTCAATTGTTTTATTTCACCAATCAAAGGGATGGTCGAAAGCTTGAAAGCAAAAAGTAAAAATATTTGCACGAATGTGATATCATTTCATAAAACAATTGCGTGTGCATTTTCACGTGTTATGAGATATTTCGCGCTTCAGCGAGTGCTGTAAACAGTTTTAAAAGAACCATCAGATATTTATTTAACAATGAATCTTTTGTGTTATTTCTTTTATCGACTAAGGTACCTAAGGTAAAGTTGGAGAATTGAAACAATTTTCGGTACTTTTATTAAGATTTTATTCAAACATAAGTATTAAAACTGTAGGTATATACAACGGTATATTTTTGTAATATTTTAATGATGTATATTATCAACTCATTGGCGTGAACTATTTACTGTTTCAAACTCCCGTTGTTTTGATCTCAAATACTTGACTATATTAATTGATGTTCATATTAAAAAAACCAAGCTCATATTCAAATTCAGAACCATCATAATTTCTGAACGTTCCAGTTTTATAATGTCTCCGTGTGCTAGCTACTCGATAACCGTTCGGTAACCGTCACTGTCTATAGAACGTGACTTTTTCCATGGTAAGACAAAAGCAGCCCCCGATGCATTTTTCACCGGAATAGATTTTACGCGAGGAAAAATTGCAAATTTCTGCAGCACCGTCACGCGCGGTGGCGGGCGGGGTACCGGGTACGGGTACCGGTCTTGAGAAATATTCGATAGTTGGTTGCTTCGCTCATTTTATAGGGGCGAGATTGGGATCGCTTATTGCGACTAAGTCGTATACCTATGTAGGTATGTGTGGCTTGGTTGACAGTTTTCACGTTTAAGAGTTGCAAGTGAAGGTAAATAAATGTAAGGTTTTGTTGTAATGGTTGGTTACATTTTAGGTCTTGAGAACGTCGTGTTGTTTATGAAAAACTTTCCAGCATTTCAAAGGTAGGTACACTACAGTATCTAACCACTCAACCGCCACCGGGTACTACAGTACCCGAAGTCAAAAAGCAGTAAACCGCCATGGGTACTACAGTACCCAAAACGAAACAGTTTAAAAAATCCTTATAATATCGACTACCGTGTTTTGTCTACGAAAAAACCTTTAGTAGAGTCGTTCTCTATGAAATTATACAACGAAATAATCACACTTGTCAGCACTACTTCAACAAAAAGTCAAACAAAAAAATTATCAAACTTTGTAAACATCTGTTATCGCTCAAGTGGGTGCGGCGCGGCGGGGCGCCGGCGGGTGGTCGTAAATATGTCATAGCTAATCTGACATCATTGTTTATTTTTAACACTATTATACATACAAAGGATCGTAAAGAATAGTGCTACAATATTTTATTACACGTAGGTAGTTTTAGAATCGTCAAGTTGCAATATTTCGCTTTTGTAAATGTTATTGTTCGCGATGAGAACAATGGCTGCCGGTTGATAAGGTAAACACAAAGAAATGTGTTTATTTTGACCAAAAATGTGTGAAAACGGAAAAATAGTTCATTTATTAGTAAAATACAGGTAGTAGTAATTAAATAAATACAGGTAGTTTCGTAAAGATTCTATCTTGACTCGATATACATAGTATAAACAGTATACGGGCGCGCGAGGCCGCGTCAAAACCAGCAAGGAGTTTCTAACTTCTTATAAGATTTTCTTCTTATTGGAATAAAATAAGTTTATACATTCTGGTATTGTTAGAAAGGAAATATAATCTAGTTTATTTTAATATTGTTAAAATGGATATAAAGTTAAGAGTTATCCATCAAAAATTTCCAATTTTCAAATTTTTCCAATTTTCCATCACTGTTTTTCAAGTTAATCTTTTTTTTTTGAGTTTCAAATTATAATTATATCTCTTGGTTTATAGATAAGTATGTTCCTTAACTATTCAGCTTTATATCTGTATTTTTTATTTTGATATAGCACTTGTAGTTTGCGTACGTCAGGTGTTTTTATCGCTAAGGTCAGAAGGGGTCAAATTACATAAACAAGACCGCGCGGTCCGTGGCGGTTGGCTGAAATTCGGCGGCGGGGGCCGGGCGGTTGAGTGGCTAATACACTTTAAATGATAAGATAAATCACGTTTAAACAGTTGTCTTGAAATTGGTTGTAAATAGTGTTAATGTCACTCGACCTCAACTCTCTTTGCGAACCCTCTATCCAACCAAAATAATGATTCCTAAACCGTATATTAGTAATTGAATATATCTACAACTGGCCCGTAGACTGCATTGTTGGTCTAGTGGTCGTACGTGCAACTGCTGAGCATGGGGTCCTGGTTTCGATCCCCAGGTCGGGCAAAGTGTTATTGGGTTTTAACATTAAGAATTTCTCAGTAGCAGCCCGGAGTCTGGATTTATGCCCAGTTAATAGCAATAGGCTCGCCCCCTATTACATGGGACTTAAACATAACAGGCGAAACGAGGGTGTTAGTACTAAAAACACCTCTGCCGTACCCTTCAGGGAATACAAGGCGTGATGTTATTTATGTTATATGGATATACAATTTTACCAAAGGCGGCGAGTCTTTAAAACCACGCTGACTCAACTAATTCTAACCTTCCAGAACCGCAGGTGTTAGTAATATTGGTCAACAAAAACAAGATTAAACAGTAACACACACGGATTGCGACTCCGCCTGGCTAATCCAATGAGCAAAACCTTGGGCCATATCGAAAATAAACACTAAACGAAATCGTTTTAAACTGATTAGGGTGGTAAAAGTATCAGAAACATATTTTATACAGGTTTTGTCTCAGGGCAAGTTGAGTTCTGCAAGTTATACGAACTAAGCTAGCAATGGAGTGCAATCTTCTTCTCATTTCCTGTGGTTAGTGACTAACCCGGTATCAGAGTTTATGCCGCCCATGCGCCTCTGACTTGGCTTCACATCACGTCGAGAAATATCGCTCAGGCATGCCGGTTTCCTCACGATGTTCTCCTTCACTGTTTTTAAGCAAGTGATAATAATACAATACGCACATGAATCCGAAAAGTTAGAGGTGCGTGCCTTGGGTTCGAACTCTATAACTTGGCAGTCCGACAATCACACCACTAGGCTGTCACTGCTGTTGAGTAAAACTTTATGTGGTGTTTTGTAATTCAACCTACCCATAGTCATCAGCAAAATGTTCATTAATTTATTAATGGCAACTATAATCTAAATAATCTAATTAATAAAAATAGAAATCGACTTGTACGGCGAATGTTAGATTTTTTTACCATTACAAAGTCGTTGTTTTTTCTTTTTTAATCATTGTTTTTAATACACAGGGTCATTGGAAGAAATATTAGCACACTCTTAAATGCAGTTTTTTTTTTAAATTTAGTTTTTACTTTCGAGTGATGGCGAGATATTTTTTTTAGGTATTTCTAAAACTTAGAACAAAAGCTGTTAGTTTTAAAGACAGGTAATAACAGTCAAGAGCTTTTTCGTGTTTTTTCATTGACTGTATATGGGGATGGGAAGCTTGTTATTCATTGAAATTCAACCCTGTATATACACCCATCGGTAAGTACATAGTCACGTATTTGCTGACGTGTGTATATGAAAGCGGTTCACCGCAGTTAATCAATGTCCATCAGAGAGTGAATGTAAACATAAATCCCATCAAAAACATAAATGTGAAAATGGGAGCCAAGTTCAATAATAAGAATATGCGTAGTTGTCGACTTCGCCTACAAAAGAATTGAGATCTAAATGGGTGCCAAGTTCTGTAGATAATCTTGAAATTTATTTATTTAAGTTTGACTTGGCTAGTTTTTACCAGCAAACCATATTTTTAGAAGAGTAATATAATTATGTCATCCTTAGACACATAAAAAACAGTAACTTGCGTATAACATAAAGAAGAAAACTTGATTAGCCAAATATAAGATAGCTTGTATGTGAAAACTAGCCAAGCCAAATCTTGAATAAATCAATTTCAGGATTATCTACAGAACTTGGCACCCATTTAGATCTCAATTCTTTTGTCGGCCAAGTCGACAACTACGCATATTCTTATTATTGAACTTGGCTCCCATTTTCACATTTATGTTTTTGATGGGATATCATTACTTTTTGTAAAGAAACTATTATTATTCATCATTCAAGAGTGATCTGTAAAACGTCTACGCTGTATAGTTTTCTTTTTGTGTTAATTTTTTATATTTTCTTGAACGTTATAAATACAAAGTCCCCCCTTTATTTTTTTTATCATTTGCCTGTTAGGTATATTTTTATTTCCCACTTAAATCAAATAATCTGTTATACAAAACGATAAAAGCTTATGATTATTATATCTAAGTAATATTATGTACGATACGTACTTGTACACCAAGACTGCCCGATATCTATTTGCGTTCTTCCAGTCCATCCTAAGGTTGTCTGGAAGAGATCGCCTTGTGCGATAAGACCGCCCATTGTACATGTTGTGTAAATCTGTGTTCCTTTTATCTCTTACCGGTGTACTTATTATGCACAATAAAGTGTATTTGTGCGATAAGACCGCCCATTGTACATGTTGTGTAAATCTGTGTTCGTTTTATCTCTTACCGGTGTACTTATTATGCACAATAAAGTGTATATAAATAAATAAATAAAAGCGACTTTTCATCATGGACTCATGAAACCTATTCTCGTGCGAAAGAAAAAGTTTGTTGCTATTATAATTTCGAAAGGCACTAAGTAATAAAAAACGATTGCTTGAAAAAAAATTGAAATCCTAAAAATTCACTGTTTTCTGACTTTTTCCTTTGTATACACACAATTACCCAGTTGAACACCAAATTTCAACTTTCTAGGTCATCTGGAAGTGGGTTATATTTTTGATCTATAATATGTCAGTCAGTGTTAAAAATGTCGATATTTAGACGTTAATATCTCAATAACCGTTTGAGCTGTGTTTATTAAATTTGGGATTATAGTTAATCTCAGGGTTTTTAATAAATAAACCAAATTTCATGGGTTTATGATAAATAGATTTTGAGTTATTAAGGGGTCAAAAGTGGCTTCAAATGGTTCGTGTAATATAACACACGGCTGCTGCGTCACCAGTTCCTTTTAACTTGGCTTGACACGCTGCCGCGTGTCTAGAGAGCTATATGTGAATATTTAGCTTTTGCCCGTCTCTGTTCCCGGAATCGATGCTTTACGTGATTTCTTCAATATTCTTGCTAAAAGGTCGCGTGACGGGTGGTGGCGGACTGGCGGGGGCCAGGCCTATAAAAGGTCGGGCACGCTGCAGATCGGTCAGTTGCCAAGTTAAGGACTGGACTCCTCGCATTGCTACGAACCACGCCCTGATCTATTTGTAATTCTTTACGGCTACAAGTGTTATTCTTTATCCTCCCGTAAGGACACGCCTGCTAAATTTTACGTGCACATGCTTGTTGAGGGTTGTCTCTTAAAGCCACCCTAAAGTGTTACAGTCGTAGTGTGATAAATTTCTCATTAGATTTTAGGTACCATCCGGGAAAGTTATGAGGGGCTTTATTACCAACTGCGCGGTTCATACGATTTGCGAGGTTAAGCTGGGCTTGCCGTGGTCAGTCTGTGGATGGGTGATCGTTTGTTACACATCGACACTCCACCATACCTCGGAGAGCACGTAAAGAGTCGGTCCCGGGTGTCATACGCATATCTATGACAGTCGTTACAAGAAGTCAGAAGCCCGAAAGTCTGACAACAGTCGCTCCATGTGAATTCAGCCGCATCTGGTTACACTGGAAACTGACCCCAACATGGTTGATAAAAAAAAAAAAAAAAAACATGGTTGGGAAAAGGCTAGGTAGAACATCCGGGAAAGATATGACGGATATGAACAAACGGCATATTATAATAGCATATTCAGTAAATGACGGTCCTTCTGCTGGGCACGGGCCTCTTCTCTGAATGAGAAGGGTGTAGGTTTTAGTCCACCACGCTCGCATGGTGTGGATTGATGAACTACACACACTGTCACGAACTTTTTGGTGTCTCAGGCGTGCAGGTTACCTCATGATGTTTTCTTTCACGCAAGTGATAATCTTTTTCTTAGCGTGTAGATGGCAATCTAAATTGAGTCGGCCCAGAACATAGCTGCAAGTTATCAGTAGCGTCCATTAGTTCCTGTAAAGTGCAGGTATCACGGCACGCACGGCATGACGTCAGGTGTCAGCAAGAAAAAAAGTGATAACAAAATTCTGATCTGTACATGAGTGCGGGCTAGGGTTGAATTCTGACCCTCCTGCTTGGAAGGCAAATGTTCAATTGGTAGGCTATCAGTGTAGACAAAAGATTAATGAAAAAAAAATTAAAGTGCTATGTTTCCAAAAAGGGTTTTCAGTAAAGTCACTCTCGATGCAAATTATCACTGCGAGTCAGCAGTAACTTTAAACTATATTATAAACTTATCTCTCACTTCTAGATTACATTATTATGAAAATTAGGCAGTTAATTCGATGAATATTGTTATAGAACTCTGCCAGCCCATCAAAGTAATCAAAACAATCAATTAACACGTTATAAAAAGCGTTCACCACAACGACAGCATATCGTTCACGCAATAATTATAATTGAATGAATTAAATTAATTCCACGGAAACATTTTCCAATAATCTCGCGTTGAACCATAAAACGATTTTAAAGCGCAATTTCGACTCAATTCATTTGCAACGAGTGTTCAGTAAAGTTCAATGTTGTATGAATGAATGCGTCGACATGAGTGTATAAAGAGGTATGGTGGTTCACAAAGAGGAATTTCTCCCAGTCCACATTAGTAGCGGTTTCCTGAAGCTTCGAATAAATGTGGGCAATTTGCGAGAGCGTTTATCACCTAAAGAAAAGTTCTGGCGACGTCTGTAACTGCCGTAATTCCGCGCCGAAATTCGAGGGTTAATCACGTTAGCCATACATCAACGCTTTATTTAATACGTGCAACTTTGTTTGGGATTTAGTTCGCACCCGTCCGCAGGCTATTGTGTGATGTTTTTATAGCCGCTAGATATTATTTTGAGATCGGCATTGTTTGGAATAAATTATGGCCACTAGGTACACATAAATTTTAAATTTGACACGACCTGTTATAATATTTTGTATTGGATAACGTTTCGTCATGCATATTGATGTATAGGCATAATGTTACCTCTTTTAAAGTATAGCTATTGCAATTTGGAGCTGCTGGACACAGAGTAAACCAACATCTCACAGCATCTGAACGATTGTACGCTAATGGAGCCGATTCTGTCTTGTTCACTCTAATAAAATAAGAAAGAGACGGACGTAAATAAGAGCTGTCAAATTTAGTTGAACTTAAATTTCCATACATATTTAGACGACACGATGTGTGTTGATTAAAAACACGGTGAAGTTCAAGGGGTAAACTAGTTTGACATCTCTAACTTAGTTCTTAACTATCACCGTCCTTTTCTGACGCTGTTTGTTGGTAAAAGATAGCAATCCTCTAATTTTTGTTTAGTAGGTGAATAAGAGAATCCGGCACCAATGCCTCATCTCGTAGTAAGCACACAAGCGGCAAAGAGTTATAAATCTTTTGCAAGTAAAGCGACAATATGAAGAAAAGTGGTCGATTTCCCTTTTATTTATAACAAACAAAAGTTCCCAAAACACATGTTATACATTTACTAAGTAACAAGTCCAACACTAACTTGACGAACTCTAAATTCAGCTTTAAATTCTAGAAACAAAGCACTTAAGTTGCTTAGTCCCTGGTACTATGTTGCGGCTGGTTGGGTTAAGTGTCCTAGGGTTAACTTGGGTAACAAGTTTGAAAGGTGATTAAACAAGAAGCATCAACATGTTTGCTGGTAAACTGTGGACATCAGTCGTTTTTATTACGTACCAAGCGGAGTTGAGCGGTCAAAGTACTTCAGCTACCTACAGCTGGGTAGACCAGTGTCCTAGTTTATGTTACCCAGATGAGATGGTGTGATCCTTTCTATTCCAGAACCACACAATATTGTTTCGTCTTAGTACCACTTAAAATTTCTATCCAATTTCTCATTTCTCAGTGCCCAATCTTAATAATAAAGCTATAACAAAATTTTAACCAACTATAATGTAAGTAATTAGGTATTTACATGGGACTTAATAGAAACTTATTGCAACTTGAAAAACTCTTATCAGAGAACCAATCATTATTTTCCCGCAATCATAACCCTCCCGTAGTTGGGTAAAAAAGTGCTAGTTCTTATAAAGCCTGTGTTGATGGCTGACTCTGCGAAAAATCCAATAATAATGCCGTATTTGTCAAAAAAGCGGACGAAGGCTTTACTAGTGAAAATTATGAACAACGTGTGTACTTTTTAGAGGTGCTAGCGATATTATAATGATAATAGTATCACCCTCTGTTGAAATAGATCGAAGGGGCTCCAGTAGGGGGCCCAATGTTGTACTAGTTTTATTTTTGAGAGTAAATACGATTCTACTGACTTTATTAGGGAAGTGCGACATTCACTCATTTCATTTCATTTCAAATTTTTCTTCGTTGACAAGGGACGATCAAATGAGAAAGTTCTGATATGTTACCATTAAAACCCTTCTTGAATGGAGAAGAAAAACACAAAAAAACTGTAGACGAGAACCGAGTTTCAAGTTGGTATAGTATTTTTAAAATTTTGGTAACACATATTAGGATATTATTATATTTCTTCAATAGGTAAATTTGAGTTTCTCATATCAAGCTTAAATCTATAGTGGAAGTATTT
The DNA here is from genome assembly GCA_910594945.2 of Amphipyra berbera. NCBI lineage: Eukaryota > Metazoa > Arthropoda > Insecta > Lepidoptera > Noctuidae > Amphipyra > Amphipyra berbera. The sequence goes on from OU343125.1 coordinate 13,057,048, forward strand.
ACTATCGCATCACAAAGTACACCCTGACGTTTCGCTGACACTGCGTTCAACTTGGCGCAGCTAGAAAATTTACAATATTTCCTCTGCAAAATCAATTTTCGCCGATAGAGTGTTAGCCGTGAGCTCCTGTCTTCTCATCTGTGAAAAAAGTCACGTATTATGTACGTTGAACGGCTTCTAAAAGAATAATAGCCTCATAAGATAGGTGATCGTGATCACACGAGGTACGCTTAAACGTAAACAGGTCCCGTGTTACCGACAGGTAAAAAACATACCTGTCCAATCGTTATACCGAATCGTTTTCATCTAAGCGTTAATTTGCTGAGATCAAAAATTTTTGATTACCAAAGGGAATTTGATTACGGTTGGACATTCGCAATCATAGGCCCAGTTTTGTTAAGCTCAATAATTATGATGACGTCATCCGTTGCGCTATCCCTTTACGAGATGGATCGATAGCGGTCTCTCTCTCATTTGCGTTATAAAATACAGAGATTTATGCGATGCTATTATTTGGCAAAACATTTTTAGGCGTCAAATCGTTTTGCGGTGGATTCTCGTGCATCGATATTTCAGCAATAAATCATCCATGGTTGGATTTTGATGGTATTTGAAAAGAGACGTAAACATATAACAGTTGAACACAAGTTCGTTCAGATGAAAAAATGTAGTCAATACGGGCGTGGACATAACGTTGTGAGCGAAAACATTGACACAAACTTTGGTTTGCGACTACAAGTTTTTGTTATCTGATTAGTTGACTATTACTTGTGACATCGCCTACATTGTCATCTTCGTCGGATAAGTTTCGTTAGTTTTATTGACACTTATCTGTTGTAATTCAACTTTTATTGTTAGTGTAATAAAGTAAATTCGGTTTGTGTCTAGTTTATCTTAAACTACATAAGTCATGTTGATGGTATCGAAAAAGCTGTGAAACTAATCTTGTGGTTGAAGGCAATGCCTCTTATTATGAGAGATATTTTAAAGTTGAAAGGAGTATGCTTACGTGGTTTGATCATGTTAAGAGAATGAGTGAATGGCGATTAAAAAAAAGAATGTATAAGGCTGATGTCAATGGAAACGCCGGTAGAGGATGTCCTAGAAGGACATACATCAATGTTACTGATGATGTTCTTCACAAAGGATAGGTGCGTAATACTCTCAACCGGCGTGCGAATATGACAAGATGTATGAATGCGGATTAAGCGAAAGGTGTAGCTAAGGGTCGTAGCATGAGGCGTTCTATAGTTTCTGCCTACCCCCATGGGAAAAAGGCGTGAGTTTATGTATGTATAAGTATGTGTACCTACAGTAAACCCATTATTCAAAATTTGCCCATCACTTTTTAACATCATAACACAATAAGAGACGCGGCTTTTTTGAAATCTAGGTTTTACTTAGATATCTAATATTTCGTATGTTATCGGTAGCTGGTAGGTAACACTGGACAATGTTGACACAGGAGGCTAATCGTCAAGATGAATTAACGTACCCGAAGTTATAAAAACACTGGTCATTCAACGGAGCAGAGGATTCCATGTCGAACAGCCGAAGAAGTCTGACCTTTTATATGTAGTTTGATTGTCCTCATTTTCTCACCTTGTGTTAATTATTATATTGTGATATATTGTGAACTAGCTGATGTAACTAATCACTAACCTAATCAAAAGTACTCTCAGTGGTGGAGAGTCTATGTCGGTTTCCTTTACTTTATTTAACATGCTCCCAATCCTGACATACCGATATTAGCTATAACTGTAATTATAGATACACCCCTACAAGATTCTGTTGCCTGTCTCTAATACGTAATAAGAGGAATGTGTATCAGGCTAAATTGAATTCGATTGATGTTACTCATAACTTTTGCTTTATATTCACAAAGAGATGAAGATGGATAATACACCTTTTTGAAAAAAAAACCGTGTATGACACATTGAGAAATCCTTATTTAATGTAATAAAACCATCTTATATTTACCAACCAATTTATATTTTAAATGATAAAATGTTTCATATATTTTTTGCTTTTATCCCTTGCGTGTGAATTATCTATTTTTTTTAAACAAACAGCTTGAGACAAAGATTGATGAATGTGTCAAAATATTATTTTTATAAATGTGTACCTACTTATTTACGCTTTTAAAACAACCAACGTATATCTGTCAGTACGTTTATCGATCACTCGAAAATCACTGAACCGATTTCAATTTGGTTTTATAAAGATAGTTTCTTGAAATCCATAATCCATGAAATAATAATGTAAGTATTATGTCTGCGTATGGTGTGTAGTATATATTTTGCAGCAGTACACCATGGACTACCCCCTCTATCTTATTCATTGACTTCCTGTTCATCCAAAGGTTGTCTGGTAGATATCGCTATCAGCGATAAGACCGCCATTGTACCCTTTAATGTTTGTTACTGTATAAGAGCTGTGTTACAATTTTGGTGTACAATAAAGTATATTCTATTCTATTCTAATCCAAGCGAGCCCAGTCTAGTGCTTAGACTTAACCTGGCCATCGACGAGTCGTCAGTGGCCCAGTTGTTCTATGAGACTAGGGCCTTATAAAATAAAAAGCGGTTTTAAACGGTTTTAATTAGCTTCACTTCGTTATTTGTTTGTTTGTTTGATTCAAATCTTGCGACAGATTTTTCAACTACTTCTACTTAACTGATTCTCCTGAAACTTTGCACACAAATTCAACTCGCATGGCAACACAACATTATAATAATTTCAACCTTCAATCCTCACATCCTGATAATGCAGGAGTAGTGCAAGATAAAACCGTTTATCTCAAAAGTTTTTAAAAAGGAATTGTTATTTGTTAAATCTTCAAATAAAAACATATAGATCCTGAAGATATTATTTAAATCTACTTTTTTAACACTCCCTCCTCAAAATATAATGTACCTAAATACAGAAGTATGACCCTACACAATTATCTCATTGGAGCTAGGTAAAAAGGAAGCACTTTTAAATATTATCAGCACCCATTAATTATCAAATTCCATCAACTAGGCAGTCCTAACGATGGGAAAATTTTAATCACAAGGACACGGAGAGATTACCGTTGGGTTTAACGCATTTAAAGTTCGACCCCTGAATATTAGATCAAAGAGCCGAAATTAAATTCGTGCCCTCACTATTGATAGCATAGGACTTCCCTATGAATATTATGTATGCATAAATTCAATTATCCCTGTTCTGATGTACTCATGCATGATTTTCTAACGTATACTTATACTTTATCTTTTATACAAGCTGTAAACGAATTCCAAGTCTACACGGGATTTTGTTTGATTAAAAATGATTTTTTTTTCTTACAATTGTGGTAAATGATCATATATGAACCACCTAATAAGGTAAAAATTTAAAAAAATGCAAAAAGAAATGTGTTAGAACTAATTTCGATACTACGCATAAATGAGTGGGTGCCAGACGACACAGCTAGCAGGCACGACGCGCGATATTGCTCCACACTCTGTATAATATAAAATAGTTCTGTGGCTGACTGACATGCAACGCTCATCCTAAACCGCTGACGATAGAAATATGAATCTTGGAATATATGTTTCTTAGAGAGTGGTGCACTAAGAAACTATTTTTCAAAGACCAACTCCAAAATGTGGGTAATGTGGTGTTAACGTTTGTATGTAATATCGTATTCCCTTTGTATATCTACTTTAAACTTGGTATTTAGAAGACTAAATACCAAGTTTAAAGTATTCTCTAGTATTAAGATTTTATTTAAAACAATTTTTAATATGGGGTTTAACGTGATATGGAAGTTTGTATAGGAAAATCATATTGTCCGTGTTTATCGACTTGAAACTTTCAAATGAATAGACAGACAAACTTCACCCCCTAAGTCAACCAAAGTTTATTACCGAAATCCACGCGAAGGAATCGCGGGCAACAGCTAGTTGAGTATAGAAGTTTTGTCTTTGATCATGTTACGAAGGTACTTATGTAACTGATTGGATAAGAATAAGCTTTAAAAGTACTATTTTAGAATTTATGGAAGGCTAAAGAACATTAAGAGAAATACATTGATGCAGAAGAAACAAATGTATGAAAAATTTCATAACGTTAGTTTATTAAACTTTTTACTACATTTAGTGGTGTTTCAAAAAAACAAGGTTGTAGGGTATCTATCGGGAAACTGTAATTGCACATTGTTCGTGGTGTTTTTATATTAACCAGTAAACCATTCACAAATTATCCAATTTCTAGACTATTTGTACTAATGTTTGTTTTATATTTTTATTAACAAAGTAAAAGTATTTTGGTATGCAGAATATTGGGATATGATCCAGACAGCATTGTTTATGGAAGTAATATTTAGATTTAGCAGAGAATCCCATGTTACCGATATTTCCATTCGTTATTTATAGTTTTCAATGATATCTTTTTCTTCGGGAAGGTCGGTGGTGGATCTGTGAAGTCAGTGATAAATAAAGCTCTCGTTCCAAATGCTCAATAGGCCCTCTAAGGCCATATTATTTTGCGCCGGCTCCACTGAACCATGATACGATCCCAACGGTTGTAATTTCACGTCTGGGATGTTCCTTTTCTCTTTTTGTTTGTAATGTAAATTTTCCTCATTCTGTTGAGAACTCTCGGAATCTCGCCTTTTGTATCGATACAATGTCAGATAACAAGAGATTTAATAAAGACGACTGTTTGCCACTTATAACCGTGTAGAATTTCAATTTGTCTGTTTCACGGCGAATTAAATGATTACACACTGAAGATTGAGGATTATATTTGTTTTACTATTAAGGAAACTTTTCTTTTGTATTATGGTTTACTGCCATTAGATTTAATCACCTTTTGTTAGATGTGTATCTGTAAGATTTAATCGATTAAGTGATAAATCAGCTGAAACATTGATTGGAAATTTTGTTATATTATTGTATGTTCGAATGAAGATCGCTTAGTAATAAAAAACAAAAGAAATATATTTTTAATATGATATTCTATATGATCACTAGGTTTATTAATATAATTATATTATTAAATTTCGTAGAAACAAAACAGAATCAGACGGAATTATTTAAAATATTTAAAAATACATACCACAGGCTGTATAAAAATGTCGATGATGAAAAACGCGGGTTCATTAATTTTGTCAATAATTTGAATATAGTTAATAACCTTAATAATGAAACGAAATCTGGTAACATTACTGCTTATCGGCTGAACAGATACGCGGACCTAGATCCTGAGGAAATAAATGAACATTTTGCAATAAATGTGAAACCATGTAAGTAGTTTTTTAATGGCAAAATACTCAAATGCTACTCAATTTTAAGTTGCCGTTAATTTAGTGCTATCTCTGTCACTTCGCCTTAAAATGACAGCGACAGCGCGAGATTTAACAGCAACTTAAAATTGAGTAGCGCTTGAGTATTTGGCTATTAGTCTTTTTAGGGTTCCGTACTCAAAGGGTAAAACAGGACCGTATTACTAAGACTCCGCTGTCCGTCCGTCTGTCACCAGGCTGTATCTCATGAACCGTGATAGTTAAGACAGTTGAAATTTTCACAGATGATGTATTTCTGTTGCCGCTATAACAATAAATACTTAAAAACAGAATAAAATAAATATTTAAGGGGCTCCCATACACCAAACGTGATTTTTTTGCTCGTTTTATAGATAATAGTAACCCTTCGTGCGCGACTCCGACTCGCACTTGGCTGGTTTTTTTATCAGTATGAATGAAATAGAATGCACTTCCACATTCTTTACATTTTGCCATATTTTTGTATATATTTTGAAGAATTAACAATTTAAAAAATGTAATTTAGTGAAATATGCTTAATTAAAACAGAGCTACACCCGCAGCAAGGTGGTGAGACCCAAGCTACCGGTGGTTATAGGGTCCAGAGTGCCGTGTTAAAGACTGAAGTCTTTGTAAGCGCAGTTGGTCGTAAGCCAATTAGTAGACGACCCGGTTGGTGCGGTGGCTGGGTGTTGTGATGGCCTACAATTCTTGGTCGAGGCGATTGTCCATTTGCGATGTCTCTGCATTGCATGCACACGGCTACAATACGTGCGAAACAGTGCAAGGCACTGTTCTACCTAGCCTTTTCACAACTATGTTGGGGTCAGACTCCAGTCTAAGCAGATGCGGCTGAATACCAGTATTTTACACGGAGCGACATCAGATTTCCGCAACCCAGTTACTGGGCAATGTTAATATCCTAAGGTTAGACCGGTTGTCAGACTTTCGTGCTTCTGATTTCCCGTAACGACTGTAATAGATATTCGTATGACACCTGGGGCCGACTGTTTAACTTACTCTCCGAGGCACGAAGGGGCCTCGATGTATAGCGAATGGTCACCCATCCACAGACTGACCGCGGAAAGTGCAGCTTAACCACGCAAATCGTAAAATCCGCGCATTTGGTAATTAGCCACGCGCGGTTAGTATTTAGGTATACCATAATGGCCTTAAATACGTAGTGCTCTTTTTTAACTAAACATTTTTTAAGGGGTGATAATATCTACTCGTAAAAATAAAATAGATGTATGAATGTGGATGAAGCGAAAGGGGTATGTAAGAGTCGTAGCATGTGGCGTTCTATAGTTTCTGCCTACCCCCATGGGAAAAAGGCGTGAGTTTATGTATGTATGTATGTATGTAAAAATAAAACTGCCTCGTTGGTCTAGTAGTGGCAAGCGCGACTGCTGATCGTTAGGTCCTGGGTTCGATCCCCAGGTCGGGCAAAGTGTTATTGGTTTTTTCCGTGTGGAATTCCTTAATAGCAGCCCGTAGTTTAGATTTGTTCCCGGTTGGCAAAAGGCTTACCCCTTATTACATGGCACATAAACATAACGGCGAAATGAGGGTGTTACTAGACACATCTGCCCAACTCAGCTGGAAATATAGGCATGATGTTATGTTATACTTAATAAAAAACTTTAGTTCCACAACTTTCGGAAAAAACACAAAAAAAGATACAAACTTTTTGATCGATAACTTTGTACGTATTATAATTTCAATTCAAACGAATGGTAAAAAGTTGTTTATTATAACGAATACCCCTGACACTTCCTAACCACCATGGACACCATGTTTATGATACGCATGCACCGTTTTTAATTCTTACAGATGAGGACGTATTACATGACACAAAGGAAATAAAGGAAAGGAATAATCTACACAAGTCTTTAGAAGAGATGAATCTTTATGATCTCAATGAAGTTGAAGATTTGTATAAGGAATGGATTGGAAAGTGGGGAAAGGCCAATTTTACCAAAAAGTTAGATAGGGAGATCCATTATTATAGATTTATAAAAACTGTAGCAGAGACTAATAAGCTGAAATTTGCGGGCGAAGATGTAACGCTTGGTCCGGACGCTGATAAAGTTATTCAACCTAATGAGTATTTCTATCCCTAATTAATGTAAGAAATAATATTTGAATGGTTTTATTTTACACTGGCTACACCTCAAGAAGTTACATACATACATAAACTCACGGCATTTTCCCATGGGGGTAGACAGAAACAACAAATCACCAAATCGCCGCTTAGGTAACAATATCGCCTAAGTCGAAAATTGGTCATTTGACGTTTTATACGTCATTGGATAGATATTTTCGGCGCGCTACGAATGATGTTAGAAAAAAATTAAAATTATCCAATCACAGCGAGTTGTTCAAACAGTTCTGGCACCGCGCAAGTCGTTTTTGTGTCATTTTAAAGAAACTTGTCAAATTTAACTTGAGCGGTATTGTTACCTAAGCGACGAAATGCTACAATCCAAACATAGTTTCGCTTCGTCCTGGTTCATATACGTCTTGTCATACACACGCGCCGGTTGTGAGTACTACGCACCTCTCCTTTTTGAAGAATATCACCAATAAGATTATAAACTCTTTTGTGTCCTGGAATCTATTCCTGCATTATTTTCTCTATTTCCTTCAGTCACATCTTATGACTGAACTCAGCAGGATTCCCATATAACTCTCTTCACTTACTTCGCTTGCAAAAAAAACGTATATTTTCATGCTATTTTAAAAGTTGTTTACTTATAATGCTATAGCGACACTGGCATCTTAGGTATTTTTGGTGCTGTAGAGCCTTCACGCAGACGAAGTCGCGGGCAGCAGCTAGTAAGATTATAAATGTATGTCCTCAGCCGGCGACTCCACTGCCATTCAACTTAAAAATTCCTTCAAATCTTGTTCTCATAAAATGTGATATTATAGAAACCAGATGAATATTGAGAAACTATGTAACTATAACACATTACATAACATAACATCACATCACGCCTTGTATTCCCCGGAGGGTTCGGCAGAGATGTTTTTAGTACACCCTCGTTTCGCCAGTTACGTTTAAGTCCCATGTAATAGGGGCATAATGCCATGAATCGGGCACGAATCCAGACTCCGGGCTGCTACTGAGAAATTCCTAATGGAAAAACCCAATAAGTTTGGCCGACCTGGGGATCGAACCCAGGAAGGACCCTATGCTCAGCAGTCGCGCTTGCGACCACTAGACCAACGAGGTAGTTATAACAGATTACTTTATAAATATTAGCTTTATATGTGGAATAAATGGAATTTTACTCTATTTATGGTGGATTCCTCAAAACAAAATAAAAAGTATTGGTATTACTAACTGGAATTCTATAGAATATCAGTCTGAAATTGAACACTACTGAATTAACGTGAAAAGACTAGTTCAGTAAACTTAAGAACTATGGGATTTCCAGCAACCTGGGGCAGGTTTGTGACTATGAAAGTACCTATTATACTTAGCGCTAAATCCACTAGCAAGTTTTATTGCACAAGTTATTACACGCAAGTGGTCGCTTAGTTCGTAAAACTTTTTGAATGCCGTTTGCAGAAGTCAACTTGCACTGTAAAATTGTTAGTGGATTTGACGCCTTATACAGAATGGTCCAAATAGTGACAGCCAAAAGAATTTAAAAAACCGGGTAAGTGCGAGTCGGACTTGCACACGAAGGGTTCCGTACCATTATCTATAAAAACGGCATAAAAATCATGTCTGTTGTATGGGAGCCCCTTTAAATATTTATTTTATTCTGTTTTTTTTTGTATTTGTTGTTATAGCGGCAACAGAAATACATCATCTGTGAAAATTTCAACTGTCTAACTATCACGGTTCATGAGATACAGCCTGGTGACAGACGGACGGACAGACGGAAGGACAGCGTAGTCTTAGTAATATAGTCTTAGTAATAGGGTCCCGTTTTGCCCTTTGGGTACGGAACCTTTAAAATCTGAATTCCTCATACATGGGGTATTCGAAAATAGGTACCCCATGTATGTTCCGCGATTTTTTGTAGTTTTCGAGTAATTTTATAGTGTAATTTTTTTGAGTTTTCGTCCGTGGGGCTTCAAAAATTCATATCTTTTTTGTAGTAAGGTTCTGTATTCGAAGTAATAATGTTCTTCTTTAGTCAGAGTTCAGTAATTTGGCAGTTCATCTCTTGAATTTTCTTTCCTTCAAACTAATCGAAAATTTCTAATATTAGTTGCAATTTAGAACTGTGTTTTTCTGTGTCAGTATAAACTAAACCTATTCAGGTTATGGACTGTTTAAATTTTACATGATATATGAAAACGTTTGATCAGACCAAGCAAGACGTTAACTAATTACCGCCTTACTAATAATCACTTTGTAAAGTTATAGCGCTGTTAAACGTCAGTGTAACCTTACATTTTTTTATGTATAAGCTTGTCATAACTAGTGTTGGGCCGTGAAGAAGACAGATGAGAGAAGATTACACGTAGCGGAGATGAGAATGTTGAGATGGATGTGTGGAATGACGCGAATGGATAAAGTAAGAAATAAGTACACTCAGAGGCACATTTAACCGGCCACCAACATTTTGTCAATTTCTTCAAAATTCTATCGTAATTTAATAAATGTTGTTATAACATTACATTGGGTGAACCTTTACGAAATAAAATTAAATATGGTGTTAGTTGTGAAATGGCTTAATTAAGATAAAAATTAAAAAAATAAGAATATGCAATTTTTGTACAAAAATAAGCTTTTGCAAAATGTTAATTTAGAAACTAAAAGCTGCAGTTTTTAGCTCACTGATGGTCGTAGGAGCTGGTGTACGACTCCGGATCCGTCTTTTCAGGTTGTCCCATACATGCTCTATCGGGTTCAGGTCAGGACTCCGAGCTGGCCATGGTAATCGCTGAATATTGACGGCGTCCAAGTAATCGGTGACAACTCTCGCAGTGTGTGCACGAGCGTTGTCGTGCACTAAGATAAAATTATCGCCAACTAATGGCGCAAACGGAATCACATATGGTTCTAGGACTTCTGTCACGTACCTGTGAGCATTAACGCTGCCTCTATCGAAGATGACCAACTCTGTACGAGCGTCGTAACAAATGCTACCCCACACCATTATAGAGCCTCCCTCGTAGCCCACCGTTTCAACCACAGCACATTCAGCGAACCTTTCACCGCGGCATCTATACACGCGCTGACGTCCATCAGGGCCCCGTAAAGCGATTCTTGATTCATCAGAGAAGAGAACTGCCTTCCATTGTTCCGAAGTCCAATTTAAGTGTTCACGCGCAAATCTAAGTCTCGCTGTTCTGTGAGTTGTGGTCAGTTTTGGGACTCGAACTGGTTGAAATGCTCTCAGATCCCTCTCTGCTAACCTTCTTCTTATTGTCCGTAAGCTCATACTTACATTTCGTACCTTAAACAAGCGGTTACGAGCTTCAGAAGCCGCTGTGAACCGATTTCGAAGAACGTTTGAGACGATGTAACGATCATCTCTCTCTGATGTACACCTTCTACGACCTTGCCCTGACCTTCTTGTGTAGGAACCGGTCTCTCTGTAACGCCGGATAGCATCTTGTATAGTGGTTCGTGGATATCCAAGCATTCGTCCAATCTGACAATGTGACAATGTGACGATGAAAGTGCACAAGTTGTGAAGTTAAAACAACAACTCGAGCAATTAACTGCCGAACTCAATAATGCACACGGCGAAATAGAATCGCTATCATTGGAAAATATGGGACTTAAACGCATCAATGAAGACCTACAAAAACATAATAACTTACTCAAAAAAATCACATGCAGCCCAACAAAATTAAAAATACAAACACCAAAGAAGAAAAATAAACTATCACAAATCGTTTCACCTGAAAAAGATATCGAAGAAAAAAAAAACGAAACGACAAAAAACAGTACTACTTTATTGTGTCGACGAAATTAAATGAACAATACACAAAACCAGAAGCAGCCATCGTGTAATCGCAAAAGCAAGATATGCATCCTTAGTTCAAATAAAAAGAACAATATCCTGTCATTAGCTTATAAATTTAATGATTATAATATATGTCACTACTTAACTCCTAACTGTGGAATTGCTTATCTTTTAACGGGAATTAAATCAAAAGTTACAGATTACACTTTGGATGATCACTGTATTATAATGATAGGTTCTGAGGATTTCGAAACTACGAATAATTATTTCAACCTTATTGTTCTAATCAGAAACTGCTTGAAGGAAATAAATAATACAAATATAATCATATGCCTTCCGACTTATAAATTCCACGACCAAACAAACTTGTATAACAGTAGGGTTGAAAGTTTTAATAATTTGCTTTATCTTGATATAATAACGCATCAATATGCATACATACTTGACTCAAACTTAAATTTAAAATGTCATTATAGTATGTTTAATAGATGGACAGGATCGATAAATAATAATGGCATGTACACAATATTTGATAATCTACAAAAATTCATTTGTAATTTAAAATTGTCTTATATGAATGATAAGTCACAGTCAAACTCTTACCAGGCCTTTTCTAACGACAAATGTAACTTTAATACAGAATTCCAAAAATTAAAAACCAATTCAATGTATAATGAAAGTAATAAATGTGCCAATAAGAGTCAAGGGAACCCAGGTACTATACCATATTATTTTAAAAAAGTAACAGTCCTGAATGAAAAACAAAATACTAATACTGAAAAATTTTTTCGTCAATAAATATTTAAATGTGCTCCATCAGAATATTGCTGGCTTGTTAAATAAATCAGATATCTTATCCATCTGTCTGAATGAATTGGCAGAGAAAAGAAAAATTGTTGATGTATTATGTATTTCGGAACATTTTATGATGTCAGGCTATGAGACTCATCTCGATGTACCAAACTATAGTCTTGCAGCATATTTTAGTAGACAACACAGTAAGAGAGGCGGATCCTGTATTTTAGTTAGAGCGGGACTTTCATGGAGAGAGCTCCCGGAGGTTTCATTGGCATCAGTAGCTAATTTATGTGAATGTTGTGCAATAGAATTAATTGATTATAAAACTATAATAATATGTGTATACAGAGTACCAAATACACGGAATTTAAATATATTCTTTAATAAATTAGAGGCGTTATTAATTACAGTAAATAAAAAAAAATATGAGCACATTATTTTGGCAGGTGACCTCAATATTGATATATTGAAGAATAACAATGTTACGCTTGAACTTAAATGTCTATTACAAAGTTTTAATTTATCCTTAGCTTTAGAAGAACCAACTAGGCTGCAGAGTCAAACCTGTTTGGATAATTTTGCTCATAATTTTCGTAGAAGATGTAAGACGGAAGTGATAGAATTTGCCTTATCCGACCATACTGCGCAATTATTGAAGTGCCCCATAGAGAAAAAATGTATATTCAAATCTTGGTATAAACCTCAAAGAGATTATGCATATGAAAACATATTAAAATTTAGAACCTACCTGGAAACTCTAACGTTCTCTGAAGTGTATCACTCAGATGAACCGAATGAGGCATATAATTCATTTATTGACCTGTTTAAATTATTTTATGATTTATGTTTTCCCTCTAGGCATGCTACTATAATAGTTAACAAAAAAATTAAATGGATATCGCGTGGACTTAAAGTATGCAGTTCAAAGAAAAGAAAATTGCTGTGGGAAGCAAGACTTAAACCTACATCAATTAACAAATTAAAGTACACTAAATATTCAAAATTATTAAAAAAAATTGTAAGTCTTACTAAACGGTCGCAAAATGATTATAATATTAAAATGTCTAATAATAAAAATAAAACAACATGGCAAATAATTAAAAAATCTAATTTTAATGTACCTAATGATTCCGTAACTAAAATTATAATTGACAATAAAACTTTTAATGACCCTGAAATAATAGCTAATAAATTTAATGACTACTTTATAGATAAAATTGTACCAATACCGGAGTCAGGCAAAAATTCCACAAACCACATTACAAATAATCAAAACTCAATTTTTATGTTTCCGAGTACGTCAATTGACATATTTAATATTATCAAGGGCCTTAAAACTACGAATAGTGTGGGCTATGATCAAATTTCTACAAAAATTATAAAATCCGTGGGCGATCTAATATGTGGTCACTTAAGCTATATCCTAAACTTATGTATTAGCCATGGTGTTTTTCCGGAAAGACTAAAGATCTCCATTGTCAAACCTTTATTTAAAAAAGGCAATAAAGAATCAATGGAAAATTACAGACCGATCGCACTTCTGCCTATTTTCTCTAAAATATTTGAAAAGTATATATATAACAAAATGTATTCTTACCTAGAAAAAAATAATATACTAGTTAAAGAGCAAAAGGGTTTCCGAAAGAACATGACAATTAATATAGCTATTTACGATTTTTTGAACACAGTTATATCAAAAGTAGATTCAAAAATTCCAATCTGTTCTATTTATTGCGATATGTCGAGCGCATTTGATTATGTTGACTTGAATATTTTGATGAATAAACTAGACCGTTATGGTATTAGAGGAAACATATTTAACCTGCTAAAAACATACCTCACAGACAGAAAACAGATAACTACTATTAAAAAGCTGAACATAGAAACAAGAAAGGAAAATACATACTTATCTAAAGAGCGTACAGTATCATTCGGAGTACCACAGGGAAGTGTTTTGGGCCCTCTGCTATTCATAATATATATTAATGACCTACCTACAGTAATAACGCATCCAATGACACTTTTCGCAGACGATAGCACGGTGACCATAGCTTGTGATAAACTTAAGTCTTATGAAGTTGAGGTAAATAGTACATTATCTTCAATTATTACATGGCTAGATAACAATAACTTAAAAATCAATCTTAAAAAAACTCAAATAATGCACTTCAGTCAAAGACAACCACCCTCTTTAAAAATGGACGTACAATATCAAAACAACAAAATCTTTGAAGCGGAAAATGCAGTATTTCTTGGTTTAACGATTGACAGGCAGCTAAATTGGAAGGCACACGTTGAAACCCTAAGTAGAAGAGTCAGTAGTTCATCCTATGCCCTTTACAAACTCGCTCCAATAGTAAACACAGAGGCACTACTTACTGCCTATCATGGTATCGTTGCATCCGTATTAAGATACGGTATTATTTTCTGGGGCAATTCTACTCACAAAGACGTTGCCTTTAAAATTCAGAAACGGTGCATTAGAGCTATGTTTGGCCTCAAAGTAACTGACAGCTGTAGATCGTACTTTATTAAATATAAAATTCTGACACTTCCATCTTTATACATTCTAGAAATCGCATTATTTGTAAAGTTAAACCCTCATTTATTTCCAAGACTTTCTGATGTAATTATTCGTAATAGACGTAAAAATAACTTATGTATTCGTAGAGCAAATACAGCACTTATGTGGAAAAGCGTATTCTGTTGGGCTCCAAAAATCTATAACAAGCTTCCAGATTCTTACAAAGAGCTAACAGTAGAAATATTTAGAAAGAAGTTAAAGGCCCTTCTAATTGAAAAGTGCTATTATACTGTTACAGATTTTATGAATGACACTTTCTAAGAAATGTTAAATAGAATAAAATATAATTATTATAAATGTACTAAATTTTAATTGCCATTTTCTCCTATACATGTTTGTTTTTTATTTTTTTATTGTATTTAACTACTTATTTTGTTATTATTTGCACGCCATACATGGCAGAATATGATTGTTACCACAATAATGTATGTAAGATCTTATTTGTACCATGTTCATCCAAATAAAGATACTATTGACTATTGACTATTGACTGACGCTGACTTAACTCAGCGTCTGCAAGCGCCACAGCCCGGGCTGCTCCAGCTGCGTCCAGTGGCATTTTTTTGGTGTAAATGAAATCACGGCACCCCAAGACCTCGGGTTTATTCGAAGAAATGGTATCACAACGTTTTAAAACAAAATAATGTACCCTTCACACAAAACGAGCGGCGAGAATATCAAATTTCGACTTAACTGATTATTGTTGAATAAAACCCACAGAAGTAAACAAAACGCTGGTATGACTGTTTTGTTTATTGCAGATATACCCACTTATGAAGTTACGCCTAATAGTCAAAGCGTAAGTTATCATAAACAAACGATATGGAATTTGAGATGGGTGGACGGTTAAATGTGCCCCTGAGTGTATATTAGAGGGAGTTTGAAAGTGGCACCAGTGAATGAAAAGTTGAATGGAAAGCGTTTCTCTTGGTATGGGCATGTGATGAGGAGAGATGAAACACATGTGACTAAGAGAGTGATGAATATGAATGTTGATGAATGGAAGGGGAGAGGGAGACCTAAGAAAAGATGGATGGATTGTGTGAGGGAGGATATGAAAGATAAGGGAGTAAATGATAATGAGACGGCTGGCAGGGAAGAGTGGAAGAGAAAAACATATTGCACCGACCCCAAGTTACTTGGAACCAGGGCAGGAAGATGATGATGATGAAGCTTGTCATAACTTTACACAACGATTATTGACAAGGGGGTTAGAATATTCATATTTAAAGTTTCGCGTTGCATGATAATAAATATAAATACTTAGGTATATTAATAAACGGTTAAAGTTATAAAATTTCGATTACATTTTACCCCTATTCTATGGTAAGTGTTAGGATTTCTTTTCAAACCACAAAGATACAGGTAAAACTGGAGAACACACTACAAACACCTAACTGAATTCGAAAATTCGGTCTTGAATATTTAGTTTGGTGGTCTATCTCTTTCTAAATACCCTACTTAGAAAGAGATAGATTTTGACTTCAGTTAGGTGTTCTTAGTGTTAGGTGGTGACCTCTCGCTTCCGGCTGTGGTTCTATCCATGGTGGGGAGCGAGTGTGTGGAAGGGCGTCGCTCCTCTTGCGAGGAGGCGATGGTCACCAAGGAGGCAGCGGAGAGAGACAAGGAGGCGTCTACCTCTCTTTCGTTTCGCGCTAGATGCACCGGGCGCCGGAGGGCGCGCGACTATCTCCGGCCACCATCGTAGTGAGTGGTCTGCGGGCGGCGGGTTAGGGGACCCGTCGCCCGACCAATAAAAGGCCCGGGAGGATGGCGCGCCGTGTTCCGCGGGCGCCTCTCAGAAGGATGTAGGGCATGGGGAAATAAGGCCCCACCAAAGGAGAGGTTCACCAGAAGTTGGTGGACCAAGACCTGTCGGAGTTGCGGTGCATGTAATATAGAATCCCGTGACCCCGGCCATAGGGTAAGTAAGAAAAAAAAATGTGTTCATAGTGTGGTTTTCATTTTTAACAGACTTCCAAAAATGGAGGAGGATTTCAATTCGACTGTATGTTTTTTTTTTGTATGTTTGTTCCGCGATGTCTTTGCTAATTGTGAACCGATTTTAATGATTCTTTTTTGTTTGAAAGAGTATTCTTTCGAAGTGGTCCCATTTAAATTTGGTGAAGATCTGATGAAGAACCTCGGAGATAGACAATTTGAAGTCGGTTTTATTTTTGTTATTACCTATACCTTCATGTTCTAAACCATCAGCTTCAGCGCAAAATTTAATATTCCGGTCATCTCAACAATAATAAACAAGGTAATATGTATGTTTGAAACTTTAAATCGTCCCTCACTACACCAACGTAGAATAAAACATAACAGCACGTTTCACTTTAAGCTGTGAAATGGAAACAAGGAAGTAACATACGATATGTCTGCTCCTATTTTCTCAGTCCACGGATTTAAAGGAGTATGCGACTGAACACGGGTACCGTTCTGCAGACTTTTTAAAGAAACGACGCCGCGTAAACAAAGATTATAGTGTTCTGTTTTACTTGCAATTTGTTACGTTAAGTGTTAGTGGGAATGGAGACTAATGTTTCTAATAGTTAGAGATTGCAGTTGTAGTCTGTGGAGGAACGACGTATTCAATTCAATTTATTTATTGCAGATAATAAAAATCCATAATTTTCCATAAAAACGTAAAGAAGAATTTAAATAAAAAAAATACAAAAATTCAAAAAAATATAAAAATAATAGTCTAAACATGAATAGTCAAAACAGGTATTATAAATTATGGTGTTCCTCCAACGAAAAGGGAAGAACCTCCAACCAGGCGTGCCTTATGCCTGGCGGGCCACTACCCAACGGTTATTTTTTTTTCCTATTCGACTCTTGTAGATGGTCTTGCGGACCTTTTCTACGTAACCGGACCCAACGGTTAATGTTGGGAAGTTGTATATATACTGACTCAGTGTCAGATCTTGATATCGCGATGCAGGATTTGTGACGTTTCATCTGACAGCTGTCATTGTTGTCGCTGTAGTCTGCTAGACAATCGTCGTGCTGCGTAGTTCTCATGTGGCGTGATAGATGCCGCCACAAGTCTATGTACATACATAGGTTTCGGGTTGAACCTGGGCCCTGGCTTAGTGCTAACTAGGCTTTAGTCGAGTGCAAAATTATCGTCGAGATACGTGGCCTTATTGAAGCCTAGCCTTTGGTGTGGATGTGGGATGAGTGACCGTTCGTTACACATCGAGACCCCTCCGTGCCTCGGAGAGTAAGTTAAACAGTCGTCCCCGGGTGTCATACGAATACCTATGACAGTCGTTACGGGTAGTCAGAAGCCCGAAAGTTTGACAACCGCTCTAACCTTAGGATATTAACATTGCCCAGTAACTGGGTTGCGGAGGTCTGATAGCAGTCGCTCCATGTGAATTCAGCCGCATCTGGTTAGACTGGAAGCTGACCCCAACATGGTTGGGAAAAGGCTAGGTAGAAAAATCTTTAAGACATTAGGATTTGCTCAGTTGATTTCAAAATACTAATTTAATAAACTACAAAATTCATAACATTGACTATTATTAGACTAGATGTTAGTCTTACAAAGGGTTTTCTATAGTAAGGTCGCAGCTCACCACAAAAGAGATTTAGCCGGACTAGTAAGGGATGAAGCAACGTTAAAACCACATAAAAATTAAAGAGTATGGATGCTGTTAACTCAGTGTCAGTCACAGTCTAGTTCTAACTTTATTTCAGCTAAAATAGATACGTTGAACGACATCGTCAAAGTTATAATACAGGTAGAGTGGTTTTGATTTAGAGTTCATGTTTCGTAGAATTGATTGGGTAAGTACCTACCCACCATCACTGCTAGTTTATAGGTATAACGCCCGTTCACACAACGGATCCATTTTAACGGATCCGTTTGTATTGGATGTGTTGTTCACATCTGTACCGACGGATCAGTTAAACAAAATGGCAGCTACGTCACATCTGGCAGGCAGGATACGATTAAAATAACGGATCCAGTATTTTTACTGGATTTGGAATACTGTCGTGTACTTTGAACTCGCTCATACAACTACAGGCGCTATCACCAAAATAAAAACGAATGCGCTAAAACGGATTCTGTAAACAGTTTCTGTGTAAACTAGCGGGCCCCGGCAACGGATTATTTACAAACTTCACTTTGGCTGTCGAATCAGATGAGCTCCATAATAGACATTTATATAATATAAACAATATAACTGCCTCGTTGGTCTAGTGGCGACAAGCGCGACTGCTGGTCGTGAAATCTTGAGTTCGATCCTCAGGTCGGGCAGTGTTATTGGGTTTTTTCATGTGGTATTCCTTAGTAGCAGCCTGAAGTTGGGATCTGTGCCCAGTTGATGGCAATAGGCTCGCCCCCTATTACCTGCATGGGACTTAACATAATGGCGAAATTAGGTTGTTACTATACACCTCTGCCTTCGGGGAATACAGGCGTGATGTCATGTTAATAAATATAAAAGAACAGTTTTGAGAAATGGTTTAAACCATAATTCCTTCCTTAGTAGATGCTTACGTTACAAAAGGTACCTACTGTGAACATTTCAAGTTCCTAATCCCAGCGGTTTAGGCTGTGCGTAGATAGATCTCTCAGTCAGTTTCTTCTTTTATATAGGTATACCTACAGATTATCATCATTCACAACTCGTTTCATATAAGCTTTACTTTTCTGCCAACCAACTTCTGTTCCGTGCTTTTTTATTAGAGAGTATCTCTACTAATAAGAAAGTATGGTGTAAGATTTAGACATATTCAAAATAAACATCAGTGGAAAGGTAAAAAGACTAAAGCGCCGATATACTTAGTTTACAAGAGAGAGATTCAAGTATTTTTTTAAGAAAATAAACATAGTTATTTTTCTTAGAGTATACATATTAAATAGATAATAAACATAGTTATTTTTCTTAGAGTATACATATTAAAGAGATAATTAAATCATCTATTTAATATGTATACTCTAATGGTGCGTCCAGACCTGACGAACGCGCCGCGAATGCGCCGCTCGCGAGCTGCGCGCGTGCATTTCATGTTCGTACAAAGTTCCGCGCGCCGCTCGCGCGCAGCTCGCATTCGCGGCGCGTTCGTCAGGTCTGGACGCACCATAAGAAAAATAACTATGTTTATTTTCTTAAAAAATACTTTGAATCTCTCTCCTGTAAAGTAGGTATATTGGCGCTTTAGTCTTTTTACATTTCCACTGAAGAATATATTCGCAGACAAAAAACAATATCAATGTTGACGTCATCGTTTGCGGAAAATCTAGTGCGGGTTGTATACAAACTGAAAGTTGTCACGCATCATGCGGATATTTTGAATACTGCTTAACCAATAAATAAACAAGGCGTGTATTCGGGAGTGTGAAGCGACGTATAGATTTCAAAGCAAAAAATATGAAAGAGTCGTTATAACGGGGATGAGTATTCAGTGTTCCGCATGATAAAAACCTTATATATTTTTTCTGGTACTTACAAACAGTATTTTTGAGTTCCTTGTTGGTCTAGTGGTTGCAAGCGCGACTGCTGAGCATGGGGTCCTGGGTTCGATCCCCAGGTCGGGCAGTGTTATTGGGTTTTTCCATTTCTCAGTAGCAGCCCAGAGACTGGATTTGTGCCCGGTTAATGACAATAGGCTCGCCCCCTTTTGGCGAAACGAGGGTGTACTAAAACACCTCTGCTGAACCCTTCGGGGAATACAAGGCGTGATGTTTTATTTTATTATGTTTAGTATTTTTGTTGTATGTTTTTTGAAAATTTACTGTGTGGCATCTGATTGAGAATAGGGCGATCGTTCTCTGGATTATTCCTCTACCAGTACAGAATAGAAATAATATTGTTACTAATCAAATTTCAAAGGTTTGCATTGTTTTACATTATGAATATTTGCTAATACTGTCTTACAATAAAATTGTTTTTAACAGTTGTTTAGACGTCTTTTTAACAAGTTTCGAGTTTGAGGTTAGACACATTTTTAACAAGTACCTATCTAAACGTTCATAGTACGTCCCTTAATATTTTATTAGTACAAATTTGGTACACCAACAAAAATAATCAGAGTATGTTATAAGTGATTATACATACATATAACTCACGCCTTTTTCCCATGGGGGTAGGCAGAAACTATAGAACGCCACATGCTACGACCCTTACATACCCCTTTCGCTTCATCCATATTCATACATCTTGTCATACACGCACGCCGGCTGAGAGTACTACGCACATGACCTTTGTGAAGTACATCACCATGAGTAATTATTATGTAAACAAATGCCCTAACCTCATAGTTTTACATTTATCACAGAACTCCGAAAAGCATATAGCAGGGAGTTATGTTTGATCCCATTCAAGTGAGCGCCGGATTGAAAGCTTTACACTGAGCGTTATTCTGCCACTACGGAATTTCTCTTGGGATGAATCTATGTCGAAATAGATGGCCTGAACAACGTACAAACGTCGTTACGTTTGCAAGTGTTTTGTTCGACTCCGACGAAATATCTAATGTTCGTGCCCCGGATTCTTATGAATGCCGAATACTATATGTAAACTTTCGTTTCCGAGTGCTATTCATAACAAAAATAGCGCTATGTCATTGATTGTACCGTGTTTTCAGATACACGGTTCCAATGGTAATGCTAGAAATTGTGAGCGAAACGTATACTTAAACTGAGTGTGAATGTGTGTGCGAGTATCCATGTTACATGTCCCATGGGTGTCGTAAGAGGCGACTATTTGTCAGACAGATGGGTCACAGCGTCCACCCAGCATCAAGTATTTGATTCCCATAAATAATGGTGGTGATATCCGCCCTGATCCGGTGGTAATAAATTCGTTCAGATTAAAACCGATTTTTAATTCAATAAATTTGGGAAATGCAGTCTATGCTAGAATTTTATTAAGCTAGCTTGTTGGTGCTACACAAAATGACTAAGTGTTTGGCCAGACTGCAAACGCGGGCGCGGGGCGTGCGCGGGGCGGGCGCGGTGCGGCGGGTTCAAACAGAAGAACTTCATTTGAGTGTCCATAGTGGGCACGCGGGCGCGGGAAGCGGCGCGGGCTACTTGGCGCGGGGAGCGCGCGGGTAGCTCACGCCATAGGTCGTTCATACAAGTGGCCGCAGTGAGAGCGCGGGCGGCAAGCGACAACCCGCGCGGGAGCGGGGGATCTCAAACTAGTTCGAGCTGACCACGCGCGTTGTTGTGATGGTGTCTTCAAAATTAAATGTTGAACAATTCATAAGTGCTATTCAAGCACGATCTGCACTGTAGATGTCGAAACATCTATTTTTAGTAACAATTTTCCAGTAAAAATAAGT
Organism: Amphipyra berbera; assembly: GCA_910594945.2. Taxonomy (NCBI): domain Eukaryota; kingdom Metazoa; phylum Arthropoda; class Insecta; order Lepidoptera; family Noctuidae; genus Amphipyra; species Amphipyra berbera. The sequence continues at coordinate 13,078,967 of OU343125.1, forward strand.
CTTCTTCATCCATATGATATTTTGACAAACACTGGACACGACAACGCTCAGAACGAAGCCACGCTCCACTGCGGACAGGTAAATCGCGCGCGTTCCCGCACCCGCGCCGCTCCCCGCACCGCGCTGCCAGTCTGGCCAAACACTTAGTCATTTTGTGTAGCACCAACAAGCTAGCTTAATAAAATTCTAGTTGGATTATGCTTTATAAAATATTAAATGTTCTGCCTAGCTTTTTTCCTATGTCGGGGTCACCTTCGAGTCTAACCAGATGCGGCTGAATACCAGTACTTTACACGGAGTGACTGCCATCAGAGCTCCGCAACCCAGCCGATAATCCTAAGGTTCGACCGGTTGTCAGATTGTCGAGCTTATGACTACCCGTAACGACTGTCATAGGTATTCGTATGACACCCGAGACCGACTGTTTAACGTGCTCTCCGAGGTATAGAGGGGTCTGAATGTGTAAGAAACGGACACTCATCCACGAACTGACCGCGCCAAGCGCAGCTTAATCTCACAAATCGTATGATCGGCGCAGTTGTTAATTAGCAACGACCCCTCTTATAAAAAAAATCTCCTATAAAATATTAAGTGTGCGTCTTTAATTTTTTAGTTCGATTCTAGAATATTCCGGTGGAAAGTGGATGAATGTAGATAAAGTTGAAGTGACCTAGTTTTAGCTGAGAATTCACTAGCGAATAATAATTTATCTAAAATTAGGTAGAAATAAATAGGATGATAATTTACGTAACCTACTACCCTTTAAGATAATGTATTTTTCTCAAAATTGGAAGAAGATAATTTAATATTAGTAGGTAAAAAGCAGTGATAACCTTGTGGTGTGTCCGTTGGACTGCCAAGTCATCGGTCTCGAGTTCGAACCCAAAGCACGCACCTCGTGACTTTTCGGATTCATGTGTGTATTGTATAATTATCTCTTGCTTAAAACCGTGAAAGAAAACATTGTGAGGAAAGAGCCTGAGAGATATTTCTCGACGGCATGTGAAGCCAAGTCAGAGGTCCCATGGGCGGCATAAACTCTGACACCAGGCTAGTCACTAACCACACGAAAAGAAGAAGAAGAAGATTAGTAGGTAGGTACTTCAAAACAGACGCTCCCGGGTGTTATACGAATACCTATGACAGTCGTTATGGGAAGTCAGAAGCCTTAAAGTCTGACAACCACTCTAACCTTAAAATATCTGCATTGCTTTGTAACTGGGTTGCGGAGGTCTGATGCCAGTCGCTCTGTGTAAAATACTGGTATACAGCCGCATGTGGTTAGACTGGAAGCTGACCTCAACATAGTTGAGAAAAAGGCTAGGCAAAAAGAAAGGTAGTAACTTCAAAATACAACGTTAAAATATTATATAAATTTTAGACAGTACATACCAAAAAAAAATGTGAACGTGTGAGAGATTTATCATCAACATATGAATATTTCAGAGACAATAAAGTCAACCTATTTACTGCTATGAAAGCCACAGAATCACAAGTAAGGATCAATAATATAGAAATTTATGGCGTCATCTCCCCGTAGGCGGCACTAAAACAGCCACAAGGGCTACTATCATTATATACGAGTTTTTCCAACTGTGTGTCAAATAATTTGGTCGTATGTGTACGTACAGTGGAGGCCAATAAAACAACACAGTGCAAAGGGATACCCGATTTCGATACGTCTAGTTAGGTACGGTTTAACCCTGGATTTTGGGCTTTACCCTCTCGAAAATATACATCGTTGACTTTTTTTGTCGCTCTCCATTTCAAAACAGGAAACTGCTCTTCCGACAGTGTTTTAACGAGAGTTTTGGTAGATTTTGGATTTAGAAAGCTTTTCATTTCTTTTAATTGTTAAAAAAACATACTTATGTTTTAGTTGAGTATTATGTGAGTGTCTGATATTACTAGATAGATAGGATAGAGAATATATCATTATAATAACATAACATCACGCCTGTATACCCCGAAGGGTTAGGCAGAGGTGTATAGTAAAAACCTAATTTCGCCGTTATATTAAGTCCCAAGCAGGTAATAGGAGGCGAACCTATTGCCATCAACCGGGCACATATCCAAACACCGGGCTGCTACTGAGGAATTCCACACGGAAAAAACTAATAACATTTTGCCCGAACTGGGGATCGAAACCAGTACCACACAATCTTCTGCAAGCAGTTCTGCTTGCCACCACTAGATCAACGAGGCAGTTAATATAATATTAGGTCCTTACCTATGAAATTGGCGTTTTTTTCTCACAAATAGAGAACCTCGTCACTTCTATGATTTAAAATATTAATCAATTGCTTGATATTATATCGAATAATGACCATCATAGACAACTACCAATAGTAAAAAAACCTTATTGTTTATAGTTTTCTAAACATAAAAAATAACTTAAAAATGCCTCCTCTTTTTGTTAGCAGAAATGAACACTATTTTTGTTTTAACTTAGCCAAAACTGATTTTTGTCGCATAATCTAAGTGGCATACGTTATCTTAGTTTCTAAACATTAGTGCATAAAAGTTTTAAAACATCAGTATTCATAGTTGTTAAATAAATTAAGAAAATGTTAGTATGATAAATGCAACTTCTTTAAAATTATCCATACAAAACGCTAATTTCATAGGTGGGGACCTAATATTATACGTGGATTTTCAAAATTTCAAAATGTTTAACCCTAAATTAGAATGGAACCCCATAAATGCTATTAGGCGCTCTCCCTTTAACCTTATGCCATGAGTTGCTATAATGGATATATGACAGTAGGTACGCTTCTGCTCAACCCTTCGGCAAAACCACTTGATAATATCATCAATTTGTCGACTCAATGATACGCTCAAGTGGAGACGGGGGGATGGACGATGAAAGCTCGTAAGACATAATAGTTTGACTAACTGTTATCCCAATAAAACTTAATTTTAAAATATTGTGACCGACTATTTGCCTTTTATGCCGCATCAGTAAGTGCCTCTATAATATTTTATGTACGCCCCAACGCTAACGTTTATCTTTTGATGGTATCGAGGCTTCTGTTTGATCTGCGGGAAAGTAATAAGTTGTGGCTTTTAGAAGTTATAGAATTGCTTTTCTGGGGTTGAAGTTCTTTTTGGACTGCACCGAATGGGCCACCTCCTCTTTCAGACGGTCGTAAAGATTTATGTTACTGGGATGGGTAATTCAGCGAGCTATGGAGCGAGCTACGCTTGGTTTTCTTTGAAGGATAAGATCTGCAATAAGATTATCGGGAGAAGAGCAGATCAGGAGCTGCCTCGTTGGTCTAGTGGTGGTAAGCGTGACGCTGATCGTGAGGTCCTAAATTCGATCCCCAGGTCGAGCAAAGTGTTATTGGGTTCTTTCGGTGTGAAATTCCTCAGTAGCAGCCTGAAGTTTGGTTTTGTGCCCGGGTGATGGCAATAGGCTCACCCCCTATTATCGGACTTAAACATAACGGCGAAATGCGGGTTTTATACACCCCTGCCCAAACATTCGCAGAATACAGGCGTAATGTTATGTTATTATCAGGAGAAGAACCGGAGTGACCGACACAGTTAGCAAAATCAGCAAGCTGAAATGGCCAGCCTACTGTCTGGTCATGCCTGTTGAAGGATGCCCATTGGAGCAGACGAGTCCTTGAGCGGAGATCTCGAATCGGTAAACTCAACGTAGGACGCCCTCTAGTCACAAATACTATCTCAATTATGTAGTTCTACGATATCCAGCCTCAGTCACTCCATAAACAAAACACTTTTGAAAAGTTCATATCCTGCGACACTTCCTATCCAATCTTTCTGTATACGTTTACGACGTATAAAAAGCAAGTCGGACAGGTGTAATATTGTATGTATCGCCTTCATTTAGACCAGGGCACTTGACGTTTTACGGGCACTAACATCCGTATAAAGTGTACTCGTATACATACCGGACCGTTCTCGGCGAGGGCCGTATCCGGTACGGGTAAATCTACCCCTTCACGACGGAGTCATAGTGCTAACTTTTTGTGCTCTTACGTCAGTTTTCAGGTGCTTCAGTTAGTGACATTTCAAAGTGTGTTAGGACATTTTCAGATATGTTACGGGATGTTGCTTTCTTTTTTATTTTGGTACCGACATATTCCTAGATGTCGATTATTTAGAAAATCTTTTACTCATGAAAAAATGTAATCATTTAATTGAATAATGGTTTTGAGCTAGCTTCACCCTTTCTATAGATTATTCTGAATAAAATTGATGGCTGTACGCTTAACAAAGATGATACCACAAAAAAGTTTCAAACTGAACCCTAACAATAGCTACTGAAAGCGATAGAATGAAGAACTATTCACATTTTGCAGTGATTGACAATCGTTCAGCAGCGATCGGGTTGCTGCTGACCTACAGCAAATACCAGATTAAATCGGAATGCAATCGATAGAATGGGATTACTGGCATTCGATACAGTTGTTTGCTTGTTATTTACTGTAACAACAACCCAATATTTTGTATTCAATCTCGTTTATATTATAAATAAATTGAATTTAAAAAAATGTTTGCTTGCCTGCTCTGATATGATATGGAATTAAATGAACAATGATTTATTGAAGTATGGATTTTTTTAATAAAGAAATATTTTGCGTTTGCTGTGGGATTTTATACACCTAGTCACCTCTGGATTAAAGTTTTATACTCTATTCCCTGGGTTTCATCCTAAAATGAACCCATAATATTTTAAACTTTCGGCTTGATGAAAATCGAAGTTTTCTGTTCACTATTCCCAAAACTTTACTGTTTCGAAAACACTCGAATAGATATACAAAATTTATTCGAAATTTAAGTCCACCAATGTTTTGTCACGTAGGAAATTCCACTATTACGCCGACGCGTAATGTAGGCAAACTTTACGAGGGCCGCGGGGCGCAAAATATGACGTACGACGAATAAATTACTTTTTTCTCCTTGTCGAATGTTTGTTCCAAGTTTTCGAACATTTTTTTTATCTATTCCCGAATTGTTTACTTGGGCGTTGCAAGAAAAATATTGTAGTTTGATAGCTTACCACTCGCGTGTATTGGAGTTTTTACAGACGACTGATGTTCGAGATTAGAATATTGTTGTTAAAGAACGGTGCGTCTTCGATGTTATAAATAAGCGTACGTAATTTTTTGTTTATACATATATTTTGTTTTTGTAATGTCTGTGTCTATTTTAAATACCGTGTAAAGGGAAGGGTGCAAGAATTTGTTTCGTAGAGAACTCTTCAACTGTTAACTTTACTGTTCTTGTTTCTGCTAACATTATTAAAAACTCTTTTAGTATAAAAGCTGTAGTTTGTTTTTAGTTTTACATGACAGAGTACCAATAAAATGTAAATCAGACCTTTGTTGTATGATAACCAGATCTTTGTTTTTTTTTACCCAGATAAGAATTTTCATTTTACTTATTTAAAAATACAATGTGCAGGCTTGAAGGTATTGGAATATGCTATGTAAATTCAGCCCAGAATGTTAAATCAACTACGACTTATTCAAGCATTTCTTTGTCAAAAATTTCTGCATAGTAATAATATCTAAATTTAAACAGTAAGCCCCAGCATATTTGAGTTCTTACAAAACCCATGTTTACATAAACTTATAAGAATGTAATGACATTATAATAAGAATTTCTATGGAAAAATCCCAGTGATAAGGGTTTGACAGTCAAATTTCTATCAGATAATGGCATGAAAAAGTGACATGACCAGACGCAGGAAGAAATTGTTAGTTTAAAAAAATATCATTTCCCATGATTTTTGTAATCCTACTATTATGATGTTATAACATTTCCGAAAGGAAGAAAAAAAGTTTTTATCATACTCGTAGTTATTGAGATATCGGTATTTATAAGCCAGCCATTAAAATTTGTATAAAAAGTAAACACATCTTTGATTGTGAAAAAACATACATAACATCACGCCTGTATTCCCCGAAGGGTTGTGCAGAGGTGTATAGTATCACCCTCGCATGTAATAGGGGGCGAGCCTATTGCCATCAACCGGGCACAAATTCAAACTCCGGGCTGCTACTAAGGAATTCCCCACGGAAAAACCCAATAACACTCTGCCCGACCTGGGGATCGAACCCAGGCCCTCACGATCAGCAGTCGCGCTTGCCACCACTAGACCAACGAGGCAGTTATGCAAAAAACATCCAATTTTATTTAAGAATTCATTATTAAATATACACATTTTTAAAAACCTTAACACCTTTATACATAAACATAACATAATTCATCACCACGCCTTGTATTCCCCGAAAGGTTCTGCAGAGGCGTTTTTTACTAACACTCGTTTCGCCAGTTATGTTTAAGTTCCATGTAATAGGGGGCGAGCCTATTACCATTAACCGGGCACCAGTCCAGTCTCCGGGCTGCTACTGAGAAATTCCTAATGAAAAAACTCAATATCACTTTGCACGACCTGGGGATCGAACTCAGGACCCTATGCTCATTAGTCGCGCTTGCGACCACTAGATCAACAAGGCAGTCAAAATATAGGCAGAATTTTTTTTTAGTTTTTCTATAATAATGCGCACGTTTAATGACTTTTAAAGAACACATTGTTTTTTACGGTCAAAGGTCTTTTTTTATTGGGAAAAGCTCACTACACTTTCCCAACCACTGCAACTCTTGTAAGCGAGGACCTAAAATGGCGACCAAGCAGAAAACGCCGAAACAATGAAGCTCGGCGTGGCCCGGGGAAATGATTGAACTGTCTTGGAACCCGCAACGAAATTAACCGGAAAAGAAAAAAAGGAGGAGTGGGAAGAAAATTAATTTCCATTTAAAGTGAACACAAAAAAAATATGGCTGTACTATACTTGTTTATTTTCTACTAGCGGCCCGTCCCGGCTTCGCACGGGTGGACATTTTTCCCGTTTTTGCAACAATTTACATTTATGCTCCGCTCCTATTGGTCGTAGCGTGATCTTATATAGCCTATAACCTTCCTCGATAAATGGACTATCCAACACAAAAATATTTTTTCAATTCCAACCAGTTGTCTCTGAGATTAGCACGTTCAAACAAACAAACTCTTCAGCTTTATAACATTAGTATAGACAAGTGGGAAGTGCAAAACATCCAGGTTTAACGAACGTCAAATTCACTTGAACGCGATGCTCCGTGCCCCTGACTGACGCGGCTTTGACTGACAACTAGCGAAATGGAAATCTAACTTGCTAAATCTAGCCAGTTTGAATTTTGCCACTTTATCTAAGGCAACTTCCCCAATCCAGACAAGAGTAGCACTGTCAGAAGTTATTAGGAATCAAGCTTACTAACCGGGTTGCAATAGAACGATACGATCCAAGGCATCACCGATGTATGGAACAAGTCAGCTAGGGTAAAGTGAGAGTGGGCAAGCAACATTTTTGAATGCATTCAGAAAGGTAGGCTAGAATTGCTACACAAGGGTGCCTAAGGAAGGACGTCCCGTCGAGGCAGGCCGAGGAAACGCTGGCGCGATGATTTGGACGTCTTTCTGAGGGATTGGCCGGAAGAGGCAAGAGCTAGAGAGTTTTGAAAAATATGAGGAAGAGCGTTGCCCAGCTGTGGAACAATACAGGTTAATTAACAAAAATAAATTGGAGAATACGTGGCTTTAACATGCACCATAATCATATCAGCCAATAAAAAACTATACATCCTCTAGACATAATGGCGAATTATGAATAATTTAAATATGTAATTAAAACCTACTGTGATTAACTTCATGACTTTCTATCGTATAACATGCAAAGGTTACCACTAAGGGAGAGTTTCTAGAAAGTTAGTTCGGATGGAGGCAAAATTTTGACGAAATCACCTATTTCAAAGTCGTCTGCGAAATCTGGTCGCTCACAATGTAAATATGAACGTTCATGATTTTAAAGTACTCGTTACTTCCTTTCATTTACAAAGTAACTTGAATAAAGAGTAAACAATGTAAAATCTAATATTCTAGGCACAAGGCCCAACAATATTCCGAAATGCATTAATTTATCAAATAAAGACCTGGCATTACAACTTTTCACTTAACGATTTCATCAAAACAAACTGGATCTCATTTTATCAATTGTCTAAGTTTTAAAACTTAATCCACTTAAGGGCCTTAAAGGGGAGTGCACAGTGCGCATGACTCTACCCTAGCGGGAAATACCAAGGACATTAGGCGGACAGCCTTCGTACCGGGAACACGCCTCAGTACCCCGCGAGTCGCGACACTCAAATATGGAATACGCGCGCGAACGGTGGTGCAAACCAAACGTAAACTTACAAAACTAACTCGACATTTTCGAGTCCGATAAAACACTGTGTCTAAAATTTTGTCCAGGAATATGGCGAAAGTGCTACTGTGTGTTTTTATTTAATTAAAGATACGCTAAACAGTGTGATTATAAATGGTATGATGTGACTGAGTTTTGTTTTATTTAACTGTGCGGTTAGACAATGTAATTATGAGATATTCTGATTACGTAAAGATGAAGTTTTTGGCGTTTATTGCGTTGTGTGGTGAGTAAAGAATCGAATCATTTCTGTTTATTTAAAATGTAACTTACATTATTAAAATAATAGTTTTAAATATTCATAAAAAATCTACTTTATTTTAAGAATATAAAGCTAAAATTGAAACTGAATTCTAGAAAACATTCTTATCTAAATACTTCGGAATGCTTTAAAATGTGATTACAAAAATAATGTTTTTTATCGAATACAATGTTCCCTACATATTTCTGGCTACCAACATAAACTACCCCTAAGTTATCATAATTATCCACCCACCTAACCCCAGCCCGTTGCCAATAACGTGGCGTGAGATTTATGATTATACCCACAATAAACGACCCCAAGTTTTAGTAGGGGCCCCGATGACCGCCTGCTAACCCTTCAATACTATATTTACTATTATAAAATATTTCTAAAATACACCCCTTTTGTGGACGTAAATCATTCAGTGGAATAGTCCACAGTAGGGAAACATGAAAGGTTAAAGGTTGGATTCGTTAGTATGTGTAGGTACCGTAAAGGGTACTGTACAGATTTGGGCTTTGAATTCCTCGTTTTCGTTCGGAGTTTGAAATCAGTGGTTGGGGTATAATGGAGGGTTGAAATTAAAAGGCCGTGAAATTTAAAAAGAGGTATTTGTGACTGTGGTAGAGTAGATTATACAATAAAAAGTTATTACTTTACGAATTTTATATGTTATCCAGTCGAAAATAAACTAAAACATACATATAACTTGACATCTACATCTTCCAGACGTTTTTTTGCTGTACGATTTCAGGACGTGACTTTGGCGATATCATAAGCTGTTTTTCAATAGGGATAGAACTTACAATTTTATATGGCTGGTTAGTATACTATACCTACTTATGTAACGGGCATAATTATTTCTAAATAAATAACTACAGCTTCCATCGGCGACTTCGTCTACGTGAACTTTGAAGCCCGTTACATCGTATTCAGGACAGAATTTTGAAAAAACCTTCCTTTGTACTTGTCCACATTTTGGTAGGCACCTCTGTACATCATTTCAAATTTCTAGACTTTCTGGTTTAGACTATACGTTCTCTGTCAGACAGGAATTATTAAGCTCGGAAAACAAGCAATTTTTTTTAAGTTTGTTATTAAAATAAGTTGATTAAATATGTACTTCATGGAAATCCCATGGATAATAAATGAGGTCATAGTTAAATATCTCGTTAAAATATTGTTAGTCAAAGTCAAATTTAAGTAAGATGCGCAAGTCAGTAGATAATTAAGTATAGGATGACGAGAATTCACTTTATCATTGTCCGAGGGGACAAAGTTATAAGATTAAACCATCAAAGTAATAAATAATATTATCTTCCCTTGAGAACTTCCAATTGGATGTCTTCTGAGGAATCTGTTAAATAGATAGAGCTAATTTTGTTGCGATTATACCTAGGTACATATTGATAATATCTATTGAGGTTGGGACAATCGGACTCGGAAAAACTCTAAACGTTTATTCCATTTCAATATCCATCTGTACATAATGTTTATTCTTGGCCTTTTTTAATAACCTATCTATCTTTGTACTGCCCTAATACAGATAGAGGTTGACTCGATGGACATCTACAAAGCTTTTGTAATATTAATTTTCTTTCTCCAATAATATGCTATTATCGCATTAAAGGAGCCTCCGACTATACCTTAGTACGTCCGGCGCCGCCATGGTAGTCAGCCCCGCTACCAACCTTACTGACTGGCTAATCTTTTCGCCACGGTATCAGTTTGTCTCGTAAAACTCGTGCTGACACGACGAGAGAGCGAGACATCTTTAAGCTTAAGAGGAAACGCGGGCTGCAAAATATTGGGAGAGTAGGTTTTTAAGCGATCTATTTCCGTCCTACCCCTCTCGCAAACCTTTCCAATTGAGCGCGAAAGAGATCACTGCATCTCGGACTGATTTCTCCTGTGCAATATTAGCGAAATCGTACTTTCGTATTCCCCTGTTTCCTTCTCCAAATCTGGACCGAATTTAATATTTTTTTCTGTAATAATTTAAGAAAGACTTTCGTTATGTCTGTATGTTTTTGTTTTATTTTTATATTCGTCAAATATGTTAGCTAGATGTCTGAAAACGGCGGTAAAACCAGTCGATTTTTGTAAAATTTAAACGTTTCTAGTACTTTTAATAATTAATTAATTGACAAAAACAAAACATAGGGATCTAGTGGTGGTAGATATATATCATATGCTAAAAAATATTTGCTCTAGTGACATTATCTAAGAAGGAAACTGAGGAATACGTTTGTATGGACTAAATGCCGATCGCATTTCCTCTTAAACGTTTGATACTAGAAGCTAAAACTCGTGAGCAAACAATTAAGTGCTATATTGCTATAACAATTAGATACGTTTTGGCTAAGACCAGTAATAGTCCAGCTCCCAGAGCGATTGCTTCTATAAATAGATTAATCAAGAGCAGTCCAGAGCCGTCATGTTTCACAACGCAACGTAATACAATAAGTGGAATTGCATTGTTATTCTTCAACATTTTCTTTCTCCGTAATTCGTCCGCACTTAAATTTTATATTATTTGTCTACAGTTGTATTTTATTATGATTTACATTTTACGCTATTTGTGACAGTATTAGTAATCTATTGAAAAAGTATGGAGATAAGCAGAGTTAGTATTAGCAACAACTTTTTTTTCTTTATTCAATTGCCGTGTGTTAGTCTCGCAAAAACTCGAAAATAGCTCGACCGATTTGAATTTTTTTTGTTGTCCTCAATACTGGGGTGGATTAGGAAAAAAAATTAAGAAATAATAATAAAAAAATAATAACGTAGTACGAAGTTTACCGGGTCTTCTAGTAAATACCTTATATAATTTTATATCTATCAATAATTATCATTACAATAATAATTACTATAACAAACGATTTAACGATTTTATTTTTCGATAAGATTACAATTATGGAGTGTTAATGTGTAGAAAAGATTATCTATTGCCTCTTTTTGTTTTAGTTGCCATCTGAATTACATACGTTTACGACATTATTTAAATTTATCAAATCAGCATCACAGATGCCTTAAAAACACACTCAAGAGGCAGCTCTCAAATGAGAGCTATTTATTAACACGGGCCCAAAAGCATGCACTTTTTAAAATATCTTCTGTAAGAAAACAACTTTATAAATAAAACACTCTCAGTATTAATATTCCTTTGAATTATTGCAAGTCTTGAGACTAGAGTTTTTAGACTGCTTTTTCTCTCGAGATTTTCTAGTTTAGCATGGAAATATGCAATGAAGAATGTTACTGAGCGTGTAATAAGGGAAAGCTGTATGCTATGAAGACTTCCGTCTGACCTCTACTTTTTGTACGGCGCTTAATTTTTCAGTCAATTTTCAAAGCTTCTTTTTAAAATCTTGCTTTTACGATCGGTGGTTTTGGCAGCAACGCCTCGCATTACAGTTTCTTTATACAAATTGAAGAGTCTTATACAGTACGTAACACAATGAAGAACAAACCTTGTAACTAGTTGATGGGTAGGTAAAGTATAAGGGTTGCCAACTCTTTTTCTGTTAAAAAATAGTAGTTTTAAAATGACTACCCATAAAAATATAGTATATAGCGAAAAAATGAAAAAAAAATAGTAGGTTTCAAAATACTTTTATTTTATTTCTTGTAAGAATACTTTTTGCTACTTTGAGGCTTTATTAATATTTTTTTATTTTTGAGGAATGCTTTCTGCTATTATTTAAAATGAATGTGCCTAGTGGGTTTGTTGCTTAATATACTAGTTTCACCTGCTGTATACTTTTTTGAGAAATATAGTAGTCGGGCCTCTAATACAGTAGGGTACTATATTATATAGTAGTGTTGGTAATCCTATAAAGTATATCACAATCATATACTTTTTGTCACTATTTACTAATTTTAATTTTTATAACGGCTTTCAGTTTTGTAGTCGGTAACATAAGTTACATAATCCTATAAGATCAGTTGCACAATGTAAACAAGTAAGAAATCAACAATTTATCAGAATCCTGAATATTATAACATAAACTATGCTCACGTTTTCACACTGTGTGATTAGTGGATAGCGTGGATAGTGACAAAAGGTGTACGATTTTATTACACTTAACCTACCCATCAACCTGTTACAAGGTTTGCTCTTTGTTGTATTACGTACTGTATAAGTTTGAGTACCTACTAGGTATAGTATCCATATCCTTACTAATTTAAAGCTTGTATTTAGATAGTACTAGTTATTATATTCCAATAGAAGCCAGTGAACGTGGGCTGATATTATTTTTATCATTTACATAATTTCTATTTAATTTTAATAAAAAATTACTCTTATTTCCATAATGTTTTTTTTATTATTTCACGGCAAAGCTTGGTACTTATGATTAATTTTTAAACGAGGATAGGACCGTTTTGACGTTTGCAATATGTCATTTCCCATATACCCTCTATGTTGACCCTCACATTGTACGTATGTCATGTCGTGATTGTGATTTAAATAAATAATGAGGGACCCAAAAAAGAGTAATTTGTGGTCTTCTTCTTTTCGTGTGGTTAGTGACTAACCTGTTGTCAGAGTTTAAGCCGCCTATGGGCCTCTGACTGGCTTCACATACCGTCGAGAAATATATTTCAGGCATGCCGGTTTCCTCATGATGTTTTCCTTCACCGTTTTTAAGCAAGTGATAATTATACAATACGCACATGAATTCGAAAAGTCAGAGGTGCGTGACTTGGGTTCGAACTCGAGACCTATGACTTGGTAGTCCGACGGTCACACCACTAGGCTATCACTGCTCTCTCTAGTAATTTGTGGTACCTACTCGTTACTAATATTGCATTTCGCCCCCATCCCTAACTCAAACATGATTACTTATACAGGAGTATCTATGGCAGAATAGATAAGCTGAGTAGATTGATTGACAGTAGATTGTTCAATCAAGCAGGATTTGAACTAACGACCCTTGGAGCTCTTAGAATCTAGGCTTATTCCTAATGGAGCCTGCGATCCGATCCTATTTATGAGTTTTGTTAGGACTGTGGATAAAAACTGCTTCGTTGGTCTAGTGGTGGCCAGCGCGACTACTGATTGTGTGGTCCTGGGTTCGATCCCCAGGTCGGGCAGAGTGTAATTGGGTATTTCAGTGTGGTTTTCCTTAGAGCAGCCCGGAGTTTAGAATTGTGTCAGGTTAATGGCAATAGGCTGGCCCCCTATTACATGGGACTTAAACATAAGGGCGAAATGAGGGTGTTACTCTACACCTCTGTCCAACCCTTCGGGGAATACAGGCGTGGTGTTATGTATGTTTATGTAATATGGATAAAAAAAAATATTTTGTTCCAAACGGATTCCTATTTTCCAACCGATCCCCCGTATCTATGTAAAATTAATGTCAAATGAAAACCAAAATAACGATAAGCCTGAGGTCTGAGCACTTCGACTCGGATAGGTTACAAGTGGAAAGTGATCATCACATTTTTTATTCAATACCATCTTCAATAAATCATAGGGAATTCGTATTTGGTATATCTGATAACTTATTTATCAGATATACCAACAGACCTTTCATGTCTTTCCGTCTTCAATAAAAAAAAATGTACGAACTTGATACTGAAAGATAATTTCTAGTCGAGAACATAAATCCATCATAATATCCTGAATTTCCAGAAAAGTCCATCGTAATCTCCTGATATGTATTTGTAATAAATATACTCTTATCTGTAAAATTATCTGGAATAAATGAATTATTATTATGACCTATGATCCGGATGGGGAAAGAAAAGTGTGTCATGCATGATGGTATAGGTAAAAATGGACATTTAGTTTGGAAATCTATCTCTTCCTAAATAGGGTATTTAGAAAGAGACAGAATTCCGAATTCTGCTTTGTTGGTCTAGTGTTCGCAAGCGACTGCTGAGCATGGGGTTCTGGGTTCGATCCCCACGTCGGGTAAAGTGACATTGGGTTTTTCCATTAAGAATTTCTCAGTAGCCGCCTGGCGTCTGGATTTCTGCCCGATTAATGGCAATAGACTCGCCCCCTATTATATGGGACTTAAACATAACTAGCGAAACGAGGGTGTACTAAAACACGTCTGCCGAACCCTTCGAGAAATTTAAGGCGTGATGTTATGTGTTATCCAGAATTCTGAAGTAAATATTCATGGCCAATTGTTTCGTTTTTCTGTAGGTGTACGTAGTGTGGTTTCCAACTTTATACCTTTATGATGTCAAGTCATTTTACTACGTTTATGCCTCTTTATGTTATCAGTGGATCCTCGTTATGCTACTTATTAATGTTTAATTGGTACAGTTATTCAGAGTTTAATCCGGTAGAGTAGACAGTTCAAGGAGTTTTGTGCACTTTACACCAACACACACATCTCGAGTGTTGATGCACTAAAGATGTGTTGTTTGCCCTTATAATATTGTGTAGTAAACGCCTCGGTTATCGAGATGCGGAGCTTAGCGTGGAGCGTGATGCGGGACTTAAAGCGGAAAATTCAAACATAAAGCCAGGTACAGACTTACGAAATGTAACATGCAATGTAACACGCAATGAAAGAATTTGCCGTCCACATTGTCGCAATGTATCATGCAATGTAACAGAATTCCCATAGTGTGGACGCCTTGCGCGCACGAACCGTGCTCACTACGCGTGCGTACTACGTACCTTTCATGTTACGTTACAGCAGTCTGTACCCGCCTTAATATGGCGATTTTTTAGAGCGTTAATGGAGATGCGTTTTTCCGCGCGTATTATTGGAGTTGTAGTTGTATGGTTGATAGTGACACAACATAATATCACGCCTGTATTCTCTGAAGGGTTGGCCAGAGGTGTAAAGTAACACTCTCATTTCGTCGCTATGTTTAAGTCTTATGTAATAGGAAGCGAGCCTATTGCCATTAACCGGGCATAAATTCAAACTCCGGGCTGCTAGTGAGGCATTCCATACGGAAAAACCCAATAACAATCTGCTCGACCTGGGGATTGAACCCAGGACCTCATGATCAGCAGTTGCGCTTGCCACCATTAGACCAACGAGGCAGTTGAAAGTACGTGGCCAAAAATGAGGCGGAGTGCGCGGGGATCCTGCGCCTCTTATGAATGAGGTCTTAGTATTCGTGGGTATGTCTTTTAATGGCAGTAAATGTACATTAAATATTTAAAGAGAAGCTCTAATATATCCTGAGGGGCTCGTGGCTTATTACCAACCGCGCGGATCATACGATTTGCGAGGTTAAGCTACGCTTGCCGCGGTCAGTCTGTGGATGGGTGACCGTTCATTATAAATCGAGACCCCTCCGTGCCTCGGAGAGCACGTTAAATAGTCGGTCCCGGGTGTCGTACGAATACCTATGACAGTCATTACGGGAAGTCAGAAGCCCGAAAGTCTGACAACCGGTCTTACCTTAGGATATCGGCATTACGCAGTTACTGGGTTGCGGAGGTCTGATGGCAGCCGCTTCGTATAAAATACTGGTATTCAGCCGCATCTGGTTAGACTGGAAGCTGATGCCAACATGGGAAAAGGCTAGGCAGAACAAGCTCTAGTATCCTCTTAAATTATTCAGCACCAACAAATATAACTCACTCAAAATGATTTTACACACAGGAGGTAATCTGATGTGAAGCAAAAGTTTCGCAAAACATCACTGAACGAAGGAAACTCAGACACGTAACACGTGTTAATATTTCAACACTACACGAGTCAAACTGAGTGGTAATAGTGAGTTACAACTAAGTTAATTATTTAGGGACTTACTCATATAGTTAAGCAAATAATAATATAGTGTGTGTGTGTGTGTTTGTCGTAACTTTACTGCGAACGGACTTCTGTTTTGACGTTTATTAAATTATGTGTGTTCCGTCTTTTTCCTTATATGATGAAAGACTGAGCTAAGTGATATATAATATATGCGTTAGCATGTAACTACGCAATAATAACATAACATCACGCCTGTATTCCCCGTAGGGTTGGGCAGAGGTGTATAGTAACACTCTCATTTCGCCGTTATCACATAACATATAGGTACAGAAATCAATCACATGTATGTACTTCACTTTTCATACCTACGCTCGGCGGTCGCTCTATCTATATATCTATTTCTCTCAAGCGCATGGCACTCGCGCTCGCACTCACTCGCACTTTAGTCAGAAACAGTCCGAGATATTGTGTCCGTGAGCAGTGTCCATGTGTGCGTTGCTCGAGCGCACTTGTATGTAGATTGACTTCTCTACCTATCTATTTTGTGCCGTTATGTTTAAGTCTCATGTAATAGGGGGCGAGCCTATTGCCATTAACTGGGTTCAAATCCAGAGAACTGCTACTGAGAAATTCCTAATGGGAAAACCCAATAACACTTTGCACGACCTGGGGTTTGAACCCAGTACCCCACGCTTAGTAGTCGCGCTTACGACCACTAGACCAACGAGGTAGTCAAATAAAATGAATATTCTATTTTTCCGATTCCACGTTCGGAGGGTAATGTAGCCATGTTACTTGCGTGTCACGTTGTGATATGTCATAGTATATAAGGCTATACTGTTCATATAACTGATAATCTTTACATAGTATAAAACAAAGTCGCTCCCGCTGTCTGTACGCTTGGATCTTTTAAACTACGCAACGGATTTTAATGCAGTTTTCAGCAATAGATAGAGCGATTCAAGAGGAAGGTTTATATGCCCCACATTAGTATCTACATTGCACCCGTGCGAAGCCGGGGCGGGTCGCTAGTAATCTATAAGTTAGATCCTTCTTGGATACTCGAAGAAGAGAACCCTGTTTAGCTGAAGACAGAGTACTTAATGAATATGAGCACCGAAATACTTATTCAAGTACTTATAAATTCTCTTACAAAGAGCATTTGGTTTGGTAATTATGTAGATACGTCTACCTTTCACGAAATATCAAAGACCATCGTTACAGAAACATAACTAAGCCGGCATTAGAAACCTTTTCCAAAAATAGAATTCCCGAAGAGCAAAGAGCAAAGCAAACGCACCTCAGAGAAGCATAAAAAGGTTTTGCCTTGAAACGAGGCAGCTCTCCGTCCGATATTTGGAGCAGCGTATAGCTATCGGAAAACTACCTCGGTATACTTACAATGTGTAAGTATGTGTATTGGTGTGTGCTTCGACGTACCAAATTGTGCGGACGAAACATGTCAACTCAAGTGAATAACAACACAAAGAGTACAAAAAAGAAAACAGTCCGTATCATTAAAATTAGGCATAATTTATCACGGCTCCGTTGTCTTTGGGGTTTCCAGAGGGATTAGATGTAAGAGGGTTATTGTGGACATAATTACAAAGGCGTGGTATTTTAATCCCGTCAAAGCCTGGAACTTGAAACAACATCCGCTGACAAGTTCGTTAACGTCTTAAATTAATTTTCGTTTAAAATTTGTCAATTGCCGACGAAATTAAACCAAGTTTGTCGTTTCTTGACAACGCGGGATGGCTGGCTCACGGCCAGCGTTTACTTTATACAGAACTTTATTCTTTGTCTACGTGGACGTGGCAACATGCTTGTGAATGCGAGTACTACAATGAAAATAAATAATAAATTTTAAGATCACTGACACACGACCGAGGCGTCGAATTCGGGAAAATCCAATTAAAATCAAAATAGAACCCTTATCTTTGAGCAAGAATTAATTAAGAGCGACGATTTATCGCTATTATCATTAAAATCCATAAAATAAAATATACCGTTCCAGTTTTTATCTGGAAAAAATATTGAAAAATGTACTTACTCTGTGTAAATCACCCCTGGTTTATGCTCCGTTCGTATCCGAAATTTTAAATCAATATGTCGGTAAAGTACAGGCGTAAAATGGTGCAGGTGTTTCATTACGTACGCTTTTCACGATCGTGTAGGCAGATTTCGTAAAAGATACGTCGTATCTTTTTATAAATAACCGGATACTCATTGACAGCGGGCGGCCGCTACCCGCCGGCGATTGCATGGGAAATTGTTAATTCTATTGGAGCGAAACACATAGGAAGCGTAGCACCGCGCACGCTGCGACTTGGCACCCTTCCAGTCAACGATTGTGCTTTACTATGGCGATTATTTTCACTGGTGCACTATTCAAACTGCTTCGGAATACGACTGAATAGACACGAAAGAATTTTCGTGTGCAACGACCGACTGTAATGACCGTTTATTCTTTGAAACACGCTCGGTCGAAATCCGTAAATAGTTATAAAGCACCGGTACGACGACGTTCAAGTTCCCCTTTTGAATTGTTTACAATTGTTAAAATATGAGAGGCCAGGCGAAAACAAAATGACGTCGACGACGGTGATCAAACTGGAATTTCCATTAAGTCCACTTATATCCGGTTCCTATGGCCAAGAACGAATCGTTTTGCTTACCAATGGTAGCATTTTTAATTACCAAACTGAGCTTATAGATGGATTTTTATACTAACTTTACCTGTGATAGCTACTCATGTAATACTTACTATGCAAAGCTAGGGGGACTTTGGTTTATTATTGGCAAAGATACAAGAGTCCTAATTCTAACCAATAACGCTCGGTAAATCATAGGAATTGGCTATTATAGATACTTATTCCGTATTCTCTTTACCAAATAATTAATTAATAAGTTTTCGCTTCTAATATTTAAACATAAAGCTATCACAGCGAAAATATTTAATATAGTATTTTAACACTTAAATAGGAACGTTGAATAGAGTTTGTTCAGAATCATGAACTAAATCGATTCTGTGTTTTTTATATGTTTGAAAACGAAAACTTCTCGCGGTATTAACCTGTGTTGGGTTCTCTTTCCTGGAGTTATACAAGGTTAGTCGGGAAGGGGGTATTAAGCCTTGGGCCACTTAATGTATCACTGATTGATTTTTCTAAAGAAAGTGTTAAAATTTCAAAATTCGATGAAAAAAACCATGGAAAATTATTTTAAATTTAGTTTTTTCAAAAATTCTTCATTTCTACTTTAGTTACGAATTCAGAAAATGGAACTTCTAATCCGTGACCCCAAATATGACCTAAAATGTAAACACAGCTGATCATAGCTGAGGCTAGATAGAATTTTGCGTATTTTTTATGAAATCTTTGAACAGCTATTTCTCTTAAACTAATCACTTTTGGGGAAAGTTGTAGAACAAAAGATATCCACTATTATGGGTACTTTAATACCCTTTCAGCCTAGTACCCCCTTTCCGACTAACCTTGTATAAAGCGGTTGTCTAATCGTGTAGTCTATGCGGTAATACGGCCACCACGGACGGTTCAGCCAAATAACAACTTGACGTATTGGGCTGGCTAGAGCACCGTGCCAAGCGGTTCATTGATGATAAATCCTTGGTGGAAGCCAAATTAGATGCCTCAAATGCTGACATAAAGTTTGTTGCTATCCGTATTACGTAGGACACATTTTGGAGGGTCTGTGTAAGGATTGTATGACATAATACCATTATCCCTTTTTTACCACCGGACGTCCAGGCACGACCGGGTTTTTCCCTCAAATTGTACATATTACCTCATACTTAGCATTCTACCTTATTTTCACTATTCAGCTAAGTTTTTCTTATTCTGTAAATCCGTTTTTTCATAAGCTCTAAAGTTTATAATCGGATTTTACTAACGTAAATGTCTCAAAATTGCTGACGACGTTCAAACTCGGATCGAACCCAAAATTATGAGCTCTTCATGTGCCCACAGAAGGTCATGATCTGAAATCACAATAGTTTTAATGTGTTAAGGCTCATTTACACGAGGATAGTTTCTCGAAGCGAGACTCGTTCTATCTTTGTCTTTCTCTATGATGAAAATAGAGATAGCATGATACTCGCTTCGAAAAACTATCACCGTGTAAATGAGCCTTTAAGGCGAAACACACAGTGTCCCGCGCTACGCTGCGGGGTGCGTGGCGACGGAGCCACAATACTGCGCGTGAATGCGTTTTCTGTGTGTTGCACTACGCGTGTTTTCTATACAAACAAATAACTTGCAAATAACGTAAGAACACGCACTCCCGCGCTACGCTGCGTGATGCGGTGCAGCGTGCAAATTGCCTAAGAGTAACCGAGCATTAGCAGACAGAAAATTATATATATTTTCTAATCAAACGCGATCCACATTGTTCCAAGTACCTGCATACCCAAACCATATCAGAAAAAAAAATAACACTGTGTATACGTAACATGAAACAATGTAGGTACCAAAACACATTACATTCCTTAAACATTTTTTCCAGAATAATCTTTTCATTCTCAATGGGGTTACGTAAAGCGGAGTTTGCGAATGCTGTACAAACGAAGTATGGAGAAACAATTACGATTCAGCCGACGGCAACTGCTCATTATATAAAATTATTGTGCATTATATTTGTGTTAGGAAAGGGTTCTATTGCGCAGTTATAGGAAAACGATTATAGCCCTAGTTTGAATATCTAGTGTCTGTCCGATATAAATATAAATTGGGACGAACGGACGGTATAAAATTCTTATGCAATATGTTAACTCTCCGGGGATATTTGTAGTATTGTGTCGTGAACCATGGTAATACGTTATCCTATGCGATAATAACATGCTGCAATTACTTATAAACATAACATAACATCACGCCTGTATTCTCCGAAGGTTTAGGCAGGAGTGTATAGTATCACCGTCATTTCGCCGTTATGTTTAAGTCCCATGTAATAGGGGCGAGCCTATTTTGCCATCAACCGGGCACAAGTCCAATCTCCGGGCTGCTACTGAGGAATTCCACAAGGAAAAACCCAATAACACTTTGTCCGACCTGGGGATCGAACCCAGGACCTCACGATCAGCAGTTACGCTTGCCACCACTAGACCAACGAGCAATTACTTATATGTGTGGTAAATGCTGTTTGTGATTGTGGAGTTCAAGCGTGGACGTGTTCGTACAGATTCATGTAACCACTAGCGGCCCGTCCCGGCTTCGCACGCGTGGACATTTTTCCCGTTTTTGCAACATTTTTCATTTATGCTCCGCTCCTATTGGTCGTAGCGTGATGTTATATAGCATATAACCTTCCTCGATAAATGGACTATTCAACACAAAAATATTTTTTCTATTCTAACCAGTAGTTCCTGAGATTAGCGCGTTTAAACAAACAAACTCTTCAGCTTTATAATATTAGTATAGATTTAACTCTACAGCGAACGGTAGCCCGGAACCCATAAAAAATAAACAAGTAATTGATTCAATTTTATTCATAAGTTTTCGAAGTTTAATAAGGAAAAGATGCTGTATTACAACGAACAAGGAATGAGGAAAATCGATATTGTTAAAACTCTTATAATTCAGTGTTGCTATAAGTGGTTTTCAGTTAACTACTATATTTCAAGGAGCTTACAAGTAAATACCTAATTGACAGCGATGTACATTTTTTTTGCGTAATAATCTGAATTAATACACCTAATATCATATAAACAAAGGGCTCGTGGTTAATTAACAACCGCGCGGATCATATGATTTGCAAGGTTAAGCTGTGTTTCCCGCGATCAGTCCGTGGATGGGACTCCTCAATGCCTCGGAGAGCACGTTAAACCGTCAGTCCCGGGTGTCATACGAATACCTATGCCAGTCGTTACGGGTAGTCAGACGCCTGAAAGTCTGACAACCGGTCTAACCTTAGGATATCGGCATTGCCCAGTTACTGGGTTGCGGAGGTCTGATGGCAGTCGCTCCGTGTACAATACTGGTATTCAGCCGCATCTGGTTAGACTGGAAGCTGACCCCAACATGGGAAAAAGGCTATGCAGAACGAAAATATCATATAAACAAAGGTCCGTTTTAACGCCTAATAAATAGAAAATATTAACGTTTATCTAAAACCCGTATATTCGTTCTTTTGTTTTTGTTACATCTAGGGTTGTCACGTACTTAGTTCTGTATCGTTACGTCATCACAAAGACTTGGATAGCAACTGTGTACAGCTTTGTGGACAAAAACCAACAATGATGGATCGTGTTTGCGACACAATAATCTTATGTATACATACTTACGTTTGTTGAATAAAAATATACGTGCTGTGGTATATAAGTTGTTATACGTCCATAAAAAGACAGAATAAGCCGAGTTTGTAAGAGAAACAATTTGTTTCCTTAGTGATATGGGTGTTAGCGAAACCATAGAGTTTGTCACTTGGGTTTCAATCAGACAAAGTTTTAAGATTCGAGGTTTGTATAAGATTGCCAGTAGGCCTAGCGCGGATGCTGTCGAGTTGCTAACGTAAACTTCACGTAAGTGAATTTTAAATCGGAAATTCTCGTAATAACTACCTCGTTGGTCTAGTGGTGGCAAGCGCGACTGCTGGTCGTGAGGTCCTGGGTTCGATCCCCAGGTCAGGCAAAGTATTATTGGGATTTTCCGTGTGGGATTCCCGAGTAGCAGCCCGGAGTTTGGATTTGTGCCCGGTTGATGGCAATAGACTCGCCCCCTATTACATGGGACTTAAACATAACGGCGAAATGAGGGTGTTACTATACGCCTCTGCCCAACCCTTCGGGAAATACAGGCGTGATGTTATGTTATTATGTATGTAAAAACTCGTTTCGCACATACTATTTAATTAAATTGAAAACTGTATTCATATCTATGTATGATACAAATTGTGCATGTCGCAAAAAAAATAAACCAAAAGTTATAGAACAGTTGTATTTTTTCGATTCAATATTCGTTTATATTCGCGATACGTGTACCTACCATACTATACCTACGTCAAACATTCGTGCTAAGCCTACAGTATTGTAGGTTTACTATAGTAGCGTAAGTATTACAAAGACAAAGGTTTTATAAGATACGAAACAGATGGCCCATCTTTTGTGTAGGCTATAAAAATGTTTGTCTCGACGTCGGCAGAAGGCGGCCATTCCGCTACTGTCATCTTGCATTGTTGATGAAGAGTTTCATCTCATCAGCCTACCTATTACGTCTTGTATCTACAATTACGTCCCATGCTTTATTTATTCATTTATCTATACTAATATTATAAAGCTGAAGAGTTTGTTTGTTTGAACGCACTAATCTCAGGAACTACTGGTTAGAATTGAAAAAATATTTTTGTGTTGGATAGTCCATTTATGGAGGAAGGTTATATAACATCACGCTACGACTAATAGGAGCGGAGCATGAATGAAAAATGTTGCAAAAACGGGAAAAATGTCCACCCGTGCGAAGCCGGGACGGGCTGCTAGTTTAAATATAAGTTCACTGTACAAGATAAAAGCACTTATATTTCAGGGTTGTTATATAACTAAATATTATAAAACAAAGTCAGGAGACGGTGGTAGTGAATCATTTTTTTATATTTATATTTTTTGTTATTCTAGTCTTGGTCGCGTTTGGCCCTAGTCTCAGATGTAGTCTAAGATGGCGCACACGAATCCAAGGAACAGAGATTAGGTAGAGGGATTCTCTTATACCCCTCTGACTCTCACATACACACGACAGAACACGGTAAACTGGTTGGCGACTTTAATGTGAGGTTGGTAGCTAGCCAGGCGGATCGTATACATTTTACCACCAAGCGTGATAATTTTAAATAAACCTGTAAAATAACATAACATAAACATAACATCACGCCTGTATTCCCCGAACGATTGGGCAGAGGTGTATAGTAACACTCTCATTTTACCGTTATGTTTAAGTCCCATGTAGTAGGGGGCAAGCCTATTGCCGCCAACCGGACACAAAACCAAACTCCGGGCTGCTACTGAGGAATTCCACACAGAAAACCCCAATAACACAGCCCGACCTGGGATCGAACCCAGGACCTCACGATCAGCAGTCGCGCTTGCCACCACTAGACCAACGAGGCAGTGTGAGATAGTCTGTTAAAAATTACTATCAGCAATAAAACGATCAATTGTACGTTTGTTTTTACACTAGGTATAATTATTTTGAACTGCTATTCCAATATCTACACCTATACTAATATTATAAAGAGGAAAGATTTGTATTTTTGTATGTAACGAATAAACTTAAAAACTACTGGACCGATTTCAAAAATTCTTTTGCCGTTAGACAACTACATTATCACTGAGTAACATAGGCTATATTTATTACTGGAATAAAACTTCTTACGCGGGCGGAGCCGTGAGGACACAGCTAGTGTAAAATCATTTGGAGAGGGTTGATTGGGAGTGTCATTGATTTCTCTGTTGTGGGAACCCGTGCCGATGGAATTGGGTAGCGGTTCTCTGATGTCGATTTATTTTTATGTGTGTAATTTTTATATTTATTTTTATTTTTCAGCAATAAAATAAGACGTACTAATGACGCTTGCATAGTCGCGAAAACGTGAAAGAAAGCATACATTTTTTTTTTAATAAAAAAAACATGTAAAATAAAGAATATTCTATTCTAATCTGTTAGAAGTTTCCTTTAAAGATAAAATATAAATACCAAAGTAGCAAATTGTTAATGATAAAATTCAAAGACAGATGTTTCTGAGATGTAATCTCGAATCTAGGGTTAGTCCCGCGGGTCGAGAGAAATGAATCTTTGTGCCTAAGATAAAATTAATTAGTTGCCTACATATCTCGTTTCCTCTCTTATGTACTTTATATACCCAAAATTGTTCGTGTTATATTCTTAGGAAGCTTTGGTTAAGTATTTGATATAATAGGAATAGTAACAGGGACTAATTAAAGGCCGTTAATGTCCACTCACTGCTAAACGCGGGCCTTCTGCATGACCGCTACTACAATGAACGGTTATAGGGGAAATTTCCATTTGCCAAATTGCTTAGTATACAGGGTGATTGGAAATTCGACCTATACAGGCTTGTTTATTTGCAAGAAATTGGTACTCAGTTGTTTTCGAGAAATAGCACAGTTTTTATTTAACTTTCCTATAAAAACTGCGAATTGTGAAAAACCTTCTCTATTCTAGGTATTCGATGGACACTTTTCGGAAAGCTGATGAATGAGTGACTCCTATTTAACACAATCCATGCCCAAAATTGTCATAACCTCGAAAATATAAGGTCAACTCATATATCATAAGTCACCTTCATCAAAACACAAAATCTTACTTAATTAGATCAATTTTCATGATGACTTTTGTGTCATGGAGGTGGTCTTAAACAAAAAGTACCTATGTTTCTTTAACCTGTTGTCGCTGAATTGATATATACGTTTTTTATTCTTTTAAACCAGTTATCATATAGTTTATACCTTCTGAACAACCCCTTAAAGTTTAGGCAGGTATTTTACAAGAACCTCTCATAAATGTTATTGAAACATAAAGTAACCTCCTCCTTTTTTGAAGAGGCTAAAAGAAACACCTTGATTATACTATGATTCTGAATAATCTTTTACCACATAAGAGGTAAGAATAGGAGTGGCTTATTCTCTGGCTGGAACCACATTAAGTGTGCTAGTTCGGGAAGGAATAAATTAACGGTTTCTTCCTATGTGTTATGTCTTTATAATTGTCATACGTACTTGAAAAACTTAAAGCATGCACATCTTATTGGCTGTACCCCAAGAACATTTTTTGTACAGACTATTTGGCAGCTCGGCGGGTTATAATGACCAGTTGATGCCTTACTTGGAGTCATGGAGCTTAATAGGCAAAGTGTCATGAAACTGATATGCCTTGTAACACTGCTAATGGCAACTGTACAGACTGTGTTACTCTGCGGTTTAGGTGTGAAAACAGAATGGCATAATTCAGTATGACATACTTTCTCTCATCCTAATGATCATTACGCATAATATTAATTCTGCATCAATGTATAGGCATAATCTTATTTTTCTAACCATAATAACCTAACCTTACCTAACCTAATCTACATAATTACACTGAAAAAAGATGGCCAAATGATAGTTATGCCTATCTAAACAATATGCCAAAAATATTATGTCAAATATTTCGTTTATTCATTGTATATACATATAAATTATATTTTTAAATATTTCCACAAAAAATATAAAATACATTTAAAAATATAAAAGATAGTAGCCCACCGGCATCGGGAACAGGGTCCAAGCTACCGGTGGTCAGGGCCTCAGAGAGAGGAACTTCCTGACAATACGTGCCGTGTCCAGAAGTACCGCTTTCTGTATCAGGCCCTTGACCCAGCTGCCCAACGAGAGCCTCATCAGGTGTTGGTCGAGGCTCTTGGCTATTAAGCCATTGGCCGTAACGACTATCGGCACAATGACTGCTGAGTCAACCTCCCACATGTCGACAACCTCGTGTGCCAAGTCTTGATACTTAATTTCTTTATCTTTCTCGGCTTTCACAAGGTTCTCGTCATGTGGGACAGTGACATCAACAATCATTGTGAGACGCTCTGATCGATCTATCACCACCTCAGCCTGACATAGTCAGGCTTATTGGCAACAATAGTCCTGTCGGTGATGATAGATCGATCCCAGTACAATGTGATATGACCATTCTCGAGAACTGGGTCGGGCACATACTTGTAGTATGGTACTTCTGCGTCCACAAGGTTGTATTTCAGAGCACGTTGCTGGTGGATAATCCTAGCCACTAGGTTGTGTCTGTGCAAATACTCGCCGTTAACAAGACGAGATCAACCAGAAATAATATGTCGAATGGATTCACCGGGACAGTGACACGCCCGACACATGTCAACCGTTATGTCAAATTATTATTATGCAATAAAAGATTTAGTTATGCCAAAATAGATTAGGAATTTAAAAATTATGTGAATCACAGGGATCAGTGAAAACATGCCTAGGCGCCACTGCGCCTTGGGAGTGGAACACAAAAGAAAACCGAATGGACTGTTAATGTGTAACCAGCCAGAACTCACAGCGAAATGTGGTCCTCTCGCCTCCCCCTAAAGGTCAATTTTGTGTCTCCACCGGTATTCAATCCACTACTATATTTTTAGTCCTGTCCCGTTATTCAGAATTTAAGAGCATTATATACCAGGAATAGTTACGCGAGGTTTCTGCTAACGTTGGAGCGCTTCCGATATCGATACTTTGCGCTATGGCGAGCTTCATATAAGCCATAGAAACCACACATACAATGCGTTTTTGTAGCACGTGTTTGTTCCGTTTTTAGTTTTCCATCTTTTTTTTGTAAATATTCATAGGTATGCTAAAAAATAATTGATAGGTACAACCAACGGCTTATTGTAAAGATTGAGGACCGTTCAACGTTACGTAGAAAGACAATGTGGTTCCAACGTAAAATTACAGTTTTTTTTAAACGTTTGATTTACCATATTTACCTCGGGCTAATTAACAACTGCGCCGATCATACGATTAGTGACGTTAAGCTGCGCTTGCCGCGGTCAGTTCGTGGATGGGTGACCGTTGGTAAAACATCAAGACTCCTCTGTGCCTCGAAGAGCACGTTAAACCATCGGTCCCGGGTGGCATAAGAGTACCTATGACATTCGTTACGGGTAATCAGGTCTGACAATCGGTCTAACTTTAGGATATCGGCATTGCCTAGTTACTGGGTTGCGGAGGCCTAATGGCAGTCGCTCCGTGTAAAATACTGGTATTCTGCCGCATCTGGTTAGATTGAAAGCTGACCCCAAGATAATTGAAATAGGCTACGAGGAAGAACCTATGCAAATTGGTTAGGTATCAATCAACGAGTGTTAAGGCTTTATTTGTTTCGTCTGAACACAAAACATATTGAAAACGTTTGGATGATGTTGGCTAGTCGTTAAAAGTATACACATGAAGTATGCTACCACGTATCATGCAACCTTAGATTTTATCGAAAGTGCCTATGCAGCTTTATCGAAATACGTTGTCACGTATCATGGAACCTAAGATTTTTTCGAAATGCGCTGTTTTGTCGATTAAGAGGAAACGCGGGCTGCATAATATTAATAATTTGAATAGGTTTTTGCGATCTATTTCCGTCCCACCCCTCCCGCAAACCTTCCCAATTCAGTGCGTAAGAGACACCTGCATCTCGGACTGATTTCTCCTGTGCAATATCAGCGAAATGGTACTTTCGTATTTCCCAGTTTCCTTCTTCAAATCTGGACCGATTTTAATAATTTTTCTTTAATAATTTAAGAAAGACTTTGGTTATGTCTGTATGATTTGCTTTTATTTTTTACTAGCTGTGTCTTCACGGCTCCGCCCGTAGCTTATGTTACTCAGTGATAATGTAGCTTTCCAA
Source organism: Amphipyra berbera (assembly GCA_910594945.2). Lineage (NCBI taxonomy): Eukaryota > Metazoa > Arthropoda > Insecta > Lepidoptera > Noctuidae > Amphipyra > Amphipyra berbera. The sequence continues at coordinate 13,107,594 of OU343125.1, forward strand.
CGGCAAAAGATTTTTTGAAATCGGTCCAGTAGTTTTTAAGTTTATTCGTTACATACAAAAATACAAATCTTTCCTCTTTATAATATTAGTATAAAATGTAAATTTGTTTGCCAGATGATTGAAAACGGTGGTAAAACCGGTCGATTTTTGTCAAGTTTAAACGTTTCTAGTTCTTTTAATAATTAATTTATTGACAATAACAATACATAGAGACATAGTGGTGGTAGATATACAAGGTTAGTCGGAAAGGGGATACTAAGCCACGGCCCACTTAAAGTATCACTGATGACTATTTGAAAGAAAGCAAGTGTTAAAATTTCAAAATTCGATAATATTTATTTGCATGCAAAAAGATTTTTATTTTAGTTTTATCAAAAAAAAAACATTCCTGCTTAAGTTATGAATTCAGAAAATTAAGTTTCTAATCCGTGACCCCAAATATGACCTAAATTGTAAACACAGCTGATCATAACCATGGACAGATAGATTTTAGCATATTTTTTACGAAATCTTTGAAAAGCTATTTCTCTTAAACTATCGAGTTTTGGGGAAAGTTTTAGAACAAAAGTTAACCCTTATTATGGGTACTTTAACACCCTTTCGGCTTAGTACCCCCTTTCCGACTAACCTTGTATATGATATGGTAAAAAATATTTGCTCTAGTGACAATATCCAAGGAGGAAGCTGAGGAATACGTTTGTATGGACTATGTGGCGACCGCATTTCTTCTTCAGAATTACAGCCCTCATACTGTATCGAAGTATCTTTGCGTAGTCATCGCTTGTTTCTAAATAGCTATTCCTTACGCTATTATCCAATAAATCTCCTCCACATCATAGACGTTCGCAGAATAGTCTTCTCATCAGATTACTTTAGTATACAAATAGGTACATACACGAAGGACGTGTTTGGTTGGATATGATAACGCGTATCCGGAACGTGTCAGGAATATACACGATGTGGGAACGACGTGGGGGAAAACAAGTGACCATACTTGTTACATTAATATACAGTGTACTGAATATAACTTTGAGGTTTCGACTTGCTTTTTTCTTCAGGGAGATAAAGAACATCTATATATACCTATAAAAGGAGAAGCTGACTGACTGACTGATCTATCAACGCACAGCCTAAACGGCTGGGGTTAGAAACCTGAAATTTTGACAATAGGTTCATTTTGTGACGTAAACATCCACTAAGAAGGGATTTCTCGAAATTCAACCCCTAAGGGGGTGAAAAATATCACGCAAGCGAAGCTGCGGGCACTAACTAGTCTGAAATAATAATTAAACATGGTGGCAAGCGTGTCGGCTCCTGAGTTCGATCCCTAGGTCGGGCAAAGTGTTATCGGGTTTTTTCGGTACAATTCCTCAGTAGCAACTTGGAGCTTGGATTTGTGCCCGGTTATTGATGGCAATAGGCTCGCCCTATATTACATGGGACTTAAACATAACGGCGAAATGAGGGTGTTACTATACACCTCTGCCTATCCCTTCGGGAAATACAGACGTGATGTTATGTCAATTATTACACGTTTTTTTTTGCTGTGCTATGCTCGATACTCGCTAATTAGCTTAATCGAGTACTTAATAAGATGAGTTCTTTGTGAAATGATTTTCAATTGGCCGGAACCAGGAAAAATATTCGCACACTTCGCATGCTTCTAGGTAAGAAAGAGAGAGTACAAATTCAATTGAATAGAGTATTTTCGAAATTCCATTTCAGGATTCTATGGCATTTATTTCACCCACGGTCTGATATAAACAAAAAAAAATACCTTATAAGAAAACGAATACCTAAATTCTAGAATTTTCCTATTTGGCAGAATGCTATCATCAAGTCTCGTATTTTAAAGAAGGAGAATGCTATGCCAAATCTCGAGGAATGTTCAGCTAAACTATAGACATTGAATTTCCATTATTTGCACACCGTATTGCGGTGGTAATGCAAAAGTCGATATGCGTCTTCAACGATGCGGTTTATGTGAAAATGTTCCAAAGAACTGGATAGCTCGGATACACGGGACAATATTATTTGATTTAAAAAAAAAGAAACTGCCTCGTTGATTTAGTGGTGGCAAGCGCGACTGCTGATCGTGAGGTCCTGTGTTCGATCCCCAGGTCGAGTAAAGTGTTATTGGGTTATTCAGTGTCAAATTCTTTAGTAGCAGCCCGGAGTTTGGATTTGTGCCCGGTTGATGGCAATAGACTCACCCCCTATTACATGGGACTTAAACATAACGACGAAATTAGGGTGTTACATTATAATTTTTAACCGACTTTCAAAAAAGGAGGAGGTTCTCAATTCGACTGTATTTTTTTTTTGTATGTTTGTTCCGCGATATCTTTGCTAATTGTGAACCGATTTTTTATTTGAAAGAGTATTCTTTCGAAGTGGTCCCATTCAAATTTGGTGAAGATCTGATGAAGAACTTCGGAGACAGACAATTTGAAGTCGGTTTTATTTTTGTTAAAAAGTGATTATACCTTCATGTACATCTGGGGCTGAGTTTGATCCCGGCCATTACCTCTGACTTTTCGAATTAATCTGCGGATCAGAATTTGATTATCATTTGCATTAACGGTGAAGGAAAAACTTCGTGAGGAGACCGGCACACCTGAGAGGGCTCCATAATGTTGACAATACTGTGTGTAGTCTGCCAACCCGCACAAAGCCAGCGTGGTGGACTAAAGGCCTAAAATTTTCTCATTCTGAGAAGAGGATCGTGCCCAGCAGTGAGACAATAATGGGCTGATTATGTATGTATAAATAAAAACAAAAAAAAAACTGTTCGGAAAGTAAGCGTCACATTCGCGCAAAACGGCCATCTCATATTTGATACCACACTTGATATATCATAACATGAAAGTGACCGGTAAAGCATTGTTTGAATGTGTTTCTTGGCAAAGAATATTGAACCATGAATAGTGACAGGGTGGCCCACTCACTATGGTTTTGTAAAATACGATATTGTAACAGTAGTCTCTATTAGGCACATGTTCAACAGTACACTATCTGATGATAATGATAAAATCGATACCTCAGTTCCAAAGTGTAATATTTCAGAAACAGGTTTCTTTTAAGATTTGGTGTCATATTTTGGGGCAATTGTAGTGAAAGAGACAGTATCTTTAAAGCCCAAAAACGGTGTCTCAGAGCTATGTTCAATTTAAAAGCTACAGACAGCTGCATACCTATTTTTACACACCATAAGTTACTCACCTTTCCATGTCTTTACATACTAGAAATGTCCATATTTGTAAAAATTAATAAAAACTTATTTCCGACGTTACGTGACACTAGAAATCGAACAACAACTATGAGATCCCAATATCAAAACATGCTGTGTACTGGTCCATATAAAACATCTCTATTAAAAAAAAGTGTTATCGGCATGGCACCTGTAATTTATAATAAGATACCTAACATTATTAAAGAGCAACCTTTAAGACTTTTTAAGACATACCTTAGATCATTTCTGCTTCAAAAGTGTTATTACTCTGTATCAGATTTCTTAGCAGATAAATAATTGTTTGTAATTGTATTTTGTATTACACTCGTTATTTAGTATATTAACTTTTAGTATTATTAGGAATTAATTAAACATACCAATAATTATAACATACCAAAAATGTATATTTAGAGTCACCTACATTGTTTTAGTTATAAGTACAAAGTTTTTGCATGCCAAATGGTAGAATGTACTTGGAACCAAACTTCTTTGTAACAACTTACCTGTATACCTACATTCTATGCAAATAAATTTATTCTATTCTATTCTATAATTTGAAAATTAAATGACTAGTGAGTTACCCGTGTATTTTTTAATCATTATTTAATTTATCTGAAATTTTATATTATTAAGAATGGCATTTCAGATTAATTAAATATGTATTATTTAAAAAATACAGTTGGCAAAGTACATATTTGTTTTCAAATTATTTTAAAGAACCTGTTTCTAAATTATTACACTTTGGAAATGACGTATCGAAATCATTCTTCAGAATTAATTAAAACTTAAGTTTATAATTGTTACTATTATTACTTGCTATCGTATTTTATTTAACTAGAACTGCCTCGTTGGTCTAGTTGTGGCAAACGCGACTGCTGATCGTGAGGTCCTGGGTTCGATTCCCAGGTCGGGCAAAGTGTTATTTTTTCCGTGTGGAATTCCTTAGTAGCAGCTCGGAGTTTGAATTTGCGCCCGGTTGATGGCAATAGGCTCGCCCCCTATTACATGGGACTTAAGCATAATGGCGAAATGAGGGTGTTACTATACACCTCTGCCCAACCCTTCGGGGAATACAGGCGTGATGTAATGTTGTAATGTTTTTTTATAATTGTTCCCGTAGCGATAGCTAAATTTTATATTGTGTTTTTATAATGTTTAACACGTAGCATTACATTTCAGTTTCACCTGAATATTCTAGAACTCTAAAACTAAATGTTATGAATTAAGTTACAAAGTCGAGATAACACCAAGTTAAAGTTACTTACCTCTGAAACTTGTTATATAACATAATGTCAGGAATTTTCTTTCTTAAAATTCAGAACCATTGTTTTTTTACATTATATTATAATGTATAATATAATGTATTTTAATAAAAAAAAAACAATGGTTCTTAAACAATGGTTCTGTTAATGAACAACAATGATAGTCTTGTGGTGTGACCGTCAGACTGCCAAGTCATAGATCTCGAGTTCGAACCCAAGTCACGCACCTCTGACTTTTCGGATTCATGTGCGTATTGTATAATTATCATTTGCTTAAAAACGGTGAAGGAAAACATCGTGAGGAAACCGGCATGCCTGAGAGATATTTCTCGACGGCTTGTGAAGCCAAGTCAGAGGCCCATGTGCGGCATAAACTGTGACACCAGGTTAGTCTCTAACCACACGAAAAGAAGAAGATAACTTTAATGCTTAATTCCATTATCTATTAATTGTGAAACTTAAAAGGAAGCATTTGCAGCTGAACTAGGGGCGAACCTGTATCTCAGCATGCAGCTTCAAATCCCACAGAAAATTGGCATGATTTTAATTAGTCTCAGTTACGTTTTATTTTACAAATACTGTTTTGCCAACCCTTTTCCCAACTATGTTGGGGTCAGCTTCCAGTCTAACCAGATGGGGCTGAATATCTGAATATAATACATTGGTACTGAAACAAACTTCAATTTCCGAACAAAGTTGATCAGTTTGATCAATACATTTATGCTAATTACAAGCAAATTACCCTCCGTACAACGTACTACGACAAAGTTAGCAGAAACAAAAGATAATAAGTAGGGTACGGACCTAGTGTAGTTAAAACCTATTAATATTAATGGGCTATCTGCGCGAAGGTCTCGGTAAAGTTATCAGCAGGGGACGCTACTGACATAATCACCATCCCGGTTCAATGTTCTGGTGATTACACACACGAGGTTGTAATGAGACGAGATTATATAATTTAAGTATACATTTTATAAAGCTGTTCTGTTTAAATTTTATAATTTACTAACTGCCCAGACAGACTTCTTTCTGTCAAAAATGATTGGCCTGTAGTGGGTAAAGAAAAGTGTTGTTTTTACTATTTTCCACCCGATTGTTATGTGTTTTCTCTCCATAAGAACCTTCCTTGTGCCTTAAGGAATATATAAAATAAGAATTGCCGAATTGGTCGAGCCCTTCTCAAGTTTTGCGCTTAGCAACACATTTAGAGATTCATTTTTATTTATATAGAAGATAGATTATAGAAGTGGTTATGTATTATTTTGTAGTACCTTTGTATTGTAGAAACAGTTTGGTTTCTAAAATAATTGTTATTAAAAGAAGAAATAAAATAATTTTTCAACCAGTAGACGTAGACGTCTTTGCGTAGAATTTTTATTAAAATGTCATTAGCTCCACAACCATAACAAAAAAGAACGTTTTATTTTTGTAAATGAATGAATATTATTAAACCTTTTAAGTCAGACCGACCGTTGTATTTTTCGGAGAAAAAGCACTGAGACAGCCAGACATTCAGACAACGAGGTAATTTCATAAGTGTTCTGTGTTCCTATTTCGGGACAAAACACTAAAAACGGGACACTATCTGGTAAGGAAACAATTGAAAGCCACAGTTTTATATTTTTAAAACAAAAGGCAATCCAACTAACAAGTTGACATAGTTTTTACTTCTATTGTTATGTTGTTGCTCTAAATTTAGCTTGCTACGAGATAAGTACCTATGGTATATCATTTTTTCTGGCTATTTTGCGGGATAGGCAAGTGTAGTGAGTGTACTGTAATATTTAGTATATAAATGGTCTATATCATAAACCATGCTTTCAATCTTCTTCTTTTCGTGTGGTTAGTAATTAACCCGGTGTCAGAGTTTATGCCACCCATGGGCCTCTCTGACTTGGCTTCTCATGCCGTCGAGAAATATCTCTCAGGCATGCCGGTTTCCTTACGGTGTTTTCCTTCACCGTTTTATAAGCAAGTGATAATTATACAATACGCACATGAATTTGAAAAGTCAGAGGTGCGTGTTTTGGGTTCGTACTTGAGACCTATGACTTGGCAGTCCGACGGTCACACCACTAGGCGAAGACGGGTATTATAGGTATCTTCATAGATTATACCATAAACCATACACCATAATGATACGCACCCATCTCGCTTGTACTTGCAATCAAAATCGAGTACTATAATATTAGAGAGAGCATTTTGCAACTTATGTATATGGGGATCAAAATGTATCAATAGAGAAGTTAGTTTTACCTGTTATAGAGTTCACAAATACCGAAACAACCCATCCTGTATCAAGAACATTCAACGCAGATCATAACTCGCTACACAACCGTATATAAACCCTCGTATTAAGGTCAAGGTATCGCTTCAACAAACGATATAGGCCCAGCAATAGCCCTTAACGTTACTCAACCTTACCCATTCAACTTGTATAGAAGATTAATTAAACTATTACTCCCGGTAAGTGTAGCTTACGCCTTAATCGGTAGCCAATGAAACCGCGGCATTCTTCAGGCCGGTACTTCGGATGTGTCAATTTATTACCATTTGGAACCCAACGCGATCTTTCCATCCATTACGTTGTAGTAATTACTCGGCCCGTGTAAAATAGAGCTTTCACTACCTTTGACGAGTCCGGTCACATATGAGCATAGGAATTGCCAATTTACACTAATGGAACGATAAGTGCGCACGAGTAGATAGCAGTTATGTAATTAGTTTTATTTGTTTTGGGTTAGGTGTTTCTGTTTACGTACCTAAGCGAAGTTTTGGTTTTATGAATAATTAATTATTAATTCCTGTTAATCTACCTAAGTCTTATCGCAATTATTCTATAAGCTAGACTAATAAAAATATATTGAAATACTTAATTGTTATAATATAACCTATCGAGTCCGTAATAGACACGAACAACCAGATAAAAGTAAAAATATTCTAACACATCACGATCAGTAGGTAACGCCCGGTTCCTATAAACAAAAACGGATCGTTTTCCTTACCAGTGGTAAGATTTTTTATTGACAAACTGGGCATATAAATGGACCCGTAAGCTAATCTTACCTGTGATAGTTAGTTCCATATGGGAGTGTCAACTATGCAAAGTTATGAGATCTTTATTTGATTATATTGGTAAAGATACAAAAGTCTTAATTTAAACCAATAACGCTCCGTAAATTAGTTAGGTATAGGAATGGACATTACATACCTACTCTTGAATAATACTTTCTTTTTTATTGATTCACACTAGCATTTCGTCTGTATCGTAGCGATTACGCAGATTCGAATCTTACATACCTACTCAATACAAATATTTCCGTGTGGAGATCGCAACTAAAAACCATAGAGCTAAAAGTCAAGCGTACTTCCATTACACCGTCACCTAGGGCAAATAGGGTCAATTTTGTTTCGCTTTTCATACTTCCCTCTCCAAATCAATGTTTTTCAAACGAAATATGAGGTGTATGGGTTTCGAAACGGTAGGTATCAATATCTAGCGCGCAGTATCTATAGCGGTACGCTCTCGAATTTTCCGCTTAATGAATTGATCAAAGCGAGTAAGTACCTACGAACCGAATTTGGTACTAATCTGAATTATTTTTAATCTAATCGAAAATTCAATTCCATGAACATCATGTGTTTGAATATTGTACGTTCTATATTAAATTTGTTCGCAAAAAATAAACATGCAATGAACAAGCAATTAAAGCCTCGAATAGTGGTTTTAATAATGCTATGGACAACACGTCACCTTCATTTGACCCAATACCCGTCGAAGCGGAGCTGGATGAAGAGAAGGCACGGGCGGGGTGTTTCCACCAAAGCGGGGTGGATACGTGTGCGGGCTACAGCGGAGCGGAGCTTTTTATAAACTATAAAAGGCACCGCTCACCGCAAACCGCCGCGCCGCTCAAGTCTTTTCTCTGTCACAAACGCGCTTGCAAAAAATGGGATAACTTATTTTCTCTTCGCTCAGACCAAGGCCTACGAAGTTGTGCGAAGGCAACCTTTACTTCTCTACTGCTCTCCGCTTTGGTTACTAATCCTTAAGTTTCATTTCACTTAATAAAGAATCCGACTTCCAAGCGATGTAATAATCTTCGCTTACATCGTTAATAAAGTCGCTTACACCATTAGTCACTTCGCTTACGCCGTTAATCATTTCGCTTACACCGTTTAAATAAATATGAAAAGAACTACGGATTTATAAGGTAAGGTAGTATGGATAATATGGACATCTAAAGGCTACCTACTACAGACATCTCAATTTCACACCTAACCTCCGCGATTAATTGTGTAACGGGTCATCGGACGCAGCATCTCGATATACGGACCCGACGGACGCCGCCTTAAATCGATTCGAGTAACCTCACGGACTCGATGTGAAATCGAGACGTTTGAAAGCACTCTTTAGTCGTATATGCTGCATTATTTATTTCTTTCGAGCTTTGCTACGTAGTATATAGATATGTAGTTTTCTGGTTTATTTTACTGAAAAACTTTAATACATTTTAAACGTGTCTTAGTGGCCCAGGGGTTTATGAACCCTCTTCTTTAGAGTCAGTAGGCCTAAACGCATGCTGTCGAGTTTCTAACGTAAACGTAACGTTAATGTAAGTGAATTTTGAATCGGAAATACTCGTTTCGCACTACTATTTAATTAAATTGAAAACTTTATTCATATCTATGTATGCTACTAATATTGCATGTCGCAAAAAATAAGCTAAAATATTATAGGACAGTTGTATTTTCGATTCAAAATTCGCTTACATTAGCGATATGTTTACGATATTATACAGCATTCGTTCGTGCTAGACCTACATGTAGGGTTGCCATCTCTAAAATTTTGCAACCAGGACAACGCGTGAAAACTCCTGATTTTAGAGCCCAGAACCCGGACATGTCATCAAGTTTTTTAAACATAGTCAGTGTAATAAAAAACACGACACACAAATGGGTCGCGGGCGGCCCAAGACTAAATTTTTAAACCCGGACTACAAATGAAGCCCCCACGGACGCTCCCCGGGTGCCTTCTAAAGTCGGACAAATTCGGGGAAACCCGGACGGATGGCAACCCTACCTACATGTAACAGCTAGTTCACACAGAAACTGTTTACAGGATCCATTTTTATTTTGATGATGGCGCCTGTAGTTTTGTGAGCGAGTTCACATACATGACAGTATTCCAAATCCAGTAAAAAATACTGGTCCGATACTTTTACATGTTCCGTTTTGTCATCAAAAACTGGATGACGCAACAATTTTTATCGTATCCTGCCTGCCAAATGGGACGCAGCTGCCATTTGTTTAACTGATCCGTCGGTACAGATGTGATCAACATACCCAGTACCGAGGGCTCCGTTAAAAAAGGATCAGATAAAACGGATCCACTGTGTGAACGGGCTCTTAGAGGTCAAAACCTGGCATGTATCTAAGTAACTTTTTCAATTATATATACATAACATCGCGAATGTATTCCCCGAAGGGTTAGGCAGAGGTGTATAGTCACACCCTCAAATCATCGTTATGTTTAAGCCCCATGTAATAGAGGGCGAGCCTATTGCCATCAACCGAACACAAATCCAAACTCCGGGCTGCTACTGAGGAATTCCACATGGAAAAACCCAATATCACTTTGCCCGACCTGGGGATCGAACCCAGGACCTCACGATCAGCAGTCGCGCTTACCACCACTAGACCAACGAGGCAGTTAATTAAATTAAAAACTTTATTCATATATATGTCTGATACAAATTGTGCATGTCGAAAAAAATAAACCAAAATTGTATTTTCGATTCAAAATTCGCTTACATTAGCGATACGATTACGAGGTATACATTAATTCGTTCGTGCTAGGCCAACAGGTTAGAGATCAAAACCCATGTACCTACCAAAGTGATTTTTTCCAAGTATATATTCATATACTTTCTAAGATAATCAAAGACACTACTTAATAACGGTGAAGGATAATATCATTGCGAGGAAATCTCGACTTAATTGTCTGAAATCGCCAAGACGCAGTTAAGCGTGGTTATCAATGCTCGTTTCTTGAATAAGAAAAGGCTTTTGCCTTTCAGTAGGTCAAGTACAGGCTGGTATTATTATTTATTGATCACGCTTTCCTTAACATGGAAAAAATAAGTCCGTTCACGTAATATTTCCGCATCGTAATTAGCAAAGTCACAATAACAAAACACATATCATCAAGTGTTTGTCTCCCACGTCCTTGGTTCCAAGGGAGAGAAACAAGGACAATATGAACGTAATGATATGACAGTTAGACGCTGGCTGGCAGCCAGGACCAGCGACAATACTTCTATATTTTCCCTGTCGATAACACTATATGTAAACCTTTTTTTTCATAAAACGATTCGGCTTGGCATAGAATCTGCTTGCGGAGTGACGGTGATCCGATTCCGCGTTTTATTTTTTTGTTCGCTGCGTTTTATATTGTGTTCGTAGTCAATTGTAAAGTTTTCTATCAAAAAATATTTCTATGAATCTACGTTTTGACCACTTAATTGCTTTGATGATGGAAGAAATCACTCACGCAGTAAAAAGATACGGAGTAAATGTGTAGCATATTCGTCCTTGATTATCTAAGAACAAATTACTCTTTTACTTGCAGATATCTAACACGTACAGTGAGCCAAACTATCCTTATTAATTTTATATACATAATGGTTGCATCTAAATGTGGCTTAAGAATTAAAAATAATAGTATACAAACTCCTTAATGTTATTGTTGAATATATCTAGCTCGTTGCCTCGTTGGTCTAGTGGCGGCAAGCGCGACTGTTGATGATGAGGCCCTGAGTTCGATCCCCAGGTTGGGCAAAGTGTCATTTGGTTTTTCCGTGTGGAATTCCTCAGTAGCAGTTACGTGGGACTTAAACATACCGGCGAAATGAGGGTGTTATTATACACCTCTGCCCATCCCTTCGGCGAATACAGGCGTGATGTTATGTTCTGTTATCAACCCCTGGCTGCTGAGCAATCAGGGCGATCAGCAATGGAACAGTACAAGTCGTTAGCGTACTAGGAAGTACATGTGCGTAGAGTTACTGATGGTGTCACCGCTTTCGATATATTTTTACACCTTCACAACATATTACCCTTACAAGATGAGTAGAAATAAGACTTGTAATAACATCATCCTATATTAGCATCAGTGGAAGCCGTGTAGGAGAAGCAATAGTAGTGCATTAGCCAGCTTATCTTATCGAGACGTAAGTGTGTAGAGGAAGTAGGTCAGTAGCAGTCGTGGACGGGTTAGTGCTGCGTGGCAATGGCCTATCGATACTGTAATGACGTTTAATAGGGAATGATTATATCGATAGAAGCTATCAATATTATCTTAGTTGGCCAGCACTACTGAGAACTGCTTTGATATTCTAATGTCGACGGAGAAAACAAATACAGTTATTGGTCGAAATTTAGCTGTGATCGATAAGTTAATAATACACACACTTATATAGGCATCTTAAAAGTCTATAATTATCATAACTTTTGCTTAATTATTTGAGTATGGCAAAGCATTCACCACACCAGACGCGTGAAGCGATCGGGGCGAGTTGTCGGCGGGCCCGCGTGATTTGTGATGAGATAATTATTATTGATGATTAATGAGATATGAATATTTCTCGACGGCATGTGAAGCCAAGTCAAAGGCCCATGGGCTGCACAAACTCTGACACTAGTTTAGTCACTAACTACACGAAAATAAGAAAGAAAAAGACTGAGAAGCATGTGACAATGCGCTAAATGCGAGCGCAGGCCCGCCGTCGTCACGACCCGCTCACGTTCTGTTTGGTGTGGCGAACGCTTTTACTAGTATTAAACGAAGAAGATATAAAGGTTCCATTTAAATGCCGACACTACATATAAAATATGTCTGTAATCACTTCTGTCCATCTAAGGCAACAGATATAGGTAGATCTACCCCAAAGATGCTGATAACATCAATAACTATTATTCTCTACCAAAGGTTAAACACGTATAAATAGATAGTATTATTTGTGTAATGTAACTTCCAATTAATTAATTGGTTTATGTAAATTGTCCCACAAATTTACATGATATCAGTATACATTTGAATGTCGAAAATGTCAATTATATTGATACCTGGTAGAACAATGGATAGTAAATAATAAATGATAGAATTAGTTATAGCAATTGATTGTAGCTAAGAGATTTGATTATTTTCCAAACAATATGTTTGTTATATATTTGAACCATCGCATTGTAACAGGTCTAAGGCCCGTAGTAACCCCTCTAGAAATGGCGGCCTGTGAGCAAACTTCTAATAGGAGCTTCCAAAATGTGAATATCATACATTTGACTGTTTTTTTTTGTTTCATTTTATCTAATTATCATTTCATGTCATATCAAAACTATACATAAGAGGGTGTTCTCAAATAAGACGTGTCTTTAACGGGTGCAGACAGCATCTAATGAAAAAGAACATTTCTCTACGTGGTTATACAGATACTTGAGAGAGCTACACAAATTATGGCCAAATATTTTGTATGTAACTGTATACATACTAGAGGAATATCGTGGGATATTGATATAATTGTGTATCTTGGCACACATCGTCCAGTATAACAGAAAAAGGCTTGTTCGTGGGTTGTGCGAAGCGAAAGGATATTTTGGTCAAGAGACTTATTCCTGGCTACTATAAACAAAAACGAATCGTTTTTCTTACCACATAACATAACATCACGCCTGTATTCCTCGAAGGATTGGGCAGAGGTGTATAGTAACACCCTCATTTTGCCGTAATGTTTAAGTCCCATGTAATAGGGGGCGAGCCTATTGCCATCAACCGAGCACAAATCCAAACTCCGGGCTTCTACTAAGGAATACCACACGTAAAAACCCAATAACACTTTGCCCGACCTGGGGATCGAACCCAGGACCTCACGATCAGCATTCGCGCTTGCCACCACTAGACCAACGAGGCAGTTTTTCTTACCAATGGTAGCATTGTTTACTGTCGAACTGGGCATATAAGTAGACTCATAAGCTAATTTTACCTGTGATAGCTACTTCCATACTGGGAGGGTCTACTATGCAAAGCTATGAGGTCTTTGCTACATTCCTGGTAAAATACAATAGTCCCAATTTTAACCAATAACGCTTCATAATATCGGTCATTACCAGAGTGCTCCAATTATAATTATACACTGCACCATTCCTAGTACGATTTCTTATAAACGCAGTATTAGTAACTGTAAAGCGAAGAGGTCGCTTCACCGCTTCGTCGCGTAATCTACTCGAGGAATATTAGTAGCATCTTCGGTCAAATGTGTACGGTGTGAGATGTTTATATAGAATTATGTGTACCGGCGGAAGATCGGCCACGTATCTGCCGTCAGATGTGGCTTGGCCCTTATAGTTAACTTGGCTGCAAGTGACGCGACCTTTTCGCTTTACAGTTACCATCAATACCGACCTAAAGCCTTTTATTTATGTTTTTAGTTTCATAATCCTCATGGACAATCATAGATAATCATTTAATCATTTCATTTGATAATCCTCATCCTCAGTGCATAATATCAGCAAGCAGATTGGGTCACCCGCGCGATCGCGCAACGAATATTCCCAAGGAGGGTTGATGTCAGGCAGGCGGCCGGTCATAAAACAATAAGCCAAAACCTCTAACAACATGTATTTATGAAATAGGTACATGTTGTGCCGACCCCACCTAGTGGGGGATAAGGGCAGCAAGAAGAAGAATCCTCATGGATGTCCCTCGCCCAGGGAAGGCGATGAGGTCTGCTGGACTCTTACCGGCTAAAAACCAACGGTGACCCTCCTTTTGACCTAAGGCCGGAGTCACGAGATTCGCTATTGCATGCACCGCAACCCCGGCAGGTATCGGTCCACCAGCTTCTTCTGATGGACCTCTCCAGTGGTGGGGCAATTTCTCCTCTGCCCCACTTCCTTCTGAGAGGCGTGCGCGAAACACGGCGCGCCATCCTCCCGGGCCTATTACTGTTCGGGCGACAGGTCCCCTAACTCGCCGCCCGCAGGTTACTCACTAGGAACCGACCTAAAGCCTAGTTTAAGCTAAAAATGCTTAGTTACAGTAAAAAAAAAAGTACCAACACGCGCGCCATTTGATATTGCTAATTTTAATTTTTCACGTGGAACGAAATATTGCCCGTTGGATTCTGAAATATGACATGCGAACATTTTTAACGATTTACATACTTCGTTTGTGCCAGGTCGCACCGTTTTAATTTTTATCGACAAAGTAAAATTTATTTGGTAGCTGATTCAATTTTTTTTCGAAACAACGAAATTTCTATTTGCTCTGAAACGTAGAGTTAGAATCCTCGTTATTTCTGCTAACTGGGTGACCATTATTTCTGTAGGTACCTATATTAAGACAGACGAGGGGCTCGTCGGTAACTACGAGCCGCGCAGATCATACGATTTGCGAGGTTAAGCTGCTCTTGCCGCGGTCAGTCTATGGATGGGTGACCGTTCGTTACACATCGAGACCCCTCCGTGCCTCGTGCACGTTAAATAGTCGATCCCGGGTGTTTTCGAATACCTATGACGGTCGTTACGGGAAGTCAGAAGCACGAAAATCTGACAACTGGTCTAACCTTAGAATATCGGCATTGTCCAGTAGTTGGATTGCGGAGGTCTGATAGCAGTCGCTCCGTGTAAAATACTGGTATTCAACCACATCTGGTTAAACTGGTAGCTGACCCCAACATAGTTAGGAAAAGGCAAGGCAGAACAGAACCTATATTAAGACGTAAAGTGGTCTCTGACTAAGATAAGGCCGCCCTTTCTCTTCAGATAGGGCGGCCAATAGTGACTGAACCGTATGATTTCTTGCGAAGTCTACTTACCACATCCACAGTTCAATAAACAACATAATAACATAACATCACGCCTTATATTCCCCGAAGGGTTTGGCAGAGGTGTTTTTAGAAAACCTTCGCTTCACCAGATGTTTAAGTCCCATGTAATACGGGGCGAGTATATTGCGATTAAACAGGCACAAATCCAGACTCCGGGCTGCTACTGAGAAATTACTGATAACTCAATAACACTGCCCGACCGGGGGATCGAACTCAAGACCCCATGCTCAGCAGTCGCGCTTACGACCACTAGACCACCAAGGCAGTCTAATGTAATAGTCTAGTATAATCTTTACATAGTATAAAACAAAGTCGTTCCCGCTGTCTGTACGCTTAGATCTTTGCTCAGTTTTCAGCAAAAGATAGAGTGATTCAAGAGGAAGGTTTATATGCCCCACATTAGTAGCTACATTGCACATGTGCGAAGCCGGGGCGGGTCGCTAGTAGTTCAATAAACTTCACTTTTAATACACAAACTTCGCACACATGAGACCTCAATACGTATTAATCAACTGCAAAACCGACTAATAAATAAAAGCTAATATAAAAACTAATTAGGTTAATGCAAAAGCACCTAGTACCTATTGGTACTGATGTATTACGTTCTGTTTGTCGCGAAATTAGTTTATCAGTAAAATCCCAGAGGAGACAGACTGGCCTGTTCACACGCGAACAGGACAATGCCTTTTCTAGGTAACTTAATCGCACCTTTGTATGACGTCACTCAAAGGCAGTAGGTAGAAAGTAATAGATATAGATGTAAAGTAATATAGACCAACATGTTCTCAGTATATTATGTACTAGCGGCCCGTCCCGGCTTCGCACGGGTGGATTTTTTTCCCGTTTTTGCAACATTTTTCATTAATTATGCTCCGCTCGTAATTTTATATAGCCTATAACCTTCCTCGATAAATGGACTATCCAACACAAAAATATTTTTTCAATTCCAACTAGTAGTTCCTGAGATTAGCGCGTTCAAACAAACAAACTCTTCAGCTTTATAATATTACATACATATGTACATACATGTTTCCGTTATCTAAACTAATATTATAAAGAGGAAAGATTTGATTGATTGTTTGCATCGAATAAGCTCTGAAACTACTGAACCTATTTGAAAAATTCTTTCACCATTAGAATCCTACATTATACCTGATGAACATAGGCGATAGAATAGTTTCAAAAAATAATCAAAAAGTAATTTATATGACAAAAAACCATACGCGGGCGGAGCTGCGAGGGCACACCTAGTATAAAATATTTTGAACTTTTAATTCGTTATTGACTGCCTGGTTGGTCTAGTGGTCGCAAGCGCGACTGCTGAGCATGGGGTCCTGGGTTCGATCCCCGTGTCGGGCAAAGTGTTATTGAGTTTTTCCATTAGGAATTTCTCAGTAGCAGGCTAGAATCTGGATTTGTGCCCGGTTAATCGTAATAGGCTCGCCCCATATTACATGGGACAAACATAACTGGCGAAACGAGGGTGTACTAAAACACCCCTCCCGAACCCTCCGGGGAATATAGTCACCGGCACGTAACTTGGCAAGAATAAAGAAGAGAATTCTTCTTCTCTCTTCCTTTCTTCTAAATTGACATGTTTAATAATAAATTATGGCAATAACCATAGAATAATGACAAGCTATAAAAGTGACCATTTTTTTCGTCGCACTGTCTAAATGCGCAAACTTCACCACGCCAAAACCTTGCCAAATTACGTGCCGGTTCTATATAAGACGTAATGCTATGTAATTCATAAATTCAGAACTGATTTTGCTGCCTTTTTGTTCAAATTGTAAGATTTCAATGTCACTACACACTGCTTATCGTAGTTTACGCAAATAATAACGTGTATCAAAGGATACTATAGTGACGCATAGTACAATGGGTACAATGGGTTTTGTGATATGTAGGCGAGGGCCGGGCAACCTAGGACTATTTATGCACGATGGCTCACTTATATAAATAGATACGGTTGCTTGCCCACAGCTTAAATCTTAGAAGTTCTGGGGTGAAGTCTCCACTATTCATAAGTGCTTAGATATGATTTACAAAATAGCTTTCTAACTTTCCTAAGGCTCGATACTCACGAACGCTGAAACTGCGTTAAAAAGCGCTATCGTGTGAACGGCTTTCCATAGAACACTATTCAGTGAATCACATACCTAAACTAAAAATGTCCGTGAAACCATTCCATATTAAATTTCAATGCAAGTACATCACAGGTACCTACATCATTTAATATGAAAATTGTATAACGCACAATGTTATTGTAGTTAGGGTTTGTGTTTTTATTCACTTTGAAAACCAGTCGTGTGTATCAGGTCTTTGTGGTTATCATTTTTTATGAGTATTCAATATTTTAACTCTTGTTCTTAATAAGCCCGACGACCATTATCAAAAACAAATGATTGTAGGCTCTGTTGAATTTAAAAAAAAACCTTTATGTACTTTTTTACAATTCATTAACCCTTTATAAGGCAAAGGGAATATATTTTCCAAATTTTTTGGAAGATGTCGCGAAAGCCTCGTTGTTGTATTTTTATTTTTAAGCCTAGCAATATTAATATGTTTTACTATTTTCTGTAATAGATAATAAAAACAAAGAGGCAACTACATAAAATACAAAGTATTTTTTAATTATTTATAAAAATATGCTAAATTGTTTGTTATTTTCTTTTCTTAAAACCTTCTGCCCGATAAAGGGTTAAAGCGTTTTCAAGGTTAGGTATTGTATCGCTATTGTAGCGATGGGTATTTTTTGCAGAAAGGAAAAAAGTATTCCTTAATACACGGTAATGGGAAATTCCGTGAGGCGATTGTCGAATAACCTTCGAACTTACTGCAGCTGTCTAGATTCCTTACTTCATTCCATGTTTTCTTAATTTTTATTTCAAGATAACATAACATCACGCCTGTATACGCCGAAGGGTATGGCAGAGGTGTGTATAGTAACACCCTCATTTCGCCACTATATTTAAGTCCCATATAATAGGGGGCGAGCCTATCGCCATCAACCGGGCACAAATCCAAACATCGGGCTGCTTCTGTAACCCAATAACACATTGCTTATATAGGGACCGAACCCAGGTACCTCACGATCAGCAGTCGCGCTTGCCACCACTAGACCAACGAAGCAGTTATCGTCCTATTTTGTGACATGCAATTACAATGATGTATACCTGGTGCTTGTTGCTGAAGGTACTAAGTATAATGGAAGCGTCATTAGGTAGGTATCCGTCGGAAAACATAATTAGCGAACAAATAATTGTAGTTTTAATAATTATATCGTAACTAGCGAGCCGCCCCGGCTTCGCACGGGTACAATGCAGATACTAATGTGGAGCATATAAACCTCACTCTTAAATCACTCTATCTATTGCTGAAAACTGCATTAAAATCCGTTGCGTAGTTCAAAAGATCTAAGCGTACAAACAGCGGGAGCGACTTTGTTTTATACTATGTAAAGACAAGTGTGAATATAAGCCTCTTTAGACTTTTAAGCTACCTGCCTGAAGTCGGCGTGCTTTTTTTGATTTAAAATGCTCAATCGAAGACAGTTTGTCTGTTATCCTATTAAAAACCATCCAAATATAAGTAATTCTTTCATCTCAATAAATACGAACCTTTTAAGTTTTTATTTTAAAATTACTACTCTGAATTCCAATTACAAAATATTATATTTTCAAGTGTCGTCGTTGGCAAATCATTTATTATTTAGACAACTTCATCTCGCTAATGTGAAAATAAAATGTGTCTACTAAAATTCAAGCCTTAGAGAATTGACAATGTTTCAACACAAATTTAAAACGACGCGCTGGCATTATTAATAATACAAATAGCTTTATTAATTATTGTCTCCGTGGATTAATAAAAACGTTAGTTCAACTAATGAAACAATTATAACAATGAATATTCAGTAGGACCTGAGTTGGCTGGAAACTTGTGATATTTTGAATGCCAGCGTCGCGTCAGTGAGGGCGTCGATTCGACGGAGCTCACAGCAAAGCAACTTAAGCAAATTACTTAGTTGGAACCCTCCTCCATAATTATTATTCAACCTTTATCCGACGCAAATCGAGTAAATTTGTTCCAAAATTACTTTTATTAAAAGCATTTCTTTCCCTCCGTCGAACCAAAGTGCTAAAGTAGAGTAAATGGACTGGAATTTCCGTTTCAGGAATAAATTATATGGAATATTATAGTAAATAACTCTTTAAAGACGACGATAAATGAATTTTTGGGAGAATCACAAAAAAACTTGGTAACGAAAAGGTTTGATGCTACGAACTCGGAGATTCTGTTTATAACTTTTTGTATATGATCCGTAATTATCTACAAGTATTAGTCAGTACTAAAGTAAAGTATATAAGTTTATTATGTAAGATTCGATTAGGTTATCACTGGCTAAGAGCAGTGATAACCATAGGCAGAGCCGAGTGGTTAAACGCTTGCTTTCCATGTAGGAGTTTTTTTTATTTTTTATTTGTTACTAGGCCTGCGTTTGGCCGCCATCCCGCCTGATGTTAAGCGATGATGTGGTCTACGATGGAGCACGCTTACCCAGAAGAAACCGATTCACTCGTGACTTGAAGACACCCAGATTGTAACTGTCGCGGAACACCCACTCAGGCAGCGCATTCCACTGTTTGGCGGTTTTCACAATGAAAGTGGAATCAAAACGCTTCGTTCGGGTTTTTGGTATATCAACCATGAACCGATGGCGCTTTTTCGTGCTTCTGGCCGTCCGATACAAAAAAGGGCAGGGGGGTATTAGATCATGCAGATCTGAAGCACTCTCTCCGAATCAGAAGAATCTGAGTTTGATTCCGAAACGCACCTCTGACTTTTCGAATTCATGGGTGGATCCAAATTTGATTATCACTTGCGTTATGGTGAAAGAAAAAAACCGTGAGGAAACCTGCATACCTGAAAGACCTCAAACATTTTCTCGACAGTGTGTGTAGTTCGACAACCCGCACCAGGCCAGCGTGGTGGACGAAGGCCTTAATACTTCTCATTCTGAGAAGAGGCTCGTGCCCAGCAGTGGGACAGTATTGGGCTGATTATGCTTATGCTATTGTTGTAACAATACCTGTTTTTTGTTTGAATGAACCCCTTAATAATGGTAAAGGTGACATAACATAAGGTACATGTTTGTACTGGGTGACTGTTTAACTGAATGTTAACTCTAATGGTGCGTCCAGACCTGACGAACGCGCCGCGAATGCGCCGCTCGCGCGCAGCTCACGCGCCGCTCGCGAGCCGCTCGCGAGCTGCGCACGTGCATTTCATGTTCGTACAAAGCTCTGCGCGCCGCTCGCGCGCAGTTCGCGAGCGGCTCGCGAGCGGCGCATTCGCGGCGCGTTCGTCAGGTTTGGACGCACCATAAAAAGCCTAGAATTCAAGTATATAATCTGCTTTCTAATAAATAAAATAGTTACGCAAATTCGGTTCATTGCAATTAAACTATGTAGCTTAAAGGATTATTTAACAATGTTTATTTAAACTTTCTACACTGCCTGATGTTTTGACTACTTTGCAGCGCTTATTTGTGTTCGGCGGTGAATTTTCATTAACGTGTATTTTCATAATTATATTTTACTTTGTCTGGCATAAACTCCCTTGAGCCCAAACATCAACTAGTTACAAATTTCATCAAGGTTTAAAATTATTTAGTAAAAAAAAATTGGTAGAGTTTTTCATCAATAACTTTTGGATTGAAAATTGTCCTAACGGAGAAATTATACGCAGAATTGGTATTTGTATTGCCCGTCACATTGTTTGCAGACGGTCTAGTGATTGCAGTTTCATATTGTTATTAGCAGAAAGGAGAACGCTGTCCATTCTCTGCTTCCTGCTCATCCTCTAAATGCTGTCTATTCTCTGCATTTTGACGATCATCAGCATCCTGCCCATTCTCTGCATCCTGCCCATCGTCAGTAACCCAACCATACTCTGTATTCTAATCATCATCAGCATCCTGCCCATTCTCTGCATGCTGCACATAGTCAGCATCCTGTCATTACTCTGCATTCTAATCATCATCAGCATCCTGCCTATTCTTTGCATTCTGCCCATTATCAGCATCCTAGCCATACACTGCATCCTGCCTATTCTCTGCATAATGCCCATCTTCTGCTTCCTGTTCATCCTCTGAATCTTATCCATTCTGTGAATCTTGCCAATTCTCTGCATCTTGCCCATTCTCTGCATCCTGCCAAATTGTGTACATCTGTTTATTCCTTCATAAATTGAGGCTCAACGTAAAATTTTACTAAGTCAATATATCAGGACCAATCTTAATAACATTAATTCAGTATAAACCGTACAATTAGCTTCCAGGGAACCATTATTCTGTGAAGTAAGATTGTCACTTGAGTTGAAAACTTTCCCAGACCCTTCGCAAATTAGCCGGTATGTATATCTGTACTTAGGTACTAAATCTCAAAGTAACTGTTGATTGGCTTTAATTTAGCAAGTGATTTAATGTTGAAGTTTTAATGACAGTGGAATATACAATGATGTTACATCTTAGTTCTAATCAGTCTTTTGACAAACTCCACATCACTAACGTAACAAGATTGTCGCTCGTAGCTAGCTATACATGACTAGCTGAGCCCGTGCGGCTTTGCTCATGTGAAGATTTTACATACCCTGTTGCACCCTATTAGGGGTATCTTCCTCTTAGCCTTTTTCCCAATTATCTTGGGGTCAGCTTCCAGTCTAACCAGATGCGGCTGAATACCAGTATTTTACACGGAGCGACTGCCATCAGACCTCCGCAACCCAGTAACTGGGCAATGCCGATATCCTAAGGTTAAACCGTTTGTCAGACTTTCGGGCTTCTGACTACCCGTAACGACTGTCATAGGTATTCGTATGACACCCGGGACCGACGGCTTAACGTGCTCTCCGAGGCACGGAGGGGTCTCGATGTGTAACAAATGGTCACCCATCCACGGACTGACCGCGGCAAGCGCAGCTTAACCTCGCAAATCTTACGATCGGCGCGGTTGTTATTTAGCCACGAGCCCCCACGCGGTTGTTATTTAGCTATTTAGCCACGCGGTATAGTTTTGGTAAATCGTAAACAACTTATTTCTTTTTGAAAAGTATCATCCAGAGTTTTACATATACAAAGCATTTTGTAATTTTAAATAAACTAAAATTTACATGTCTATAGACATGGGAGGTCGATTAATAAAATAAATGTTTTATCATTTTTTTTTATTTCACATAAACCAATACTGCTTATGAAAAGTCGAATTTAGATGCACGGTTCCAGTTAGTTGTTTCCTATGGAGAAGTGCCGGCAAGAAACTCCATGGTTACTCTTTTAAAAATAATATCTTTAACAATTTCAGTGGATACAGTACAATGATAGGATAGTGAGAGAACAGTGAAGTCCTGACCACAGACCAATGAGTACTTTGTGAATGTACCTACCACCTGATCAGGTTGTTTCTAAACTTGACTTGCTTCTATTAAAATTAATGTCTAAAGGAAATTGACCAAAATTGAGTTTTATCTTGATGTAAAAGTAAGACGGAATATTACTTGATTTTTGTAAATTGAACAATTTTTAGGTTAAGGGAAAAAATAACCTATCGAGCTTAATATCTGTTTACTCCGAGTTTGGTAACCAACATCATGGCTTCGTCGTTATTAAAATATTTTTGTTAAAAGAGGCATAAAATTCAATAAAAAGCAATGATTCAGATCCTTCTGACCTGTTCAAAGAAAATTCAATATTCAATTCAACAATCTAATGAAAAATCACAACAGAATGTGTTTAAAATGAATTTAACATACATATACTTCACGAATATCAAAACACTAGCGGCCCATCCCGGCTTCGCACCGGTAGACAATTTTCCCGTTTTTGCAACATTTTTCATTTATGCTCCGCTCCTATTGGTCGTAGCGTGATAAATAGACTATCTAACACAAAAATAGTAGTCCAACCAGTAGTTTAGCGCGTTCAAACAAACAAACAAACTCTTCAACTTTATAATATTAGTATAGATATTTCACAAAATTTTCACGTACGTACATTACAAAAACCTCTGCTTACATACATAAATCGATCTGAAGCGCTTTACTTATTAACGCACGCTACATTAAGCAAGATCGTCATGCTTAAAGCGAGAGGCTTCATCAACAGAATATCTTTCTGCTTACATCGTAATCGATAACGTTAAGACGGTTACATTACTGAGTACATTTATTTTTTGGGATTGTTAAAAATATACATTGTGTGCTGGCTTTATTCCGCGTAACTTGTAAATTATATACTGCCGTAGGTTAAATAATTTTGCCAAAAACAACAAACATAGCTTCAAGCCTGTATTCGCTGAAGGGTTGTGCAGACGTGTATAGTAACCCCCATATTTGCCGTTATGTTTAAGTCCCATGTAACAGGAGGTGAGCCTGTAGCCATCAACCAGGCACAAATCCAAACTCCGGGCTGCTATGGAGAAATGTCTCACGGAAAAACCTAATAATACTTTACCCAACCTGGGGATCGAACCCAGGATCTCATGATCAGCAGTCGCGCTTGCCATCACTAGATCAACGAGGCAGTTAAAAAAAACAATAAAAAATAAAACAATTTATTGATATCATGTAACATAGTAAGGTGGCCAACGACTGTTTGTAGAGGAATCAATTACGGGAGGACCCTTGTATCATATTCGACTCCTTTATGGAGATTATAGTTACAAGTTTGTAGTCCGCTCTCGATATACGTTAGTTTAAGGTCCTGCAGTGATAGTGATAGCCTAGTGGTGTGACCGTCGGATTGCCAAGTCATAGGTTTCGAGTTCGAACCCACGGCACGAACCTCTGACTTTTCGGATTCATGTGCGTATTGAATAATAAATTATCACTTGCTTAAAAACGGTGAAGGAAAACTTCGTGAGTAAACCGGCATGCCTGAGATATGTCTGTACGGCATATGAAGCCAAGTCAGAGGCCCATGGGCGGCATAAACTCTGACACCAAGTTAGTCACTAAGCACACGAAAAGAAAGAAGAAGAAGGTCATGCTCAATTCCACTTAGCAAATAACTGCACATATATAAAGTAAAAGATATCCACATTTTTTTTCCAGTGAAATTATATTCCGGGTATATTTATTCAATATTGGTTTTCGAGTTTCTTCTCAAACCTGCATCTTTGTCACATCTACTCCATTTTCACCGTCCGCCATGTTTTATTAAGAAGGGACCAAAGGTTTGCGGTTTCTGCCACCCGAACAGTGTACTGTCCCTTCACATAAAGTCGTATCGCATAGCTACAACTCGGGTCAAGCTTTTTACCGAGTTAGCAGAAAAAAAGCAAAGGGCAATGGACGCAATCTCCACATGCTGACTTTATAGAATTACGTTTTTTGGGCCTCGTCGTCCACACATCTGTAGACCGTAGCCCGATTCAATTTACAGCCGATGTTGATAAAGTTTTCAGGAAATGTTTTTGTACATAAAATGGAACCAGTAAAGCTATACAAGGTTAGTCGGAAAAGGGGTACTAAGCCGAAAGGGTGTTAAAGTACCCATAATAATGGATAACTTTTAGTCTACAACTTTCCCCAAAAGTCAATAGTTCAAGAGAAATAGCTGTTCAAAGATTTCATAAAAAATACGCTAAATTCTATCTATCCTCAGCTATGATCAGATTTGTTTACATTTTACGTCATATTTGGGGTCACTGATTAGAAACTCCACTTTCTGAATTCATAACTAAAGCAGGGATGAAGAATTTTTGAAAAAACTAAAACAAAAATGTTTTTTTATGGAAAAAAATTAATCTTTTAACACTTTCTTTAAAACAATCATCAGTGATACATTAAGTGGCCTGCGGCTTAGTACCCCCTTTCCGACTAGCCTTGTATATTTGTGCCATGGTAAGTAGGTAACTAGTGCGTAGGGAATTGATGTCATCATTTTCATCCATTTTTTAAACGCTGGAGTATTTCAATTGAGTATAAACATTCTATGATCTATACCTATATAATAATGTATAAAATCTCGTCTGAATTCCTCAAACTAAAAGGTCGCGGTGTACTGTTATACACCTACAATAGGGCGACCCTATTGCTATTTCCCGCGCACAATTCCAAACCCCGGGTGAAGAATGAGAAATTTCCCAATAGGAAAAGCCATTATCACTTTCCCCGACCAGGCATATGAGGCAGTACTTTAACCAATGAGGCGTACGTATTTTTATACTTCATTAGTAACAAGCGTCTAATGTTTATCGCCTCGATAAGCAAAATGTGTTTCTAAAACAGTGTTCATACTTGTATATTGCTGGGTCTGCGATAACCACAAGCGGTAATCTACTTGTGCACTAGAGTACATGCTCTTGGAGTAAACTGCTTCAATACACCACCGTAAGTACCGCTCCAAGTTTGGCCTCTTAAAGCAACTAAGTCAGACGTACCTACTTGTATGGAACTTGAACGTATGGATATTGAAATGATGTACTATGATTTGTATAAGTCAATGTGCTTTAAGATGTTTAAAATAATATAATTCTCAACCTAATAATAAATTCTTTAAAAGCAAAAGAAAATCAATTTAAATAGTTTCTTTTTAAAATGAAACAACCATTTTTTTAAAACCTTTTATTTGGTCACTTTTGACTTTAGCGCATATGAATAACAGAGATATAGAAGGATTCCCCTTTGCCCCTCTGACTCTCACATACACGTGACGGCACACAGTAAACTACTTGACTTGAATGTGAAGATAGCTAGCCAGGTGGATCGTATAGATCCTACCACCTTACGTGCTGGGTTTTGTTGCATCTTGTAACATGCATCTATACCCAGGGCACGATAAGGTCGTTTTATATTCTAGCCTGTCCCCAAACGAGATATTAAACTAGAAGAAATTTATTCTTGAGTCATCGAAACCCCTGTGTGTCATCCTCAGCCTCGGGAGTCATGTAATAAGGTGGAAGCATCAGTAGTTGCATTATAAGAGTCTAGGAGCTGATCTCATTATACTGGAAAAATGTTTATAATACCCAAGTTCACCATTATAAAGACTAGCTGTATCTTCACGGCTCCGCCCGTAGCCTATGTTACTCTAGTGATAATGTAGCTTTCTAACGGCAAAATAATTTTTGAAATCGGTCCAGTACTTTTTAAGTTTATACGTTACATATAAAAATACAAATCTTTCCTCTTTATAATATTAGTATAGAAAACGCAGTGGTTAGGTGGTGGAGGGGCCGCGTGGATAATTACCAACTACGCAGATCATACGATTTGCAAGGTTAAGTTGTGCTTGCCGCGGTCAGTCTGTGGATGGGTGACCGTTCGTTACACATCGAAACCCCTCCGTGCCTCGGAGAGCACGTTAAACATTCGGTCCCGGGTGTCATACGAATACCTATGACAGTCGTTACGGGTAGTCAGAAGCCCGCAAGACTGACAACCGGTCTAACCTTAAGATATCGGTACTGCCCAGTTACTGGTTTGCGGAGATCTGATGTCAGCCGCTCCGTGTAAAATACTGGTATTCAGCCGCATCTGAGACTGGAAGCTGACCCCAACAGAGTTGGGAAAAGGCTAGGCAGGAACGAACGTTACATTTTATCAAGTAGCTAGCCCATTTTTATTCGACATTAAAACTTAATAAGACGACACTTAGTTAGAAATTCCGGAAATAACTCTTTGCACCGTGTGTAGGGGCTGAAATAACGTTTTTAAAAGAGCTGAAACTTTTCTGCTGTAGCGTCGGCTTTCACACAAATTATACGCAGCTGTATGTTTACAAGGAGGGCCGGCCCTCTCAAACATTTGCCCTTCGGTTTACCCTGTTTGTCTCGTGTACATTTTGTAAATAATTTATAAATACCAATTCTTTTTAAACGTTTGACATTCAATAAAAAATGTGGGTAGTATGTTAAGGGAATGTTATGAGGTACATAAAATATTTGCGAGGATGGGATTTTTAATGGCATTGCATCATAGATATACAGTACCTGGATGACCGGATTTTTTTTTGTTAATCGACGTTTTCTAAAAGTGAAACCTAGCTAGATAGATTTATCGCCCCCGAAACCCCCTGCATACTTAATTTCATGAAAATCGTTGGAACCGTTTCTGAGATTCAGATTATACAAGGTTAGTCGGAAAGGGGGTACTAAGCCGAAAGGGTGTTAAAGTACCGATAATAAGGGATAACTTTTTTTCTACTACTTTCCCCAGAACTCGATAGTTTAAAAGAAATAGCTGTTCAAAGATTTCATAAAAAAATCACTAAATTCTATCTATCCTTAGCTACGATCAGCTGTGTTTACATTTTAGGTCATATTTGGGGTCACGGATTAGAAACTCCATTTTCAGAATTAAAAGAATTACTAAAGCAGGGATAAAGAATTTTCGAAAACTAAAATAAAAATATTTTTGATAGAAAAAACATTAATCGAATTTTGAAATTTTAACACTTGCTTTAAAATAGTCATCAGTGATACTTTAAGTGGCCCGCGGCTTAGTACCCCCTTTCCGACTAATCTTGTATATATACGTATTTACAAGAATTGCTCGTTTAAAGGTATTAGATTAATTATAATGTGTACCGTTTACCAGTCAATGTTAATGGTTTTAGAACAAACACATACAGATGAATTAGTAATATAACATAACATTACATCACGCCTGTATTCCTCGAAGGGTTAGGCAGAGGTGTATAGTAACACCCTAATTTCGCCGTTATGTTTAAGCTCCATGTAATAGAGGGCGAGCCTCTTATCATCAACCGGGCACAAATCCAAACTACGGGCTGCTACCTACTGTGGAATTGCACACGGAAAAACCCCAGTAATGTTTTGTCCGACCTGGGGATCGAACCCAGGTCCTCACGATCAGCAGTCGCGCTTGCCACCATAGACCAACAAGGCAGTGAAATAATAATTATAATAAATAACAATTATGTGTTTTAAACAATGTATTTATGGCAATAATTTTCATGAAAACGTCGTAGCATCACCTACGCCGTAGCATATGATCGTAGCTGGTTCTACTATTTCTTCGTTGACTGAATAGTAACGTCATACTGGCAGAGTTTATTCCATTTAATTCATATTCACATTTTCATTAAAACCGGTACTGGTAATTTGACTTTCAACGTATTATTTTAATACAAAACCACAATATAAAACATAATCGCTACAGTATAAAAGGAAGCTTTTATGAACACATTTACATGAATACGGTTCATTGAATTAAAATCATTTCAGCCCGATTTTAATTTTATTTTTGTATTAACTTTTTAATACCCGTTGCTTGGATCCCATGTACAAAAGAGGCTACTGATACGTAATATTAAAATTACAAATAAATTATTCGTATTTACAAAGCGTTATTTAATTTTGCTGAATTTAATTTTGTTTATATCATAACACACAACATCATGCCTTGCATTCCCCGAAGGGTTGGGCAGAGGTAACACTCTCATTTCGCCGTTATGTTTAAAGTCTCATGTAATAGGGGCGAGCCTATTGCCATTAACCGTGCACAAATCCAAATTCTGGGCTGTTACTTAGGAATTCCACACGGAAAACTCCAATAACCCTTTTACCGACCTGGGGATCGAACCCAGGATCCTATGCTCAGCAGTCGCGCTTGCCACCACTAGACCAACAAGGCAGTTAACATAATATATATAATTCTAATAAGGTAATGCTAATGACAGCCACATTTTACCGAACGATACAAGTTGGCTTTACTTCAAAATCTCAGGGAGCCGTCATATAAGTTATGATCCATTAAGTACGTTAAATTGTGGCTATATTTAAGTACCTACGTTAAATGGTGAATAGTTTGATGATTAAAAACTAAAATCCTTTCGAACTATTTTTTGTATAAAACCGTTGTTGGTTTATAACATTTCTAGTGAATGTGCTGAAATTCTTTTTCGTTTAGTTTGAAACACTATCCGAATATTTAACGGTTTTTCGGAGAGCCATTATGCAATTTTTACCGACTTTAAAAAACAAAGAGGAGCTTAGTTGAACGTTCGAATTTTAAACGTAACATAGAGTACCGTTCAATGTTACTTAGTAACATAGAACTACGATCCTCGAAAAGTAAGGCAAAGGTATACTATCGTACGGCCACGTCACCGAAGGTTATAAAGATTCAGGTAGTTCATTCAGCACTTTGTTTTTTCGAAGCTTTATTACTTGTAGGAAGGTGCGCGTTAAATAACTAGAACCTAGATGGTGTCAACGGCGTGATCTATGTGAGATTTGGGTCATATGATTCATTTTGATGAGTTCAATAGATTGCACTTGGTGTTCAGGATGATAGATTGCACTTGGTCTGATGATGGAGCTAGGAGGTGGATATTGGAATTCTTCAGTGGCTACTAGTAAATCTCCCAAATTTGGCAGTCGACTCCATCTTGGTTCTTGTTATTTGACGCGCACTGTGATGATTAACATTGCTAGTACCTTACACTGAAGACTTTAACGGCTAAAAAAAATAACCGATATCAATCCAATGTCAGTAGATTGCTGTGTCGTGGTTTCGATTAAATAAATGAAACACCAATTCACAGTTATACTGTGCTAGTCGTGCTGTCGCCACGGCCGGCGCCAAGATGCGAAACGCGGTGCGTTGTCCCGTAATCCCCTCCACCGTGCAACCCCTGCCACAGCACGCATAAGTGATGATTTCCACCAAACGGCTCGCATCACATCGGAAAGGATACGAACGGATGCGGCAAAAGCCGATCGCGTCTGACAGGATGTCGACGTATACGATCGGCTTTGTACCGTCGCTTGCGAACGTATACGATTATGCGCCTAGTCAAATATTTTCATTCCTACCGTCTTGACGTGTACTAATTTTTGAAAGGATCCGATCGGATACGACGACAGGTGAACGGAGTCGATCGCGCGTCGCAGCATACTTTCGGCTACATTCGCACGTCGCGGAAGACGTCCGCGGTCAAGCTGTTGTACGCGGCTTGGTAATATAGACTTTAAATAATGTGTACACGATTTAATATCGTTTGAAGATTGTAAAATCTGTTCCGATCCGATGCGATGCGAGACGTTTGGTGGAAATCATCCTTAACTTGTTTATTAAACGTCACAGTTATGTTATAAACCTACATCAATCCAGAGATTTTGAATTGAGAACGGTTACGGTTTATATATAACTCGATAGCTTATTTCAGACTATAACAACTTTTTTTTCTTTATCTTTCGCAGCAATAACATCAGCACACGACATATCGCAGCTAAAGGTGCCGCTATACGCGGACCCCCGGCGGGCGGCCGAGCTCAGCTGCCACTTCAAGATGGATGAGCAGAAACTCCATTCTGTCAAGTGGTACAGGGACACTAACGAGATATTCAGATATAATCCCACACAGCAGGTGAGCGCTTGTTTTTGTCATTTTGTAGGAAGATACAGTTTTCTATATATAAGTTACGTTCCGTTTTTGCGGTATGGTCGCTATCGTTTATTTTTTCATAATCCCGGTACATTTTCTTTATTGCAGTAGAATATTTTAAATTATATTATGTCTTTGTTGTACTTTATTTCACGAGACACGTAATCCCGGATTATCTGTATCAAACAGGCAGCTTGCAAGTACTTGTTTCGAGAATGCAAGTTACTTGTCACCTGCAACTTATAATGCCGGTACGTAACTTGGCAAGGTTTTGGCGTAGTGGGAGTAAGTTTGCGCATGTACACTTAGTACAACAAAAAAATGCTATACGTGTCTCCATTCCCTACTCCGTTGAAGACGTTATACATGTACCTGGACCTATGATATTTTGAATTATGACCCTTATTAACGATTTAGACGGAACTCCGACTGAAATGGCTGGAATAATATTAAGATGAAAAAGTGCCTTTTAAGGGATTTGTGGAAGTTACGATAATTGCTGCGGTAGATCGATTTGCTACCGGATATCCCATAGCGAGTTGCGTAAGCAAGCGCATTTGTTATTTTTATAGTGGTGTCCTTTACTAAGGATTATATTTGTCGATATTTTTTCTGACTGCTTTGTTGCATTCGTGGTCGCAAGCGCGACTGCTGAGCATGGGGTCCTGGGTTTGATCCCCAGGTCAGGCAAAGTGTTATTGAGTTTTTCCATTAGGAATTTCTCAGTAACAGCCCGGAGTTTGGATTTGTGCCCCGTTAATGGCAATAGGCTCGCCCCTATTACATGAGACTTTAAACATAACTGGTAAAACGAGGGTGTACTAAAAATACCTATGCCAATCCCTTCGGAGAATATAAGGCGTGATGTTATGTTATGTTTTTTCCCTGCACGCTTCTCAGAGTGCATTTTTTTGTTCGTTTTACTTAAGTAATATATACCGTATTGTTCAATAGCAGAGCAATGCTTATCGTTTTAACTGTCTGAAATCATTACACTTGCTCGCTACATTTTTGTGATTTCAGATTATTAAGTACAGGTTTCCTAACGATTTTTCCTTCGGCGATATCAGTGATGTTTTAGGTTAAATTAGAGAGCACGTGTGACATTAAAAATTTCACATTACTAAATTTTGAAGGAATTTGAAGTTTACGTATGTATTTTGATACAAGGAGACTTATCGACGCTCGGCAATGAAAAGCTCGTAAATAAAATTTTCTTCAAAAGCGTTTTATTTGTTCTTTAGATTGATAAACTAGTCATACACGTACTAGTTCAGCAACTTTCAATACAAATACTCCTTTTTTTTTTTTTTTTACGTGGGGAAATTCTCATGTACTATCCCCCGTCTGGGGGAGACGGGGGGGTGTGCCGGACTCTTACCGGCTAAAACGACCTAAGACCGGGGTCGTGGGATTCGCTATTGCATGCAATGCACCGCGACCCCGGCAGGTCTCGGTCCACCAGCTTCTTCTGGTGGACCACTCCTGTGGTGGGGCAATTGCTCCCCTGCCCCACTTCTTTCCGAGAGGCGCGCGCGGAACACGGCGCGCCATCCTCCCTGGGCCCGTTACGGGTCGGGCGACGGGTCCCTTAACCCGCCGCCCGCAGGCCACTCACTAGGGTGGCCCGAGACCGTCACGCGCCCTCCGGCGCCCGGTGCGTCTAGCTCGAGAAGGGAGAGAAGAAGCGGCCTCCCTCTCCCTCTCCGCTACCTCCTTGGTCGCCATCACCTGCTCGTAAAAAGAGGCGATGGCTTTCCACGCAGTCTCGCTCCCCACCATGGACAGAACCACGGCCGGAAGCGAGAGTTCACCGCCGATCGCCGTGACTAGTTCGCGGCGCTGCGACCCCCATGCTGGACACGTCTCCAAAGTGTGCAGCGCCGTGTCCTCGGGGCAGTCGCTGTGGTGACAACCGGGCGTCTGCTCCCGGCCTATACGACACAGGTACTTCCCGAAACAGCCATGTCCCGAGAGTACCTGCGTCAGCCGGAAGCTGAGGGCGCCGTGACGCCTCTCCAGCCACTCCTCCATCACGGGTCTTACCGCCGCTGTCGCGGCGTGCCCCACGGATTTCAAATACTCCTAAGCTATCTATGACGTACGATGACAAACTTGTATTAACATTTCGATACCTCAGTTCCAAAGTGTAATAATTCAGAAACAGGTTCTTTAAAATTATTTGAAAATTAATAAGTACTTTGACCACTGTATTTTTTAAATACTATTTAATTAATCTGAAATGCCATTCTTAATAATATTACATTTGAGATAAATTAAATAATGATTAAAAAATACACGGGTAACTACACGGTCATTTAATTTTCAAATTATCTTAAAAGAACCTGTTTCAGAATTATTACACTTTGGAACTGAGGTATCGATTTGACCGGCCATTTTTTTTTGCAAAAGACAGTCATTTCTATTTCTTTTAAAAATTTGTATTTTACACATACGTGGTTTTCACTGCAGACCGACGTTATACTATTATATATAACGACTCATCTGCTATTCCTAGCCTTGGTACAAACTGTTTTCTGTCACAGTAAAAATCTATAGGAAAAAAAGGAAAACCAAAAAGAATTAACTGTTTCCAAAGTATGTAAACTAATACAAAGTAAGACATTTTACTTCCACAGTTTTATCAGGAAAAAAAATATAAAAGCTGTTTACTGTGCCGTAAAATACGTTTTATTATTCCATACCAGTCGTTTATTTATCCCCAGAAGATACTAACCGTATTTTGATTTCCCACGGCAATCTTAAATTCGTGCATGTCCCTTGCAAAGTAGACAGTAGAAACTTAGGAAGGTAGGTAGTCATTTATTTTATCTTATTTTATACAGATTGTAAACAAAATGTAATTCCTTAAAACCACATGATCTAGTCCTGTGTGGTATTATGCTTGATTGAAAACAAAAAAAGTGAAAAAATTATTTACAAAAAAATGTTTTATGTGATACCTAGAACATTTTAATGCTACCTACGCATAAATTAATAGAAGCTCGGCAAGACAACTTGCGGGCACGACTGGCGAGGTATCGCTTCGCGAAGTCAGTTAATGCGGTGATCTGAAATGCCTCACGTTAATGGCACCACATTCAAATTTTGAAATAGAAACTTCCAAATCCTAAAAATCTTAAACAGTTATAATCTATGTCACCAGTATTACAGGTTAGAAGGAATTAGGTACACGAATACAGATACGCCGTGTATATTTTTTTAAGAAAATTGTAATAACTTATTTAAAGGACACCATGCAGGTGTTAGGGCAAAGCGTACAACATCCCGCTTTTCCAATATCCACTTCATCTGCATAGTTCCCACTGGCCAGAAAGCACCGTCTTATAGCGATTGCTGGAACCTCTTTGGTTAGTACCGCGATAAGGCTCTGTCAACTGCCAATTGGTGGTTAAAAATCCACCTTGCCAGCTTTAATAGCCAGGTATTTTTGCCAGCTTTAATAGCTAGGCTTTTTTTACGTGAAAAAGTCCTGGAGGGTATCCATGAGAACGACTTCTGCCTGGGAAAGATGAAGGTTTTAACCAAAAACCTCAAAGAAGTTTGTTTAGAATGGAGTCAGTATTTAAAAAAAAGTCTATTTTTGTTCTTGAATTGGTCGCGTTTTACCCTAGTCTCATTTAGTAAGTGCAGATAGGATCTAAGATGGAGCACACGAATCCGAGGAGCGGAGATATAGCAGGATCCCTCTATACACCTCTGGCTCTCACATACACACGATGAGGCATAGTGAACTGCTTGAGGCCAGGCGGACCGTATAGATCCTACCACCAAACGTTAATTTCAGTCAATCAACCGAGATAGAGAAAGTTAAGACTTACGTCAAGACTGAATTTTAAACGGCCTCGTTGGTCTAATGGTGGCGCGACTGCTGATCGTTGATGTTCTGGGTTCAATCCCCATGTCGGACAAAATGTTATTGGCTCTTTCCGTGTGCAATTCCTCAGTAGCAACCCGGAGTTTGGATCTGTACCCGGTTGATGGCAATAGACTCGCCCCCTATTACATGGGACTTAAACATAACGGTGAAATGAGGGTGTCACTATATACCTCTGCCCAACCCTTTGGGGAATACAGGCATGATGTTATGTTTTTATGTTCTGAAATTTTAAATGCATGAAGCACTACTCATTTCTTAAGAAAAAATGGTGAAGTTAAGTTTTTTTACTATTGTACTGTGCTTTTAATTTAATAATCTAATTGGGGTGTTTGAAGATTCTGGTTATTTTTGTAACGTCGTTTACATTATTATATAAAATAATAACTTCACGACGTAGTTTAGTCGATTTGAAAACCTTTAGATTTCTGTTACGCCATGAAATGATATCTGGATATTGACCCCGTTTCTACTATTCGTTGTTATCCGTGCTACATTCAATATGAAATGCGTAGTTATCACCAGATGTTCCAGTTATCGATACAATCTGTATTCGAGGATAATGGAAGCCGTTCCAATCAAAAACAAGAATAGAAACATGTTGTATATCGTTATTGAATAGTCGAAAATGGCTAACTATTAGATAAATAATCTGTTGTAATACTGTGTGTATTAATAAGGCATAGTCATTGTTCTATTCTACCTAAATCAAATTATTTCTTACTATCTGTGTCCTCACGGCTCCGCCCGTAGCCTATGTTACTCAGTGATAATGTAGCTTTCTAACGGCAAAATAATTTTTAAAATGGGTCAGTGGTTTTTAAGTTTATTCGATACATACAAGAATATAAATCTTTCCTCTTTATAATATTACTAGCTGTATCCTCACGGCTCCGCTCGTAGCCTATGTTACTCAGTGATAACGTAGCTTTCTAACGACAAAAGAATTTTTGAAATCGGTCCAGTAGTTTTTAAGTTTATTCGTTACATACAAAAATACAAATCTTTCCTCTTTATAATATTAGTATAGATTAATATAGATAGATAATAAATATATATTATTTATAAAGAGGCTGTAGAAAGCTTACTTTTAAGACCTATAAAATCCGCGCGACCAAAGCAGCGTATAAAATGTAGATTTATTTTACAAGCTTTCCTTTATTTCATCGCAGTAAAACAAATCAGTTTCTCACATTACGAAAAAGTATTAAAAAAAAAACATTAAACCATCCGCCACTGTTTCATTTCATCAAGCGTGATGCCGGATTCACACGACTTACGTGTCGCATCAGTAGGTGCGTCTGACGCTATCAGAGTCATATATTTTGTATACAGCTTCGTTGATCTAGTGGTGGCAAGCGTGACTGCTGATCGAGAGGTCGTGGGTTCGATCCCCAGGCCGGGTAAAGTGTATTATTGGGTTTTAGCAGCCTGGAGTTTGGATTTGTGCCCGGTTAATGGCAATAGGCTCGCCCCCTGTTACATGGGAATTAAATAAACGATGTAAAAAGGGGTCTTTTTACATCGTTTATTTAATTCAACGAAGCCGAAAGGCAGTTATTCTCCACTTCATTGCGATGATTTTTTTGTTCTGGACTATGCCTGGGAACCTTCTAGTTACGGAGATATTGGAGGTCAAAGTTCCAACTTTTTCACAACTTTTTTTTAAATACTAGTTTTGAAGGTTGCAAATGTACTTGAAATACCTCCATTACCCGTTTACTACTCATTGCATCTATCAGCACAGTATGTTGAGTGTGTTACGTTGAGCTTTACAGTAAAACGAAATTTTTCACCCAAAAAGCTAAGTCGTTTCCCAGCGATAATTTTTGCGTAGGGTTACTTAGATTGATGTACTGAATGCATGGTTGACGGCTTAGTGAAGGGTCTTTATACACCTTGTATAACGGCGAAACGAGGGTGTTACTATACACCTCAGCCCAACCCTTCGGGGAATACAGGCGTGATGTTATGTTACATTTTGTATGAAAGCGTGCACACTAGACACGCATAGTACACGACACGACACGACATGTAAGTCTAGTGTGAATCCAGCATGAGTCGTCAAAGTCGATTAAGAGCAAGTGTCAGGCAATGCAGTATCTAGTAATAGGCGACGAGCCAGCAACTTCGCAAACTAGCTATTTTAGCAACGTTTATCTAACCAAATCTCTGTTAAACACGGTTTCGATTAGTGCTTTGGTTCGGGGCTATATCCTACTTCTTTGGAATGTCCTATGTTTTAGTTTTGCATATTTCGACGGTCTCTACGTATACTATCGAAACTACAAAATCTGTTTTTATTTTATTATGTATGTACAACGATTACGCTGAGATTTATGATCCGATTTAGGTGATTCTTCTTTAGTTTGATGCGGAATAGTTGCCATTTGGTTCCATAAAAATGTATTATTTTATAACCTTTAAGATAACATCATTTCACACATTTTAAACAGATAATAAAAACTGAGATTTTGTAGTTTCGATAGTATACGTAGGGACCGTCGATTTGTGGTAGCATCATCGCTGTATTTGAGTGTATTTGTGGGATTTGGTGAGTAAGTTTAAATGGAGATATTATTATATGTGGAGACAGTCCGGGTTGACGAGACAATTATTTGTAAAAAAATGTCACATAAGACGAATAATAGATGTTTGGTACAGTGGCTGAGGGATTGGCTTCTGCGCTACGGGTCGTGGGTTCGATTCCCGCACGGAACAAGTATTTGTATGGCCTACAGATAGTTGTTCCCGGTCTGGTTGTTTGTGTATGTGAAGATTTGTGTCTGTAAACGCACCCACGATACAGGAGAAATCCTAGTGTGAGGCAAAGTTTTTTAAAAAAGAAAGAAGAAATAATTTTTTCTCACATCGGACGATAATAATGCCAATTATTTGTATAGACCATTTTCTACCAACGACCATATTCACATAGTGACTAATAAATGTTGTTCTGACCAGCCTTTTCCTAACTATGTTGGGGTCAGCTTGCGGTTTGACCAGATGTGATTGAATACCAGTATTTTATATACGAAGCGACTGGCATCAGACCTCCGAAACCCAGATAGAGGGCAATGCCGATATTCTAAGGTTAGACCGGTTGTCAGACTTTCGGGCTTCTGACTTCCCGTAACAACTATCATAGGTATTCGTATGACACCAGAAACCGACTGTTTAACGTGTTCTCCGAGGCACGGAGGAACGAACGGTCACCCATCCACTAACTGACCGCGGCAAGCGTAGCTTAACCTCGCAAATCGTATGATCGGCGCGGTTGGTAACTAGCCACGTCCCCCTCATAGTGCCTAATGAATAATACTTCTATTTCTTTGTCCACAGCCTGCAATCCGTCTCTTCAACATATCAGACGTGATGGTGCAAGGCGGTGAATGTCAGCCCGACTTCTGCGTGGTCAGGGTCATGCCTCCACCTATTTCTACGAGGGCTGCCTACACCTGTGAGGTGTCAACAGAAGGCCCAAGGTTCCAGATCGCGAGGAAGACGAAACATATGACTGTTGTTGGTGAGATTAGAATAAAATTATTAGACAATATTTATTAAGTCGTTTTTTTAAGCGCCAAATCTCCTAGCATGTTTTATTGCACAAATTGAGTTATACGAACTAAGCGAGCAATGGAGTGCAATCTTCTTCTTCTTTTCGTGTGGTTAGTGACTTGACTTCACATACCGTCGAGAAATATCTCTCAGGGTTCCTCGCAATATTTTCCTTCACCGTTTTTAAGCAAGTGATAATTATACAATACGCACACATGAATCCGAAAAGTCAGAGGTGCGTGCTTTGGGTCTGAACTCGAGACCTGTGACTTGGAAGTCCGACGGTCACATCACAAGGCTATCACTGTTAATGGAGTGCAATAACTTGAACTCTTGCTATTGGTTTTGGCGCTTAAGGGTAGGTGTACACGCTCAGTCATTTCTGACAGGTGTGCCTGTAATGACAACGGGGAAACTGAAAGCGCACTTGTTTATACAACGGTATGTTTACACTACAGGCGCATTCCAACTGCCCAAGTAGTTACACATGAGTGCAGGCCGCAATTCCATGTAATGTAATAGTAACTTGCATGCAAGCTAATAATTCCAATATGCAAGCTACTTGTAACCGAAACTTGCATACACGATAGGTACTTGCATTGGTGGCACCACTAAATTCATTAGTCTTATTTTTTATTATACAGAAGAAAATTACAATATACCATTTAGTGAAACAAGGTGAGCTTAACTCAAAAAGGAGTTTTTTATCAGCAAATCTTTGAGTGATAGAGGAATTGATATAAGGGCTAATTATCATGAATTTCTTTTTATACTCCTATAGTGGCGCGTGTATATATATGCCTAGCCTTTTCCCAACTATATTGAGGTTAGCTTCCAGTCTAACCAGATGCGGCTGAATACTAGTATTTTACATGGAGCGACTGCCATCAGACCTCCACAACCTAGTTACTGGGCAATGCCGATACTCTAAAGTTAGACCGGTTATCAGACTTTCGGGCTTCTGACTACCCGTAACGACTGTCATAGGTAGTCGTATGACACCCGGGACCGACTATTTAACGTGCTTTTCGAGACTCGGAGGAGTCTCAATGTATCAAACGATCACTCATCCATTCATAGCGGCGAGTTTACCAATGAAATCCGTATAGTAACTACCGTACATCGACAAGCGATCCTGTTTCCTTTATTCAGCCACAAACAGAATCAGTATTCCCTGTACTGACGGCCTAAACAAGTACGCCACCTGAGCGTGTATGGCCTCTTTTAGGCAAACAACGTATTAGGTATCCAGGTTGCGCAGAAAGCTCCGTAACCCAATACGATGGACAGACTGCGATAGTCAATCAAACGTGCTTAGCGTACGTCAAGTTGATTATGGGCGACTGACGTTACCTGACTGCCTCGTGTGTTATCTGCCTTAGAAATAAGGTTTATGATCTAATGTAGAATTAAAACACATAAGTAGTGTGTCAATTAGTATGATTTTAATATTATGTATACCCAAGGTGAATGGAGAATCATTGAAGTCCTTATTATTTTGAGTGACACAATTCACACACATCAACATTTTTTAAGACTAAAAAGGTTCATGATTGAATATAGTTATTACATAACATAACATCACATCACGCCTATATTTCCCAAAGAGTTGGGCAGAGGTGTTTAGTAACACCCTCGTTTCGCCGTTATGTTTAAGTCCCATATAATAGGGGGCGAGCCAATTGCCGTCAACCGGTCATACATTTAAACTCCGGGCTGCTACTGAGGAATCCCACACGGAAAAACCCAATAATCCTTTGCCCGACCTGGGGATCGAACCCAGGACCTGAAGATTAGCAGTCGCGCTTGCCACCACTAATCCAACGAGGCAGTTATTAATTTTATAATTTAAAAAAAATATGTTTATATTTTATTTCGTACCTACGACAGCTTTCTTATTCTTTTAATGGAAGAAATACAAAGTTAAAGCACAATTACATATCAAGTGCCTCAGTGTCTAATTATATCGTTAATGTGTTATGTGTTTACGTCGTCATAACAATTTCTTGAATAAGGTTGCTGTAGGTAAGCTTACCTTACTAAAACTTACCATTTAGTTAAAATTATAGTTAACACTATGGTTCTACAAAACTTTTATAGGATTACTAGCGACCCACCCCGGCTTCCCACGGTTGCAATGTAGATACTAATGTGGGGCATATAAACCTTCCTCTTGAATCACTCTATCTATTGCTGAAAACTGCAATAAAATCCGTTGCGTAGTTTAAAAGATATAAGCGTACAGACAGCGGGACCGACTTTGTTTTATACTATGTAAAGATGACTATTAATAAGCTCTCTCAGGGCAGCATTGCGATTCCAAATTCAAAACAAACATTTATCAA
The DNA here is from genome assembly GCA_910594945.2 of Amphipyra berbera. Taxonomy (NCBI): domain Eukaryota; kingdom Metazoa; phylum Arthropoda; class Insecta; order Lepidoptera; family Noctuidae; genus Amphipyra; species Amphipyra berbera. The sequence goes on from OU343125.1 coordinate 13,148,187, forward strand.
ATAAACAAGTAAACATTTATTTTGGATCTCCGATGTAAAATAAATGATTGATTACATTATTTTTATATTAATTATGTCATACAGATATTTGTGGGGTGCATTAAAAGAGCCTCCACTAGTGACGATACCTAAGTACGTTCGGCGCAACCTGGACAGTCAGGTCCACTACCAACCTGGCTGACTGGCTAATCTTTCACGAGTTATTCTCGTATAGCTCGTGCCGACACGAGAGAGAGAGAGGAAGGGAGATAGAGAGTCAGATATTGGTTTCAAGTTTCAATATATAGAACGTGTTACATAATTCCCCATGAAAAATGTAAATAATCAAGTAGTCTTTTATGGCTGTTGTCATTTACCTCTCAGAAGAAATTAGGTAAGAATGTAAATAACTTTCTTGGCAGTCTACTCTTTAGTTTTATGTTTTCAGGGTTGCGTTTCAATGATGCTTATTTTGTTTTATCCAAATTCCTTTTTTTGAGTCATACTACTGTTTTCAAATATTGCCAATAGACTCTTTACAAGGGACCTTTTGACCCCTTTTTGGCTTTAGGGGTATTTTTGTAACACGTTGTATATGCAATTTATGACACGGAAAGTCTAAAAGTATTTTGAGTGCCTTTAAATTTCAAGCGTTTATAGTGTAGGTAGGTTTTACGAGTATGACACAAAAATACTTTTACAAAAAAATATAATATTTTAGTACCCAAATATAAGTTCCATCCATTTATCTGTCAAATAAAAATATTACACGCTCCTCTGCTAATGATGATGAACGATTTATTTACTGTTTGTTGTTGTTTTTAAAATCAAAATACAACGGATGATGTTGAAGGGAAAACCAAAAAACAAACAAGTTTCCATCGTAGGCGTAACGAAGCATTTATTTTTATTTTCCTGTCTTATTCGCCCTACTGCTAGGATTCATTTTGCTTATAAAAATATCATCTTTTAAAAACATAACGTTAATAGAAAAGTCATAAATGTATGAAATATATTTTTTTATCTCGTTCGAAAAGATTAGGCGGTCTGCAAGGTTGATAGCGGGGTAGTTGCCTGGGTTGCGACAGCGTACTTAAGTATTGTCTCTCGTGGGGGAGTTATATGAAGATTCGAATGACGCTATTTCAAAAAACTTTACGAGTGGTACGCCAGAATCATTTGGGTTAGAACTCGCAGCGCCGCGAACTAGTCGCGGCGATCGGCGGTGACCTCTCGCTTCCGGCCGTGGTTCTGTCCATGGTCGGAGGCCAGACTGCGTGGGAAGCCATCGCCTCCTTTTGCGAGGAGGTGATGGCGACCAAGGAGGTAGTGGAGAGGGAGAGGGAGGCCGTTTCTTCTCTCCCTTCTCGCGCTAGACGCACCGGGCGCCGGAGGGCGCGTGACGATCTCCGGCCACCCTAGTGAGTGGCCTGCGGGGCCCAGGGAGGATGGCGCGTCGTGTCCTGCGCGCGCCTCTCGGAAAGATGTGGGGCAGGGGAGCAACTGCCCCACCACAGGAGAGGTCCACCAGAAGAAACTGGTGGACCGAGACCTGCCGGGGTCGCGGTGCATGCAACAGCGAATCCCGTGACCCCGGCCTTAGGTCAGAAGGAGGGACACCGTGGTGGTTTTAGCCAGTAAGAGTTTGGCACATCCCCCATCTTCCCCAGACGGGGGAGAGTCCATGAGGATTTCCCCACGCTAAAAAAAAAAAAGTGACCATTAACGCGCGAAGGCGAGCGAACGAAGCGAGCGTGTCGCGGCAGCGGCCGCTGACGCCAAATCCCCTCTATTATTGGTGAATCATTTGGTTTACACTGGCGTACCACTCGTAAAGATTTTCAAAATAGCGTGCGTCCCAATAACGTCATTCGAATCTTATTATCGCCCCCAGGAACCTATCTTAATGTTTCTAATGGACAGTGAGTTCCGGATATCCACCCACACGCCATTCTATTTCTATATTAATTTCAATAATGCACTTCGTGCTAATATAGTTTTGGTTAAACTAAGATAGTATTGAGGCATTGAGACTATGCAGTGACAATATTTTGGATACCACACTACACTTGTCGTAATCTAAAATGATCAAAAAGATCGGATTTGACATCTGTCAAAATACTTTGTATGTTAACAACACTAGTAATCATTATTCTAATGCCGCGTACAGATTGGTGCTATGTAACATAGAATGAAACATTCTACATGATTCGAGCGCGCGATGCGTCAATCTGGACGCATCGCACGCACGAACTGCGCATTTACTACGTACCTTCTGCACGCCTTTTTGCGTTCGTCTCAAAAACGGACATTTGATGGATCACTCCGCGCATGGCTTGAAATGTTCGTAGCGTGCGCGACAAAGGCTCAGCTCGTGCGCGCAAGACCTCCAGACTAAGGGAATTTGTTTCAACGACATTGCAGCAATATGTACGGCAAATTCTTGCACCGCATGTTACATTGCATCAATCTGTACGCGGCATAAAGATGCGTCAACACCGCAAGCATTCGCGCGTAATGTATATTCGGCTACGAGCTTTTTAGCAGTGGGCACTGTAAACGGAGCACTCGAAATTTCGATCGCGCGTCACCGAGAATTCCTGGCCGTCAGTATGGTCGCGTCACTCAAAACCACGTGAAAGCGCGCTTTTGTATACTCGCTAACGAATAGATGCGATGTGGACGCAATCGCGAATTCTCGAACTTTTGCTTGCAAACAAATTAATGCTTGGCTTGCAATGGAATTTTCACAATCACGTAAACGCCTGCTTTTGAATGCTCACTAACAAATACTCGCTAACGAATGGTCGAGGTGTGGACACTCAGTAATGTGTGGTGTTAAGTTGAATTTTAAAATTGGTGCGTGATGTTTAAGTTCCTAAATAATAAGGCGGCTTTCTTTACATACATACATAACATCACGCCTGTATTCCCCAAAGAGTTAGGCAGAGGTGTATAGTAACATCCTTATTTCGCCGTTATGTTTAAATCCCATGTAAAAGGGAGCGAGCCTATTGCCATCAACCGGGCACAAATATAAACTCCGGGCTACTACCGACAAAAATTCCATACGGAAAAACCCATTAACACTTTGCCCGACCCCAGATCGAACCCTGTTGGATCGAACCCAGGATCTTACGATAAACGGGGCAGTAAGGCTTTCTTTAACATCAAAGAAGTGCAACTTCTGTACTTATTTATATTGTGGTTTTATGGAAACGGTAAATCCGCCCTATTATTGCGGTAACTGTAAGATTCCCTGTTTCGTAGACAATATTATTAATTATTCATAAACCTAGGTAAACTTCAGATACTTGAAGGCCGAATAAATATTAGTCTTGATTCTGGAATAGAACAAGCGAATCTAAACGTGTTACTGTGGGCTGTATTGGGGGCTCGTGATTAAATCGAATCAACGATCATTATTAAAACCCAATCAAAGTTAAAAAAGCAGTGATAACCTAATCGTGTGACCATCGGATTCATGTGCGTATTCGTATTCGTATTCGTATTCGATTCGTATCGGATTCATGTGCATTCGGATTCATGTGCGTATTGTATAATATTCACTTGATTAAAAACGGTGAAGGAAAACACCGTGAGGAAACCGGCATGCCTGAGATATGTTTCTCGATGGCATGTGACGCCAAGTCAGTACTCCATGGGCGACATAAACTGAGACACCAGGTTATAGCGGGTTCACACGGTTCGATTTTAGTTCATCAACAAAAGTTGAAACGTGTTACCGTTCCTTCAAATTGATTCAATTTGATTGAAAGTCTGTTCAGACGGTTCAAATCGCATGTGATTTGGCAGTTGATCAACTAGAATCGAATCGTGTGAACCTGGTATTGGTCACTAACCACACGAAAAGAAGAAGAACAACCAATCACATCAATTGACATGAGATTTGACAGCTAATTAGTTAATTTTGCTTTGATCAGCCTTTCAGAGTTGCGCTTGCCGTGGTCAGTCTTTGGGAGGTGACCGTTTAGAGACATATCGAGACCCCTCTGTGCTCGCTTTGACCACGTTAAGCCGTCGGTCCAGGTTGACATACGATAGAAAATCAGAGAAACAGAATATTTATAGCCCGTATTCATAAAATCTCCAATATAGTAATTATATATGGTACTAAAGTCTTACTTTTAATTTGATAGAGTGATTTGAGAATTTATTTATTAAGCTTAAGAAGCTTTTCAATATTACAGGCTCTTAACTGCACGGAATAATATCTGCATGACAAAATAGCATTATGTAATTTTCAAGAGTGCTTTCTTGGTCTAAAAGCTACCGTGCTTGTTTTACTTACAGCAAGTTTAATTAATAATGTATATTATCTTCTTAGGGATTTATGTAGCATATATGAAGATAACTACTAATAAAAAGTAATTAGTGTTTGTCTTTTAATTACAGATACAAATTAAGTATACTTGAAATTAAGAGGTACAAACTACGAAATTAATTCTTAAGAGTACTCACTAGATACTCTCAAGTACTTTTGTTAAAAGATATATTTTATTTACAAGTACGCACTGTACTTGTTTATTGTCCCTAAGTAGCTGTCTCGTTGGATCCCCACCCACTTACACGTACCTACTCCATTTACGTACAAGGGAAAACGGCTTTGATTAGCCGTGGTATGTATGTAACAAATTCTCGCACACATTGCAAACATCAAAAATAGTTAAATGGAAGCATAGAAGTAGAATTTTAAACCCAAAATAACTATTTTATTTACATTATACCATCGTTAAATAAATCGTTTAAGGCTGAGGGCACATCGATGACATTAACAGCGTCTAGCTCCAGCTTTCGTTAATAGCCGTACCATGCTCGCCTCTAAAACCACAAGTTTTATCGGCGCAATTATCTGAACAGCAGAAACCGCCAGCCGCCGACATCAATATGGCCTCAGCCTAACAATAGCGTAACTCGACAACTCGAATTTAAGGCTTTTAATTAAGTTCAACATCCCCGTCTACGATTGCAAAGGACTTTGTGATACTCGATTCCCCTTGGCGATCCGTGTATTTGGTTAGTGTAAGTTTGTAACGACGTTATGACACCTAGGTGCTGAGTTGTGTGATGTATTCAAATCTATTTTGTATTCAGCAATGCCACAGGCGGATCCCGTGATAATTGGAGCGCCGAAAGTGTTGAAGCCCGGTGAGCAAGTGTTCCTGAACTGTACGTCCGATTTCTCACTACCACCATCGGATATTAATTGGTACATCGACGAGGAGCTACAAAAGGTTCGTACACCGCTTTTGTTATCGATTTGCTTAATTTGATCTCGATTGGGTTTGCGGGCAGAAATCCAGTCGTATAGAGGATCGCAATTGCAGTGCCATTTTAGTTTCATTAATAGTTTCGTCGAGCTAAGCCCGAAATCGGCTTTAGGCCAGTGGTGTTTTGATCGTTATTAGCATTAGCTTTGGATCATAAACAGTGAAATTCGTTTGATAACCATGGCTCGCTACAATTTCTTGTTTTGTTTTCAACAATAGGTACTTGCCTTAATTTCGAGTTCATTAATTGATAACTAAACTTTATCTTTTTGAATGTTGACAACATTTTAACTTTATATGCGTACTTTATTAAGCTGTGATAGCTTAGCGGTTGAACGCTTGCTTTCCATGCAGAAGGATCCGAATCCGAACCCGGGTCGAAACTCTAACGTTTTGATTTCATGTGCAGATCATAATATTGATTATCATTTGCGTTAACGGTGAAGGAAAATATAGTGAGGAAACATGCACACCTGAGACGGCTACATACATTTCTCAATGGTGTGTGAAGTCAGCCAACCAACATCGGGCCAGCGTGGTGGAGTAATAAACCCTTCTTATTCTGAGAAAAGGCCCGTGCCCAGCTGTGGGACAGTAATGGACTGATTATGCTTATGCTATTTTATTACATTCTTATAGTATTTTTAAACGGTTTTAATTACCTTCACTTCGTATATTTGTGTGTGTGTTTGATTCAAATCTTGCGACAGATTTTTCAACTACTTCTGCTTAACCGATTCTCCTGAAACTTCGCACACAAATTCAATTCTCATGACAATACAACGTTATAATAATTTAAACCTTCAATCCTCAATTCCTGATGCTGCAGGGGTACTAAAAGATGAAACCGTTTAACTTAAAACAAAAAATATTCTTCTTCTTCTTCCTGCCGTTATCCCACACTAGGCGGGTCGGCACAACATGTATTTCATAAATCCATGTTGGTAGAGGTTTTGGCTTATTGTTTTATGACCGGCTGCCTGCCTGACACCAACCCTCCTTGGGAATGCTCGTTGAGCGTTCGCGCGGGTGCCCAATGTCCTTGCTGGTATTATGCACGGGGTCCCAAAATAATACGCTTGTCAATCTTATTGCCGACAAATAAGTAAACTATGTTCTTCTTGGTGGGGTATACTTGAAGTTCCTTGACCCACTCATTGAGTTTTGCTAGGGACTTTGGTTCTGACATATCGTTAACTAATATAGCACCGTGAACGTCTGTAAAAACTTGAAACTTCTCGTACTCCGTTTTCGACATCGTTTACAATAGAAATAAACGGCGATTTATACTAACAAAATCTTTATTTTTTTTTAAATACTTGAAAAATAAATTTTGTAAAATATCATAGTTATTCTGTTGCCACGGCGATGAAATATCTAAAAAGTATTAAGAGATTATTTCATAATTCTCGTCTAGATTTACTTTAAAAATTCACTACCTACTTCTTAGAAGTCTTCCACATTTTACCCGTTTTGCAAATCTCTTCAACGTCTTACGTATAATATAATTCCATTATCAAGATGAATTTTACATTGTCACATTATGTATTGTCAGCTGACAATACATTGTGTGTCTGAGCAGAATATGTTTGTTCTCATGTCACACAGGAATCCAATTTGAGAGGATTATGCTCTTCAAGACGAGGTTCGGAATAATGAAATGAGAAGACCGCTTATTAACATAAAAATATAGGTATTAATATAGGAACAAATATGTTTGTTTTTTAATCTTTCCATGTAAACAATAAAGTAAGTAGTAAACTGAACGTTCCATTCGGTAATGTGGTTATATAATTAGCTAAAATTACATTTTGACATTTACACACACACACACATTTTATTTTATTTTTTGCTATGTATTTGTTTTTATACTTGCTTGAAACAGCGGAATCTCCTAATACAGGCATTTTTTGCTTACAAGGAGCCTCCAATCACTAACGTGTTTTAATCATGGTTAAGGAATAAACAATGTTTAATTTTAATTTTTTAAATTTAATACCGTTTTAATGTAATAATAATATAATCAGACGACACGTTTGGTGGAGTGGCTGAGCGATTGGCTTCTGCGCTACGGGTCGTGGGTTCGATTCCCGCACAGATCAAATATTTATATGGCCTACAAATAGTTGTTTTGGGTCTGGGCGTTTTTGCATGTGAAGTTGTGTGTCTGTAAACGCACCCACGATACAGGAGAAATCCTAGTGTGAGGCAATGTTTTTTTTTAGGAAAAAAAATAAAAATGGTGCTAAGGTAGTAAGTACAACACCTTGTGAAATAGTTCATCTATAGAAGTACTATGACCATATGTACCTATTTCTAATTCCAAGCAACATTACTGTGTTTCGGTTTGAAGGGTATGGGTGCCGGGTAAATTACAAGTACATGAGACTTTTCAACTTTGTTGCTAAGGCTGGCAACGTATCAGTAATCCTCTCGGCTTTATATGCGGCGGGAACCACTTTCCATCAGGTGAACTGTACGCCAGTTTGCGAACCTTCTACATAAAAAAAACATACCATAACATTTTATATGATTCTAACTCATTTGCTAAATGAGTAGGTAGGCGAAGGCACGATCCATAATAATCTAGAATTTATTTTCATAGTTTGCCGATGTATGGCACGCATTGTTATAAAGAGACATACACTCGGATGCAATGAATCCGGGTCATCAACATAAACCTTAATATCTTGGAAACCTTTGTTAAACATTGAAATTTTAATTTTCGTTTGTGTAATATTGTTATTTATAATGTACCTATGGACCCTTGATATCTGAATTAAAATATTTTTATTTTTATTTATTTTTAACATTTATAACATTGTTTTGTTTATGTTGGTGACCCGGATTCATTGTACCCGAGTGTATTTATGTCACGCACTTTGTTGAATCTTACATGTTAAATTCAAGAAAATCTACTGCGTTTTAGGCCTACAGGTATAACATAATTAAGTTTGAATATAATCTGTGTAGAACCAAGAGGCAAGATCTTAAAAAAACGATGAAAACGTAACGTAAATATACTTCATTATACACAACCTACTATTACTACTATTCAAAAGACTCCGATTTAATCTAGGTAACAACCTATTTCCAAACTAATCTTTACAGAAGTTTCTTGATTTGTCAATAGTTGTAGGTACGTAGCAACCTACCTCTATTTTTGGTTCATGTGGGCCGATTGGTTTTGGCCAACCAATTTATATACGAAAAATTTGCGAGGACAACTATTTTTCTTTCTTTGATATTGGGTTTCCACAATAAAATTATAATCAAAGTACCTAATGTTTTTTCCGAACCTTTGAGAGATTTAAATTAAATTTTGATTACATGATTTATTTGAGGCTGAATACTGAAGATTAAATTCAAATGTAGATTAATTGACTTTATCCCTGTTTTACGGGGATCGGATTTTTGATATAGGTAAATCCGATTTTAACTTTCGTAGATTATAATTGTCTGTCGACCATTGGACGCTCCTATCACAGACTTACAGATCTGGTGAAAGTGACATATTATGTAGTCGTAGGAGTCAATTCTGAAAATCTATGGGGTAAAACTATGTTCAGAAGTGAATGTTTTTTGAACGATAATTATGATGATCCATCCCCAATTGATAGGTCCTCTATACCTGGTATTTTTCACCCAAATCGGCTAAGCTTTATGAGTGGAATTTGATGCCATTCAAAGAAACTCATTGGTCTCACTGATAATTCAAAGTAAACAGAACGGCCAAAAATACTTGGCCGCCCTGAACATAGACTTTGCGAACTTTCGCGCATGAATACTCAGCAATAAAACTGTTACCGTAATAAAGAACTATCAATTAAAGTTTTGTTCAAAAATGGTCTGTCCAAAGATGATGTTATTTTTTAAAATTAAAAGCCATTTGTTTCCTAAAAATCTATCGCGCAACCACCTGCACGAAGTTCAGAACAGGCAAGTTATTTCTGCCGTACTGTAGGAACCTACTACACGTAACAATAATCGTAACAAAAATAATATATTTCAGAAGATTATTTCCTCTCAAGCTCGCTCCAAATACGTTTGTTAATAATATAATAATGCAGGTGGTTTATCCTTGCATATTATTATGACTTCCCACTTCACGGACCTCCTTTGTATGAAGTGGACCTGCATTGTTTGCCATTACGTTGGCTCATTGTTAAGCGACTCTAAGCAGCCGAGGTACTCTTTAAATCTTCGCTAATGGCCTTTTAAAACGGCCAGTATATTTTGCCGAAATGCTCTTCCTTTATTTCCAGCAGTAAAACCTTAAAATGTTTATAATTAGATTTCGGTAAATATATGGAATGCTGGCTCGTTCGATTCTCTGTTTGTGCGTTGTTGTGAAAAATATTTGGCATTGTTTTTGTAATGTACAAAGGATGTTTGATGCATACTTTTATTTTTAGGCTATAATATATCCCGATGGTAATGCAGTGAAATCATTTTCTTTTTTAGCCCGTCACTATCATTTTAACCTATCACTGCACCAATTTTCCTTTACAATTATAATGATGAAGAGTTTTAACAAGGTATGAAATGGAAAGAAACTAATAAATTTATGTTATTTTCATTTAAATTCTCATAAAATATGAACGAAATTAAACGTAAACTCCCTGCAACGTCGTTCCCAGGTTCTAATTAAAAAGCTATGAATCAATTAACTTGAAAACATGGTTCATTATTCTGAGGAAAAATAGCAAAACTAATATTAGTGATCGTTATTTTTCCGTGCTGCTTTTCTCTTTGATAGATAATGCAGTGTGCACTGTGCATAGTGGGCGAATACGGTTAATGACTGGTGTTATGCTGACGTTCAAAAAGTTTTTATTTTATTTTGAATCGAATGTAAACTTTTTTAACCACGGCCGTTTGACTTTTTTTCGGTTATGTTGCAGCTGCGGTTCGATTGCAATTTTAAACAATTTTGTTAGTAGAATTATTATTGGGCTCCAGCCGGGCTAACATGCGCAGCGCGATATAATTTTCTCGTCGCATTATTTCGTCGCTAGACGACCGACAAGATTAGGCTTGCAGGTACCGATCACGGGTTAGACTAATTTTCAGAAACTATTCTGGCCTCCGAGAATGTCAACTAGGGTGGATCTAACACTCTTATCTATGGGTGGGTAGCTTAAGGAGTTGTGAGAGGTACAGAGGATATTCAAACCCGATCACTTAGAGAATAGGATTGAAAATGGCGGCGCTGCTACTGTTGTCTTTATTTGCCTCTCGCTCACGCGTTTTCTTTGTGAGTGAAACGCATATTGTGGAACCGCCATTTCTATTCCCATTTTTTAAGTAATTGGGTTGTATGATACAATATATACATATTTCGGTGAATATAACTGGCAAGGTAAGTATCAAAATTTTAACTCGAGGTCAATCTGCAGCTCTGTATCTATTATTTTTACCCACATTTTGTAAATAATAAACATTCGATACTTCAATACTTTACATATCTGAAACTTTGCACGGTGATTATAATATCGTCAGTGGAAAGGTAAAAAGACTAAAGCGTCAATATACCTACTTTACAGTAGAGAGATTCAAAGTATTTTTTTAAGAAAATAAACATAGTTATTTTTCTTATAATTTAATTATCTATTTAATATGTATACTCTAAAATAACTATGTTTATTTTCTTTAAATAAAAACTTTGAATCTCTCTACTGTAAAGTAGGTATATTGGCGCTTTAGTCTTTTTACCTTTCAACTGACGATATAACAGACGCACTCTTCACCCCTCTTCACTTTGTGTGTGTGTGTATACCCTTTCCGTTACATCTAGTATATTTTAGTCGTTTGTTTTTAACACAGGCATTTAATTACAAGTACGCCATTATTGTCATGTAAGTATACATCAGACAAAATGTTTCTTAACCAGACTTTTTTTACTATGTTAAATGTACCTATGCGATGTGGCAGTACTAAAATAAATAAATTTCATCAAAGTGAAAAACGTTGTACATATCGGGTTTATCTACATAATAATTCAACATAACATATTTTTGATAAATGTTGTCCCATTCGTCTCAATTACAAAAGCGGCGGTGCCTAAAAAAATCAATGTTCCTGTAGGTTGCTTTTAGGTTTTCATATTAATCCTTTTTAGGGTTCTGCGTTGGAAATGTAAAAACGGAAATAAAATCACTCGGTTATCCGTAACCTGTCATGGTCGCTTTTGGGTTTGTAATTTGTATTTTATGTGAAGGCTCTGTGTACCGTAATCATTTTATCCTTTCAGTCACAGTATTTACAACTAAATACATAAGTACTTTGAAATATTTCAAAGCTGTATCATTTTAAAAAATATAAAAGTAAAAGCTCACCTATATTTTTCGGTGAAATCGCTGACAATAAAAGCCACCCTACTCTTAGCCTTTTTTCCCAACTAGCTGGGGTCAACTTCCAGTCTAACCAGATGCGGCTGAATACAAGTATTTTAAATGGAGCTCAGCCATGCTGCTCAGTCAGCTCATGCCATCAGACCTCCGCAACCCATTTACTGGGCAATGCCGATATTCTAAGGTTAGTCCGGTTGTCAGACACTTTCGGGCTTCTGACTACCCGTAACGACTGCCATGGGTATTGGTATAACACCCGGGACCGATTGTTAAACGTGCTCTCTGAGTAATGGAGGGGTCTCGATGTGTAACGTACGGTCACCCATCTATGGAATGACTGCGGTAAGCGCGACTTAACCTCGCAAATCGTATGATCTGCGCGGTTGGTAATTAGCCACGAGCAACCATAAAAATTCCTGAAAAAAACATGTTTGAGTAATGTAAGTTTTCGACCATTTAAGCAGCCTCAATAATATTGTTGAACGGAACCCTCTGTATGAGAAAAATCAGTCATCGTATTTGTTCAGATTTGTTTTTAGAAATAAAATCGGACCAAACTGAAAACCTAATCAATTGCCTATCACTTATTCAAAATATGGAAATGGCCTGTTTCCTGTTTTTTAACATCCCCTAATATTTAACATAGGCATTGAATAAAATAACGCATGGAGAGACAGCTATTAATAAACAAATGCGGATTTTTTTAAATCGAGTTTTTAAAAAGTAATGCTCAATATTATTGTAGATTACAAAATAACCTTTTGGAACTAATAGATATCAACTCGAACTGTGCGCACAACAATAACACCTATGTATATTGTATATACTTGTATACTACTGTGGGTACAGATTAGCGTAGTATTTAATGTGATTAATGGTAATGCAACAAAAAAAATTTTTTTATAAACAACAATTATTATCACGCTTGTATTCCCCAAAGGGTTGGGCATAGCTGTATGTTTAAGTGCAATGTAATAGGGGGCAAGCCTATTGCCATCAACCGGGCACAAATCCAAATTCCAGGCTGCTACTGAGGAATCCCATACGGAAAAACCCAATAACAGTTTGACCGACCTGGGGATAGAATCCAGAACCTCACGATCAGCAGTCGCGCTTGCCACCACTAGACCAACGAGGCAGTTTTAAACTCTGGCTATCGTAGTTAATGCGCGTGTTGAAAGAATTTCGAACAATTTTGTATGTTTTTTGAATTTTGTGTGTGATACCAAATCGGTACTATTGCGCGTTGGTAAAGTAAACCATACGTTTTCAAATATTAGAAAATTGAACACATGTTCGCAGTATTTGGTGGAATATCATCTTGTCTTTTGAATAGCGAACCAGTACCTCGCACTTACTATCATAGGTTTTGTTCGTACATCAATATAAATTATGGCAATATATCTTGTAAGAGCATATGTAAATGTATGTCTTCTTAGCAAATCATAAATAAAAACTTCTGCTTTTCGTGTTATTAGTGACTAACCTGGTGTCAGTTTATGCCGCCCATAGGCCTCTAACTTGGCTTCACATGCCGTGGAGAAATATCTCTCAGGCATGCCAGTTTCCTCACGATATTTTCCTTCACCGTTTTTTAAGCAAGTGATATACAATACGCATATGAATCCGGAAAGTCAGAGGTGCGTACCTTGGGTTCGAACTCCAGACCTATAACTTGGCAGTCCAACGGTCACACTCCTAGGCTATCACCTTGCTAATAAAAACTTAAATGGTACTTATAAATTACCCTCTTCAGACAGAAAGCCTTCTTTAGTGTACGTATTTTGTATTTCCTAATGTAAATGTGTGAGTATTCTCGGGTATCGAGACGAAGGCATTTCCCGCGATAATTATTTGCATCAGATGCATTCGTATTGCGCCCGGAATTGGTATCCAGCTTAATAAGAGCCAGCTTCCATCAGCAGGTACAGGGTATTAGACAGAGTAGAATTTATCATTAACTGGAGATTCCGTACCTGGGTTTCCTTTGTTTGAAATACGAGGGAATGCGTATCATCTGTACGTTGTAAATTATAAAATTTTAATGTTCAGATTGCAAAGACAATGACACACTTTTTTTGAAAAAAAAAAAAAAGTATATTTACTCGCTAATTAGGCATGCATCGTTAGTGGTCGCAATTACGGATATTTTGCTTCATTAATGATTTTCACTACATACATTTTTGATATATAATAATTATATTATGACATGGAAAATATCCGTGAGTTTATTTTAGGTTTAGCAAATATTATGATTCTCGTAAATATCAACAAATCTTTATAATAATTTATTCCGTGTAGCGATAATGTATAGCGACAAAAACATGGCTCTATTTTAAATTTAGAATCAGTACCGAATTCTGAACTGAACTTAGTGTATTTATATACCTTCTCTAGATATTACCGTAAAATGTTTTAAAATTATAATACTTACATTACAATTACCCAAATTTAATATTTTATCCAATGAAATTAAATTTTGTACATCGTTTTAATGAAATTATAATCTGGCGCTGGGTAGCGTAGATCGTAGTTTGGTATTATTAGGTTAGTAAACTGTGTCCATTGATCTAGTATAATCCCTAAGGGCTTAAAAACATGATCGATTTTTGTTGGAGAGCTATGAAGCAATCATCGACTTAAAAGCGATTTATCTGGTAAAGCCGTTTTTTGAGCTGTGTATGCGTAACCGGGAACTGCGGCTTTCAAGTTACCAAAGATTATCATTTGTGATGGAACAGCAATTGTGTATCTTTCTTCTTATATGGATACCACGATATCCCTAGATTTGATGCAAACTGTATTAACTTGGTCGCGTTTGGCCCTAGTCTCACCTTATGGTAAGCACAGACAGGGTCTAAGATGGAGTACCCGAACACGAATCCAAGGAACAGATATAGAGGGATTCCCCTATACCCCTCTGGCTCTCACATACACACGACGGATCACAGTAAACTGCTTAGCGCCGGACTTTAATGTGAGGGTTGTAGCTGGCCAGGCGAACCGTATAGATCCTACCATCAAGCGTGCTGGTTTTTGGTGAATCATACAACACGCGTCTATTGCTAGCGTGCGGTGAGGAAGCTTTATATTCTAACCCATCTCCACACAGGGTAAAAATGTATGTGGATCTATAATGAAGCGATATTCCAATCTCAGAAGATCCTACTATTAGTCATTAGTATAATTCACCGAACGAATACCGTCTGATCTTTCTTGAAAGAAAACTATGTATAACACAACTTCAACTACACGACATTTACTTTTCGATTCGACATTTGTTTTCATTTACAAATATTTTAAAAACCAATTTCCTTGCAGCCCGAAGCGTGGCAGAAGACGGAGGTGACGGGCAACCAGCCGGGTGGGCTGCGTCGCTCGTGGCGTGTATTGCGCGTGCGCGTCCCGCCCACCGCGAGCGGCTCGATGCGCGTGCGATGCGAGTCTATACTGCTGGTGGAACCGCCCGTAGTGAGGGACGCCAACACTATCGTCACTATACACTCGCGCACGCAGTTGTCTAAATATGTGTCTAATAATAGTGGTAAGTTATTTCCTTTTGGACTTTACTGTTGTAAAAGGATACCCAGGTCGAAATAGTAGAAATCAAACCCCTAATGCCATAATATCTACTAGTCTGTGAACCACTTCTTAAACAGAAGGTTTGTGATTATTTCTATTAGTCTTGGTAGTCGTAAGCTTACAGATTTTAAAGAGTTGATTCTAGATTAAAATCTATTCTTCCTTTATTTACATTCTCTTTCATAGCGTGGGAATTTTCTACAAGTATAAATTATTATTTGTTTCTAAAGATTTTGACATGCCCAGAACTTCTAAGTAATTGAACCTTTACGCTCATAACATAAGCATGAATAGGTAAATATAAATTATGTTGTATTAATCACAGATTCAGGTTCTAAGAGCCAACACACAAAAGCGATGCGACATCGCAACGCTTAAATTGGCAACATTTAAGAACTAAAGCAACACTTCATTTATCTCTAGGTCGCCAATTTTTGCGTTGCGAGCGACGTCGTGTCTCTTGTGTGTTGGCTATAAGTGTTACATTTACCCCACAATTTAAATTCAAAATATCTATGTAATATAATAATATAATTATGTTTTTACCACAAGGGAGAAAACCGGGAAAATGCGATAAACGTATGACCATTAACGATATAATTTAATATGGGTTATTTAACATCTACCGCGCAGATAATGCAATGTAAATATTTAAGCTGGGCCTACACTATGAAAATCGTTTAACCGAATAGGTCTATTTGCGTCAAGAGTAACATATATTTCATACTAGATGACCCGGTGAAGTTCGTACAAACAATTTTTTCTTTCCTAATTTTTTTTGTTCTTAAGCCACCTCGGTAATAAGGCGAACAAAATAGAAAAAAAGTATTTAAATCGGTCGAGCAATTTTCGAGTAAAGCAATCGAGACTAACTCACGACAATTGATTTTTATATACGTATATAGATATTATGTTGTGTGGTTTTTGTAACGCAAATGATGTAGGTAGGTACATTGTGTTTATGTATGGGATTTACCAAACCTTCTTCTTCCCTCGTGTCGCCACGAGCTATTTAAGAATAGGGCTTGTCTTGGTGAAAAGATTTGCCAGTCAGCAAGGTTGGTACCGGGACTGACTGTCCAGGGTACGCCAGACGTATTTAAGTACTTATCGGCACTAGTGGAAGCACTTATTTGGTTATTAAAAATATATTTTTCTATCGTTTCAGGTACAAAAGTAGTCAATACAGTCGTGTTAATAGCAACAATTATATTATTGACTTATAATGAAATATCAAGGTTTACGAGCTTATGAGATTCGGTGTGAAATATTGTCTGGTGATATTAGTGTTAAGTGTAGATAATATCGGGAACGGCCTGTATTAACATACATAAAAATGTAACTATGTATACAAAACATACGAAAACAGGTTTTCATATATTTTGTGGCTGTTCGCAAGTTTCATTTCATCGATTACCATTGCAGATTATGAATAAAATGAGATGTTTTGCAAAAGCAATAAGCTCCACTACATAATGTATAAAAGCCTTAAGATGGAAAACATGTAAATTAATCTTTTTTTTTGTAACAAATTTTACTTTTAGGAGGGAATAGAAAAACTAACCAGAAGACTTAAATTGTGTTGTTAAAATGTTTTAAACAAATTCTAATATGCCATAGAGTCTGTATAAATTGTTAGTAACTTTATTTACAAAAAATACGCTTGCGAGCATTTAATTAACGGAAAAGTCGCTAAAGATGGCTAGAATAAAAACACTGTAGAAAAATCTAAAGAGGAATAAAAAATAAATAAGAATATACCCATAGACCTCATACATAATGTATCACGGAAGAATAATTATTTTTTGTACGTTTCTGAAACGTTAATCGAATCATCAAAAATGTATAAAGTGAATATGTTGATAAGTTGATAGATACTTAATTATAAATTAACATAAGTTGTAAAACAAATATTGTTTTTCAATAATAGTTATTTATTTTATAAATAAACCTGAAGAAGGATTATGTACCTATCGTATAACCCACGTGTCATAAGGGCTCAGACACACTATTAACTTTATCGATGAATGTTATCGATACATCGGTGATTATTTTCAAGTATCACTGGTTACACTGTGTACTGCCTAGTCTTTTCCCAACTATGTTAGGGTCAGTTTCCAGTCTAAACAGATGCGGCAGAATACCAATATTTTACACAGAGCGAGTGCCATCAGAGCTCCGCAACCCAGTTACCGGGTAATGCCGATATCTTAAGATTAGACCAAACGTCAGACTTTCGGACTTCTGATTTCCCGTGACAACACACACTACACAACACACAGCTACACTATAAAAATATTTGATCATACACACGCAGTCGGATTAAAAAATAATTTAACAGACACCCACACCCAAGTGACAATTGTCTGCCTGAGCCCTAGAGCCGAGTCCACATCAAGAATTATTTTCATTGATCAGAAAATGATTAAAAATGAATATTTATTGGTGTGAACCCGTCTTAAGGTGCAACCTGTTTGCTGAATACTTTCTAGTACACCTTAATAATTTATTTTGCCATCACCATTGTCTAGTAAAAGAAAACATTTTTTTACCTTTTTTGTGAGTTAATTAGTTTTACATAAAAATAAAAATTAATAGTTTTAATAAATAGGCGTTAATCTATGGCTGTGTTTTCACTTAAGGTAACGTCAATTCTTTGCACGACATCATCTTTTTAACTATAAATGTACAGTGACACGAAATTGTTGTTTTGTTTTATGTTTTGTATAATTTTTATTATTGTAAATCTATCTTAAATGGGATACGTAAATAAAGTTATGATACAAATTGTATGTGTACCTTTTTTCTTTGTTCTGCCTAGCATTTTCCCAACTATGTTTAGGTCAGCTTCCAGTCTAACCAGATGTAGCTGAATACCAATAAAAATACAGGAAGCGACTGCCAGCAGACCTCCGCAACCCAGTTACTGGGCAATGCCGATATCCTAAGAATAGACCGGTTGTCAGACTATCGGGCTTCTGACTTCCCGTAACGACTGTCATAGGTATTCCGTATGACACCCAGGACCGACTGTTTAATGTGCTCTCCGAGGCACGGAGGGGTCTCGATGTGTAACGAACGGTCACCCATCCACAGTCTGACCGCGGCAAGTGCAGCTTTACCTCACAAATCGTATGATCCGCGCGTTTGGTAATTAGCCACGAGCTTCTCAGTACCTTTTATCTTTAAACCACTTAAATCTCTAACATTTTTATAAAAAATTACCCTCCTTCCGATTCACGAATTTTATTTAGGTGTAGCGACACTCCGTGTTGAAATTACGCAGCCGAACTGTGCCGTGATGACGCTTATAATACTTTTTAAATTACGCGCAACGCACCAGGGGAAAATTACGTCTTGCCATCGTGGAAACATTGCAGGTATTATTCCGATTGGCCTGCGGGCGGCGGGTTTGGGGACTCGCCGCCCGACCAGTAACAGGCCCGAGAAGGCGGCGCGCCGTGTTCCGTGCGCGCTTCTCAGGAGGACATGGGGCAAGGCCCCACAGAGGAGAGGTCCGCCATGGGTTGGCGGACCGGGACCTGCCGGGGTTGCGGTGCATGCTTTTGCGAATCCCGCGACCCTGGCCGTACGGTCAGGAGAAGGAACACCGTTGGTGTACGGTCAGGAGAAGGAACACCGTTGGTTTTTAGCCGGTAAGAGTCCGGCAGACCTCCTCGCCTTCCCCGGGCGAGGGACATCCATGAGGATTTTCCAACGAGATCAAAAAAAAAAAAAAAAGGTATTATTCCGATGTTCAGTTGCGTAATTTTGACGTGATGTGTTGCACACTGAAACGTCAGATCTGCTAGCTTTATTTGATTTCATTCAATGTTTAAGGCCTGGTCAGACAGAGCGTGGTATGATATTCACGTCGCTTCTTGATCGCGCGGTCTTGGCGTGCGAATTACTATGACAAAGTATGGAAGAAACTGAAACAGACAGAAACTACCACACCACGTTAAGCTTTGCGTGGCAGTTTCTGCTTGACAAGGCCTTTAGGGTTGTTTTGAGGATATGCGAGCATAAACTCTTTTGTCTCGTACGGACTCTGTACAACGTTGGCTATTTGTGAATATTAATGGCTCTACTCGTATACAATGAACCATGAAAATATTAAATAATCAATCAATAGACATCGAAGTCTAGCCAACAACGCCAATGTGAATGTAGGCACTATAGGACTAATTACAAAATCATGGTGTTTGAAGCAAACAAATTTAAACTAACTAGGTAGGACGGTCACGAAAATTAATTCTTTATTAGTTGCAAATTATGTGGTTAAAAGGTATTACATATTAAGGATCATAAATTACTCAAAAATTACGTAACTAACTAACAATAGACTTCAGACCGCTAATAAAACTTATCTGACACAAATAATGAGCAAACATAACATCACGCCTGTATTCCCCGAAGGGTTGGGCATTTCGCCGTCCCATGTTATAGAGGGCGAGCATATTGCCATCAACCGGGCACAAATCCAAACTTCGGGCTATAGCAAACATTCACTGAGGAATTCCGCACGGAAAAACCCACTAACAATTTGTCCGACCTAGAGATCGTACCCAGGACCTCACGATCAGCAGTAGCGCTTGCCACCACTGGACCAACGAGGCTGTTAAACTTCCTAGTTAACAGTTAACTGATAAGTTATAATTTGTGATTATGGATAGTAAGGAAATCCGTGGTCACATAATTATTACTTCTCATAACTACACCTCAACTGTTAATGCCATTAGCTGTTCTGCTAACCCAGTAAGAGTAAACAGAACTCTGAAGTGTTAAAACAAGTTAATAACTCTTGGGACAGTTAACTAACCTGTTAACAAACGTCCCAACTTGTTCGTAGCTATGTAAATTCGTTTGCAATTTTAAACCATTTGATGTATAAATAAGTATTCGTAAAACACCCCTCCCGGGTTTTGGCGGCCATGAATTTATGTATGAAATATCCGTGAAATAACCAACGAAAATGATTATTAGCATTATTTTTTATTCAAAACTGTGTAAACAGTGATTTAGCGTCTAGACGTCTGTTTTTAATAGAGATAGAGCTTTTATTAATAATTACATCGGTACGTACAGAAGTACAGTAATTAATGTAAGTGCGGGTTAGTTATGCACGTTTTCGTAGAATATAATATTCTATTCAAAACCTTGAAAAAACTTCGTGTATTTTAATTGAATCCTGTCTAGATGGAAATACAGTAATTTGTAAAATAACACGAAGTCGGTTTTAATACTATAGTAATTATTATTCTACTTTTCAGTTGAATATGACGACCCTTTTCACGATAAAAATGACGAACTATTGGAATTTAATATTTTTGTGAGTATGTGTATTTTTAATACTAATCAATCTTGCCCTAGGCTACCTCAACTCAATTCATTTAACGGTTTTATAATTGGACGTAGTTAAGCGAAAAGTATCCAACCCACAAAATCATCGAGAATGAGTTATTTATATCAAAATACGCTTTAAACTTCTTAAGCCAAACTACACATAATAACATTTTAACAAGTAAAATATTATACATTTGTCCCTTAATTACAATAAAACCAAGAAATTTAAATCAAAGAACCAATGAATAAATACAGTCTAAACTTAAAAATTGAATACCTATCTCATAACTGTGTTGGTTGGATCCTTTTCGCTAAGCTACGTCCAATTAGTTTCACTTCGTATATTTGTTTGTTCGTTTCAAATCTTGCCACAGATTTTTCAACTACTTCTGCTTAACCGATTCTCCTGAAACTTCGCACATAAATCCTATTTCCATGACAACACAACGTTATAATAATTGCAACTTTCAATCCTCAAATCCTGATGCTGCAAGGGTACTACTAGGCGTAGATAAAACAGTTTAACTTCAAAGTTTTTTACCTTTATAACATAACATCACGCCAGTATTTCCCAAAGGATTGGGCAGAGGTGTATAGTCTCACCCTTATTTCGCCGTTATTTTTAAGTCCCATGTAATAGGGACGAGCCTATCGCCGTCAACCGGGCACAAACCCAAACTCTGGGCTGCTACTGAGGAATTCCACAAGGAAAAACCCAATAACACTCCGCCCGACCTGCGGATCGAACCCAGGACCTCACGACCAGCAGTCGCGCTTGCCACCATTAGACCATCGATGCAGTTCACCTTTATTTCAAGACTAGCGGCCCGTCCCGGCTTCGCACGGGTGGACATTTTTCCCGTTTTTGTAACATTTTTCATTTATGCTCCGCTCCTATTGGTCTTAGCGTGATATTATATAGCATATAACCTTCCTCGATAAATAGACTATCCAACACAAAAATAGATTTTCAATTCCAACCAGTAGTTCCTGAGATTAGTGCGTTCAAACAAACAAACAAACAAACAAACTCTTCAGCTTTATACCTATATATAGGTATTAGTATAAATATAAAGCGGTTACAAGTGCAGATCTAAATCTAGTCAATTCTACAATAAAATACGGTATCACAGTCGTAGTACGACGTACTTACTAAAAGTTCTAGGCACGTTAGCTCTTATAGTTTAAAACCCCATTGATATGGCGAACGGAGCGACTATTCCCGCAAGACACCGTTAAAAGGTGCGACTTGGAACCGAAGTTAGGAGCGTGAAAAGTTTACAAACTGGGACTCTATACTGCTGACTTATGTTTTCGAATATTTAGGCATTAGATTACATACAAAATGTAGATAGAAATGGGCAGCCAGACTGATAGCAAGGCTGTTAGCAGACAAGTATAGCTATGTCTACATAAATATAATTATATACAAGGTTAATCGGAAAGGGGGTACTAAGCAGCGGGCCACTTAATGTATCACTGATGATTGTTTTAAAGAAAGTGTTACAATAAAAATTCGATAAATATGTTTGCATGAAAAAATATTTTTATTTTATTTTTTTCAAAAGTTCTTCATCCCTACTTTAGTTATGAATTCAGAAAATGGAATTTCTAATCCGTAACCCCAAATATTACGTAAAATGTAAACACGTCTGATCATAGCTGAGGATAGATAGAATTTAGCGTATTTTTTATCTAATCTTTGAACAGCTATTTCTCTTGAACTATTGAGTTTTGGGGAAAGTTGTAGAACAAAAGTTATCCATTATTATGGGTACTTTAACACCTTTTCGACTTAGTACCCCCTTTCGGACTAACCTTGTATATATCTGCCTAGCCTATTCCCAACTATGTTGAGGTCAGCTTCCAGTCTAACCAGATGCGGCTAAATACCAGTATTTTACACGGAGCGACTGCCATCAGATCTCCGCAACATAGTTACTGAGCGATGCCGATACTCTACGTCTAGACCGGTTGTCAGACTTTCGGATTTCTGACTGCCCCTAACGACTGTCATAGGTACTCGTATGACACTCGGGACCGATTGTTAAACGTGCTCTCCGAGGCACGGAGGCGTCTCGATGTGTAACGAACGGTCACCCATCCATAGACTGACCGCGGCAAGCGTCTTTTAACCTCGAAAATCGTATGATCTGTGCGGTTGGTAATTAGCCACGAGCCCCTATATTAGTAATTGCTAAATAAATCTTTGTTACGACAATTATTGCAACCGGAATTACTGGCGCTAGACAAGACGATTAAATAAAGAAACAAAAGTTTATTTTTATATGACATATAAATGGAATTACATTGTACACTAATTCCGTTTTAAAACCAGCAGCGAAAATTCTGTTTCTCTAAAAAGCAACTTGACATCTTTTTATATTACACAAAGTTTACGTTTCAGTTTACTCTCAAAATAAAATTCTATTAGTAGTAAAACAATAATAAAAATACTTTAAATAGATTGAGTTCTTTAACTGGATACGCTTTTTTTAGATTTTTTATTATTTGGAATTCTACTGAAGGGTACACATAACATAACATCACGCTTTGTACTCCCCGAAGGGTTTGGCAGATGTGTTTTTAGTACACCCTCGTTTCGCCAGTTATGTTTAAAATAAATCCGAACTTCGGGCTGCTACTGAGAAATTCCTAATGGAAAAACCCAATGACACTTTGCCCAACCTAGGGATCGAACCCAGAACTCTATGCTCCTAGATCAACAAGGCAGTTCAAAAGAAACAAAGGGTACAAAATATCTTAATGAGAGACCTTTTGTCAGACTTTCGGCCTTCTGACTATCCTCAACTGTTACATGTACCTACTCGTTTCATAAGCGGAACCAATAGCTAGCCATGGTCTTCTAAGCAGAGAGAGGTTTAGATGTGTAAAGAACCGTACCCCATCAAATCAGTCGATCTGCGAGTCTAACTAGCAGCGGCCCACAAAAATGTTCCACTAGTTAATATAACATAATTAGCCCATTACTATCTCATTGCTGAGGACGGGCCTCTTCTCAGAATCGGAAGGGTTTTGGCCTTAGTCCACCACGCTGACCTGGTGTGGGTTGGCAGACTACACACACCATCGAGAACTTTATAGAGCCCTCTTAGATATGCAGGTTTCCTCACTATGTTTTTCCTTCACCGTTAACGCAAGTGATAATCAAATTCTAATCTGCACATGAATTCGAAAAATCAGAGGTACGGGCCGGGATCGAACTCAGACTCTCCTAAGGCAACTCCGCTAGTACCTAAGTTAATTTCATCAGCATCGCACAGTAAGCAGTTCGCGTTTTCATTGTTCACGAAGTTAGAATACGCTCCAGCTTCTTTAACACCGACAAAATATTCACACAGGCACTGAAGCGTGAATTGACTTGTTTTAGCTACAAGTTAAACTTTCTCTTTATATAGAACATAAGTAGTTGTGTGAGGGGAAACTAGCATACTACTACATACTAAAATGCCACACGTCAAACTATTCTCGCGTGCGGTGAACCTGCAGTTAACCAGAGCAACTGAGACAACCGAATTCAAGATGGGAGCATTTGCGGCGTGTAAGAACTAGCTTACCAACCAGTTTGCCCAGCAGACCGACTATCCATACTTCCATACCATATATATATATATATATGTCGCAGCAAGGAGGCTGTGGATTAAGAAACTTCTAAACGTCATTTTTGAACGAAGAAGCGATTGTTTGTTTGCAAGTGTCAGTTGGAGTGTCATTCATGGCGCTGCCGGAAAACGTGTGCTGGTGATTGCAAGACCTCGTGACCTTCATCCATCATTTTCCATCGCGAATACTAATGTTCGAGGAGGAACGCATGCCTGGAAGTAGCCCTTTTGCTCCCTCGCCGTTATATATTATATATAATATTATAAATGCGAAAGTGTGTTTGTTTGTCGTTCCTTCACGCCCTAACTAAGCAACCAATCGACTTGATTTTCGGCATAGAGTTAGTTGAAAGGATGGAGAGTAACATATGCTACTTTTGGTCCTGGAAAAACAATGATGTTTTTCCAGGACCAAAAGTAGCCTATGTTATTCTAACATGAGTTAATTCCACGTGAGCGAAGCCGCGGGTAAAAGCTAGTAGATAATATATCTATGTTTTATCAACGCTAAAACGACCACTGTTGAACATGGGAACCAATAGCCTATTACAATGATCCTATGGAAGCGTATACAGCGGTGATAGCCTAGTGGTGTGACCGTCGGACTGCAAAGTCATAGGTCTCGAGTTCGAACCCAAGGGACGCACCTCTGACTTTTCGGATTCATGTGCGTATTGTTTAATTATCACTTGCTTAAAAACAGTGAAGGAAAACATCTTGAGGAAACCGGCATGCCTGAGAGATATTTCTCGACGGCATGTGAAGCCAAATCAGAGGCCCGTGGGCGACATAAATTCTGACACCAGGTTAGTCACTAACCACACGAAAAGAAGAAGATGGAAGCGTCCTATGCGTCCCATGCGTCTTATGGGAGCGTATGTCCAGCATTAAGGAACGATCAGTTTCTGATGAAAAAAAGCAGTCATAACTCTTCAACAAATCCATGCATCCTAATCATTCAACAAATTAATACTCTGAAATCAAATAGTTAAACAAACAGATTGTCGGCCGGAAGCTTCTGAAATCAATTGCAGCTTAGTTAATCCAAGCTGTAATGACTACCCGTAGTTAGTAATCCCCATGAACCGTTAGTTCAACCGTGCGTTATTTACGATGACCCGACGTTTTCATTGTCATTCGTGACATTAGTTTGACCGTGGGAGTTTAGTTCATGATTAGGACGGCAAAGGGAAACTTAAACGGTATTAACATGATAGTTGGTTGGATTAACTGTCATGATGCATGTTTATGAGAATGAACAGATTGTAGATCTTTGGTTTTTCATAAACCCAAGATCTATACTGTATCCAGTAAAGAAAGAAAAAAGAAAACGTATTTATTCTACAACGAACACAATACACATATACATGCATGAAGAATAAAATTTGAAAAAAAATAACGAAAATACAAACGTTATTTTACCATGTTAGGGCTTGAATAATGCTAATGCAAGAAAGTTAAAATAAAAAAAAATACTTTACAATTATTATCGCTGTTGTTTTTCGTGTAATTGACACCTAAAAAACCCAACATTAAGATCCCTTCACACAACGGATCCGTTATAACGGATCCGTCGGTACTGGATGTGATGTTCACATCAGTACCAATCGATCAGTTAAATAAATGACAGCTGCGTCGCATCTGACAGCCAAGATACGATAAAAATCACGGATCCAGTATCTTTTACTGGATTCGGAATACTGTCATGTATATGAACTCACTAATACAACTACAGGCGCCATCACCAAAATAAAAACGGATCCGCTAAAACGGGCTCTGTTAATAATTTCTGTGTGAACTAGCTCTAATATGTTTAATATGAGTCACTCATTCAAAAGTTTTTAGAAAAGTGTCAATCGATCGCCCAGAGTGAAGTAGTTTTTCACAATTAGCAAACTTTGGTCCAAAGCCAGATAATTTCAAAACAAAAACTGTTGTAACT
Organism: Amphipyra berbera; assembly: GCA_910594945.2. Lineage (NCBI taxonomy): Eukaryota > Metazoa > Arthropoda > Insecta > Lepidoptera > Noctuidae > Amphipyra > Amphipyra berbera. The sequence goes on from OU343125.1 coordinate 13,174,303, forward strand.
TAAAAACTACTGAGTACGGGATCACATTTTTTTCCAAAAAACCTCTAGTTCAACTAAAAGATAGAATTTCCAATCGCCCTATAGTTTCATAACTACAAAATCCACGAAAGGATAATAATAGCACGGATTAACACGGAACATTAATAACAGCACGTCACAATATAAATTAGCGATAATTAGTTCCTAAAAGCACTATCTAATATTAATGCAATAGTGTTAGGCCATTGCGTGATATAGATAGTATGATAAGGGTGAAATTAGCGTAATTATAATAATATTATAATGGAATGTAACCTATATGCTGATCGCATGCGAATACTTAGTAATATAATGATTTTAATAAAATATCATTAATCAAATTGATTGCAAACATAAGCATATGCCGTTAATTCGTTAGTACCGTTCAGATCAAATATGTATACGGCTTAATATTTGTTCCGAGGCTGTGTGTTTGTGTGTGTGAGATTTGTCTGTAAACTGTTTTCATGGTACAGGAGCAACTGATGTCAGGAAAGCCAGTTAATTGGTTTAAATAATACTCTTATCGCCCAATACTCAAACACTACTCAATTTTAAGTTGCCATCAAGTCTCTTGCTGTCGCTGTCACTTTAAGGCAAAGTGACAGTGATAGCACGAAAAAAGTGAGTAGCGTTTGAGTATTTGGGTATTAATTATGTAATTACTAGATGACCCGGTGAACTACGTAACACATAAAAAATACTTTTTTCCTACAGCAATAAAATTATTAAGGTGAACAAAAAAAACAAATGGGTTGAGCCATTTTCGAGTTTTTGCGAGACTAACGCACGGCAATTGATTTCCATAGTACCTATGGCTATTTATCTCATATCTGTCCTCATATGTCGTCAAAACTGCCATAGTCATTACCATCACTATCATCAATCTTAAGCTCTTACAGCTGAACATGGTCTACCCAAAGAACGATCATAAAGTAAATATAAATATGAATGTATAATAGTTTTCATACACTGTCCTGTAAATATGAACGACAATCAAATAATAATCATCAGGTTTACTCGACTGCTTTCGTTAAAAATCCCTCAACACCAATTGTGTAATCTCGAAACTACAGACATTATTCCACCAAGAAATCTTCTAAAAGGCCTATACATTACAGAATCAAATTAAGTGTACATCTCGCTACAGTTTGTCGGCCGCCTGAATAAGGAAGCGGTCCCTTGTGGGCTGAACCTTGTGCGGATACCGACGTGCTTCCCCTTAACATAGTGCTGAATGTTCTCGACTAAACAGCTATGTTATTTAACGTGGGGAAGAATTTAATTTATTATTATTATATTTAGAATTTAAACCTTTGCTTCAGGAATTAGTTGCCGATCCTGAGGTAATATTTCCAAACTAATTGGTGATCACTGACGCTGCTGCCCACCCTTCTGTCTCATGAGGTAAAACCTGGCAAGGCTGTGTCGGAGCGCTCAGCTGAATAGCCCTTAATAATTTGAGTAACATTTTTTCCACGTCTGAGTCGTAAGGTACACTGCATGGAATGGAACGAGAGCGCCGATTTTGGTTAATTAGCGCTGGGCGCCCGGCCGGCTGCGCCGCCCCACCCGCCTACAAAGCAAACTCAAGTTCGTATTAGCGAGCTGACCATATATGGTAAAAAATAACACCATGACCACACTCACAATTCACATCTTTGAGGTTAATATTCAGGTGTCTATCAGGGTATCCTTTTGTTTCTGTATGATTTTAAAGACGGTGTGGTCGTCTATTCTTTGACGTAAACGATATTATGTCTGCGTGCTTGGGGCATTCTTCGAAAAATATTAACAAAACATTATTATTATTCACCCGCTTACTTATTTGATTTTTAAGAATTCTATCCTAGTGCTATCTCGGTCTATTACGAGAGTTTACTTGGTTATTTTTCTCCTTACTCGGACAAAAGTGCCTCTTCAGCGGTCAGGCTCTCGACTTTTTCTCACCAATGCTTCTCGGGCCTCCCAAGAGGTTTAACTTTAAGTAGGTACCTATGGCTTGATTCAGTAAATTATTTGGGTAGCAAAAGAAATTGCCGATAGTTATTTAAAAAAGTTTAAAAGTATTTTATACTTAACAGGCTTTATAAGGCTCTTTATTATTCAGTCGTTGTAGAAGAAATGTCATTCTTGTGTCTAGATCATTTATAAATTAGGTACTTACCAACCCCTGAAAGGTTCAAGTGTCGAATATTCGTAAATTAAATTCTGTTTTATTTATTAACGTGACGTCTCTTCAGTAAATATCAAATTTTCTAAAGAAATCGTATTACAAATAATATTTCGAAGAATTTAAAATTAACAAGTCTTAGAAGTTGATTAAAGTCAAACGCAAAATCGTTTAACTTAAAGTCTTTATGCAAAATATTAAAATTGAGATAGAATTATTTTTTTATTATCAAACTGATTCAAATATAATCCAACTCAAAATCGACATCAATCATTGAACTGTGTACGTATCAACCCGTCTCTTTATGCGAGAATAGATAAAACAGATACCTATGCGATAATCACACAGCAGTTGCAAATAAAAATAAAAGTCAAAACGTGTATCGCAAAAAATAATAAAAGTCAAAACGTGTATCGCACAAAATAATACAACACGAATCGGTGATAAAGATAATTTATTCATACTGCGTAATTATTTTTCCGAAATACACCCGTAGCTTTATGTTTACTGAGGGAACTAAAGGCTTTCGTGGAGGCTCATAATAACGCAAACGACTAACTCTCGAGGGGCGTCGAGTAATTTAGTCGTCGCCTCTTGGATCATATTATCCGTATTCCTAATACAAATGATCCGCAGTTCCGTCGGGACGTGCCAAAATGGGTAAATTAAAACGAAGTATACTTCGCTAAGGAAATTTGGTGCGTATATAAAAAACTGCATCGCAGTATGCTCTGGCGCGCCTCCAGGCTGGCGGCTTGTCAACGAGACCATATACGATAGATTTTTATCAACCTCTTGTTAAAGTGGCGAAATAAAAGGGTCGTATTTGCCGCAGGGGAGACTGGGTAAATTTGGCCTAATTTAGAGGCGCGGGTAAATGTGCACGTCATAAAGGGAACAAACGAGTTAACATGTAACATTTACGGGACTGTAATTCGATGCTAATGTCGCCCCTGACAGGTGTTTGCAACTTTTGTCAGCTTTTACAAAGAAATTATTTTATTAGTGTGACAGGCATGTTCAAACAAGTTTTTGAGCAGAAATTGAAGCTATTATACATATTTATAAGGGCAAAGAGCACTACTTTAGTTCCCCTGACATTCGTTTTGTGGGCTGAAAAAGTTTTGAGAGCCTTCTAAATAGAGCTCAAACTTTACGATTAAGGAGCGTAAATTATCTCGAAGCTGTGGTAAATTAATGTTTTTTGTTGTTGTAGGGTATTTATAAATAGGTACAATGACTTTTTGTTACGGACTTAGTAGGTCCGGATTATATAAATACAATTGAGGATCTGCTTTTATATCCTTGTAGAAAGGAACTGCCTCCATCGATGGAATGATCAGTTGCTTCAATACTCGCGTTAAGGGGGCTTATGACGTCACAATTGGTGAATCATATTTCGTTCCGTAAATATAAGTAGACTGCAGATCTAGTCGCATCTTGAGCCTCTGAATTTTATTCAAACTATCAGTTTTCTATAAGAGACAATGGCTGAGCTTGGCAGCAATTACTTCGAAGATGATTTTATCACTCGTTAGGGACACGACCATTAGATTACAAACACAAAAAAAACTGTAATCCAAACATTATCATGCTCCACTTTTATCTCTCCAAGATTGTTTTAAGATAAGCAGAACTCCAAGCGAATTCACAACTAGTTTGTCAGCAAATGTTGAGCTTAAAGACCTCAGTGGGCCACGGGTAGAGGCAGTTTGTTAATCTATCGCCACACAGTCACCCACTGACCTACTTGCTGCAGACTCTCACTTGTGCCGGATGATAAGCTGCTCTATTTTTCATTTCTAGATTAGCTTGGTCATATAAAACGGTAGTTGGTTAAACGAGGAGGGTTTTGAGTGATAATCAAAACGATCGTAATATCAAATTCTCATCATCGTAAAATTATTGCAAGTAATTTTACACGACCTTAATCTTAGTTTTGCAGGCGAGGTTGATCGAAATGCTAATTAAATACAAAACAATATTACTCAAAAAAAATGCTCACCGAATATGGCGTTTTGCACCTGACTGTACATAATGCATGTTCCAGTAACAGACCGCATCCATTCTTTAAACATGAGCATTTTAACGCTACTATATTTCCTAACTGAGAATTACAAATGAATAATTAAAATGACAGTTGCGTGGTTATTCGCTGGCATGCTTCGCAAGAATAGCATCGCGGGCACGCGAGCTATACGAATATGAATTTTATTACAACAACAATAACCGCCATAGTGCTGTATCCGCAAAATGCGTCGAATAATATCCGAGGTTTTTATGCACGTTCCATTTTAAATTGGAATAAGCGAGATGAAAAGGAGAAAAAACATCGCGAAAGCAAATTACAGGAAGCGAAAGAAACTAAAATGCGGGACGGCTCGCTCGGGCTTGAACTATAAAATATTTGCATCCAAACGAGGGCAGAGCAACAATAAGATGGAAATGCAAAATCCTGGTACGATGCGATGCATACTGTCCGCTCACGGCTAATGGCCGACCGTATATTTTACTTGAAACTGAGACTTGGCTTAAAATTAGCTGTATTATGGTATGTAATTTAAATTATGCTCATTACACAGCACACAAAATGATATACGACGACCATTTCTACAACGCTTATACTAGTAAAGTCTCTGTAAGCTGAGACTTCAAGACTTTTTGGACGTGTTCCATTTTGGCCGGCTTTGTGTTCCGATACGGCAGTCATTTTTTATTGCTCAAAAAATAAGTTACGCTTTAAATTAAGTTTGTTCTTCATGAATAACTAACGAGGTTAGTTCACGGAGTATACTAATAATATCTGAATGTACAAGGTTAGTCGGAAAGGGGGTACTAAGCCGCGGGCCACTTAATGTATCACTGATGACTATTTTAAAGCAAGTGTTAAAATATCAAAATTCGATAAAAAAAAATTCCATCAAAAATAATTTTTATTTTAGTTTTTTCGAACATTCTTTATCCCTGCTTTAGTTGTGAATTCAGAAAATGGGGTTTCTAATCCGTGACCCCAAATATGACCCAAAACGTAAACACAGCTGATCATAGCTGAGGATAGATAGAATTTAGCGTATTTTTTAGGAAATCTTTGAACAGCTATTTCTCTTAAACTATCGAGTTTTCGGGAAAGTTGTAGAACAAAAGTTATCCCTTATTATGGGTACTTTAACACCCTTTCGGCTTAGTACCCCCTTTCCGACTAACCTTGTATATCTACAACACGTTTTTTTTTCGCCTCATACATTCACATTGTATTTATATAATCCAATGTGATGGAAAACGTGACTACATTAACACAGAAACACAAATTAATACATACATTATACCATGTACATTTGCATGACATAGCTCCGAATCTAATCTAGTAGGAGCGCCTATCCCATTTCAAACACATTTACTAAAACAAATTATCTCAGCTCTTATCTCGTCTCCTCTATACAAACGTAAATTGGTAACCCACTCCTTCATTATTTAAATAACACTTTATAAAAAACAAACAGTTGGAAATCTTCGGTGTATCGTCGAAACGTCCTCTCTAAAGGATTTCAAGGCGCTCGAGCATCTTGTAAAGTATTCGAATGGAAGACAGTGGAGTACAGCCGAATTTAATACAAGGAAGGTCCCGAGAGAGAGGTGCAGGGCTCTCGCGTCACAGACTGATATTGTAAAACTTTTCTTCGACGCAATCTACATAAAAAATGAGCCGAGGGTTCGCGGTGACCCGCTGGTAAATGAGAGCCTTTTGAACTGTTAATTTTGTTTGCATACGAAATGAAATCTGACATGAAAGTTATTTGCGCCTTGATCTTAACAGGGTACTATGTTTTGATGATAAACATTTATGTGTTTATTTTGCTTTGTTGTTTATTTCATAATCTGCTTCTGTGGAACTATATTTCCTTTTCCTCGAGCAGAAATATTAGGGGAGGCCCAGAGACTCCTCTGTCTCCTCATTTAAGTATCTCTTGGACAATGTAAACGTCGGGAGATGTTGATATGTTTAAAGATTCAATTTGGAAATTTCGATGATAATTTATGCGGTTGTTTGTAATGAGGTTTTTGGCAAAGAATAGGCCACCAAGTATGGAGGCTTTTAGGAATACGTCATGGCAATCTGCAGCATAGACTACTATTATATATAATCTGCAGTAGCACCCTAATAAAACCCACTTCGCCTATAATTATATGATATTATAACCAATGATATATTAACCAAAGCGCAAAAGTGGGTACTCAAAAACACTCCAATTGGAAGATCTTGTAGATAGATCTCTTTCACTCTCGTACTTTCCGTGTATCTTCGTCTTACTCATTAAAGATACTAGTGAAAATAGTGCATGATCGAATTTTGAAAGCCATGTTGTATGAACGTGCGATATCTGTAATAGGTTATCATTAATTTTAACGGTTTTTAACCGAATTCCATAAAAGGAGGGGGTTCTCAATAAGACTGTTTTTTTTACATAGTTTATGGAACTCCTCCTTGATGAACAGAACAAATACTGTGACTGGGTTACGAGCAGCGTTTTTAGGACATGTTTTAATTAAAGCACTTAAAATAAAAAAAAACTACTTTTTAACAATAATAAAACCGACTTTAATAAAACGTTAAAAAAAAGAATGAAATAATTAACATTTATCATAAAATTAACAGTTTCAGAAGTCGGTGCCTTCAACTTGGTTCAGCGTGGATTAGCACCGACTTCTGAAACTGTTATTTTTATAATTTATATTCATTATTTTATTTTATTCTTTCGTTTTTTTTTGAAGACGCTTTTATTTTTTTATAAAAAGTTTATTTAGGAAGGTCTTGGTTGAGCAATGGACAATGATGGTTTTATATGAACAAAATAACACTATATTTTTACAGAAACCATTGACCTTTATTCATATTTGAATCCAACAAATTACAAGGGACTCTCAGTCTTAAATTAGCATAAAAATAACGAGTTTGTTAATAAAAAGGATATTAGGTCCGAATTTATTCATGAGCCATATTTTAGAGACTTCGTGTGGTATTTTTTGCTACTAAAAAAGCTATCTCAGCGTAATAAATTCAAATGAATAATAGGTGTATACCAGATTTTTAGATTCTTGCCCCCCTCCCCCCCCCCTCATATAAGGGACATTATGGCATCGACACATAGTAAGCACATTTGTAGAGCAGTAGAATGGTCTAATATACCAGATTATTTACAGTTTTAGTATGAAGTACACATTTAAGCCATCAAAAATAAAATAAATACATTTTTACAAACAATTCGTTGTAAATACGTCAGACTGCAATGTTTCGCGATGCTTATAAACTTACTTCATTTTTCACACAATATTATCCCTGCATGCCTTAACACAAACATAAAACGAAAACTTTCAGTTTTTGTAGGTACATAAAAAGTTATGTTTAAAACAGCCGTATGTACACTTACGAATAGGTTTATGAGCAAAGCAAGTTTGGAATAAGGCTAAAAGCAGGTAAGTGGTGGTTACCCGGGTTGTTGTTAACAAAGTAATTCCAACTAACTCTATGTCCGAAGTAAAGTTATGAGCAAGTTAGTGAGCGGTAAACGTGTCCAGACGACCGTAATTGAATCATTAGATTAGTTTGTGATATTTCAAAAGATGCGCAGGTATTAAATTTTACATATTTTAGGTATTTAAAAAATACGTCGAGAGAACTCAATAAAACAATTTTTTTTAATAAATAAAAGAGATCAAAGGGTATTAAATGTTTTTTTATTAAACATGGAAATAACTATAGGTTGGTATTTTAAATAAAAATCTGAAAAAAAAGAAAAAAAAATAGGCAGCTACGAATAATATTTACGTTATTTTTTTTCATGTGTAAAATTACCACCATTAAAGAAACACTACAAAATACACAGATCAGTAAAATATAAAAAATTATACATGACCAAATATTTTTATTTTGCGAATAACTCAAACGAAGAAATAAAATAAATATTGTTGAAATTTGTAGAAAAATCGGATAAAAAAAATAGTCCATACCAATAACACGAAAAAGGCCGCATTAAAAAAAATACTAAATGTCAATGTAAACCCAGCCTTACCAATTTACAAGGCTACAAGAACTTCCTACTCGAACTTAACGCAGTCTGAACTACACATTAAGGCTAAGTAACAGGCGAGGTTATTTCTTGGTAATTAACAAAATGCACGTACCCAGCGCGGATTGTAGTAGTACTTTCAGCTTACAATGTGTAGTGAATCTTTTATTCACCCTGTTATGAGCTTTTGTAGCTAATTAAGTGCTGTTAAGGGAAATACAGTTAAAACGAGCGTTATGCTGCAAAGAGAGTTAATGGAACTAGGTTTTATTCGCCGTTTATTTATCTGTTAGTTTGTTAGAGTTCTTTTTTTGTTTAATTATTGTAATTCGAGCAGTTTTCTCTTTAAGCTAATTAGAGAGGTGAGGGTTAGAGTTTCCACATGAATGAAATTTTGGAATTTGAAATTTCAGATCTAAATTCAGTAAGACATTTCTCAGGCCAGCCTTGGGCAGATGACACATTAAACAGTCAGTCCGCCACAGCCAGAGTCTGGCTAACAATTTGACGTACATTTGATTGCCTTATCCAATCTGATTACTATCTTAGTTTGGCTAACGATGTAAGTTACTATGTGCATACTACCACGACTACTACACTCTAATTGCAATTACTATCGGCAGCACTTTGAGTCTGTTTTTTCCGAGCCTATAAAGCTTTTGCCGAATCGCTGATACTATGGACTCAGCATTCGCGAAAAGGATTAGTATACTGTCTCTCTAGCAGAAAAATCTCGATCGCTTCCAATCGCGATTGCATTACGCAATTAGGTTGCTAGTAACCACAGAGAAAGGTTGTCATATTTTTATATCATAAAATTTCTAGTACCTGCTTCGTTGGTCTAGTGGTGGCAAGCGCGACTGCTGATCGTGAGGTCCTGGGTTCGATCCCCAGGTGGGGAAAGTGTTATTGGGTTTTTACGTGTGGAATTCCTCAGTAGCAGCTCAGTGTTTGGATTTGTGACCGGTTGATGGAAATAGGCTCGCCCCCTATTACATGGGACTTAAATATAACGGCGAAATGAGGGTGTTACTATACATCTCTGCCCAACCCTTCGGGGAATACAGGCGTGATGTTATGTTACGTAAATTTCTATTGGTACCAAATTCTGTTGTCTGTCTGTCTGTTGGTCATATAAATAAAAAAGTACCTACATTCATCTTTTAAGTTCTTTTACGGAAGTATTTCATAACCCAATTTAACTTGCACGTTGCATATGACATATGAAAGCTTAACTTGGGAAGTTGAATTCAACTTTCAAGTTATTAAAATTTTTGCAGCAGAAAATAAAAATAGGTATGATAAATACGTAGACTAATCTTAATTATAATTCATGTTTCTGTAATTCCTTTTTTTTGTAGACTATGAAATGTCCCACTGCTAAGCAAAGGCCTCCCCTTTTACTTTCCAAACCTCTCTATTTTGAGTCGTTTCTAACCAAGTCAGCCCCACAAACACGTCAAGATCGTCACGCCACCTACGCCGCGGCGTACAATAAACTAAATGATATACTACTAGCTTCTATAATCTTTACATGCATAGTATAAAAGAAAGTCGCCCCTGCTGTCTGTACGCTTAGATCTTTTAAACTACGCAACGGATTTTAATGCAGTTTACAGCAATAGATATAGTGATTCAAGAGGAAGGTTTATATGCCTCACATTAGTATCTACATTACACCCGTGCAAAGCCGGGGCGGGTCGCTAGTTCTTAATAATTCTTTTTTTTAGTTATAGCATGAGCACAGCATAATCAGCTCAGTATTGTCCCACTTCTTTGCACAGGCCTTAGGCCTTAGTGTTTAGGGCTTAGTCCACTGGACTCGCCGCCCGACCAGTAACAGGCCCGAGAAGGCGGCGCGCTGTGTTCCGTGCGCGCTTCTCAGGAGGACGTGGGGCAAGGCCCCACAGAGGAGAGGTCCGCCATGGGTTGGCGGACCGGAACCTGCCGGGGTTGCGGTGCATGCTTTTGTGAATCCCGCGACCCTGGCCGTACGGTCAGGAGAAGGAACACCGTTGGTTTTTAGCCGGTAAGAGTCCGGCAGACCCCCTCGCCTTCCCCGGGCGAGGGACATCCATGAGGATTTCCCTACGAGAAAAAAAAAATACAAAAAATGGGTTTAGTCCACAATACTGGCCTGATGCAGGTTAGCGTACTACACACAGCACTGAGAACATATTTTCTTAGAGCCCTTTATGCTTTGTAGGTTTCCTTACGATGTTTACCTTTACCGTTAACGCAAGTGATAATCAAATTCTGATAATGTCTGATTCAAATTTTTATGAACGTTGGAACTTTAGCGTGGTATCGACGAATGTGAATGCCCGTGATGAATGTATAAAGAAATGTAGATGTTTTTATGTACTAGTGTAACAGAAGCGGCACGATTGAAGGCTTTGAAGAGATACTTATAATACTGTTGATTAACACGGACACACCAACTGCCTCGTTGGTCTATTGGTGGCAAGCGCGACTGCTGATTGTTAGGTCCTGGGTTCGATTCCCAGGTCGGGCAAAGTGTTATTGGGTTCTTTCGTATGGAATTCCACAGTAGCAGCCCGGAATTTGGATTTGTGCCCGGTTGATGGCAATAAGCTCGCCCAGTATTACATGGGACTAAAACATAACGTTGAAATGAGGGTGTTACTATACACCTCTGCCCAACCCTTCGGGGAATACAGGCGTGATGTTATGTTTATGTTATTAACATGGAATCTCACGTCACGGGATAAAATGTGTCACGCTAATATCACGTCGAATAAAATTATAGCGTGATATTAACCTGTGACTTTGCATTGAGACTCAAAGAACACTCCCGAGCTCCAGTTAATAAGCATCTGATACAAATCTTTTCACAAGGAAGTACACGCACCAAATAAAACGAAACCAATTTATCCAATTTACGACTCTCTCGTCGACGACACACTAAAAGCCAAAACCCAACAACCGCAGGCTTAATACAATTAGTCAGTACAAGAAGGTTCGGTCACTAACATTAGGAGTGACCACTCTCGGAGGGAAAAACGGACGGCCGAAGAAGCTCGCATTCAATTCAAAACATAGGCCGAAACTATTTCAGTGGGCCGTTACAACACAGAAACATCCGGTTTGCGGGTGCGAAAGCTACCTAACTTCGCTATTTGTGTGTAAACTTGAAAGGCTTAATGCTATTTTTGGTATTCTTATGTTTTTGGGCTAAATAGTTCATGAATAAAAAGAGCAATTGTTTTTGTTCTTCGCAAAATATTTTTACAAGTAAGTTAGGATAACTAACCGTAAAGCCCAAGTCTTTGGAGGTGTCTAATAAAGGTTATCATCTAAATTAGATAGTGTAAATATATAAATATATTTTTGGGCACATGTTCCAACATTTCTTTTATCGAGAGCCGCAGAGCTTTTGAAGAACATAATACCAAAGATGTATTCGTATCTAATCAGCCTTACGAATAAAGACAAAAAAATTGGCAAAACTATTGTCTACTGTATCATTAGACTACTCACGAGTAGCAGTAGTATCGATGATAGGGACTGTTATAAGGTTAGGACAGAAACTCACGTCCAACTATGATGGACTTAGCAGAGTACCTACTGAATATAAATAATGAACGGGACGACTAAGGAAACTATTTATTAGTTTACGATGTGTTAGAACCAAAGTCCCTAGCAAAACTGAATGAGTGGGTCGAGGAACTTGAAGTATACCCCACTATGAAGAACATAGTCTGCTTAGTTGTCGGCAATAAGATTGACAAGCATATCATTTTGGGACCCAAGCCATAATATCAGCAAGCACATGGGGTCACCCTGCGACGGCACAACCAGTATTCCCAAGGAGGTTTGATGTCAGGCAGGCGGCCGGTCATAAAACAATAAGCTAAAACCTCAAACAACATCGATTTACGAAATACATGTTGTGCCGACCCTACCTAGTGTTGGATAAGGGTTGGGAGATGATTATGAACGATAAAGGAAACCTTTGGGTGGAGACCCTTCAAGGGCCGTTTTATGACGTGTTAAAACCATCACTGTTCCGGTGAGAGAAAGTGACGCGGCTATGCAGGTCGTAAAGCGCCGTCACATTCTCACAACGGAACAATTATGATTTTAGCACGTCATAATACGCGACCTGGTCTCACCAATAACTGCCCGGTTCCGAAGAAACAGTCCGCAAAGTCCACCTACAAGCAGTCTAAAGGAAAAAAACAAAGGAAACTTGTGAGAAACTAGTTTTGAAAAAAGAAACTCATAGCTTAAAAGTTTATACTGTCTATAATACGAGAAATGCAATTCCATTTTTCAAAATAACAGATCTACTGCGCCATATAAACATAACTGCCTGCTACTTTCATACCAATCTATTCTCATAAAAAAGTTTTGGTTACCAGTTAATATCTGTCTCGTTCTATCTATATTTCGTTTGCCACCAGTGTTGGGGCAATAAAAAACTTTTATTTACACGCTGTAGTTTGCCCAAATCCGATTTCAACACAAACGAAGCCGCGAGCTGTAACCTATAGTTTTATTAGTATACCTAGTCCCAAAGGTGCGGGTCGAGTTTCTATGTCTGGTTGGATGATAATATGCATAAACTGTTTTTTGCTAAATTAGTGAAAATGTTTACCTTTCGTATAATTTATTTGAAGTTACACTATTTGCGGTGCATTATGCGGGTGACGGCTGTCGGTATTTGATTTTATTTGTAGAAAATAACAATTTGGCAGGATAAATTTATTTAATTTACTACAGTTATTACTAATTCCGTATTTTACGACTATGATATTTAGCGTGCAAATGAAATATTAAGTCATGGTTGTAAAGTTCGTCTAATGTCAGCCGCACCATGTTACACCGCAAATAGTGTAGAGTAACTTACTTTTTTTTTTAAATGGACTAAGCTGGCCACAATGTGGAAAAGCCCGGTAGGTAAAAGACCCAGAGGCAGACCCAAAGATCGTTGGACCGACGATATTCAAAAAAATAGCGGGCAGAGACTGGATGGAGTTGGCGAAAGACAGGTAAAAATAGAGACCGTTGGAGGAGGCCTATACCCAAGATGGGGCCATGACTTCAAATCAATCAACAAATATGTTAAAACTATTTGATTTTCTTTTTATGTTATTAATTTCAAGTAATGGAATAATAAAGGCTTATATATATATAAATATAACTTACTTTTTTAAATATCCTTTATTAATTAGGTAATACCTAAAACTCTATTTTAAATACGTGTGCAAATGCTTTGTCGTATCCTTTAAAAAATATTATACTGTTTGTATTGTCTTGCAACGTCTGTTAAAATAAGCCTTTCAGTTTCCCTTTTTCAGACTCAATTTAAATTGAATCAGTACCGTAGCGGTATCTATCTATAGTGAGTCGATAATTGTTTATTTTTAATGATTATTAAGGAAATGAAAAAGTGCATATTATTTAAGTAGAGTTTCAGCTCATATTAATTGACACTTAAGGTTCATAAAAGCATTATACTGTGTTGAAAACCAAAAAAATATTTTGTTTATTTATTTACATTTCCTTACTAAAATAACTCGCTTTTACAGACGCAAAAAAAACTGTTGTAAGTTTTAATGATATTAATTAATAATAATAATAATAATAATTTATTCAAATAAAAACGTTCATAAAAAGTGTACATTTAGCCAACAGTAAAAGATTTTCCATACAATTATAATGCCTAAAAATAAACTAAAACTAAGATATTATTATTATAGGTGGAAGTAATGGTGGTTCGGAATTGCAACGTTAGATAGCGACCAGCCCGATCTAGGTTAATTTAAACCTGTGTTTCAGGCCATCACTTTATACTGCAATTAATTTGGGACAGTAAAATTTAAGGTTAAACTATAACTACGAGAAAAAGCTTAATGGTACATTAATACCTAAAACTAAGCCTATGTAATTATACAAAAGTAAACACTTACGAGGGGATTAAATATCATCACGCCAAAATTTCTAGAAGTTGTTCTGTGTCTGTGTAATCGGGTATCGCTAAATATTCTGATAACATTTTGCTACATTTTTTTAAACCTTACACTATAGAAGCTTAGTACCTTGTTGAGCCTATTATATAGAAAAGGTCCTAAGAACACATGAAAACGTTTAGCAAACGCATGTCTAGTTTGAGGCTTTAGCAAACCAAGTCCTTCCTTCTCTTGTCAGGAGGTACCGGGTCAAAAGGAAGTGTAGTCTGCTGGTGTAGTACTATGTTTAAAATAAATAATTGCCGTACTGTAAGCACATTGCATGCTAGGTAGAGCTGATGCGTAGGAAATCTAAAAGGGCGAAAGATAGCAACCTTTAGAATTGCTCTTTGAGCACGCTCTAACGGGAGTAAAATTGTTTTTGGAGCACCACCACAGGAAGTTATGCAATATGTAAGAATGGATTGACACAAAGCTAAATAGACCTGTTTAATTAATTTATAGTCGGCTATGTTCCGTAAATTCTTAAAAACATATATTAACTTGCGCACTCTCGTACACAGTAAGTCGATATGTTTACGGAAATTTAGATTTGAGTCAATGGCGACACCTAGATATTTTACATGGTCAGCTTTAACTAAAGTGGGGCAAGAACATGCAGTGTCAGCATACGTGCAACAATTATGTGCGTGAATGTTTAGATTAGTAAGCGGTATGTTAGTATTTCTCATTCTAAATAAAATGTAATTTGTTTTATCTGCATTTAATGTTAGGAGATTATTACGGAGCCAATTAGACACAATGTTAAAACCATTTTTAGCATATTCATAGACCTCAATTCTTGATTTGGCTGAAAATTAATCGTAAAATAATTTTATTAAAACATGTAAACATACCTTAAAGCACTACGGCATCGGACATCGTAGCACAATGACTCTTGACACTACTACCTGCCGAATATAAAAATAGATATATTTGTTACTGTTTTAAAAATATTAAGTACCGAACTTTTAATTAAATTACTCCCAAAATATTTCAATATACGAGAGGTACGACGTAAGTTAACAACTCCGCAGATCGTACGAAATGTGAGGTTAAGTTTGCACTTGCTGCGGTCAGTCCGTGGATAAGTGACTGTTCGTTACACATGGAGAGCCCTCCGTGCCTCGGAGAGCACGTTAAATCGTCGGTCACTGGTGTCATACTAATAGTTTTACAGTCGTTACGGTTAGTCAGAAGCTCGAAAGTCGGACAACCGTTCTAACCTTAGGATTTGGATGTGGAGGTGGAGGAGCTCGTGGCTAATTACCAACCGCGCGGTTCATACGATTTGCGAGGAAAAGTTGCGCTTGCCGCGGTCAGTCCGTGGATGGGTACCGTTCGTTACACATCGAGACTCCTCCATGCTTCAGAGAGCACATGTAACAGTCGGTCCCGGGTGTCATGCCAATGCCTATGACAGTCGTTACGGGAAGTCAGAAGCCCGAAAGTCTGCTAACAGGTCTAACCTTAGAATATCGGCTTTGCCCAGTAAGTTTCAAAGGTCTGATGGCAGTCGCTCCGCGTAAAATACCGGTATTCCGTCTCATCTGGTTAGACTGAAGAAGAACACTTGACTCTGGTTAAACTAGAAGCCAACCCCAAAATAGTTGAGAAAAGGTTAGGCAGAACCACAAAACAAAACCTTCACCAAGTTACATACATACGTTCCATGTTGCTTTGTCTGTTCAGTGGCCCCTATCGATCTATACTGTCATTGGTAATTAATAGATACTTTATCTACAATATGTCCTTTTGATTGGGCCCAGTAGACCGCGAACGTCTACTATTGTGTCCTTCAGACAGACAACATTAATGAGGTCGTAAGGCAAACGATATTGTTTTATTACGTTTTGATTATTCTTGTCTCATAATAGAAAAGACTCGAAATGATGAAAATATGATGGTTGTGTAAGTTTATTTTCGTCGTTATGAATTTTGTGATAAAGCTGTATATCAACTTCGAGGAACTTACTGCGGTGATAGTCTCATAGTGTGACCGTCGGACTGCCAAGTCATAGGTCTCGAGTTCGAACCTAAGGCACGCATCTCTGATTCGTATTCATGTGCGTATTGTATAATTATCACTTGCTTAAAAACGGCGAAGGAAAACATTGTGAGGAAACCAGCATGCCTGAGAGATATTTCTCGACGGCATATGAAGCCAAGTCAGAGGCTCATAGCCGGTATAAACTCTGACAATAGGTTAGTCACTAACCACACGAAAAGAAAAGAAGAAGAAGAGGAAAATATATAAGTTCTGCTTAGCCTTTTCGGAAAATATATAAGTTCTGCCTAGCCTTTTCCCAACTATGTTGGTATCAGCTTCCAGTCTAACCAGATGCGGCTGAATACCAGTATTTTACATGGAGCGACTGCCATCAGACCTCCGCAACCCAGTTACTGCCGATATTCTAAGGTTAGATCAGTTGTCAGACTTTCGGATTCTGACTTCCCGTAATGACTGTCATAGGTATTCCAAATATATGACCAAATGTTTAACGTACTCTCTGAGCTACGGGGGGGTCTCGATGTGTAACGAACGGTCACCCATCCACGGACTGACCGCGGCAAGTGCAGCATAACCTCGCAAATCGTATGATCCACGCGGTTGGTAGCCACGAGCCCTTCACGAAAATATGATGGTTGTGTATGTATATATTCGTTTTTATGAATTTTGTGATAGTCTATACATATTTTTTTATTATTCGAGGAAAATATAAAGTAGGTACAAAATAAAATAAAATTTATAAACGGTATAAAAAGACCCTTAACGAAGTCGAAAGGCACTTATTCTCCACGTCATTGCGATTTTTCTTTTTGTTCTGGACTATACCTGGGAACCTTCTAGTTACGGAGATATTGGAGGTCAAAGTTCCAACATTTTCACAACTTTTTTAAAAAATACTAGTTTTGAAGGTTGCAAATGTACTTGAAATACCTCCATTACCCGGTTACTACTCTTTGCACACACACAGTGCATAGCACATCAGCACAGTGTTTTGAGTGCGTTACATTGAGCATTACAGTAAAACGAAATTTTTCACCCAAAAAAAAGTCTTTTCCCAGCGACAATTTTTACGTAAGGTTACTTAGTTTGATGTACTGAATGCATGGTTGACGGCTTCGTGAAGGATCTTTTTACACCTTGTATGTTAGGGATTTTGAGGGAGGGGCTAGTGGCTAAATAACAACCGCGCCGATCGTACGATATGCGAGGTTAAGCTGCGCTTGCCGCGGTCAGTTCGTGGATGGGTGACCATTTGTTACACATCGAGACCCCTCCGTGCCTCGGAGAGCACGTTAAGCTGTCGGTCCCGGGTGTCATACGAATACCTATGACAGTCGTTACGGGTAGTCAGAAGCCTGAAAGTCTGACAAACGGTTTAACCTTAGGATATCGGCATTGCCCAGTTACTGGGTTGCGGAGGTCTGATGGCAGTCGCTCCGTGTAAAATACTGGTATTCAGCCGCATCTGGTTAGACTGGATGCTGACCCCAAGATAACTGGGAAAAGGCTAAGAGGAAGATGTTAGGGATTTTGACTGCAGGGAATCTTATGGAAAACCAGAGAAAGCTAAATAATGTTATTTAGATTTCTGTGGGAATAACCATATGTCCCGCATAAGACAACGATAGCCCAGAGGATTTAAGTAGGTACCTATATTTTTTTGAATACGAACAAAAATATTTTCGACTGACAATGGATACCCATCTTAATTCCTCAGCCTATTGAAGTCACGGTGGGGTAAGCGGGACATTTTTTCTTTAAAAATCCTATAATCTCCACTGATGAAGAAACCTCAACGGGGATTTGTGGAATAATCCTTCTATTTGGGCTGAAAACGTAAGTTTGGCAAGATCTGTCTTCCCTTTGTATTGCTGAAAGCTGGTTGTCATATTTAACACGTATCTTGCTAGTTCTTGGCCTATAGGTAGCAGTCGATTTAGATATTATTGTAACATAACATAACATCACGCCTTATATTCCCCGAAGGGTGCGGCAGAGGTGTTTTTAGTACACTCTCGTTTCGCCAGTTATGTTAAGTCCCGTGTAATAGGGGGCGAGCCTATTGCCACTAACCGGCCACAAATCCAAACTCCAAGCTATTACTGAGAAATTCCTAGTGGAAAAACCCAATAACACTTTGCCCGACCTGGGAATCGAACCCAGGACCCCACGCTCAGCAGTCGCGCTTGCAACCACTAGACCAATAAGGCAGTCATGTTATTGTATTTGTATTTATAAAATACTAGCTGTGTGCTCACGGCTCCGCCCGCGTAAGAAGTTTTATTCCAGTAATGAATATAGCCTATGTTACTCAGTGATAATGTAGCTTTCTAACGGTAAAAGAATTTTTGAAATCGGTCCAGTAGTTTTTAATTTTATTCGTTACATACAAAAATACAAATCTTTCCTCTTTCAAATCAAATCAAATCAAAAAAAAAAAATTCACATAAACCAATACAGGTGCTTATGAAAAGTCGAATTTAGATGCACGGTTCCAATTAGTCGTTTCCTATGGAGAAGAGCCGGCAAGAAACTCCATGGTTACTCTTTTAAAAATAATATATCTTTAACAATTACAGAGTACAATGATTTAGGATAGTGAGAGAACAAAGGAGTCCTGACCACAGACCAATGAGTAATGTAGTACAAAAATTAACAAATAAAATAAAAACTATATGAATAACAGTAATTTACTAACTTATAGATGCAGATCCACAAAGTTCTCACATTTACAAAAGTGAAAAGGAAGCTAAACTATATAAAACAATTGACATAATTAAATGTCATCAAAACTTAGCTAAAAAATCATTGTAAAATAAGATAAAGATATCTTGAGAGTAATACAAATAAAAAAATAAATAATCATAATTGAGGATAGTTAATAGACATACACATATTATGTGTTAATGAGGTTCCAGGGAAGCCACATGTCCAAGAACTAATGCCAAACATCACTGTCGTCAACATAGTCCTTAGTCTTGTAGTATGCTTTTTGAGTGAGGAAACGTTTACTATGGGTTTTGAATTTTCCCTCGGTAAGATCTGTTACAGATTTAGGCAGCTTATTATAAAAACGTACGCCATTACCTAAAAATGACTTAGTTTTACTTAATCTAAATTTAGGTACCACAATTTTATGTTTATGCCGTGTGTTTTTATTATGAAAATCACTCCTAACATTAAACAAATGCAATTTTTTTCTAATATACAATATATTTTCCAAGATGTAGAGTGACGGCAAAATTAGTATGCTAATATCTTTAAACACGTTTCGAAGGGACTCGCGGGAACCCAGGTTATAAATCACACGGATTACTCTCTTTTGTAAAATAAAAACCGAATCAACGTCAGCTGCTGAGCCCCACAACAGAATGCCGTAGGACATAATGCTGTGGAAATACGCGAAGTACACTAACCTAGCTGTAGCCACATCAGTCACTTTATAATATTAGTATAGAAAATGTAACTGTGGCTAATTAAAATCATGCCAATTTTCTGTGGGATTCGATACTGCATTCCGAGATACAGATTCGCTCCTAGTTCGGTTGCAAATATTCTCATTTCAGTATTACAACTGATACTAAAATTAAGCATTATAGTTTTAAGTCATACTAATAAGTTTGCGACAACTGTTTTTTTTATTATTATCATCCCACAGAGAAATTGTATTTCCATTTCAAAATCTCCAAAATTAACGTCAAGATGATCCTTTAATCGATGAACACGTGATAAGTGGAGAAATAATTACGTGAAGTGTATGCGGTAATGGGTGCTCAACTGCCGAACGCGTATGAAATCATAACAACACCGCAACTCCAATGTTCTCGAGTGGCCGCCGTTTCGATTGCTCCATTCACCAAAATTAGATTTCACCGTTTGAAGGTAGTGTTTCCTCTCCAAACAAAGGGCTGTTACGGACGATACGATTAAATAAACATTGCTTTTGTTTCTGTAGTAGCGATATTAAGAACTGGATGGCGTTTTGTGTTGCTTATGTTTATGCAAAGTTAGACTAGTTTGTAGAATTCAATTTTCAGGGTAATCGTCGGTCGATTGGATGTTTAGTCTTAGTAGCAAGTTGTGCACTGAGATAATACTAACACTACTAACCAATGTCAACAATGCCCACTTAAAACATGTAATTGTAAATTAGGTACGAGCATAACTTAAAAATATAATTATAGTAATTGTATTTTGTACATTTCTATTTTTGAAACTAAATGTTATTTTAAAGTAGGTCTGCCTTTTTCATCTCTTCGTTTCATCCCGGATATTGTCAGAGGAAAGGTCACCGTCAGTGACATCTGTTTTGACGTCACAAAAGAAGAAATTATAATCATTCCACTTTACTAAGCTTTATTCAAACTCGGGGAAATCATAATATTTTTGCGGTGGACCATTTAATAAGTCTTGTTATTTAATTATTTCTCTGTAGGTTTTGAAAATACTGCCTAATTGTTTCAATTGTTTTTATACTTTAAATACAATTTTTGATATAATTCTGCTGAGCATCTGTTTTATAATCATCCCTTAATATTATCACAGGACTATAAAAATTGAGTTACCTTTTTGTAAGCCAAAAACCGGCCAACCAAATTAGGAAACACAATTTCTGAAAGCCATAAATTTAAAAGCAAGTACATTTTTACCCAATGAGAAACCCATTCCTGAGGGCAATTTTAATTCCTTAAACTCTTATCCGAGACCAGTCTGAACAATTTCATAAAGTAATTTTGATAAAGCTAAAAAATGTTGAATGAAGATTCGACACGAGAAAGTACGGAGTCGACGAGATAGCTCGGTTTATTCCGGTTGTTTTACAAACTTTTAATTTATGAAAGTGGGACACAAATGAGTTAGTGTAATTTTAGTGCAAAACAAATGCTTTCTTTGGCTTATTTAATAAGTTATTTGCCCTTTAAGAGGAATTAGCGTTTACCTTAAATACAAAACGAACAATTATTATGTTACGATCTTGTCTAATAACTCAGTAAGATATTGTTTTCTGAGTTAATGAGGAGTGACTGCCATCTGACCTTTGCTATTGTTATGATCATTTTGTGATAAAATAAAATAGTATCAATACGGCTATAGATAGTTACTTTAGCTCATATATAATGACTTTCTTGCCTTTTAAGTTACATATTACAAAAAAAATACAAACACTCACGCACAAATGCAAACACAAGCACGCACGCACGCACACACACACACGCACGCACACGGCATACACGCATACACACACGCACGCAAACGCATGCACGCATGCACCCTCAACACACGCACATGCACACACGTCCGCACACACGGGCACACACACACACACATGCAGGCACGCTTGCATATTATGATAATTATTCTTAGTCTTACAATCTTAGTCTAGTAAATACAGTTTACTTGAATCTGTTTTTACATACAGATCTATCATAACCATTGTTCCTAGTCTCTGGTTTGGAGGATAATGGGCTTCTTACAACACACCCATAACAGGGCCACCCCGCTCTATTTTGGAAAGAAAATTCTAAACCCTAGTTTTGTCTTCTTATCTTATTTTACAATGATTTTTTAGCTAAGTTTTGATGACATTTAATTATGTCAATTGTTTTATACAGTTTAGCTTCCTTTTCACTTTTGTAAATGTGAGAACTTTGTGGACCGGCATCTATAAATTTGTAAATTACTACAATATTATTCATATTACTTTTTTTTTAAATTTTATTTTTGTTTGTTAGTTTTTGTACTCAAGTCTTTTAGTACTATATTACTCATTGGTCTGTGGTCAGGACCTCATTGTTCTCTCACTATCCTAAATCATTGTACTGTATCCACTGAAATTGTTAAAGGTATTATTTTTAAAAGAGTAACCATGGAGTTTCTTGCCGGCTCTTCTCCATAGGAAACAACTAATTGGAACGGTGCACCTAAATTCGACGTTTCATAAGCACCTGTATTGGTTTATGTGAAATAAAAATTTTTGATTTTGATTTTTAATTTTTTGTGTTCTAGCATAATAATTTTGTCATAAAGAGAACCGATGTACTTTAAAAAAATAAATTAAATTTGGTTCGAAATATCTTTATACCAAGCTTACGCAACCTAAGTCGTATTAGCAGATTGACTTGTACAGACTTTGTTGCAAGCATTGTAGAAGAAGATCGGTTTTCAACTTACTGTAAATAGTCGTTGAATAACGTATGAGCCAAACCTATCTCGTTGTTGGGTAAAATTTACAATTCACTAGACAGGGCTGCCGGGAATTACGTTAACAGGTTACATGTGGTATAATTTTGTTTTTTGTTTGTTTTCTAGGAATTTAAGAACTAGATAGACTACTTACAACTATTATTTGTATTCAATGCTTTTTGTAGCTGAATCTGTTATATACTACGAAATCACGTATTTTGGTACGAATTATACTGCCTCGTTGGTCTAGTGGAGGCAAGCACGACTGCTGATCGTGAGGTCCTCGGTTCGATCCCCAGGTCAGGCAGTGTTTATTGGATTTTTACGTGTGGAATTCCTCAGTAGCAGCCCCCCATTACGTGGGAATTAAAGATAACGGCAAAATGAGGGTGTTACTATACACCTCTGCCCAACCCTTCGGGGAATACAGGCGTGATGTTGTGTTATGTTATTATAGATCATAAAAAAAACATAGATGTAAACTAAAACATTTTAAAGTGGCATTAAAATTAAATTAAACTGGAATATTAAATTTAAACTGGAATGAAAATCATTAGATTGTAACTGCATTAGATTTATAATATATGTAATGTATTGTATTTTCCCAATCGCAGAACATTCAGTATTCCAATTTTCGTGACGGTGATAAAATAATCATACCTAAACGATGCAATACATTATTTGAATTATTCAATTAATAATCTAATTGTCATGACTTGTAGCCGGGACCCTGTTCCCGATGCTGGTGCGTTACCATTTTTCATTTTTTTAACGTGGAAATGTTTTAAATATTACTTATATATGTGTAGAAATAAATAAACGATCCAATGATCATGGATTTTTTCTTAAGAAGGAACTGAATTATACTTTTCACTACCTAACTTGCTCAATAACAAAAGCTGCCTCGAATACTAAAAAATATCACGACATTCGAAGAATTTAAATCCAGAAATAAAATGCAGCTGGGAATAGAATCTCCGATATTAACTAGGTCAATACTACTCAGGCTTCTTAAGGGGTGGGTCAATCAAGCCCGACTCTTAATTTAAAACCGTAGACGGTAACTACAACTGTTAAGTCAGTTAAGAGGCAGCGCTCTTGTAAAAACTTTACCAAGTAAATCTGCATAAAAAATGAAGTGACAGCCCTCGAGTTTGCCGCCCGAATTTGAGTGGTTAATCCGCTTTGACGATAAACGTACGAAAATATTTGTTAAGATTTTCAACAATACAATATTTGAAGATTTAGTTTGCGAAATAAAATATTTGTGCTGTGTCTTCTAAAAGATAAGATTACTGGGAGATTTTATTGAGTATTTCAAGAAGAAAGTACTATGCGGTTGCTACATCGTAGCTGATGCGTTAATGTCACCGCTGCGCCTGCTACGTTGCTTAAGCCGAGTCTCCTGCGCATGTTAAACACATTACGGGTATGGAAAGCAAATTCTTGTTTTGTGTACATGATTTTATGTAATGCGTAGATTAACACACGCGGCCCGGCTTTAGGCGTAACCTTAGGCTACGAGATGAGGCATTCTTTTTAAACTTCGGTATGCATAAAAAAATTATTTAATCTGTGGGTTTAATTTTACGCTGTTGAGCGAGAGATCCCAAAGTCTGATACTACGTAAAATTTATGATAGGTATCTTTTTTTATTTAAATCTGATGTTAACAACCATTACATGGTTCGTTACTTAAATAGATTAATAAAATCGTTCGACGGGGAATTAAATTATTGTGTGTTACGATGTTGAAAAAAAATAGGATTATGTAGTAAATATCACCGTCTGGCTCAATAAGTTCAAATCTGTGATTGTTAATCGTAGATTAGATTAATAAAATGTTGTTTTTTATATAAATAAAACCTCTGTATATTGGCTAAACTAACTAAGCTGCGAGAAAGGTAAACATTGGCATTTGACTTAAGTGACGAATTCCGCTTTGTCACCGAGGAATTTAGCACCCTCTGTTTCGTCAGTCGAAAATAGTGAAGTATTTTCTTTCGTTTAATCGTATTTTATTTACTGTTTCAGTTAAAAGATATTTACTCTATAACTTTGTATTGCTCACACAAACTAACATCTTTTAACATTATTTGAAATGTGTTGAGCTATTTTAATCTAAATATTACGTGTCGATGCAAGGATTCAATCAGTAGAATATAACAATTAGTCTTCTCAGTATGTCACCGTCTCCTCGACCTCTACCTATTTTCAGAAGAAGACGGCATCTTGCTTAGAGATCCCAAGTTGCGCTAGGATATATTAAAATACTCTTATATCTCTCAATATACACAAAGTAGCAGTAATAGCCTAGCGGTTGAACGCTTGCCTTCCATGCAGGAGGGTATGAGTTCAAACCCGGCCCGCTCCTCTGACTTTTCGAATTCATGCACTCGCATTAATGGTGAAGGAAAACATCGTAAGAAAACTTGCACATATGAATGGGCTTAAAAAAGTTCTCGATGATGTGTGTAGTCCGCCAACTCGTACCAGACCCGCGTGTGGGGTGAATATTCGAATTTTTTTAACATTATTTTAACAAATCATTCTTCTCCCGGGTTGTTAACGTTATAGCATTGTCAGATTGTTTTTATTCTTGTCTTATTGCTTGACGGCAGCGGTATAGTTTCAGTTTTCATTATCATAATTATAGTATTAAACATCTGCATTCTTAACTTTGGGATGATGTTAATGACGTTCTCAATTTTTGTTAATATTTTTCGCACAATGGCCCGGTGGATTAAGGCATAAGCCCTTTCCATTGTAAAAGGCCCGTGCCCAGCAGTGGGACAGTAATGGGCTGATTATGTTATTATTATACACATGCAAACCCAGCGTTTCACTATGAGAGTTTTAAAATCCGATTGTAGCTTAAAGTGGCATGAAAACACAAATTTTGTTTGTCGTTAGTTTGTAACTGGGGGTTGGACTTATTCGACAGACTATTAAAGCAACATAGTAAAGCTAGGCTAAAGGTTGTGGATTTAAATTGCGATCCTTCTTCTTTGTGTTGTTGGTACGAAAATTTGGGGAACCCAAAAATTTAGCTACATCTATGGAGTTAACGGTGGTAACACAAAGATCGCTCAAGATCGATGTTGGGACACAAAAAGTAAGATAGTAAATGAGGCATAGTTTGAGGGTCAGCTCCGTATTTACATCCCGTCTCCGTTTCGTCAGTTGCTCAAGTTGAGTCTGCAACGGCCCACTTCGGTCCCCAATCGGTTGAGTGACTTCCATGTTGGCCAGGGGACATCCTATCCCGCTAGTAGATTATCACTGGGAAACTCTCTATCTTCCTATTGCGATTGGAATATACTGAGTAAATATTATTTAAAAGTCCAGTTAGTTTCCATCTAGAAATATCCAATAAATTATTACAAGAAATTTTCATCTACTTTATCATTATTGACATACATACATAAACTCACGCCTTTTTCCCATGGGGGTAGGCAGAAACTATAGAACGCCACATGCTACGACTCTTACATACCCCTTTCGCTTCATCCACATTCATACATCTTGTCATACACGCACGCCGGTTGAAAGTACTACGCACCTGACCTTTGTGAAGAACATCACCAATAACATCGATGTATGTCCTTCTAGGACGTCCTCTACCGGCGTTCCCATTAACATCCGCCTTATAAATTCCTTTTGTTAATCGCCGTTCACTCATTCTCTCAACATGGCCAAACCACCTAAGCATACTCCTTTCAATTTTTGTCACTACATCATTATTGACGTTCTTTCTTAAATAATACAATAATGCTGATGAAGCCTTCACGATCCATCAGCATTAAAAAAAACCACTTAAAGCCATCGGAATAAGGTCTGATTAAAATTTTATTTTAAACTTGCTTTGCCAACTGGATAATCTATTTATTGATTCAAAGGCAATTTAAATCTACGACCGTAAGGTAGATATCGGAAAACGACCAATATAAGAGGTTTAAGATGCAGTTCCAGAAGAATTTTATGCAAAATTGCCGTTTTATAACCGATTGCCCAGTTTTCAATGCGTCGCTTTCTGTAACGTAACCAGCATAGAAGGAACTTTGAATATCTAATTTCTTTCATAACTACCTCTTTCGCTGTCTTTTTATCTTAACGTTATTCCCTCTAATGGAGCGGGCAGACATTTAGGTAGAATTAAAACAGGTTACGGATAGAAGCAGAAGAAGCTTGAAAAGGCTGTGAAGTGCAAAATTGATTCTTAGACCCACTTGTGCCACATTAACGTTTTTTTAACCGTTCGCCACACCTAAGGTTGGTTTTACAGTGCCACTTTCGCCAGCGCGGTTAGTATGCATCACGGGCCACGAGCTTTGAGTGTCTTGAAGCGTTTTAGAATAATCAGCGCGTGCTGTGCCTAGTGCTGACGGGGAAGTCATACGTTTCATCTGTCAGCGCCGACGGTCAGCGTAACTCTAAAACCAGCCTAACGCGGGCTCGCATTTGGTGTGACATACCCACATGCTTCATAGTAAATCTTTGAATACAACACACGCAAGCCCACCGACAACACGACACATGACCCACACGCGCCCCGCGTTTGAAGTAGAGAACGCTTCCTGGTCTAGTGAAATTTGCTGACCGGGTTTCTTTTGTAAACCCTGGGTTATCGTTTTAGCCCTGGGCTAAACGATGTTGCAAATCGGCCGTAGTTTATAGGAATTTTAGCTTATGTAACAAAATATCTCTTTGAAATATATAACTGAGTAAAGTATCATAAAACCAAAGAGTTAGTGGATATAGAGTACCTAAGTCGAATAGAACATCGAATATAAAGTAACCAACTTAACACTGCTTGGGCACGACTTTAATCTCTCGACTCACTACGTTATTGCGGCACATAGCTTGGAGCAATACACATCATATTGGAAACGCCTGAAATTTCTCTACACATATTATACAATATATTGCAAAGGATACTACATTTCCTTTTTAAAATTTTGGATAACTTAAGAGGTTTTTTCCTGTAATTCTTGCATGTTCTTGGACTAATGCCAGAATCTCCTTTCGACTCAGATTTAGAGTGCCCGTCTACCAAAGCGGAGACGAGCGGAACGAAAAGGAGATGTACTCGTACATAAAATAACTCAAAGACCTACGTTTTAGTCGTAAACTATTTTGAAATGTTATTCAACATTATTTACAAAGCTTTAAAACTGTCTATCTGTATTTATCTATTTGACACCCTAGCGTCCCAATATAGACACTTTTTCTGCTGAATTTCAAAAGTGACACCTTGGTTTAGACCCGTCTAAATACAAAGCTAAATAAATAAACCCAAATCTTTTCAGCGATTTCTAAGTGTCAAGAGAAAATAAATAAACCGTGTTATTACAAGAGCTTCAGTTTGCTTTGTTGTCTACTAGGACTGTTTCGCTATTGATAATGATACGTTTTTATTTTATTTTATTGACAGTTTTAGATATCTCAGACACAATATGCTAAGTAGGTACTAAAAAAAAAAAAACACAGAATCTGAATCATACCTGAGTAAAAAAATTCTAAATAAAATCTCAAACACTTCTGTTTCCCGTTTTGATTTGAAATTTAGATTACAAGCAACTTTACGAGTTAAAGCAGAAAATACTTACAGCTAGTTCACACAGAAACTGTTTACAGGACCCGTTTTAGCGGATCCATTTTTATTTTGGTGATGGCGCCTGTAGTTGAATGAGCGAGTTCACATTACACGACAGTATTCCGAACCCAGTAAAAAATACTGGACCGATATTTTTACATGTTTCGTTTTGTCATCAAAAACTTGATGCCGGAACAGTATAAAAAACAGATCCGTATATGTAGGCGTATGGAGAAGAATGGGTGCCTTCCAGGGTTTCTTTCCTGGGTGCCCGATCCCGGGAAAACCCGGGAAAACTATCGATCCGTTTTAGCGGATCCGTTTTCAATGGATCCTTCGGTACAGTTGTGAACAGCATATCTAGTTCCAACGGATCCGTTAAAAACAGATCCACTGTTGAACGGGCACTTAGTGGCAATTATAATTATTAAGAAAACCATTCCTTCGACGATCATATTCTAAAACCCCTGCCACTTATATTGACCGATTCACGACCAATTTTAATGAGAACAGCAATCGAAACCAATTGCAGCGAACAGGAAAATATAATTCTCGTTATTAACGTCGGTTCCGATAATACAACGGTTTTAAATTGCATTTCCCGATGATATACGACATTTCTTAGAGCAATGTGGTAACAATTCTTCAGTGCACCAACAAAGGGCCAAGAAAATGGAACGCTTATTTTACGTCGGCCACCGTCCGCCCCACTGGTCAGATACAGTTTGGTTTTAAATGACTTTTAGAAGAACGTAGTTGTGTTTCCTTCGCTGCTTTTCTGTATTTGTTATGTGCTTGCCAGCAGTAATTTGTCTTTTAAATTCTCGTAAAGAATAACGTTGTTACCAGTAGAGTTTGTTTTGCGATGACGTTCTTTTTTCGGAATGTGAGCGCTCGGAAAATGTGTATAGTCGCGCTCGTAAACTGCCTGAGGTGTGAGTTTAGGTTTGTTCGACAAAGGATGGCATTGAAGCGACAAAAAATTGTAATGCGATGGCCTATAATAATATACTTATATTCGATTTGTTATCATTGATTGTGGGAGTGCTGTAGTCAGCTGCAGTGTAAATGAGGAGTTTTTGGTTTAAAACTGATTGGAATTTGAGACCACGTCATAGCTTCTTCTTCTCCCTGCCCTTATCCTACACTAGGTGGGGTCGGCATAACACGTATTTCGTAAATCCATGTTGTTAGAGGTTTTGCCTTATTGTTTTATGACCGGCGGTCTGTCTGACATCAACCCTCCTTGGGAATACTCTTATACAAGGTTAGTCGGAAAGGGGGTACGAAGCCCAAAAGGGTGTTAAAATACCCATAATAATGGATAACTTTTGTTCTACAACTTTCCCCAAAAGTCAATATTTCAAGAGAATTATTGACTCTAATTATTAGATTTTATAAAAAAATCGCTAAATTCTATCTATCCTCAACTATGATCAGACGTGTTTACATTTTACGTCATATTTGGGGTCACGGATTAGAAACTCCATTTTCTGAATTCATAAAGCAGGGATGAAGAATTTTTGAAAAAACTAAATAAAAATCATTTGTCATGGAAAAAAAATTAATCGAATTTTTAATTTTTAACTCTTTATAACAACCATCAGTGATACAATAAGTGGCCGGCGGCTTAGTACCCCCTTTCCGACTAACCTTGTATATGAAATAGCAATAACAGTAAAATAAATGATTGCACTAATTATAATAACCAATATATAAAAAGAATTTAAAAACAGACCCCAACAACTATCGACCAATAGCCCTATTACCGACAGCATCCAAAATCTTTGAGAAAGCAATGTGCAATAGAGTTTACTCCTTCTGTGAAAAATATAAAATATTTCATGAATCACAAAATGGTTTTAGAAAAAACAGATCTACTACTTTGGCTGTATATAAATATATACAAGAGATACTTAACATCATAAATAACAAAGAATATGCAATCGGCATATTGTTAGATACGACGAAAGCCTACGATAAAGTGCAGTACAATATATTATTAGATAAATTACATAGAATAGGGATACGAGGAAAAGCGCATGAGTGGTTTACTTCATATTTAAAAAATAGGGAACACCAAGTTGAAATTGAATTTTTTAATAATAACAGCAAGGAAATACAAAATATTCGTTCTGATGTAGAAATTATCAATGCATCAATACCACAGGGTAGTGTCATAGGGTGCCTACTATTTCTCGTTTATATAAACGACCTCCCTAAAAATATCCAGGAACCTTGTGTATTGTTTGCAGATGACATTTCCCTCTTAGTTACCTGTAAAAATAACATTAACTTAAATAAAAAATTAGAAAACTTATTAGATAAAACAATAGCCTGGATGAATGAACATAACTTAGAAATAAACTACACAAAAACTAAATTAATGACATTTCACCCACCACAAAAATCACCACTCACTTTAAACTTCGTATATAAAAATAAAACAATAGAAAGGGTTCAAGAGTTCACTCTGCTCGGCCTAAATATAGATACCCATGTCAACTGGAAAACCCACATACAGAAAATTAAAACTAAATTATCAAAATTCTCATATGCCCTCCGAGAAATAATAAAGACCACTAATTTACAAACCGCGCTTACAACATATTACGCTTACGCCTCCGCGTGGCTAAATTATGGTGTCATCCTATGGGGAAACAGCACAGACGCACCGACTCTGTTTATTCTGCAAAAAAAGTTGATAAGAATTTTAGTTAATATAGAAAATACTGAAACATGCAAGCCCCATTTCCAAAAGCTAAAAATATTAACCCTCCCTAGTATATACATCCTAGAAACTTGTAAATTTGTAAGAAAACATAAAGATTTTTACACAACAAGAGAAGAAATACAAACTAACTACAGTCTAAGACATAAAAACAGATTAAACCTACCTAGCTCAAAAATAAAAATGCATTCATCTAGTCCTTATGTTATGTCAATAAAAATATATAATAAGCTACCAAAAAAAATTAAAAATGAAGACAAAGATAATATATTCATAAACAAATTAAAGAAATTATTACTACAAAAAAGCTATTACCACATAGAAGAATACTTAAATGATACATTTTAAGAACAGGTACTTAAATGATAAGTTTTACTATTCCTAATATAACATTATGATAATAATAAATAACGATAACATAAATAAGTAATATATTTTAAATGCTTAGTAAATTCAATACCTTAATATAATAAAAAAAGTAAATTAATACCCACAATGTAAGACAACATTAATAAAGCTAGCAAATATCACTATGTTATCTATGCTACATTTGTATCTATAATAATAAACATTTACATAACTAGATAGGTACCCACATAAACTTATATGTAAAAACTAAAACTACAGATAAGTACATTATAATTTTAGGTAATTAAAAAGTAATAAA
Source organism: Amphipyra berbera (assembly GCA_910594945.2). Classification (NCBI taxonomy): domain Eukaryota; kingdom Metazoa; phylum Arthropoda; class Insecta; order Lepidoptera; family Noctuidae; genus Amphipyra; species Amphipyra berbera. The sequence continues at coordinate 13,205,721 of OU343125.1, forward strand.
AATAAATAGTCAAAACAATACTTACTATAAATATTGAATTAGGAATACGAAAATCTACCTAGATACTTCAATAAATAAATAAAAATATATACGGTCGAATTGAAAAACCTCCTTCTTTTTTGAATTCGGTTAAAAATTACTTACCAATTCCTTCCTCTCTCCTAATATTTTTGCGTGCCCAACAGGGTCCACGATGTACTATATATATTTACTCACCATCTATTAATACCATTGTGGAAAGCAAATAAAAGTTTGAGTTTGAGTTTGAGTTTGAATATTATAAAATATATGGCTACCTTTTTATCACAATTTCTTTTACATATTTTGTTGTAGCTATGCCTACTTCATAAAGGATGATAAAAGTAATTTACCAACATACTCAAAACTACGCTACAAAGCTAAAACAAAGTGAATACCTATTTTCACCCGTATATCCCGAATAATTCATTTTATCCCGTTGAAAAGCGGCAGTTTTTCCTCGATATCGTCACCCGGTTCCCGAAATTAAATTCCTATTTTTCTTTTTTCGTAATTAGTCTTTGTCAGTCACCCAAGGGAGCGACTAGATTGTTTCTGTCGTGCATCTAACATTTAATCTGTATATAGTATATACAATGTATCCCAGTATGTAGTAATAAAATTTTATGAGCGGTATGTACACTAAATTTAATCGCCATAAAAAACACGCCCCACTTGTGGGATTGATTTCCTACCGGAGGGGGGTTAAGATAGGGTCATTTTAGTATTTGACTTAGCTATTTCGACCTGTACATACTCAAACACCCACAACTTAAGACCTAGACCTCACAGAGGCGTAAATTAAAATATTAAAATATGTCATTTGAAAGATTACAGCATAGACAACCTAAAGAAGTATCAAACTGCCATACATAATATCTAAGTTAAGCAATTTTTGTAATGAGACATGAAAGTGAATTTTATACATAATTTTACACATTACTTTCTCATAACACAACATAACATTCCTTCCTTATATTCCCCGAAGGGTTCGGCAGAGGTGTTTTAGTAACACCCTCGTTTTGCGAGTTATGTTTAAGTCCCATGTAATAAGGGGCGAGACTATTGCCATTATTTACACATTTTCTAAAATACTACAAAACCTACACGTGTCTATTATGTTTATTTTTTATTAGGTTTAAGTTATTCTACAAAACAAAACAAACGTCACGCCTCTGTGAGATCTAGGTCGAGTTGCGAGTATTTGAATATGTATAAGTTAACCCTTTGTAAGGCAGAAGATTTTAGATTTTAGGAAAAGTAAATAATAAACAATTTGATAATTTTTTTAAATACCTAATAAATTAAAATCTCAATTTTTTTTAAGTGAAATTTTTATATTTTATTAAAAAATGTAAAAATAATTGCCTACAGCCAGGTTTGATAATAAAAATATAACGAGGAGCCTTACGCGACATCTGCCAAAAAAGTTGGTGGCAAACATATTGCCACTGCCTTATAAAGGGTTAAAATATCTTACCCAAATACTAACATTTTTCTATCTTAGGGAGTTTGTAAATGGGTTTTCGATCCCATGTGTCAGGTGCTTTTGTTGATAAAATTGTGTGTACAGTCGCCCTTAAAGTTTTATTACTACATACTGGGACACTGTATATGTGCCTACGTCTGGATGTTCACATTTCTAGGTAAATATTTGGTAAGACGGTGGTGTGTATTACGTCATGCTACTGAGAAAGGCTAGGAATTGTAAATATTGTGCCAGATCCTGTAGGATAATATACATTTGTACAAATGTTGATCTTGATACAAGTTCTGTCAACTTGGTTGGTGTTCTCTTAATATATTTTCTGTTTATCGCTCAAACGTCTTTGGAGACAAGCCTTCAAGCAATGTCAACAGTATATTGTGTTACATAAGGATCTAGGTAAAAAAAAAGATAGGTATGTGAATATTGCAGACAGCCTTTCCTTTTCTATTTGATTCCGCAACAAATTGGTTTTCTTGTAATGTTTCTCTTATACCATAGAATCAAGTCAATCTAATAATTAAATAATCCTTCAATTCGTTTTAAGTTTGTTTTCACAGATTACAATATAAGTACCTACATAATTGTACGTAATATCTACCTTTCATTCTTTCTCAATTTAGACATAATCAAACCATTTTCTATTTCTGCTTGCAGCTCTGAAGCTAGGCTTCCATCTGACTGAAACTTACAAAAGCAATTTCACTTTTCTGTTTGTGCTACGGCTGTAACTGGCATCTTGACCATGCGCCAGAACCAACTCTTTTACAATGCACTAGAGCAATTTACTAGTGGCCTTGCACGTGCATAATAAATACAACAAAATTTCTTTCAAAAAACTGTTCTAAATGAACTACAATATAGACCATTTTCATCTGTAAACCGTATGAAAATTCGATTAGTAATTTTGGGGATTATAAGAATGTAGAGACACAAACTTTGTTTAAATTATGAAGTGATATCGTGCAAACACGTCATCCTTGCAGCCTGCCTCTTTAGTCTTATGGTGGGAAGCGCAACTGCTGATCGTGAGGTCCTGGGTTCGATCCCCAGGTCGGGGCAAAATGTTATTGGGTTTTTCCGTGTGGAATTCCTCAGTAGCAGCTCGGAGTTTCGGATTTGTGCCCGGTTGATGGCAATAGGCTGGCCCCCTATTATATGGGACTTAAACATAACGGCGAAATAAGGATGTTACTATACACCTCTGCCCAACTCTTTGGGGACTACGGCGTGATGTAATGTTATGTATGTTATGGTTTCTTCTGCAATTAACGTAAAGCCCATAGTCACAATCGATCTGACATGTGTAGATGACATTAAGTCAAACAACTCAATCAAGGTAGTTAAATGCAGCAAAAACAAATTCAAAAAATATGTAAAAATAAATAAATATATTAGAAAAACCCAAAAATTAGTTAAAAGACAAAAGTTTTTTATTAAAAATGTCAAATTAAATAGAGAGAGACTTCAGTTACTAGAAAGATTAGACATGTACTCACAAAAATTAAAAAGTAATAATTTAAAATATAAGTTAAATTCACAAAATTTAGAATTAGAAATTGAAGGTCTTCATGAAAAATTAAGTTCCATGTCTACCAAATATAAAAGCTCTGAAATGCAAATGAAGGAGTACATGCTGGCTATGAATGAGCTGGTGGGTTCATGTACATGTAATCATGAGTGTTCACAATCAGTGACCAATAACATGTCACCCAACAGTAAGCTCTCACCGGCCTGTTCTATGTCTGTTTGTGACACCTCCATAATGCATATGTGTGACATAAAAAAAAATGCTAATAGCTCCCTCACCGCTATACATGTTAATAACCCCCACAGTGTGGCATCATCACTCAAACCTAAACTTGTGATATTTAGTGATGAAATTGGTAAAAATATGGGCCCGTTGCTATCAAGTTACTGCAAGGGATATTCAATTACAAATTATTGTATGCCTGGACTAAGTTACATTGACATTATGAGAAAAATTATTAGTTTTAAGTTTAGCCAGGATACTACTTTGTTAATATTAATTGGAAATAGAGGAAATGTGAATAGAAAAAGTCTGCTCCAGTATTATAATACACTGTGTGAGCTTGACTTAAGAAAAATTGTTATGTTCACATTTCCCTATAGCAACAACTTGCCACAGGAAGAAAATAATATTAGATATAAACTTAACATATTGTTACATACATGGACGTGTAATAACAGTATGTTCAATTTGATTGACACTAACAATTATGTTAGTAAACATTTATATTTGACGAAAGATAGTTACTATCTTTCAAAATACTGTAAAAGACAAATAGCTATGTCGCTATCCTATTTTTTTGATATTTCAGCCAAGAATTTGGCTACTGATACCATTGCTTCTATTGAGCAATTGCCTGACATTTGCAATGATTCTGACATTATTTATAATTTAAATTAGATATTGAGACAATAGAGGTAACCTCTTGCTTAAATGTTATTGATGATGTGAATGTTAAACCTATTTCAAAAATAACCAAGAAAACCATTAACCTGGTGCACCAAAATATTCAAGGAATGATTAGTAAAGACCTTGAAATTGAATTGTTTATGAACTGCAACAACATTGACATTTTTTGCATTACAGAACATTGGCTAAAAAGCTATCAGTTCATATTCAATTTCAATAATCACCAAGTTGGTAGTTCGTTCAGCAGAGAAAATGCTATACATGGCGGCTCATTAATTTTATTAAATAAACAGTTAAATTATACAGACCGTAAGGATATCGTGAGCCTCTCTGTTGAGCGGACAATTGAAATAGCCTGTGTGGAGCTGGAGCGGCTTGTTGTATTGAGTGTGTACAGACCACCGTCATCATTGTATGATTGTTTTGAGAATATCATGAATCAAGTGTCGCGAAAAATTTGTCAAATAAATAAAAACATAATTGTATGTGGCGACTTTAATGTAAATTTGTTGGAAGATTCATCTATGTGCCTCAGAATTAAAAATTTATTTAAATCATATAATCTTGAAAATCTTTTTCTGGAGCCTACGAGGATAACTGCCACTACAGCTACTTGTTTGGACAATATATTTACAGATATTGTGCCTAATAATAAACAAATAATAAATCAACTTAACTCTGATCATTGTGGACAGTTGATAACATTTTTTAAGGAAGACAAGAAAGTGTTAAAAAGGGATATTATTGTAGTGCCTAAAACTGTGGGTCGCTTGGAAGGATTCAAAAATAAACTGATTAGGAAATTGCCTTACTTGTGTTATAGTGACGATCCTAACCAGTTATACAATACATTTTTTAACATGTTTTGTACAGAATTTAACTCGACCTTCATCCCCAAGAAGATCTCAGTTAAAGGTACTGCAACCTTCAGTGAATGGGCAACTATAGGTATATATAAAAGTAGGAAAAGACTTTATGAATTGTATGCAGAAAAAACCTATAATAATAGTGAAGAATTTTGTCAATATGTTAGGGATTATTCAAAATTATTTAAAAGAGTTTGTCGTTTGGCCAAAATTCGGTACTTAAGTTTTAAAATTAAGAATAGTAATAACAAAATTAAAATGACTTGGGATATAATCAACAATGAGACTGGAAGAGTCAAGAATCGAAGTAGTGACTATAGCCTTTCAATTGATAATAAGACAGTTAAATCAGACTTAGAAGTTGCCACAGCATTTGAACACTTCTTCACGGACATTCCAGTTTCAATCACAAAATCCTTGAAATCATCCCCCACTGTTGCCGAATCTCTATTGAAAGAAAATGTTAATATGTGTAATAATGAATTAAATTTCCGATATGTAAGTGATAAAGATATTGTAAAAACTTTCAATACCCTTAATGTCAAAAAGACCGCCGATCTTTGGGGTAACTCCGTTGAAGTTACAAAATCTATTATCAACACAGTAGCACCTGAATTAGCTGTAATTTACAATAAATGTGTTGGATGTGGTGTATTTCCTGACTTAATGAAAAGTAGTAAGATTATACCTTTATTTAAATCGGGCAGCACATCTGACCCCACTAAGTTTAGACCTATTTCTGTGCTTCCCACCTTTAGTAAAATATTTGAAAAATTAATCCTTGATGGGCTGCAAACCCACTTTAATAAAAATAATTTGTTACATAGGAAACAATTTGGTTTCACAAGAGGTCGCTCTACAACTGACGCTGGTGTCGAGCTTTTAGTTAATATTTTTAATGCCTGGGAGGATTCACATGATGCTTTAGGCGTCTTTTGTGACTTGTCAAAGGCGTTTGATTGCGTTTTTCACGAGACATTGGTCAGGAAATTACATCACTACGGAGTTAGGAATACTGCTCTGGATCTTCTTATTTCCTATCTGGGTAATAGGATCCAGAGAGTAGACGTGAATGGGGAGAGATCTCCGGGGTCTGTAGTGACAATGGGAGTTCCGCAGGGCTCAATTCTCGGCCCGTTCCTATTTCTCGTTTATATTAATGACCTACCTTATCTCATGAAAGATAATCAGGAGATTGTGTTATTTGCTGATGATACATCATTGTTATTTAAACTTAAACGGCAGCAGCCAGTTACGGACGATGTAAATAACGCTATCTCTGAAGTAGTGCACTGGTTTAATGTTAATAACTTACTTTTGAACGAGAAAAAGACTAAATGTATCAGATTTTTGACACCTAATGTTAAGCAGGTGAAAACCAGTGTAGTAATAAATGGAGACGAGTTGGATCTTGTGGACACCACTATGTTCTTGGGTATAACTTTAGATTCGAAACTGCAGTGGGGCCTACATATAGATAAATTGTCGAAAAGACTCAGTTCTGCTGCTTCCGCGGTCTATAAGATACGCCAGCTAACTGATGTAGAGACAGCCAGATTGGTATATTTTAGTTACTTCCATAGTGTTATGTCGTACGGCATTTTGTTGTGGGGAAATGCTGCCGACATCCAAACTATCTTTGTTTTGCAGAAGAGAGCTATTCGAGAAATTTATAACCTTAGTGTTAGGCATTCACTGAGGGATAAATTTAAAGAAATTAATATAATGACGGTCGCATCACAATATATTTATGAAAATTTGATTTATATAAAGAAAAATATCAGTTTGTTCTCTAAGAACAGCGACATCCATAACGTCAATACTAGAAATAAAAATAAACTCATCCTACCAATGACTAGGCTCCAGAAAATCAGTAACTCCTTTAGGTGCCAAAGTATACGCTTCTACAACAAAATTCCAGGCAATATTCAAGACTTAAGTCTTAATAAATTTAAGTCCTATGTAAAGCAGAAACTATGCAAAAAGGGTTTCTATAACGTTAAAGATTATATGGACGATAAAAATGCTTGGAATTGAGCCGCTCGCTGTTATCACAGACGCATCATTGTAATTATTTCATAATATTATTATTTTTTATTTTATCCTTTTGACATATATAATCGAATTATTTTTTTTTCAATGATTATTATTACTTTACCATCGCCTCATTTTTTACGTTACATTTTTAATAAATTGTGAATGTGAGTACCATGTAGGGTAGCTATATACACGAATTTTGTAAACGTTTGGCGGTTCTTGAGTTTTTTTTTGTGACCCACACAAATGTCCAGCTGATTGATAGCGTCGTGCAGCGGTCGGGTTGTTGAGCTCCCTAAAATAAGGTTTGAGCTCCGCGATGATTGAAGCAGATGTACCGTCAGTTAGGACAGGTCAACTCGAAACTGCTATGGCACTTTCCTCAAAAGACCATTCCAAACGTTGCCCTACATCGTTTCACTCGCATAGTTTGTATACTACAATGTCTGGACTTTATCTGGACTATTGTCTGGACTGGCAAAATAGGTTTTTGTATTATAGTTATTATTTTAATAATATCGCTTTACAATACTTCATTCCAAACTGTAAAGTATGAGCATCATGCAGCTATTAGTGATACGCTTATAATCATATCATATTACTGCCTATTGTCTGGTAATATGAGTCTGTCATGCTCACTTAAATGTCTTGCTGATGGTGGCGTTGTTTATCCGGTCGTTGAGTTCCCTATAATATGGTTGAGCTGACCGATGCGGATGTGCACGTCATGCTCGTGAACGGGTGCCGTCTGTCGGGACTGGTCAGCTCTTAACTGCTATGGCAATCATAGAAGGCATATTTTTCTATTTGTTACTCTTATGTGAGTTTATTTGTTACATTAACCTGCATTATTCTCATTCTATTTCTCACACTACTGTAATGGAATTGTAATGAACTACTATTTTAAAAAGAGTATTCATGGAGTTTCTTGCCGGCTCTTCTCCATAGAACCTACCTTTTGGAACCGTGCACCTAGTCGTGACGTTTTAAAAGTGCCTGAAATCTGGTCTATTTGAAATAAAAAACTTTGACTTTGACTTTGACTACGTTATTCTTCCTATCCGTCATAGAAGATAGATAGTCGGTCAAATAATTTAAATGTATATAAAACCCAATTTTAGTTTTCGTCCTAAGAAATTCAGGCTTAAAATTGTATGTAGTAGTTTAGCCAATACTAATCTCAACTGACGATTGTCTGGAAACATTTGTAGAAATGGTTGTAGCAAAAACACAGACATGCGAAAAAGCATGATCAGTGTGCATAATCGGCCAATGATTCACTAATAATCCTCCGCTGACGGACAACGATTAACACGTACAATACGCATGCGGACTGAATGCATTCGTGGCACCTCACACGCCCGCAAATGTAGTGCTATCCTTGTCATCCGACAGCACTAGTGCGTTCCCACACGCATTCCTCATCTCTGCATTCAGTTCGCGCGCGTACTTTAGGTACATAAAATCGGTCGCATTGTTTATATCTGAGTTACATACACGTGTCGACTCGTTACATGCAGCATGAGTGTATTATGGAATTAATTTCAACTTCAACACCTTTATAACAGGGTTCCCCCTTCGGATTCGTACAAAGTTTGTAATTACATCTTTTCCATTAGCGGGCCGTGTTCGGGCGAGATCACAAGATATACGGCTGTAACTTGTTTAGAACGAACTGTGGTTTGTTTGCTAATTACGCGTTGTGAATGGGTGTGGTTCTATAAGAATTATGTGGTAATTAAATTTTTGTTTAAAAAAATATTTGGTGGAAATTGGAAACGTTGTGACGGCGAGTGTACTTTATCCAGTTTATTCTTCTTCTTTTCGTGTGGTTAGTGACTAACCTGGTGTTAGAGTTTATGCCGCCCATGGGCGTCTGACTTGGTTTCACATGCCGTCGAGAAATATCACTCAGCCATGCCGGTTTCCTCACGATGTTTTCCTTCACCTTTTTAAGCAAGTGATAATTATACAATACGCATATGAATCAAAAAAGTCAGAGGTGCGTGCCTTGGGTTCGAACTCGAGACCTGTGACTTAGCAGTCCCACGGTCACACCACTAGGCTATCACTGCTGTCCAGTTATTGAAAAATGCACTTTGTATTTTACATTATGTATAAGAACGAATTTCTCGGGATAGAGATGCAATCGGTCGGCAAAGGAGATATCTGTGCAAGCAACGAGCTACATAATATTTGTGTCTAGGTATACTGAGTGACTTTGTCATTGCCAGTGTTTTATGCATAAAATGTTATTAATTCTACAATACCTATGACAGTTAACTTTGTAATTCAAATGTTCTGTTATCGGTAGCTGGTAACTCTGGACAATGTTGATAAAGGAGGGTAATCGTCAAGATACATCAACGTACCTGAAGTTACAAAAACACTGGTCATTCGACGGAGCAGAGGGTTCCATGTCGAACAGCTGCAGAAGTCTGACCTTTTATATCTGATTAGCTTGTCCTTATTTTCTGATCTTGTGTAAATTGTGTTAATTATTACATTGTGAACTAGCTTCTGTAACTAACGCCTAACTCAAATATAAGGACTCTCAGTGGTGGAGAGACTGTGTTGGTTTCATTCACTTTATTTACCATGCTCGCAATCCTGACAGACCGATATTGGCTATAACTGTAATGATAGATTCACCCCTACACGATTCTGTTGTATGTATTTTACAGTTTTACCTAGTTATGTTTTTTGCCGTGAGAACATTGGGATTACATTATTTACCAAATCTATCATTTATAAAGGTAAATGGTATTCCCAGAATTGTATACCTACGTATCTACCTAATTGTGAATTTAATCAATTTCACGTAACTTGGAAACAAAATACAAACTTTTGCAATATCATTAAAGTTGGAGCCATTAACTGAGCTGTAATTAACGATTAACATAATCATGATACCTGTCTAATAACAAAGTTAACTTTGTGGACTGTTCCGCGGGTTCGCTTTCTGTGAACACTACTGAGGGCTGGTTTTACTGTTTGGAATTTGTTGGTAAATTCATGTACAAAGGCGAGCTTAACTCAAAAATGAGTTTTCTAACAGCAAACCTTAGAGTGATAGAGAGATTTGATGTTGAGGAGAACAATTGCCTAAGTGTACAAGTTCGATAAAATTACAAATTAAATACATAATAAATATACGCATCTACACATACTAAACAAATATGTGTATAGCACACAATACATAAACGTAATACATACAATATAATATATAAAATACTACATACATACATATATATAAGTCATGTAGAAAGGAAATGTTCCCTAATTCTTTTCTTAAAAACATCTAACGACGATATATATTTTATTTATTACTAACTAAAATATAGTCACGTCATATAGGTCCCACCATTACACATAAGCCATAAAAAATCTTACTAACTAGTACTGATGTACATTTTAATATATTATGATAAATAATGTAAATATGAATGATTAACCACTTGAATGGGAATTCAGTATTTGATGCCAATCTACGCAAAAGTTATCCGAATTGTCAATGAATGTCCGGTTCCTATGGAAAAAAACGAATCGTTTTGCTTACCAATGATAGCATTTCTCAATACTAAACTGGGCATATAAATGGACTCGTAAGCTAATTTTACCTGTGACAAACGCTAGTAACGTAAGGTAGACCGTAAGCAAACGTATGGGGTCTTAGCGTCATTACTGGTAAATACAAGGTTAGTCGGAAAAGGGGTACTAACCCGAAAGGGTGTTAAAGTACACATAATAAGGGATAACTTTTGTTCTACAACTTTCCCCAAAACTCGATAGTTTAAGAGAAATAGCTTTTCAAAGATTTCCTAAAAATTATGCTAAAATCTCTGTCCTGTGTAAAATCTATGATCCGCTGTTTTTACAATTTAGGTCATATTTGGGATCACGGAATAAAAATATATTTTCTGAATTCATAACTAAAGCAGAAATGTTTTTTTTTTAAACTTAAATAAAAATCTTTTTGTATGTAAATAAAAATTATCGAATTTTGAAATTTTAACACTTGCTTTAAAATAGTCATCAGTGATACTTTAAGTGGCCTGCAGCTTAGTACCCCCTTTACGACTAACCTTGTATACAAGTCATCATTTTAACTGATAATGCTCGGTAAAGTACTGGAATCAGCCAATAATAAATCAAAATTGTACTTAGGTGCTTACATGACACACAAAGTGCATTTATTTTAACAACTATTTTAGATTCCGTTTACAGGTAAAGTCAGCTTTTGCTTTCATAGTGGCGGTTTTTTTAAAATAAAAATAAAGTAATACATAAGTCTTACACTATTCTTCATCATTAGAAGTATCCACGGAATCATCACCTGTGTTTATAATAAAAATATTCAGTAGCGTGTCGCGGCGCCACTATTTTAGCGAATGGACTTTATACATAGTTTAAATCGGTATCTCAAGTCTGAAATCAGCACGAAATCGTACGTTCTGCCTAGCTTTTTCCCAACTATATTGGGGTCAGCTTCCAGTCTAGCCGGATGCGGCTGAATACCAGTATTTTATCCTAAGGTTAGACCAATTGTCAGACTTTCGGCCTTCTGACTTCCCGTGACGACTATCATAGGTATTCGTATGACACCCGGGACCGACTGTTTAACGTGGTCTGTGAGGCACGGAGGGGTCTTGATTTGCAACGAAAGGTCACCCATCCACGGACTGACCGTGGCAAGCGTAGCTTAACCTTAAAAATCGTATGATTCGCGTAGTTGGTAATTAGCATCGAAATAGTGCATCTTTTTAAATATATTAAAACATATTTGAAATTATTACATCAATAAAAAATCTGAAGTAATTTCCTATTCAGACGAATAATGAAGATGAATTAATATAAAATTATATAAAATTTATGTGTGATTACGCTAACTTAGTAAACCAAAACAATGATACAAAAAGATAACAATAAAACACATTGCATTATTTATTTTTCCCCAACAAGAAAAACTGGATAAAGATCAACGTACATAATGTAGGCACCTATATGTTATACACAATAAAAATAACTGACTTCTCCAAGATTACTTTCTATAAGTAAGTACCTTTATACATAAACTATATGTGAGTATTGTTGGGACAAACAATAGAAAGTTTTTCTTCTTATTATATCAGTGAATAGGTAAGCAGACAAAAGATCGAACAAATTAATTAACCTCACTGTGTTTATAACATAATCGTTTATTGTTTCGTCTAGAAATAGAATGAATTGAATATAGAAATAAGAAAAAGCAAAACTATTTTCTATACTTAGTAAAAAGATAAGGAAAATACGAGATTATTAGCTATGATGTTTTTTTTTTCTATTCGACGGCTTGTAGATGGTCTTGCGGGCTGTTTCTACGTAACCGGGCAGTTATTGGCGAGACCTGAAGGGTCTTCAACCAATATTATTAGTTATGAATATTGTAGTATTGATTTAAGCTAAGGACCTTACTTTTAGCGAACTATTTAAAACTCTACTCCCAAAACTAAATACCATAGCAACCAGTACAAACTCCAAAAACTATTTATATCTACGAGTGAGTCGCCTCTTACGTCACACATACAGTGACCAATCGCAAGCCGAGAACTACAATAATTCAGTAATAATTGTCGAATATGAAACTGATAAATATGTCAAATCTATACTAATATTATAAAGCTAAAGAATTTGTTTGTTTGTTTGAACGCGCTAATCTCAGGAACTACTGGTTGGAATTGAAAAAATATTTTTGTGTTGGATAGTCCATTTATCGAAGAAGGTTATAGGCTATATAACATTACGCTACGACCAATAGGAGCGGAGCTTAAATGAAAAATGTTGCAAAAACGGGAAAAATGTCCACCCGTGCGTAGCCGGAATGGGCCGCTAGTAAATCATAAAAAGCAGATTTTTTTATCTTCTCAAGCTACAGACAGAAAGGTCTGGAAATCATCACTCTGTTTTCAACACAGTCTATTAACCGTAAATCGTATAATACAAGGCTACAAAAACAAAAACTGCCGCATTGGTCTAGTGGTGGCAAGCACGACTGCTGATCGTGAGGTCCTGGGTTTGATACCCAGGTCGGGCAAAGTGTTATTGGGTTCTTCCGTATGGAATTCCTCAGTAGCAGTCCGGAGTTGGGATTTGGGCCCGTTTAATGGCAATAGGCTCGCACTCTATTACATGAGACTTAAACATTACGGCGAAATGAGGGTGTTACTATATACACCTCTGCCCAACCCTTCGAGGAATACAGGCGCGATGTTACGTTACAAACATAAAAATATAACAAAAACCAGCTCCTATAATTTTCTCATCCACTCCTTAAGTGACGTATATTTACGTCAAGCCTTGCCATGCAAACGGCTGTAATCATTCATATTACACGGATTAATTCACCGAATCCATCAAGTGATTGATTCCCTAAGAACGTTAATGGAGCAGAAAGATTCGGCACAATTAGCGAGGAGTCCCTGAATCATCAAAACAATCCGTCAAATGTGCCTTTGAGGTGGTTTCTTTGAGCAAATAAATACAACATTCATCGAATAAGGTTTCCTATGTCGTGAGTCAAAGGTTGAATATACTATTATTAACATGCGACTTTGCCACATTGCGGTGTTGTTCTTAGCGTAGCATAGACTACACCTTTTTTCCGTACGTGTCGGAAAAGATGATACTTCTTGTTTTTTTTTTACAGAAAAACCTTGCCCCACACTAGGGTTTCTCCTGTATCGTGAGTGCGTTTACAGACACAAATCTTCACACGCACAAACATCCAGACCCAGAACAACCATCTGTAGGCCATACAAGTATTTGTTACGTGCGGGAACCGAACCCACCACCCGTAGCGCAGAAGCCGATCGCTCACCCACTGCACCAAACGACATTGCAATAATGGAGTTATTAATATCAGGCATAACTAAAAACCATCCCGATTAAATCACCCTTTAAACTAAAGAAACACATTGAAACTGGTTCATCTGTTTGGGAGTTGTAGAGACGCAGACAGACAAAGGGTCCAAACTTATGACACCCGTCTTTTTACGTCGGGGTTTACAAACATAATACTGCGATCACAATTCCGTTTGTTACAGTGTTCCGTGATTATGCGACCGTTGACGGTTCTCTGAAGCTGTCTATAAAGGCGTCCATGTTTAGCAGGACGTTAACGGGCTAATTTGATTGGTTGTTTTGCCACATAGAAGGTGGTCTAAATAGGGACCTAAAATCGCGGAATATACATGGGGTATTTTCGAATACCCCTGGGTATGAGGAATTCAGATTTTTCATTTGCACGTCACAATTTTGACCACCCTTTTATAGTTTGCTCAAGCGATCGAAATTCGGAGTCAATTTATGGGCCAAACGATTACTGCTGTTACTTACTTATAGTACCAATTCCCATAGCACGTTGGATGGTAATATCGGCTGTTGTGTCATTTCCATTGCCATATTTCCTACCAAAATATTTATTTGTATTATTACACATTTTCCTCTTAAAGGGTAAAATTAATTACGTATGAGAAATGCTTAAAAATAATGTTCTGTGTATATATCATACTTTTTCCTCATACAGGCCTTTTATGGTGCCTTCTTAATTTATTTATTTACTAGAACAATTTACAGTGATTTATTGCGATGGCGGATTAAGTTAATATATTAACTATGTGACGATCTCCCTTGATTTGTGTCGTCTGTGAAAGTGAGTACGGTGTTATTATGTGCATGTACCTTTTCTAGTTATTTTTTTAATAAAGGCATAGTATGATTGGATGAACAAGTGGTAAATTCCAATACATGGATGTTTATGCGTACAAAACAAACGAAAAATTGACATGTGAGGCAGTGTAGGCAAGAAGAAGGGTGAGGAGGGTGGGGGAAGCGGCCGATCGTCACGTGCCGTGCCGTGTGTAGCACCTCACTGCTTACACATCGGTTTGTTTTATGCGCGATATACTGTCCACATTATTTTATTGAAAAAATAAGATAGTATTAAATATTGAAGATATTCCTTCAATTTGTCACTCGTTTAAGCAGTTATACTGTAATAGTTGGAAACGTAAGGAGTAGGGGGTACGATCTTAACGAGCATTATATTGCATTGGCTTACATCAACATTAATTTCTGTTGACTACCTTGTTGGTCTAGTGGTCACAAGCGCGGCTGCTGAGCATGGGATCTTCGGCTCGATCCCCAGGTCAGGCAAAGTGTTATTGGGTTTTGTCATTAATAATTTCTCAGTAGCAGCCCGGAGTCTGGATTTGTGGGCACAAATCCAGACTCCGGGCTACTAGTCGCATAGGGGGCGAGCCTATTGCCATTAACCGGATGGTTAATGGCAATAGGCTCACCCCCTATGCGACTTAAATATAACTGGCGAAACGAGGGTGTACTAAAAACCCCGCCCCCGATCCACCGTGCTCACCCGCCGCAGCCGCGGAGCCGGTCGTCCCTTCTGACTCCGCGCAGTCACACCGTTGTTAATGCAGCCCTCATCAAGCTGTCGTATCCCTTTCAACACCCTAAGAGGTTCGAGTCCCCCCTTGGGGACACCCTTAGAGGTGTTGCTGCTATAATAGTCATGGTGTTACAGTAGTTAGCGTAGTTAGCTAGGTAGTTCGTTTAGATATTGGTTCGGAGACCCTTCTGGTCTCGCCAATAATAGCCCGGTTACGTAGAAAAGGTCCGCAAGACAATCTACAAGAGTCGATTAGGAAAAAAAAAAATGTATTAAAAACACTTCTGCCAAACCCTTCGGGTAATATAAAGCGTGATGTTATGATACGTTTTATTGGTTGCCTGGGTACTGCCTACTAAAATTGGCGATGTGCTTATTATAGCAGTAACAATTCATAAATTACCGTGCATATTTTCATTATGTGAAGCAACTATCATCCGAATGCCTTTGACCGTGTAATTGACGTTTGACCTACGGGACCCTTATTTACACCAGATTTCCGTATCGTATCATCAGTTTAGGGAGGATTCATTTCCCTCACCAATGTTTAATTATTCTCTTACAGTCCCAGATTTCCTGTTTCTTGGAAAGATGTTTCCGATATCCAAACTCAGTATTACACACGTGATTTTTTTTGACTTTCTTGTCGGTCTAGCGTTTAGCAAACGCGACTGTAGAGCATGAGATTCCGGGTTCGATCCCCAGGTCGGGCAAAGTGTTATTAGGTTTTTCCATTAGGAATTTCTCAATAGCAGCCCGGAGACTGGATTTGTGCCCGGTTAATGGCAATAGGCTCACCCCGTATTACGTGGGACTTAAACATAACTGGCGAAAGGAGGGTGTACTAAAACACCTCTGCCGAAGTCTTCGAGGAATACAAAGCATGATGCTTCATTGCTTTTTTTTTTTACTTTTACTTCTTTTATAGTTATTGTCCTTCCGAACCACTTTTATGTAACGAGGCAGTTATTGGCAAGACCTAATGAGTCTCCAGCCAATATATTCTGGTTTTATAAATTATCTTTAAATAAATAATCCGCTCCATTCCTTTGAGTAAAAACTAAGTGGGGTATTACGTCACACAACTCTTTCGCTATCATATTTCAACCCCCGAGAAATGGGCTTGGCGTTGATGAGTCAATTAATTGGATATTTTTATAATAGAGTAGTGGCAATTAATTGAGTTACGTTAATTTTTGTCATTACTTTGATTAATTAGTCGGTGGAAATATTGGCGTTGAAGTTTGATAAAAATATCGGAATAGTGATAATTATTATAAATAACGACCCGTCCCGGCTTCGCACGGGTGCAATGTAGATACTAATGTGGGGCACATCAACCATCTTCTTGAATCACTCTATCTATTAAAAAAAACCGCATCAAAATCCGTTGCGTAGTTTTAAAGACCTAAGCATACATAGGGACAAACAGACAGCGGGAGTGACTTTGTTTTGTACTATGTAAAGAAGACTTTACAGCAACAACACGCTGAATGATGCAATAAAATGATTCCTGTACTACGAAATCTATGTAGGTACTTATACTTCTTCTTCTTCTTCTTCCTGCCGTTATACCACACTAGGTGGGGTTGGCACAACATGTATTTCATAAATCCATGTTGTTAAAGGTTTTGGCTTATTGTTTTATGACCGGCCGCCTGCCTGACATCAACCCTCCTTGGGAATACTCGTTGCGCCGTCGCGCGGGTGACCCAATGTCCTTGCTGATATTATGCACTGGGTCTCAAAATTATATGCTTGTCAATCTTATTGCCGACAACGAAGCAGACTATGTTCTTCTTGGTGGAGTATACTTGAAGTAGGTACTGATATACAGTCGCACTATTCAAATTTTTCAGAAATTGTAACCGAGTTGTTGTGCTTCTAGTTGTTGATGCCGATTGTTTCTGCAGTATATATTATTGCAATTTTCAGGATAAGAATAGCTAAGGCGATTAGAAGATTATCTTTCTAGAATAATTGATGAGAATAGGATTGAATCAGATAACGCCGCGGGCAGTGCGATCACTAATCCGATTCCGGTAGGTGCTATTTATAGCTTTTATTACTTGTTTCGTTTTTTTTAACTGCCTCGTTGGTCTAGTGGTGGAAAGCGCGACTGCTGATCGTGAGGTCCTGGGTTCGATCCCCAGGTCGGGCAAAGTGTTATTGGGTTTTTCCGTTTGGAATTTCTCAGTAGCAGTCCGAAGTTCAGATTTGTGCCCGGTTGATGGCAATAGGCTTGCCCCCTACACTACTACAGGCGTGATGTTATGTAGGATGTTTTTTTTAAGGTCATCATACACTATAATAGCACCGCTCCATAACAGCAAATAAATTGCCATTCAAGTTAGGGTTTTAAATCGTGTGCAGCAAGGTAAATTTTATAGTGGACTGTAGCGGTAAGCGCGCTTGCCACGAGTCGCCAACTACTTTATCTTGTCATTATAAAATTTACTTTAATGCACACGATTTAAAGCCCTAACTCGAAGGGCAAATTATTTGCTGTGTCGGAGCGGTGCTGTTATAGTGACTGATGTCCTTCATGGACGTATATGGTTTGACTCACGAGTGTTAGGCGATTCGCACACTGCACCGCACCACGCAGCGTAGCGCGGGAGTGCGTGTTCTTACGTTGTTTGCAAGTATCTGTGTTTGTGTAGAAAACACGCGTAGTGCAACACACAAAAAACGCATTCACGCGCAGTGTTGTGGCTCTGTCGCCACGCACCCCGCAGCGTAGCGCAGGGCAGTGTGTGTTTCGCCTTATTCGGGTCTATTAACTAAACTAGTCGGGCAAAACCGAATAACAGACGTGAGTTTTTACTCATGGTTCTGGATGTATACAGTTTTCTGTATACATCCATAACCATGAATGTAATTCAAGAAGTTATTATAGAAAAAAAAACAGCTTTGTGGCGAGGAATATTTTTTTCAGTATCTACTAGACATTTTCATACTTGTATAAAGACAGGCAGGGGCTCGTGGCTAATTATGTGTGGATCATGCGGACTGCGAGGTTAAGCTGCGCTTGTCGCGGTCAGTCCGTGGATGGGTGACCGTTCGTTACTCATCGAGACCCCTCAGTTAAACGAACATTAAACTGTCGTTGCCGGGTGTCATACGAGTATCTATGACAGTCGTTACGGGTAGTCAGAAGCCCGAAAGTCTGACAACCAATCTAACCTTAGGATATCGGCATTGCCCAGTAACTGGGTTGCGGAGGTCAGATGGCAGTCGCTCCGTGTTAAATACTGGTATTCAGCCGCATCTGGTTAGACTGGAAGTGGACCCCAAACATAGATGGGAAAAGGCTAACAGGAAGATTATAAAAGCATAGTTTCACATAGCGTCGCTTTCATCAAATAGATTCTGAAAACATGCCGTGAAGCATACAATACTTTTCATAAAACATAATGAACATTGTAAGCAATTTTATTTAAAGTAAACTTCTATACTTGCACAAACTCTTTATTCCATTTGTATCCAAACGGGTTTTAGCTGCGACTTCATTAATTAAAAAGTTGTATCTCAGTTTAATTCAACTGAAATATGAAAGAAGGTACAATACTGAAAATTTCAAAACCGCCAAGTTTCGTTAAAATCTAACGGATGGTTTTGTAACTATTTTTGCAACCGACAGGAAAAATATTATTATGTAGGATGTGATATTCATTTTTGAATCGTACATTCGTCTATTTTTTCAGTGTTTCACATTTTTTGTAAAATAATACACTGACACACTCAAGTTTATCTTTTTGTTTTATAAATTTCTTTTTTTTGTAAATAAAAGCATCATTTTTACACTTCTGACATGAAAATCAAATTGAATCAACATGTAAAATCTAAAAATGTTGACAACCCATTACATCTAGGTTGATCTGATAAAACCTGTTTTAATGATGTGATGTAATGTGCATCATAAACATTAATTTCACAAACTACTGTCTAATTGTAAAAAGTTTAATGTTTAGATCTATATAATTTCCTTCCGTCGCCGGGCAAATGCGACGAACCTGGCAACATATTTGTTCCCGAAAAATGGCAATAGGCTCGCCACTATTACATGGGACTTAATACAAGAGGTGAAATATAGGTGTACAGACTTCTGTAATAGGAGAACACCTTTGATTATCCCTTCGGGGATTATGAGTATATACATATAAATCTAGACAATAAACTAAGTTCATGTTATTTTATACATTCTTCGTATATCATGATTTTATGTCATGTTCTCAATTATATTAATTTCTATACTTGTAAATAAAAGGGTAGGCAGTACGAACTTGTGAATTATTATTGTATTCTCGAATGGGGCTTGCTAATCCACTTGAAAAGTGTCCCACTCTCACAAGAGACTAACCTATTATATCTCATTCTGAAGAAACTTTTTTCTAGAACATTAAATATTATAAAACGACCTCGTATACTATCATGTCTCGTTACCAATAGCAACTTTGTACTTTCCTAGAGCAAACTATGTTCGATAATATATTTTGTAACTTTTGCAACAGTTCACAATGAGTTTAAAAGTTAATGCTCTTCTGAATATACTGCGCTAGTGGACCAGACTCTTTTAGATTTCCTTCTCAACGATACATATATTTTGTAGAACATACTTTGCAGGCATAGATAACACTAAATAAATTCATCACAGACTACAGAGAATGATATAGACATTCGCCCTGAATATCTTTCTAATAATAACTGATGTTATGTACCCTATAAAATATAGGGCAACCCGTTCTCTGCCGGTACTATGGGAGGCATCTATAGAATTAAAACAAGCGAGTGCAGTACTATCTTGTGTGCATACGGTGTCCTGTGTAAGCGACGAACGCGACGCGACGAACGCGACAACCGCGATCAAGACAACGGCATTCCCTACTAGCGGCCTATGTAGCGAGACGCGACGTAACGCGTATTTGTTCCACGTCATGTCGCGTCACGTCGCACCGCTTCGCGTTTGTCGCTTACGCAGGACACCCTGATACCTACATTACGTGATCACCGATGTTTTTGCCAACCGTGGTACCTACATACCTAATTATGGCAAAATCAATTTATCGTTGTTTGTTTTTTATTAGGGGATTCATGTTCAGTAGTTGACATTAATTATCAGCTGAATAACTAGCTTTTGCCAGCGACTTCGTCCGCTTGGGTTACAAAGTTAATTTTAAATTAATATTTTTAATTTTTTTTTTTTTTTCCTATTCGACTATTGTAGATGGTCTTGCGGACCTTTTCTACGTAACCTGACTATTATTGGCGAGACCAGAAGGGTCTCCGAACCAATACCTACTATTCTAACTACCTAGCTAACTACGCAGAGCTAACTACTGTAACATCATGGCTATGACTATAGCAGCGACACCTCTGAGAGTGTCCCCAAGGGGGGACTCGAACTCTTAGGGTGTCGAATGCAAGAGGACTGGGAGGGATACGACAGCTTGATGAGGGCTGTATTCTCGCGTCATGGTGACTGCGCGGAGTCAGAAGGGACGAAAGAATTTGAAAACTTCATGTCTCTATGCTCAGCGGTTTAGGCTGTGTGTTTTCAGTGTACCTATCAGTCAGTCATAGTATGTGCTTCATACAAATATAATGCTCCCCAATAAAGTAACTATCCCATATTCTAAGACGTTCCTCCAAAACTTACTCGACTCGATTCCACCTCGACTCAGTCTTTCTCACTACCATCGGCAGTTATCTATACTTATAAAAGGAGAAGCTGACTGACTGACTGATCTATCAACGCACAGCCTAAACGGCTGGGGTTAGAAACTTGAAATTTTGACAGTAGGTTAATTTTGTGACGTAAACATCCACTAAGAAGGGATTTCTCGAAATTCAACCCCTAAGGGCGTGAAATAGGGTTTTTAAGTTTGTATGTAAGTCCGTCATTTTTGAAGTAAGAAGCTTGAAATTAAATAGTAAGGTTTTTGGTTGGAAATAAACGTACACCTGTTTGAGCATTTTTGAAAATTAATCCCTTAGGGGTGAAATAAGTGTTGAAAGTTTGTATGAGAAATCTGGTATTTTTGAAGTGAGAAACATGGAATCAAATATTTAGGCTTTTGGTAAGAAATAAATGTATAAGTGTTTGAGGGTTTTTGGAGATTCCACCCCTAAGAGGTTGAAATGGGGGGTTGAAGTTTGTATGTAAGTCCGTCGTTTTTGAAGTAAGAAAGATGAAATTAAATAGTAAGGTTTCTGGTTAGGAATAAATGTACACATATTTGGAAATTCAACCTCTAAGGGGGTGAAATAAGTGTTGAAAGTTTGTATGAGAAATCTGGTACTTTTGAAGTAAGAAGCATGAGAAGAAACTGACCGACTGGCTGACTAATCTAGCAACGCACAGCCTAAACCGCTGGGGGTGATAAAAGATGGACGTTTTGGATTTTAAAATGTCACTTTAAAATGGGCTTAACAAGGATTTCAAACTTCACGCAAGCGAAGCTGCGGGCGACAGCTAGTAGTTGACATAAACGTCCTCGACTCGAGATTTTTCCTCAGTCGAGGTAAGGAATCATCTGTCAAACTCAAGGTACCTCGGAACCTACCTTAAGGAAAGAAGTGTTAAAGTTCGTATGTAGCAAAAATGAATTATGAAGACTTTATCGAATACGCTTACGATAATTCTTACAACTATTTATCGGATCGTCTTAGAATATGGGTGTATGATTATTATATTTTATTTACAAATTACAATGATAGTAGATAAGACGTCCACGATTGAACACTGGCGCTTCCAATATCCATAATTCTGTACGATATTGCCATAACAACCACGCTTGGCCCGACATGATGTGATAATACTCTCATTTTCATTCAATGTTGTTCCATCGAGCAAAAAATACGAGCATAATAATAGCTACTCATTTTTCTTCGTTAGCCTTTACAAGGCTAATAGGTAGTTCTCTTCACTATCCCAGCTTTTTTTTAAGTTTTTCTAGGTAAGAAAATGTGCTTGAAAATAAATATCTGGTTGGAGTTTTGTCGTTAAAGACAGTGTGGGCTCCAGCGTCTACCACCATTATTATAGTACTGTGTGTGTGCTGCCCTTAACGTTTAAGAATTCTTAATTTTTGAAACGTAGTGAGAAGAAATTTGAGTAGAAGGAGTGTAGGTACTTAATATCCGAATATCTTCTAACCAAAGCAAGGACGCGGGCTGTTTTAGAAACACTTAGGAATAAGAGTATAGTCTCCCTTCATATTAATCATAGGGCCGTCGCTATTCCGATATTCTTATTTTATCTACCTACGTTTGCTTTTTAATTGCATTCATCGTCATCTTTCATTCCTGGTTGCTTTTTTTTACTTTTTGCGTTTGTATTTTGTTGTCTAACTAGCGGCCTGTCCCGGCTTCGCAGGGGTGGACATTTTTCCCGTTTTTGCAACATTTTTCATTTATGCTCCGCTCCTATTGGTCGTAGCGTAATGTTATACAGCTATAACCTTCCTCGATAAATGGACTATCCAACTCAAAAAAATATATTTTCTATTCCAACCAGTAGTTTCTGAGATTAGCGCGTTCAAACAAACAAACAAACAATCTCTTCAGCTTTATAATATTAGTATAGATTTGTTATTTATTTTTTATCGCTTTATCTAAACCTAACGGAGCTCACAAAGCCAACTTTAATTTAGTTTCATACCAGAATTCCGTAACTAAACTTTTTTTACAGTGAAACTTATTCTCCCATGGGCGTAGTTAGTGTACACCACTAATTTAGTGCAGTAGCACGTAACAATGCTCTTTAAGAGGACGCCTGACACATTTATCTGTCGCTGCTATTTACCTAGCCGACCAAGTTTTTGTAACGGATTGGTTTAATTCAACATTCCACCTCGTCCCCTCCCTAGTTAGGGATGTCAAATAGCGCCTTTGTAGAGACAGTGTTGTAGTTTTTCTTTAGTACGGTACAGTAAAAGATGCTTGTAAAAATAAGCTGGTATTTTCGCAGAACCGCGCTTTCTATCGTGTATTAATATCCTTTGTGATTAAAAAACAAGAAAAAGAACAGGACAAAGGACAGAACCACCATTCTTATTGTAAAAAATACTACATAATATTGAATTCTAAGTAATAGCGTTGCCGTTCTCTGTTGCCATTGTTGATTATAATGACGTGAAATAATAACAAACTAACAATCCTGACTAGAAAAATACTACACCTCGAGGTCCAAGTGATATCACAACAGCGTTGTTGTTGCCTCGCTCCAATAATTTTATTTTTTTTCGTTATGTTTATTAACACAACAGCCATTGCCTTGATTATTCCAATATAATAAAAAAATAACCAACCGAATAAAGGCTGTACAGCGTGTAACAAAAATGTAGCTGCACAATATCAATCACATTCACGAAAATATTTTTTATTATTGATTTTCAAGTGACAACCCTGCCGTGTAGTTGGCTGTTGCCCGTCGCCTGGCTTCGTTAATTGTGTGGTGGCTCTCATTACATTAACACAACTATTGTCTTGATTATTCTTGTTGACGAGCATCCTGCCTATACATTGGCATACTGTGTACGTATTTACGCATCCTTTTATATTGTGCTGGGATATTTCGGCCATATTGTATGTGGTAAATGTTATATGCTAGGAATAGGTTGTTGTTGTATAAAAGGATTGTTGTATATTTTTACCATTTACCATTCAAGTATTACGTAAGCACGAAAGGAGGGTGAGGCGGTCTTTGCTTAGCTTATTTTTGATGACATGGGGGACGGGGGTGTCTAGATGATGATTACGTCAGCAATTTTTATTTATTTATTTATTTTTCTATACTTAAAAACTGCTGCTCATGAATAACAATAAAGAAACCTGATCAGTTTAAAAAAATATATACCAATGTTTACATAAGCATAGGAAGGGGGGTAAAAGCTTTGCTTACTTTTGCTGACAAGGGGGAGGGGTGGGTCAAAAATTACTAAAATTCTGCTTACGGAATACTTGAATGGCCCCATAGGTTAAAATGATTTGTAAATCTTTTTACAACAAAATTAAACGTACTGGTTTTAATTCATATTTATTAGAAACATGCACAATGCATATTTCGTTAAAAATATCTAAGTGTTATTCAAAACCACTTGCATCCCAAGTTTATTACCAAAATCTCAAATGAATTTCCATTCTACCGTCTATTATTAAAAGGAAATTTTAAGAAGCTTGCAGAACAAGTAATTTAATACTGTACACAAAATTAATTAGTATCGGTAGTATTGGCAGCCATGCCAAACCAATCTACAACTAATTACCAAGCAACCAGAATATAGACGAACCCATTCATGTTTTACTTTTAATTAAACCTAGTTCACTAATCCGTCGCAGATGGTAAAATCAACCAAGTTGATTTTAATTAAACACGCCGAGCTATCCGGTGTAAACTTATAATGAAGTTTAATTGGAATACAATTCGCCGATCGCACTGTAAACTTTGCCTTTCTTCTCCGTGGATGTTTCCGACAAATCTTTTATCCTTCCTGGATGTTTATGTTTCCAATTATTTTTGGAAACAAACATCCAACATAAATACACTTTTTTCAGTTGCAGGGTTCGCAGGTTTGCCCCGTGGCTACGTTGATAGAACATTTTCCATGAATTTCCTTATCTAGTTTTGCAAATTGACTTTCAATCTTTGTCTGTCCTGACCAGACCCCTTCAAAATATTGTATAGCTATTTGTTATGTGGTCTGATAAGGGATTTTCAAATAATAGAAATCCCATCAAAAGTAAATTAAAAGGTCGGCAATGAACGGCCAATGGGCGGAAAATATCGTCGGAAAACCCTTGCAATAACAATAAAATATAATCGTGGGTAATGTGGTGAGAACTGTGATAGTTACTACTGTCTCTCACGCTAAGCATGAACTATCAGCACTGAAATATTAAACGTCTACTGTGATGTGTATTTTGGTAGTTACTTTAGTATGTAATGAACAAACACTGGTTTTGTCAAAAAAGCCTACGCTGTAGCTGTAGCTAATAGCTACGTTAGCTTCGCGGGCATAGCGTGTCTACGCAATGTTTCAATGCATAGTTTACAATTATTAGAAAATGTGGTTTACATTGCACACATACTCCTTATATTCAAAATTAAATATAACTAAAAAAAAACACGTAGATATTCATCTTCGATCCCGAACAAATCACAAATGCATTCTATATGGTAAGCCAACTGTCGTGCCGGACATTTTTGACAGGTTAGCTTAGGATGGACGGACGACACGACGGGACAAAAGAATATTGATATAAAGAGAATAAAGAATGAGGATGATTTGATGTCAGATGTAATACGTGGAAGGTCACTCATATATTGGATACTGTAATAGGAAAAAAAGATAAGAAAGCGTTTTAAATAACCAATGTAAGTTGAACGATGGCTAAATTTATAATAAGTAAAATATTAACGACAATAGAGTGTTTTGTCATCGGTAAAAGTTAAGTACTGCCTAGCCTTTTCCCAACTATGTTGGGGTTAGTATCCAATCCAGTCTAACCAGATCCGTCTGAATACCAGTATTTTATTTAAGACCCCAGAAAAATACTGATTACCTAATGACATGCTGACAAGAAGCCGGGCGAAAGCCACCAACCAAACCACACGCCCAAGACCTTCGGCCCCGTCGCTCAGCTCCGCCTCGCAGCCGCCGGACTCCTCAATCGTGAGTGATGTCACACCGGCCGCTGCAGTTGCGTCGAGCTCGAGCGACGAATTCTTCTCGCCGCCAACATCACCGCCACCACCACCAGCAAGACGGCGAGGAAGAGGCCGACCGCCGACCGGCATAGGACCTCGAGGCCCACCGGCCTCTGACAGGGTCCTCGCTCCCGGTGGAAGTGTGCAGCGCATGCGCTGGAGTACAACCATGAACGAGAACTGCATGCGCGCATACTTTGGGGCTACAGAGGGGGGAACTAACCAGAGAACTAACTAACTAACCTAACTAACTTTATTTTATTTTACACGAAGCGATTGGTGATTGGTAAAAATAGGTACTTTATTTCAAGTTCGCACAAGTAAGTACCTATATAAAGACGTCTTAAAGTCAAGTAAAATAACAAACAGTCATTACAAATCACTAAAAGCTTTTACGATCGATTAACTCAGAAAATAAATCTTAAATAGACTCAGACCAAGCTCAGTACAGCATAATCATCCCATTACTGTTCCAGGCTTAAGCCTTAGTCCTCTACGCTGGTCTGGTACGGATTGGTGGTCTACACACACCATCAAGAACATTTTGACTGATTTTGGAGTTCTCTCAGGTGTACAAGTTTCCTCACGATGTTTTCATTCACCGTCAACGTAAGTAATAATCAAATTATGATCTGCACATGAATTCAAAATCTCAGAGCGTGACTGGACCGAACTCAGACCTTCATGTATGGAAAGCAAGCGTTCCATCGCTAAGCTATCACTGCTTTATACACCAGACAGAGATTCCCAATTACAATCAAATAGCAAATTATTAAATCTAAATTATTCGAATGAATAGAATTTTGAGAGACCAGCGCGCTAAAGAATTTTACGGTCCGATATCCTCAGCTTAGTACCGGAAACTTCAACATACCTAGACCTAAATAAGCACAATAACTCCTCTTTAATTAAATTTCATAAACAATTGAAATTGCTAATTACAAATTCACAGTGTAAAATGCAATACAAACTATTTAGTTATAGCACGTTTCAAATATCCATTTAACTATTTTATTGGCCGGCACAAAATCAGAGGTCATTAATATTTGATTTTCAATTGTAGCTTTGTTTGCTTCGCTCGGTATATCTGTGTGTCAATAATGTAAATGCATTTCTGGACCGTTTTGAAAATACCTATATAAACCACGTTAAAACGACCGCACGATCAATTGCCATTTTAAATTCCATTGCTTAATTTCAGAGGGAATCGAACGGCTCGGCCGATTTGAAAAACGGTATTGTCGGTTTAGGGCGGAACCGATTATTGTGTATTAAGCCGGATTTGAGAACGAATCGTTGTTACGAAGGAAGAAATTAATATTGTGTACCGTTTTTAATCGTCTCAAACTCCCACTGATAAATCTTAATCTCCTATTTCTTGGAGAAAGGGTTTAATAGGGTTAGATAGGAAAATAATAATAATTAGGTATATTTAATTTTGAAAATATATTTCACGTTGATATTTTTTACAGAGATTACAAGAATTACAAGAAAAGACGCTTGTATAGTAAAGCAAAATAAATCAATCCGTTCAAATTTGACCTTTAAAATAGTAACCGTTTTCAGGTGGAAAACATGACGTAAGCCTTTTTTTGAACACTGTCCTTCCCTTCCGATTTATTCTGTAACCGGACGTAGGTTTTGTAGTTTTTTTAAACTGCCAGATGCGTTAACATTCAGTTTTTGAAATCTCGATTTTTCGGTTTTGTATCTAACGACCCAACGCGTTTGTTCAGGCTAAAAATCCGGTTTACCCTTTTTTTATTTAAACCTTTTTGTTTCCTTTTTTGTTGATGAATCCGTGTATCTTGCCGATTTTAAATTATGATGTTCAAACATAAAAACAGTGATTGACGACATCTTTAATATTCCTGGTTTTGATACTGAGAAAATAAAACACCTACCTACTCGCGAAATATTTTTTTTTAGAAATCATATTTTCAAATGAGATTACAAAATGAAATTTCGATTTCAATTAATTTTATTTACTACTATGTCTTGGAAAAAAGAAAAAGGTCAATAAAAATAAATCAAACATGTTTATTACAATCTTGTAGAATACTATTAATAGTAATATAACATTTATAAGTGCCATTTACCTACATCAGACGAAAACTGCTCTAGAGAGTGCCTATGGGTAATAATATTTTTGCATTATTATTTCGCAGCGAAACAAAAGCAATACATTAAAATAGGGCTCATTCACATACAAATATTAACTCTATTCAGTTAAGTTAAAGTCTAATTTAAGTAACCAACGAAACAATCCAGCAAAAAAAGCGTCTCAATTACCGAAGCAAAAATTACGTGTCTGTGCCGAAGTTCCGAAATTTGGCTTCTCACGGTAGATTATAAGGCAGTTTTTCACGAATTTATTGGGCCTTATCTGTGTTATGAGTGAAATCGCCCAGCTTTAATGGTAGCCGCTATACCCGACGCCAACGGCTTTATTAAAAAAAAACCTTTATAATTATGAATACGGGAATACCTGCGCGCCTTTTTGTAACAGAAAATACTGTACAGGGAACATTTATAATTTAGATTATTTTTGCTAACTCTACCTCCGCTAGCTTGTACGTGTTCTTATGCAGACAGTACCTATTTGAATATTTTTTTGCATCTACATAATTACATGGACATGTTTGTAGTACCAGCATTTGTACTTAGTACCAAGTAGCACTGTTTAAGACTGACAGTATTTTATTTTGCCTGCACTTAGAGTGATTTAGATGGACTGTTGTACAGTTGTTGATTTGTGTGTTGATTTTGACACGTTACAGCTAGTTTGCAGGACCCGTTTTAGCGGCTCCGTTTTTATTTTGATGATGGCGCCTGTAGTTGTATGAGCAAGTTCACATACACGACAGTATTTCGAATCAATAAAAAATACTGGATCCGTTATTTTTATCCGTCGGTGCAGATGTGAACAACACATCGAGTACCGACGGCTCCCTTAAAACGGATCCGCTGTGTGACCGGGCTCTTACTGTTGTCACTTCTGTGGCCGTGTATAGTGTTTATAAACTTCATGGAATTTGATGTTTGAAACAAGAAAAGTACATACCGCAAATAAAAATACGCAAACGAAACTTAAATACCAAGTAAATAACAAACATCATGAACTTAAAGCCAAAAGTATTTCCATATTCAAAGTACAATTTTGTTCTCCAAAATAAAGGTTTTTACAAAAGCCTTTATTTTATTTTCGCAACCATATTGTTTTCGACTGTACGGAGAGCGAGTGACGGGCTGCGACTGACGAGATTGCAATTACATTTAGCTGAATTGGCATTTTATGGCCCCTATATAGTCAACACATTTATTTTGTAGTGTCAGACATCTCTTTGACGAACCATGGTCGCACGACTTATTATTGATAACGTGAACGAGTTTCAATATATCTATCTATGAGTTGATTTACCAGTGATGTAATATATTTTCTAACATAAAAATAAAAACGGAATACTATATACTATAAAATATAGTTTCATAGTTCTCTGTAGGTAACGTAAAGTCAGTCGATACGTCATGTAAAAATTATATTATTATCAGACCATCAGTTCGAAAAATATTCGGACTAATGAATGTATTAAATTCATATAAAAATAGACCTATAAGATAAGATCTAAGGCCGCTTTAAAACCTGTAAGTTTTCCTCACGTAAGTCCCTAACGTAATTAACTTACGATAAATTTGCAAATTTGCAACGTCGTATTAATTGACATAAGTCACTCACATAAATTTTACGGAAGCAACTTACAAGTGTATTGACCTAAAGGATCATCTTTGGTAATTCTCTATGACGCATACATACGAATTGGATTAAGACCTTTCTATTCGTAACCATATTGTTTTCGTCTGTACAATGACGAGATTGCAATTACATTTAGCTGAATTGACATTTTATGTGTCCCTATAGAGAACACATTTGTGGCGACAGATATTCCTTAGATGGTGGTGACAAATTTTATGAGATCAATTTATCGAATAGTCGATCGAGAACGGCAAATTGTCTTCCCAGCGATCTTGTTCCGCCAAACGTTTTATATTCTATTTATGATTAATATAATATGAGCATTTTATCTGCTTATAGAACCGTTCACTATGAAAATCAATTGTACGGTTTACGTACATACCGTCAGGCTGCAACTCAGCAACCTACTTTTTGTATCGTATTTATAATAATGTTTAATATAATATTGAGTTAGTTGACAAATTACCTACTTATGCGAACACCACGGATTAGCATCCAACTTAATCTTACTCTTAGTTGTGATCGGTATATCTAATAAACTTTTAGTGTTACAAAATTTGTGCGTGTTTACGTCAACTCACCTCACTGATAACTCTTACTTATAACTTCTAACTTATACTGCAAGTGTAAGGTGCCTACTACTACTTGACCTTACATCAATGTTGCCTTATTGGTTGTCTGGAAAAGATCGCCTTACGCGATAAGACTGCCCATTGTGCATTTTTGTATTTAAATAGTTTTTCCTGTTGTGTTAAGCTGGTGTATGTACAATAAAGAGTATATAAATAAATAAATATTTTTGAATCATGCGTTGTGGCTTAGAATTGGAATTTTCGTGACGAAACACTTTTAATATTCTACCTTTTAACTCCATAGACAGGATATATTTAATCGTTGCCACTCTCATGGCCAAATATTCAAACGCTACTCAATTTTAAGTAGCCGTTAAGACTCGTGCTGTCACTTTTACGCTCAGACGAAGTAACAGTGACAGCACGAAATTAACGGCAACTTCAAATTGAGTAGCGTTTGAGTATTTGTCCATGAAAGTTTCTCAAGGTAGTTATTAGGTACCACATATCAGATTGCTAGTTTATCGCCCTTATTAAAAAACATTTTCAATTTGGTAAGAACAAACAAGATTTGAACTTGAAGATAAAAAGCAATTTGAGTTGGTGAAGTTCAATCCAACTTCTACTACTGCTGAACTGGTTTCTTTGATCATAAATATCCATAAATAAATTACTAACCTTCAACAACTCATTGGTCTAGTGGTGGCAAGCGCGACTGCTGATCATGAGGACTTGGGTTTGGTCGGGCAAAGTGTTATTGGATTTTCCGTATGGAATTCCTCAGTAGCAGCCCGAAATTTTAGTGTTGTGACCGGTCGATGGCAATGGGACACCCTTTTTTTTCTTTTTTTTTTGTCGTTGGAATATTCTCATGGATGTCCCTCGCCCGGGGAAGGCGAGGGGGTCTGCCGGACTCTTACCGGCTAAAAACCAACGGTGTTCCTTCTCCTGACCGTACGACCGGGGTCGCGGGATTCGCAAAAGCATGCACCGCAACCCCGGCAGGTCCCTGTCCGCCAACCCATGGCGGACCTCTCCCCTGTGGGGCCTTTCCCCACGTCCTCCTGAGAAGCGCGCACGGAACACGGCGCGCCGCCTTCTCGGGCCTGTTACTGGTCGGGCGGCGAGTCCCCAAACCCGCCGCCCGCAGGCCACACACTAGGATGGCTGGAGGTCATCGCGTACGCGCGCCCTCCGGCGCCCGGTGGGTCTGGCGCAGGAAAGGAGAAGAGCACACCGCTTCCTCTCCCTCCCCGTTTCCTCTTTGGTCGCCATCACCCTCTCACAAAAGGAGGCGATGGCTTCCCACGCAGTTTCGCTCCCGACCATGGACAGAACCACGGCCGGAAGTGAGAGGTCACCGCCGACCGCCGCGACTAATTCGCGGCGCTGCGACCCCCAAGCTGGACACGCCTACAAAGTGTGCAGCGCCGTGTCCTCGGGGCAGTCGCAGTGGTGACAACCGGGCGTTTGCTCCCGGCCTATGCGACACAGGTACTTCCCGAAATAACCATGTTCCGAGAGCACCTGCGTCAGCCGGAAGCTGAGGGCGCCATGCCGCCTCTCCAGCCACTCCTCCATCACGGGTCTTACCGCCGCAATTGCTCTGCAATTGCCCCGCGCTGGGTTGCGCAAGTCGTTCCCTCCACTCAGCCACTAGGATCTGGCGGAGCTCACTCCGCCCAGGCGCCTCCTCGCGCTGACGATATCTCAGCGCGAGGGCTCTCACCTCCAAATCCCAGGGCACGGATCCGGCTAAGAGGCTCGCCGCCTCGAAGGAAATCGTACGGTACCCCCTTATCACCCTGACGGCCATCGCCCGCTGCGGTCTCCACACGATAGCGACGTTGCGGGCCATCAGGGTGTCCGCCCAAACAGGCGACCCGTAAAGGGCCATGGACCGTACGATCCCCGCATATAGCCTCCGGCAGGAGGTATTGGGCCCCCCTAGATTGGGCAACAGAAGAGACAGGGAAGGCAATGGGACAACCCCTATAACATGGGACTTAAACATAACGGCAAAATGAGGGTGTTACAATACACCTCTGCCCAACCCTTCGGGGAATACAGGCGGGAAGTTATGTTATGTTTATAATATTTTCACATCTGTACAGACCTACTATTTTTCATTAACATTGTTGTCTGCGTTCAAACACTACTAGGGTACTACATATTCTGAAAATTCAATAGGTACTCTGCCCAAAAAATTTCAAATTCGACTCGATATCGTCGAGCTCTCAGTCCAGTTGATTCTCAAAAGGCGTCGCTTCGAATGTACGTTGTACATAGGTATGTACAGTCGTTGATTACAAGCAGGTACATAGTGTTACTGTGTGTAGTATAAACCCAGAATTCTCGAGAGCGTCGTAACCTGCATTTAAATTGTAAAGCAAACGGCGCCGAATTGAACAGACAAACATAACGAACTTCGTGTTTCGTGTTGAGTTTGTGACCTGAATAGTCACAAGAACAATAGTGTATATAACTATAGAGGTATAATATCACGGGTATGATCAAAGGATTGGCAGTGATAGCCTAGTGGTGTGACAGTCGGACTGCCAAGTCATGGGTCTCGAGTTCAAACCCAAGGCATGCACCCCTGACTTTTCGGATTCATATGCGTACTGTATAATTATCACTTAAAAGCGGTGAAGGAAAACATATTGAGGAAACCAGCATGCCTGAGAGATATTTCTCGACGGTATGAGAAGCCAAGTCAGTCCATTGCTATTAACTCTGACACCAGATTAGTAACTAACACGAAAAAGAAGAAGAAGTATCAAAGAAGTAAGCAGAATTATAATTAACGTATTTAACAAGCTCTAGGACTAGGAATCTCGTTATTCAGCTCGTACAGTGAAGAATATTATCAACTCATAGTCCTGATAGCTACAACAAAGTCCAAAAGATATATCGCTGTAATCATTGCGCTATGCTAAAAAATTGCTGTTCGAACTAGGTATGTTGTTACAGGCACGCAAATGGAAACTTGTGATAGTGAATTTTAAGATACTAAAAAACGTGTCCAAAGTGCCATTGTTGCATTCACTTTCCGACTCCAGATTTGTTGATATTGTGTGAGTCGGATTCCAAATAAATATCAGTCAAACCGACTACACGGTTTTGTGGGGCAATGGAATATTAGTAAAAACACATGTCTTGATGTATTAATAAATAAATAATACTTATAATATACCATAACCGAACTACTTAATCGGAGTACCCGGCCTCAAGGTACCATATGCACAAGTCGTAGTCTACCGATAATGTACAGTTTAACAAAAAGTCTTTAAACAGAACAGAACTAATTTTTACACCCATATTATAAGACGTTCCTCCAAAACTAACTCGACTCGACTCCACCTCGACTCAGTCTTTCTCACTACCATCGGTAGTTATAGTTGACATAAACATCCTTGACTCAAGATTGTTCCTCAGTCGAGGTAAGGAATCATCTGTCAAACTCAAGGTACCTCGGAACCTACCTTAAGGAAGGAAGTGTCAAAGTTCGTATGTAACAAAAATTAATTTTGAAGACTTTATCGAATATGCTTACGATAATCCTTACAACTATTATATTTAGCGCGGTGTTATTTGCGCGATGCAGATAATTCAAATTATGACGTAAAGACTTCGTTGAGGAACCTCAAAGTTCACTCGAAATTGCGAATAAGAATACAATTTTGAACGTGTTTTCGAGGCCATTCTGAGTCAAGTATGAATCGAGTAAGTTTTGGAGGAACGTCTTAGAATATGGGTGTTAATCTTTGTCAGTTGGTCGTCAGTATTTTATCAGGCGACAAATGTGTATTAAGAATCTTAAGCGTTTTAATTTTGGAAGCCTATATGGATTTAAAATGAACAGGACTATCCAAAGTTCTACCGGAGAATGTATTTTTAAAGTTTAACTAAATTTATTCTTATAACTTAGTACCGACTGGAAGTTTTTTTTCGCTAAAAACACAATAGTGTCTTACACCAAATATTTTATCTAGAACTCGTGTTATTGAAATGTTATTTCTATGTAGATATAAATCAACCTTTAACGTCTAAAAGTGATATATTCGACGATAAAACGACATTCGTGAATATATTTGGGTTCGTCTTGACATTTATACGAAACACCGGTACGCGTGTTCTCTAAGTTTTTTTTCACACTTTTATGCTATTTCTCAGTGAATATATTTTTTTTTAAAACATACATATTTCTATCATTAACTGCCTCATTGATCTAGTGGTTCGATTAACAGAAGAGGTAATAGGGGCAAGCTAATTAGGTAGGCAAAAAGTACATGACTGTACGCTTCTGCCTCGTAATTACTACTGCCTCGTTAGTCTAGTGGTGGCAAGCACGACTGCTAATCGTGAGATCCTGGGTTCAATCCCCAGATCGGGCAAAGTATTATTGGGTTTGTCCGTGTGGAATTCCTCAGTGACAGCCTACAGTTTGGATTTGTGCCCGGTTGATGGCAATAGGCTCGTCCCTACTACATGGGACTTATAAATAACGGTGAAATGAGGGTGTTACTACACAGCTCTGCTCAACCCTTCGGGGAAAAACAGGCGTGATGTTATGTTAATGTATTTCTAAAATTAAATTTATTTTGTTGTATTTCATGAGTTTTAATTCTTTCGCGAGAAATTTCTTTGGTAGGTTTACTTGATGAATGTATGATATTTTGGATGTAGATCCAACACAACTATGGTCAGCTACCCAGGGTCTGTCAAGCGATTAACTAGTTGCGTTAACGTTGAAAATTAAGTTATCAAAGACATTTAATAATGAGAATTTACAGGAGAAAACCTTAATTTACTTTGAGAAAACCAGGTTTCTTATTTTTCCCATCAACTCACTGTTACCTTAAGTACGGATAAGGAAAACCTCAAGGTATAGTAATTGAATTGAATACTTTTTAAAAAGTCAGTGACGCTTTCTCTTTTGAATCAATATCCGTGGTTCACACTCGACGATCAAAAAGGTGACGTTCTCATGAATATTCCATTATTCCTTGATTTGAATTATATTTGCATTTCCTTACTGATCCGAAGCTGAAACAAATCAGGTGCAATTTGGAAAGATCTTCAACTAACTCACCATTTAAGTTCTTTTATAGGTAGTATGATTTGGTTTGTATGTATGTAATTTTTTTGTATAATATTATTTTTAAGTTATTAAATAGGAGGTACAGTCAACGACAGGTCGACATTGCAATCGGGTATAAGGTGAGTCGTGGAGGGGGGGACGCCCCGCAAACCCGCACAGCGCCCGCGCCATCTTAGTCTTAGCGCTGCACGAGTCCACATCGACCGCGTTTATCGATTTCGATCTCGCTCTCGATGTTACTTATAGTTGTGTAATGAAAATTACTAGAAAATAGCTATGTCGACCTGTCACGGACTGTACCTTTATGGCTTCCATAGTCACGCAAAGTGAAATAATGCCTCGAGAAAAATTTGAAAAAAGAAGAATCTTCAGTTAGGAGACATCTCTTTTTTTTTTTTTTTTTTCCTATTCGACTATTGTAGATGGTCTTGCGGACCTCTTCTAAGTAACCTGACTATTATTGGCGAGACCAGAAGGGTCTCCGAACCAATTCCTACTATTCTAACTACCTAGCTAACTACAAAGCTAACTACTGTAACATCATGGCAATGACTATAGCAGCGACACCTCTAAGAGTGTCCCCAAGGGGGGACTCGAACTCTTAGGGTGTCGAATGCAAGAGGACTGGGAGGGATACGACAGCTTGATGAGGGCTGTATTCTCGCGTCATGGTGACTGCGCGGAGTCAGAAGGGACGACCGGCTCCGCGGCTGCGGCGGGTGAGCACGGTGGATCGGGGGCGGCGGCGGTGGGACGTCGCGAGGGGCCTCGTCGGCGAGGGCGATACGCCGGTCGGCGGTGGCGGTGTTTGTGTATAGTACTAGTGGATTTATTCGCCTCCTGGAGGAGGGTGATCTCATCATCGGGCTCTAGTAGCGCATGCCGGGGACGGCGGACTATGCTAATCTGGGAGGGTTTATAATCGGACGCGAGACATCTCTTTGCGTTATTGTTTCATATTTACATCAATCAATAATATAATTTCAAGCGATCTGCAATAAACGCGCTATTATATCTTCTTGTAACTTCTAACAACAAAAACGTAGAGGGATCTTTAATGATGTGGCCAGTACTGTGTGTGACATGTTGCCAGCTCGTCGCCTATTTTTAATCGAACACTGACCTTGGTCATCTTTTTCTTCTACGAGTGTTGTCAAGAAGTTAATGCATTTTTATCTTTTCGTCCTTTCTTTTACCCTCAGCTGGACGAAGGTTTCAAATACTTGAGTTAAACTTTAAAATGAAATAGCTGGCTGCAAATAGTTCGCTATGCGGTGAAAGTAGGTACGTACAATTTTATCTACTACTTACAATGACAATAATATGAGACTGTGTACATTTTATTTTATGTTACATCTACATTATATTAGCCTATAATTTTCATTTTATATACGTTCTGAATGTTATTAGATATCATAAAAGTATTACAAATGTACATTCTAATGTTGTACGTGATAGTCACTTGATACTTTTCGCGAAAAATACGTGAGAGATGTTTTTAAAATGGAGATTCACGAATGCAAGATATTTTATTTACAAGTGTTGATAAAACATTTTCTATGTAATATATAAAGTACTTCACATAAAATTAAAGATACATTTTATGACAATATCATGCTAAAAGATAAAGGTTGACACTGTAATCCATCAGATCTACGACGACACTAATTTATTATTAAGATTTTATATAATAAAAAAAGTGTATTAAAGAAAATAATATAAAAGTCTTGATATCCCAAGAAAGATTAGGTTTCTTTGCAGATACACAAACAAACTTTTTCCTTCCAGACAATGACACACGGCTTGAAAGGAATTGCGTGAAAATGGAATTTTTGGAATCGCGTGTCTGTCACTGCCTTAAATCCGTTTGAGGAAGCGTAGGTATATACAGAAAAAGAGAAAGAAAATATAAAAACCGTAACTTTGTTCAAAGAATTAAGAATCATATTCTTAATTTCTTGAACAATCTTGGGGGCTCGTGGCTAATTAGCAACCGCACCGATGATACGTTTGGCGAGGTTAAGCTGCGCTTGCCGCGGTCAGTCCGTGGATGGGTGACCGTTTGTTACACATCCAGCCCCCGCCGTGTCTCGGAGAGCACGTTAAACGTGTCATAAGAATACCTATGTCGTTACATAGTCGGAAGCCCGAAAATCTGACAACCGGTCTAACCTTAGAATATCGGTATTGCCCAGTTACTGGGTTGTGGAGGTCTGATGGCAGTCGCTTCGTGTAAAATACTGGTATTCAGCAGCATCTGGTTAGACTGGAAGCTGATCCCAACATAGTTGGGAAAAGGCTAATAGGAAGATTCTTAAATTCTTGCACAAAGTTACGGTTTGTCTCACAGTAGTGAAAAAGACAAATCGTAACTTTGTTCAATGAATGAATTGAAATCAGAGCCTTGGCTGAGATTTTTTATTTAAAACTCAGTCTAATAAACGCTCCAAGTTAAATAATCTATACTATATAATATTAAAAGCTGAAGAGTTTGTTTATTTGTTTGAACACGCTAATCTCGGGAACTACGGTTGGAATTGAAAAATTATTTTTGTGTTGGATAGTCCATTTATCGAGGACAGTTATAGGCTATATAACATCACAATACGACCAATAGGAGCGGAGCATAAATGAAAAATGTTGCAAAAACGGGAAAAAGTCCACCCGTGTGAAGCCGGGACGGACCGCTAGTAAGAAATAAAACTATGAAAGATTTTGTTAAAACTTGGTGAGAACAAAATATGTTAACAAAATCTTTGAATAAATAAAACATTCCGTTTTCGAGGTTAAAATCCACAAACGTATGCTTCCGAGCACCGATACTACTTCATTACCAAAGGAAAACTTTAAAGTGGCCCCAAGTAGAAGCACTGGCGCCGCTTTAATATAAAATGAAACTGCACGACGCACACTAAACAAAATTTACATAGAGCATAAACAAACATTTTGAAATCGACCGCAAAACGTTCATGCATGTTTAGTCGCAAACCTAATTAAAACTTAAACCAATTGAGCTGACTTATTCGACCAATAAACTGGCTGTTATGGAGGCTAAAATAGCTCTTCATTCCGACTATCACTTTTCGCGTACTTAGTAGTAAAGTTTTCACTTTGAAGCCGGCAAAGTTAGCGCCATAGCGGCATTTCCTTGCTAATTAACGAGGAGCCTGCCACTGCATTGTTACGTGCATCTTTTGCTCGGTTGAGCGGAATAAACTTTGTATTTCATACCGTGTCTGATAATTTTTGTTAGACAAAAGATTATAATGTTAGAACAACGTAGTCTTTGGAAACGTTTCTGAACTGTATAATTTAGTGCCCTCGACATTGTCATATGAATTTTGGTATGTTAAAGCGAATTTTACTTCGTTTGGGAAGCGGATTGTATAAGTATTTCTAGAAAGCTCCTCATTTTAGCGCTTTTATTCAAATTCAAACAATGTAATTTAGCTACAAACACAGGTTATAATTTTATTGTAATATTGAGCTATATTTGAGCTGTGTTATGCAATATGTGTGTATATGTGTCAACCCACAAAAATATCTATTCTGTGTTAACGTCATTTAGTTATTGTGATAGGTCTACTCAACGCTTGAAAAAAGGCAATCTGCATTAAGATTTTTTTGGTAGACGCTCTATTAAATTGAATACAGTTATGGACATTTTTTCAAGCGTGAAGTATACTCTACGCTTGAAAAAATGCCCAAGGTCTATAGACCTACCACAAGAACTAGATGACGTCAACACAAAATTCATATTTTTGTGGGTTGACACATCATTGCATAATGCGGCCCATTTATGGTGATGTAAATTTTATATTCATGTCAACCAAAAATGTAAAGTATACAAACCTTATACGACTATACAATTTCTTTATTTGACAACTGCTACATAGGCAATAGGCAACAATTAATTTGTTTTTCAGGTTTGTTATTACATAAATCTTATCCCAAGTTTATATTTATTCAGGAAACCCATTAAACGAGCACTATCACCGCAGTACAAATTTAAAACAAAACACTAACAAGAAAAAGTATCCAATAAAAGAACAATTCACACGAATACATCCCCCGATTGCGGGTTAACTTTCTACCGACCAATTCCGTATCGCCTTCTTCGACCGAGGAAGCGAAGTAGCGAAGTTGGGAGTCATTAACTTCACTTAAGTTCGTTACTCGACTCCGTCGATGCAAGATGGTGGTTCCCCGAGCCAGCTGCGTTCGAAAATGAACGAAATAGGATAATGAGGAACTTGGTCGCTTTAAAGGTGCCTTTAGATCTAACGACCATGGATAAGAGCAAGGACTAGAAGATTCTAGTCAGAATGTAAATGTTGCCATGTTTAAAAATCAAGTGAGTGCGTGTATTTTACTGACTGCGCGTAGACTAAATAAACGTGCTTAGATTTTTTCGAAAATGTCGCCGAGTGAAAAGATTCAAAAGGACTGCTCTCAGAAAAATGTGTTCGTACTCTTGTGTCGTTAAGTAATTATAGTATATCATGTATAAGGTGAGCCTGCGGCTCCGCCCGCTCCGCCGCGTTTTAAGTTTTTACGTATATTTTTCTTTATTTATATAATATTTTTCATTTCCCATTGGAGTAGGCAGAAACTACAGACCGTCGCATACTTAATCCTTAAAAAAAAATTTTTAGCTCGAATTTATTAATCACCTGACAAGAAACACCAGTCACCAACCAATTATCATGTACCTACTTCAACATCACTATAGAACACATTGTAGTCAAATGAGCACGGACCCTTAGAACATTCTAGAGTCTAGAATATTCTAAAAGAGTCTAGAATCTAGACCCTGTTCGCACGAATTTTTCGAGTCTCGAAACTAAATTCGATACACAAATGTTCTTGTCTGATGTTCCTTTGGTCTAAACGCACCATAAGACGAGACTGACTTTCAAGAATTGTTTTATAAAAAAAGAGCTTGCTCCTTACCCTCGTTATTTGCTCTTGTTATGAAAACCTTGTTAAGAACCATTTGTTTTTTGAAGTATGGTGAGTTAATTAGCTTGGCCATTTCGGAGCGGTAATTTTTAAGTTTGGAACTAACTTTTAGAGATGAAAACGTGTTTATTTATAAAAGGTCAGACATGTATCTGCGAGAATTTGAATATTAGAGAATTAATTTTTTATACAACATTACAGAAAACTTTGCATTTTTAACAAGATTCTAGATGAGAAATGTTACGAAAGTGTTCACCATTTTCATAAACATCTATTTATTTTTTATACATTCATGGCGTGTACTTAGTACAATAGAGAAATATTAAAACACTAATAAGATATTTCAGTAGCACGAATACTGTCGAGTTATCTACTAACATAAACGTAACGTTAATATCAGTGAATTTTGATTCGGAAATACTCTTTTTCTTTTTTCTATTCGTCTGCTTGTAGATGATCTTGCGGACCGTTTCTACGTCACCGGGCAGAATTTGCGAAACCTGAAGGGTCTCCAACCAATGGGGAAGAGCAAAACACTTAACTTTAGCTAACAACTACTACTACTAACGCCATGATTACTAGCAACAATAGCATTAAGGGTGACCCCTAATGGGACTCGGACCTTGATTACAGCGTAGCTGGCGGGAGGACTGGGAGGGAGACAGCTTGATGAGGGCTGAATTATCGATTTGACAGTGGAGTCAGAAAAGACGACCGGCGGGTGAGCACGGTGGATCAGGGATGGTTCTGAAATACTCGTTCCGCACATACTATATGTTTAAATTGAAACCTTTATTTATATCTATGTACTTATAACAAAAATTGTGTATGTCGCAAAAAAGTTTACCAAAATTTTATAGGACTGTTGTATTTTCGATTTATAATTCTCTTATATGAGCGACTAGCGGCCCGTCCCGGCTTCGCACCGGTGGACATTTTCCCGTTTTTGCAACATTTTTCATTTATGCTCCGCTTCTATTGGTCGTAACGTGATCTTATAAAATTTATAACCTTCCTCGATAAATGGACTATCCAACACAAAAAGAATTTTTCAATTCCAACCAGTAATTCCTGAGATTAGCGCGTTCAAACAAACAAACAAATTCTTCAGCTTTATAATATTAGTATAGATACGTTTACGATTCTACTATACGTCAAACGTTTCTGCTAGGTCTGCAGTTTAATTTACAACTTCAGACAAAAACCTTTTTGTAAAAACCTAAAACAAACTGAAATCGCATTATCAAGCAATGATAAAACAAGGTTGAAACATAATCCTTTTTATTATAAAGCCGTTCTTACGTTTGTAGTTACATTATACGCGATAGTAAGGGTAAAGGTCGGGTTCGATTCAATGTTGATAAGTATGTTTATTTTGGGCCAGTACTTAGGACAGTCCTCGTTTCAGGTAATCCTAGTTTTGGGTAAAACATTTTTTCTCTAATGTATTTGCGTTGTTCTATGAAAAAGATATGATATTTGACTTTGGGAAGATAAAAGGTTTGTTGAATTGTTGATGTGTTAGATTTTGGGTTTTATATTTTACTAGCGACCCGCCCCGGCTTCGCAAGGGTGCAATGTAGATACTCATGTAGGGCATATAAACCTTCCTCTTGAATTACTCAATCTATTAAAAAAAACCGCATCAAAATCCGTTGCGTAGTTTTAAAGATCATACATAGGGACAGACAGACAGCGGGAGCGACTTTGTTTTATACTATGTAAAGATGCGATACATCTGACCTACATGTAGTTTAATACTCTTTCTATAAAACGCTGCTGACGCTGCTATTTTTGCAGCGCGACGGGAGTGCGATAGCCGCACATCTGCTGTAGGCATGTGATATTTGAATAGTATAAAAGAACTGCCTCGTTGGTCCAGTAGTGGCAAGCGCGACTTCTGTTCGTGAGGTCCTGGCGTCGGGCAAACTGTTATTGGGTTTTTCCGCGTGGAATTCCCTAGTAACAGCTCGAGTTTGGAATTGTGCCCGGTTGATGGCAATAGGCTCGCCCCCTATCACATGGAAACTGCGAAATGAGGGTGTTATTATAACCTCTGCCCAACCCTTCGGGGAATACAGGCGTGATGTTATGTTTTATAGAAACAAATTTTAAGCCCTCTGCTGATTGTATGAGCGGCTTTGCGAAACGAGCCGAACAAATGAAGACGTCACCGTCGTCCCCACTACGTAACAGGCTTTTATCGTCGCTGACGTCCATATTTGTATTATTCGTACGAGGCTTTAGTTAGTAAACCGGATTTTCCATTCAGATCCCGATACATACCATGATACTGATGCCTATCAATGTATTATGTCGTAATGACAGAAGAAGCAGTCTTATGGCCAAATACTCAAACATTGCTCATTGTTAGGTAGCCGTTATTCTCGTGCTGTTACTGTCACTCTAAAGCGAAGTGACAGTGACAGCACGAACTTAGTGCCTACGCCCACAGGCGGCACGGTACGGAAAATGTTTTTTTAAGCTCAAATAATTTTTAACTTTATGTTGATACTATTAGCATTCATATTTGCTTAGCACACCGCGATACGGTAAATACGAGGCCATTGTTTTTTTTTATCATTGAAAAATCCTCATGGATGTCCCTCGCCTGTGGAAGGCGAGCAGGTCTGCCGGACTCTTACCAGCTAAAATCCACCGGTGTTCCTCCTCCTGACCGTTTGGCCGGGCTCGCGGGATTCGCAAAAGCATGCACCGCAACCCCGACAGGACAATAAATATGAGTCCTAAAGGGTATTACAATAAGGTTTAAAATTATTTGAGCTTCTAAAACTCTTTGCCATGCCGTGCAGCCTGTGAGTGTAGGCCCTTACTGGCTTGGAGTAGCAGCATGGCGCCCTCAGCTTCCGGCTGACACAGGTGCTCTCGGAACATGGTTGTTTCGGGAAGTACCTGTGTCGCATAGGCCGGGAGCAGACGCCCGGTTGTCACGACTGCGACTGCCCCGAGGACACGGCCCTGCACACTTTGCAGGCGTGTCCAGCTTGGGGGTCGCAGCGCCGCGAATTAGTCGCGGCGGTCGGCGGTGACCTCTCGCTTCCGGCCGTGGTTCTGTCCATGGTCGGGAGCGAGACTGCGTGGGAAGCCATCGCCTCCTTTTGTGAGGGGGTGATGGTGACCAAAGAGGAAGCGGAGAGGGAGAGGGAGCGGTGTGCTCTTCTCCCTTCCCGCGCCAGACGCACCGGGCGCCGGAGGGCGCGTGTACGCGATGACCTCCAGCCACCCTAGTGTGTGGCCTGCGGGCGGCGGGTTTGGGGACTCGCCGCCCGACCAGTAACAGGCCCGAGAAGACGGCGCGCCGTGTTCCGTGCGCGCTTCTCAGGAGGACGTGGGGCAAGGCCCCACAGAGGAGAGGTCCGCCATGGGTTGGCGGACCGGGACCTGCCGGGGATGCGGTGCATGCTTTTGCGAATCCCGCGACCCCGGCCGTACGGTCAGGAGAAGGAACACCGTTGGTTTTTAGCCGGTAAGAGTCCGGCAGACCCTCTCGCCTTCCCCGGGCGAGGGACATCCATGAGGATTTTCTAACGAGAAAAAAAAAAAAAAAAAGGTCCTTACTGGCTACTCAAAATGGAGTAGCATTTGAGTATTTGACCATTAATGTTACAAAATCTAAACAGCATTTGCTCTGCGTTAATATAAAACTCATCTTATTTAAGTATGAAAAAGTTGGTGAGAGAAAATGGTAGTAAATGGTGCTAATTTGCAGTAATGGAAAAATAAAGAGGAACTAAGCTAACTGTAAGTTAATTTGCCATTTATCGGTCACAATTAAAAGTAAGTAAAGTTTCAAAGAGTACAGCTTTTTGCTCAAGTTTAAAATTTTCTCCAAGTGCTAGACATCTTGTGGTCTGGGCAAACAGTTCTTACGTTTTTATTTAATTTTACCAGATTAATCTATTAACAATGATAAGCTGTGTATAATAAATTGCGGTATGTGTGTTGACACGAGTTTCAATAGAGTAACACATTGTTTAATTGGAAGCGATACCCTCGCTTCCTCTGAAAATAAAATCGGATAATGAAATTACGGGGTAGAATAACGGATCGTACTCTGGTGAACGCGTGGTTCCTATAAAGTTAAGGATTTTTAATCTGAATTACGTGGTTTTGATGCGTTATCAATGTTTGTTTACTATACAAATAATTAAATAGGTATTTGTACATTCCAAGCTTTGAAGTAGAATTTTTCTTTTATGGTGCAAAAGTATTTTA
Source organism: Amphipyra berbera (assembly GCA_910594945.2). Classification (NCBI taxonomy): domain Eukaryota; kingdom Metazoa; phylum Arthropoda; class Insecta; order Lepidoptera; family Noctuidae; genus Amphipyra; species Amphipyra berbera. Next base: position 13,250,353 of record OU343125.1, read on the forward strand.
ATCTGTTTGTTTGTACAACTGATTATATTACTTTATTTTGAGAACTCGCTTTTATATTTCAAATATGTAGTTATTCAGTTTCATCTTGCAGTTTCTGCTGGCGCTATCAATGCTGGGTTTGACGATATGAAGGTTTATACAGTGGGTGATGTTTCATTCGAATGTTACATTCGTTATTGTTTGCATGACAGTTTCAGTATATTTGAGTAGATTTGTTTTATGTAAGTAAGTAGATTACATCATATCCATATTTAATTAAGTAGCCCTTAACGGGACCATATTTCAGCTAGTAACTCAAAGTCTTTGTGACCGTTATATCAGAAAACATTTAAGGCTTAATAAAGCATGTAGGAGGTCATGTGCGGATCATAATTTCATTATCACTTGCGTTAACGGTGAAGGAAAAACATCGTGAGGAAACCTGCACACCTGAGAGGGCTCCATAAAGTTCTCAATGGTGTGTGTAGCCCGCCAACCCGCACCAAGCCAGCGTGGCGGATCCATGTGTAAACCCTTCTTATTCTAGAAGAGGCCCTTGCCCAGTGGAACAGTAATGGGCTAGTTATGTTATGTAAAGCATGTATATTGTATAAGACTGTAGAGGCAATGGTAGAATAATGATTATGCATAGGATGATGTTGGTACCTGTCCATTTTACATCCCTGATCAGACCTGTGATACTCCACGGTTTAGGTATGAAACAATAGGCTATACGCTGTAACTTAGTGCTTGGCCAAAATGGCAGCGCGGTGCGGGGAGCGGCGCGGGTGCGGGAACGCGCGCGATTTGCCTGTCCGCAGTGGAGCGCGGCTTCGTTCTGAGCGTTGTCGTGTCCAGTGTTTGTCAAAATATCATATGGATGAAGAAGACTTATTTTTACTGGAAAATTCTTACTAAAAAACGATGTTTCGACATCCACAGTGCTTGAATAGCACTTATTAATTCTTTAACATTTAATTTTGAAGACGCCATCACAACAACGCGCGTGGTCAGCTCGAACTAGTTTTAGATCCCCCGCTCCCGCGCGGTTTGTCACTTGCCGCCCGCGCTCTCACTGCGACCACTTGTATGAACGACCTATGGCGTGAGCTACCCGCGCGCTCCCCGCGAAAAGTAGCCCGCGCCGCTTCCCGCGCCCGCGTGCCCACTATGGACACTCAAATGAAGTTCTTCTGTTTGAACTCGCCGCACCGCGCCCGCCCCGCGCCCGCGTTTGCAGTCTGGCCAAAGGCTTAGGAATGAAACTGAACAGAAAACCGAACCGAATATGAGTGAGTGATCGAACCGAAATGTAATAAGAGCACTAACGCACAGCGGAATTAAAACTCTCTCGCCAAAAACTAAAGCTCAATTTCACATACGCGGAGTAGGTACATTGACACATTACTTAGTGAGTGAGGTTTCTGTATTCCCCAAAGGGTTGGGCAGAGGTGTACAGTAACACCCTTATTTCGCGGTTATGTTCAAGTCCCATGTAAAAGGGGGCGAGCCTACTGCCGTCAACCAGACACAAATCCAAACTCCGGGATGCTATTGAGGAGTTCCACACGGAAAACCCCAACACTTTGCCCGACCTGGGGTTCGAACCCAGGACCTCAAGATCAGCGGTCACGCTTGCTACCTCTAGACGAACGACGTAGTTCTACGTCACTACGCAGGCTGCCTCGTGCGTCTAGTATACTACTACTATTTATTATTCTCTCCCCTGAGTCGTCTTTTACGACACAAGGAAAAGAGGAGCCCTATTCTTTGTCGGCAATAACACAGGCAATATCCCCACAAGACATTATGTAACTACTATTATCTTAGAGCAACACAACGCGGCCACCGACGCGAACATCGGTGGCCACGTCGCTTTATGACTAAGTATTATTAAATGCTAAGAGAAAATAAATTCTACAAAATAAATCTGAATACCCAACTCAAATTTACCAAACAATGCTAATTTTACTAAACAAATTGTCCTTTAATATAGAACCAGGCCGTGCATACTATCTTAAAGGCCTCATCGCAACCCAAATAAAACTACGTAATTGGGTTTGTCAAATTGCCTGGGTTTGGACTGACTGGCGTCATTAGGCTTCACTCTTAGATTTTATTGAAAGTGGGACTATAATTTTGTTTAGAATCGTAAAAGTGTTTTGTAAATACTAAAACATTTTCTTATTAGGTATTGTTTAGGCACGTTAATGAGACCCATTTAATCGTAATTAAGGCTGTATTCGGACAGTGGAATGGGAACATTCCCAGTCATTGTATCTGTTTCTGAAACCTCATAGTAACGATTTCGCAGACATCATCCAAATATTTTGATTTGTAGATCGGGTTTAGATATTAAATTTTATGATGCGTACCATAATAATTAATTATTACCGTAGAAATTGAAGAAATAATTAATATTACGGTGTCGTCGTATTTATTAAAATAAATAGTCTTGTTTCAAGTTTCGTTTTCAATATATCGAGGAAACAGTAATTAAGGCGAACATAATGTATTATTTTTTATACTTCATTTTGAAAATAATCCTGAATCAACAAGGGAATTTCATATTATTTTATTTTATTTCATTGTTAAAGTTTTCCTCAACATTAACCAAACAAAAGCAAAAAACACATACAATAATTTTACAGACTTCAAAAACAAATGTCATAAAGTGCCCTCATATAAATGGAATGACGTCATCGCTAAGCGCTTCTTGCTATTTTCGGCTCCTACACGTATGAAATGTGGCGAAGGTAGTAACCTACTTACTGATTTAGAATCAACAGTTTTGGAACTACAGACAAAGAGTCGCGAGTCGTGAAATATTCCATAATACAAACGTGTAAAATCAAATCGCGCATAAAGTAGGTATATTGACGTCATTGCAGGTGACGCTTTTTTGTGTGGTAAAAGTGTGTATTACAATTTTTACTTTTATGATATGAGAATTTAAGTTTGTCGAGAAAACCGACTAATAATTTAACTTTATTAATTTTATCAGGATGTAGATCAGGAGCTTCTAGTTAACGATAAATGTTTGTACCGGTTACCTGTTAATTACTTCTGATGAAAATATCAAATACCTGGAAATCTTCATGGATGTCCCTCGTCCGGGGTAGGTGAGGGTGTCTGCCGGACTCTTACCGGCTAAACACCCACGGTGTTCCTCCTCGTGACCGTCGGCCGGGGTCGCGGGATTCGCTTAAGCATGCACCGCAACCCCGGCAGGTCTTGGTCCACCAACTGCTGGTGGACCTCTCCACTGTGGGGCCCCACCCCACGACCTCCTGAGAGGCGCGGGGAGCACCCCACATCACCGGCGCACCAGAACACATGGCACGCCGTGACCACCCCGGGGACCAAACAAGCACATGGGTGCCAGACTACCCCGTGTCTGGGCACCCTTGGTCCCCCTGCGACGGGGCGGAGCGCAGAGAGAGCGACCAACGACATACCGACACTCCTATCCCCCTGCGGCCCCACCGCGTCCGCCATCTGACGGTGGCGACCCCGTCAAGGCCGCGGAAGGTAGGGAGAACGGCGCACTGCAATACCGGCACTCCTCTCCCGCCGCGGCCTCCACCCTTCAGCCGCGATACCTCCCATGAGACATCGCGGCCCGCCTCAGTTGCGATGTCGCCCAGGCGACACCGCAACCTACTTGGCCGCTACGTCAAGGGCGGGTTCCTCTTCGCTTCACCGTGGGGATCTACGCCACGGCTACTGAGCCCCCCCGCAACGACAATGCGGGAACCCACCGGGGGGGAAAAAAATATCAAATACCTAGGCAGTTTTATTATTGTTTTTTACTCTATTGTAGTTGGCGATAGTCAGCCAATTATTTTATCTTTCCCAAACAACCACACCTGCTTTACCATACAACTTGTGACATTCTAAAACAAATGCAATGACGTCACTACCGGCCATTTTAGTCTGTTACATTTTTAACGGCTTGGTTCGGAGTCCATGAGACTGCGCACGATGCTCGTCCCTTGATTAATTGCCGTCGACGTCTTCGTCCCCAGCTGATTGATTACATTGTAATCTTGTTTGTGACTTGACTGATGTTGGAAATTGTATCAGCCTTGTTTTTCATAATTCCCAGTTTGATAATTAGTGGTCGTAGTTTTAAGGATCGTTTGCTTGACAGCCCCTGACGGGTACAATTTATTGCGTGACAAAGATTTGGAAGATTGTTTTTGCATTGAGCGAAAAGTAAGAAAAGAAAGTAATAAGTATCTTCCAGTACAATTGCTATTCGGTCTTATTGTTGTGGTTATGTTTTAAATTGGGGTAGGTATGAAATAGATGCTTGGATATTATTATATAAAATCATTATTAAATAGGCTTATACTCTCGTAAATAAATCAAGTCTATGAAAAGTTATGGTATGACAGATCAAGACTACAAAGCCAACGTTATGGTGTATGGTCACTGCAGAAAACAATAAAATGTTAATAAATAAGAGAAAACATTAGACTTACTTTTGAGTTATATCCTAAAGTGACGTTCCACATAAATGACGCTGACGGTGGCGGAGGAATTTGTGCACATCCAACAGTCTAACACAATGTTTATCGTTTATTAGTCCAATCACACGTATGTACCTACGCAATATTTAAAAAGTTTTCCACGAATCAACATTTATTGTGTACAAATGCGCGTCATTTTACTTAAGATCATTAAAATACCCTATCCATTGATAGATGAAGCGACGTAACGACAGGTTTATTTGTTAATTTTATACAACTACCCCAAAAAATACTTTATCTGAAGTTTTTAAATATACCTACAATGAAAGGCAATGTTGTAGCAAAAATGTTTAAGAAACTAATGAATGTACTCTCAACCGGCGTGCGTCTATGACAAGATGTATGAATGTGGATGAAGCGAAAGGGGTATGTAAGAGTCGTAGCATGTGGCGTTCTATAGTTTCTGCCTACCCCCATGGGAAAAAGGCGTGAGTTTATGTATGTATGTTTAAGAAAATGAAAATGGATTAACACAGTAAGACAGAATTAAGTAACTAAGGAGGTGTATGATACCTGAGTATGTCAGGTGTACCCCGTGTAGAACCTTGCTACCAACCTTGCTTACTGGCTAATCTTTTTACCAAAGCACGAGCAAGGCCGTACCCAAGAATTTTGTTCGGGGCGGTTGAACCCTAAACAATAAAATTAATTAGGTACAATAACGAGTGTATACATTTTAAAAGTAAGCAATTTAATTTTCTGAGATTTCGGGGGGGTTAACCGCCCCCACCCTGGCCTTGGGTACGAGCTATTCTCGTCTGGCTCGTCCGGCACGAGAGAAGAAATAAAGTTATGGTATATTGTAATACAAAATAGTACTGTAGTGTGATTCTCTAAGCAAAACGCGGCGAGCCCGTCGCTGATGCAGCGGTGAAATATTGGTTTGGTATTTAATAAAGTACATGAAGCTATACCAGCGATATGTGGCAAAGAATTTGGTAACTTTAGGTTTGACATTTCTCTGTACATTTTGAGCTCGATTGCTCTTATTGCGCACCTATTCGCGCATTGACATTTGAAGGCGGTTTCAACGAACGGACTCGTCTACGGATGCAGCGAAGCCGCAGCGCCGGTGCAGCGATGTTTCTTCTAAATAATCTCATACCTGATTAGACCATAACTACGATTGTTAATCGTAAGTCTCTTGAGAAATCTATTTTTTTAAATTAAATATTCAGGTACCTATTGGCTGCGAACACTAAAAGATCTTAATAAATTCATGAAAATAATTTTATTGATAAAGGAAAATCTATTATTAACAGTAATCACGAGAACATGAATAAATAACCAATTATCTTACTAAACAATTAAAGTTGAAGCTAAAATGTGGACTAGACTAATGAAGGTTGAAAGTTCTGGCTGTCCGTTAGATTTAAACTTAGAACTGACGACACCTTTTAATGGATTAGCAGAGTTAACTAGGTCTAAAAAAAACTTTATCAATAATGAGATTTCTTCTGAAAATATAATGGTAACTCCTTAGAGGATTTTTAAGGCGTCCACTTTGTTGGTGGTTAAATATTGTATATGTATTAGTACGGTGATTATAAGTCTTGGTGGACCCTTTAATATTAAAATAATATTCGAACTTTGCACAATAGATAAAACACCTTGTTCGCAAGGCGGACCGGTAGCAAGTAATTTTTAATACGAGGGCAATGTTGCCATATATTATTAAAAATTATAGAAAGTAGTGTTGTCAATTATTATCATGTTGAGTTGCCAACAAGGATCCATTCTATTTTCATAAAATAAGCTTGACTTTATCGAGTTTAATTAATTAATCAAAATAAAAAATAAAAAAAGAATTGTATGTAATAAAATAAAACAATACCTAATAAATTTAAAATACAAGCGGATTTGCAACAAAGATACGGAAGCACTTGATGAAATTCCTAAATTCGATTCTATTCCAAATTGATTTTAGGAATTTCATCAAGTATTGCTTCGCAATGCTACTCCTGCGAGATACTAAACTGAATCTCCGGAAACTAGTTAATCTAGTTTCGAACTATGTAACAAGAATAATTATCACGATTACAACGGTAACGAAATCTGTAAGGTTAAAGTATATTACAAGCTTTATTAAAGCACTGATAATAGTAAAGGGTTCTCTTTAACCTCCAAGATGCTAGTCAGGATTTTATACGAGAAAAACACAATAATCGAACCCGCGAGCTCGTATTTAGAAGCTGCACTTACAACCACTAAACCAATCAGGCAGCTATTAATTGATAACTTTAGTTAACTATACATACATGTATTGATTCTCTGTACCTACCCATTACTGAACAATTCCTCAACACCGGAATTAATAATTAATATTTTCCAGTCGTTACCTAGGCTAATGGTAAAGTTCTCAAACGCAATTGACTACAGCTCTGTGATTGGTCGCAACATAAAGGCTTCCAACCACAAACCCGTATTCAACGCACTGCGTTTGCAGGGTCGCTTGAGTCTTGTTTGTGAATACGGATATTATGATAGTGTGGTTCACTATTATTTTCACACAACAGTCGTCGTTTTATGACAATAAGTTATTAATTATTATTACTATTGACATAACATCACGCCTTGTATTCCCCGAAGGGTTCGGCAGAGGTGTTTTCATTACACCCTCATTTTGCCAGTTATGTTTAAGTTCCATGTAATAGGGGGCGAGCCTACTGCCATTAACCCGCACAAATCCAACCCCGGGCTGCTACTGAGAAATTTCTAATGGAAACACCCAATAACACTTTGCCCGACTTGGGCATCGAACCCAGGACCCCATGCTCAGCAGTCGCGCCAAGACCAACAAGGTAGTTACTACTATTACTATCGTCATAATTTCGTCCAACCATTGACTTAGACACAATTACTATTTAACGTTCGTGAAAGTGCAAAAGTGTACCTATGACCCTAATGAAAATATACAAAATTAATCATATAATTACGAACCCATGTATATACAACAAAAAGTATAATATTACCTGACAACTAATATATTATGATTACAGTGAAAAGAAATTTAATGCACACACGAGGGTAGAAAGCAAATATTTGTCTCTGTCTGACGCAACGGGGAACAAATACTGACCCGAGTAAATAGTGACGGTAGTGCGGTGATTACTAAATGTAACATTCCGAATTTATTGGTGTTTTTGTATTTATATAGTTTACAGTGAGTAATGAATGGAAAACGAATTAAGTGTAGGTACTATTTTTCATGTTGCATCTGCCCGAGTTTTTTTTACAAAGTGTAACCGTACAACGAATGTCAATATTGATAAATTTTATTTCGTGTTTATCGAATGGTGTTTACATTGTTTCCATTGCAGAACAAAGCTAGAGTGAACTAAATTACATGAAAAATAATTATATTATAAAGTTATGTAATTGTAATGATTGTGTTCCCGGGTAGTGATGTGACATCGTGTCGAGCACGAGTGGTACGTATAGTCAACAAAAAAAAACAATAATCATTTCGGAATTTAGAAATAAATTAATAAGGAGTTAATCATTATTCTAAAATAATAATAATACCCGTGTTTTAAATATTACTTACTCATTTTTTTGTACAAAATATAGCAAATTTGCATTTATAAAAGACTAGCTGTGTCCTCACAGCTCCGCCCGTAGCCAATGTTACTCAGTGATAATGTAACTTTCTAACGGCAAAATATTTTTTGAAATTGGTCCTGTAGTTTTTAACCGACTTCCAAAAAGGAGGAGTTACTATGTTCGTCTGTATGTATCTTTTTTTTTTTTGTGTATGTTCATCGATATTTTCGCCAATTGTGAACCGATTTTGATGATTCTTTTTTTAATGGATAGGGTATACTTTGAAATTGGTCCCATTTAAATTTGGTGAAGATTTGATGAAGAACTTCGGAGATAGACAATGGAACTCCTCAATGACGAACAGTACGCATATTGTGATGATGTGATTATGTTACGAGCAGCGTCTTTAGTAGGTCCAACCAAGTTTTAATTAAGGCCACTAAAATGAAAAAAATAAAAACATTTTTTACAAAAAATTTCAACCGACTTCAAAAAAGAAAATAATTAGCATATAAAATTAACAGTTTCAGAAGTCGGTGCTGATCTACGCTGAACCAAATTGAAGGTACCGACTTCTGAAACAGTTAATTTTATATGGTAATTATTTTATTGTTTTTTGAAGTCGGTTGACATTTTTTGTAAAAAATGTTTTTATTGAGTTTATTCGTTACATACAAAAATACAAATCTATCCTCTTTATAATATTAGTATAAATATAGATTGTCGTTTTTTTTTACAATTATCGCTAACTTTTGATGTTGACTGTACGTATGCCATATATTCAGCACAGTGCAATATAACTATACATCTTGGCTAGACTGTGGATTCAGAGTAGTGAGTGAGAGTGGAAGTGCTTACATTACCTGTAGGTATTATACACGTCAGTTGCCGAATCAGCATGAGCCGAATGGTAAGTATGAACAATACCTAATAATTAACTATACCCGTAATCAAGGGCTCTTTCCCACATTGTTCAATACGTAGTTAGTGCTTTTGCCTCAACGACTGCTATTTTCATCGAGATCTAAATAACATAACGTAACATCACGCCTTGTATTCCCCGAAGGATTCGACAGAGGTGTATAGTAACACCCACGTTTCGCCAGTTATGTTTAAGTCCCATGTAATAGGGGGCGAGCCTATTGCCATTACCCAGGCACAAATCCAGACTCCGGGCTGCTACTGAGAAATTCCTAATGGAAAAACCCAATAACACTTTGTCCGACCCGGGGATCGAACCCAGGACCCCATGCTCAGCAGACGCGAAAATAATATGTAAGTAGGTACATAAATAAAATAAGTATGAAATGCGATGCGTTCGTCGTTTATGTCTAACGTGTTTCCATCAGCTTTCTTTAGCTGTGACCTTCAAACTTTTTCTCGTTAAAATTTAAATTTAGGCGAAAATAATACCACAAAATAAAATATCAATCAACTTTTCCTAAAAACGATTATGGACAGGAAATTGAAAATAAAATCAAGGTAAAGGGACAAAGTACGATTTTGAGAAATCATTAATGAAAGTAACCACTCATTCCAAGGTTTAAATGAGTGCTTTCACGTCACGCCCGAATTCCTCGAAGGTGGCAGAGGTGCACAGCTCACCATTTACCGGGTTTACTTACAATTTCCGGGCTGCTTCTGAGAAATATCTAAAAAAACTTCCTACTTAGAATCGAACCCACCCACATGCGCATTTGGAACGTGGCAACTATGGTACAACCAGAAAAAAATTGTGTCTGCAATAATGACGTGACGTACCAATACTTATCAATCTATCGATAGCCAAAGAATGTACCGAAATATTAAACCAGATTATGTGCCTAGCCTTTTCCCAACTATATTGGGTTCAGCTTCCAGATTAACCAGACGCGGCTGAATACCAGTATTTTACACGGAACGACTGACATCAGACCTCCACAACACAGTTCTAAAGCAAAGCCGATATCCTAAGATTAGGCCAGTTGTCTGACTTTAGGACTTCTGACTTCCCGTAACGACTATCATAGGTATTCGTATGACGCCCAAGACCGACGGTTTAACGTGTTCTCCGAGGCACCGAGGCGTCTCGATGTGTAACCAACGGTCACCTATCCACGGACTGACCGCGACAAGCGCAGCTTAACCTCGCAAATCGTACGATCCGCGCGGTTGGTAATTAGCCCCAAGCCTAAATATGAAACCATATTATCAATTTAATACCACTTAATCAATGCAAACCCTACAACTAAAATCAATCTAAAACAACATTGCGGCAATATGCATACCGACACCCACATACACTATATAGTTCCCACAATCTCCTTAATGGATTCTCAGATCCATCATACTATGCTTCGCCCACTCTATTTAGCTCCTACATAAATGCTGACAGGGCTTGAAATTGTACCAGTCCTGGTACAATCTGTCCCAAATTCATCCCAAAGTACTTGTAATATCACTTTGTAACTTGGAACTCTGAATGGGAATCGTCTGCCTGTCATGCGTCAATTTTATAAGTTCATAATGTCACATCGCGTTATATCGTGTTTACTGCATTTCAATATACGAATTTCTTTTGATAGGCATTCCTGAATGAATTAATGAATTTTATATGAACGAAAAATGTTTCATTTTATGACATTATTATTTTGGACAGATACGGTGAAGTTAAAAGGAATATTGTTATCACGTAGGTGAAATGCAATAAAGGTTCTCAAGTGACTTTTTCACTCAGGTGAATAATTCGCGAGATATGAGCTCCTAAATTCGTTAATAACGTGTGCCCCCCAACCTTAACTTACCAACCATGATATAAAAAATTGCAAGGAATCAAGATTCAACGAAAATTGTTTTAAATATGGGTACAAGTGTTTTAGATAGGTATCCGCAATTTTGACATACAAAGAAAATTAATTTTGTGGTCTTTGAAAATAGCCTTAATTCAAAGCAATGAAATAAGGTTTGCTACTTAGTACATGCCAAGGGACTCTAATTTAATATTGTGTGTATGGCTAGCGCTGGACCATTTTTACGTTTTGAAAATGGAACAATAATAAAATTAAGCTACTGATACGATGAACGGTAAAAACCTCGGTAAAAGTTATAGCCCGTCCAATGCAGAATGTTATTATTAAACACGCGTCACAATAATAGTTCTGACCGCTTGTTGTTCAACTGTCCAATCTAGATAATTTAAATATAAACTTTTTAATAGATTTTAGAATAAGTAGAAGATTTTATTAAAATACAATGTTTAACTTCTTCGAGCCTTTCAGCTGAACCAGATGCTTTCAAAATTATTTACAGTATTATTTATTTGACGTCCACGATCTAAGGTCACTCATCTAAGACAGACCGCTGCAACATTGCTTGACCTCGTAGGTCGCGATTGCCAGCCAGCCTCATAAAAGTTCAGAAGATAGGAAGGCGAATTAAACCTCAGTATTTCTTTTTTATAATAAGTACATTTATTTCCACTATTAATAATTATCACAACTTCTACAGTAACGAGTAATTAGTGTTGAACATACAACGACTGGAGAACAACTGAGAGCCGATCAGGTCAAAATGGCCACCACTTTAACTACGACTGTTATAATTTTATGAACTTTTAATTCTATCCTTATATGAAAGCGTAACATCCGGTTTTAATAACTAGAAAATATAATTTTTATTTCTGGTCATTTGAGCTACCATTTGTAAATAATGCATAACCAAAATATTAAAATACAACACTCAGCATCGAGTATTTAAAAATAGAACATTCAATACAGCAGAAATAAATACTGATCAGTTATCAAAACCCAAGAAACGCACCTCTGACTTTTTGGATTCACGTGTTTATTGAATAATTATCACATGCTTAAAAACGGTAAAGGAAAACATCATGAGGAAATCGACATATTTCAGAGATATTTCTCGACGGCATAAGAAATCAAGTCAGAGGCCCATGGGCAGCATAAACTCTGACACCAGATTAGTCACTAACCACACGAAAAGATGAGAAAATCAAATCAAGTATCACGGCCATAATCAAATCTTTTGTTTTAACAAAGAATAACCATCAATTTGTCCATCCCACAGTATCTTCCTCTTAGCCTTTTCCCAATTATCTTGGGGTCAGCTTCCAGTCTAACCAGATGCGGCTGAATACCAGTATTTTACACGGAGCGACTGCCATCAGACCTCCGCAACCCAGTAACTGGGCAATGCCGATATCCTAAGGTTAAACCGTTTGTCAGACTTTCGGGCTTCTGACTACCCGTAACGACTGTCATAGGTATTCGTATGACACCCGGGACCGACGGCTTAATGTGCTCTCCGAGGCACGGAGGGGTCTCGATGTGTAACAAATGGTCACCCATCCACGGACTGACCGCGGCAAGCGCAGCTTAACCTCGCATATCTTACGATCGGCGCGGTTGTTATTTAGCCACGAGCCCCTCTCGTCCATCCCACAGTATATCTAAATTAAAACAAACACCTATGCTAAATTAAAATAACCAAGGTAAATAAACGGTAATGAAATCGAAACCGGCCAAGTGCGAGAGTTGCTCGGGAGCCGAGAGTTACCAATACCAATATTTGAAGTACTGATTGCTGGATTAAATGCGGATACAGCCTTGTGCTACTTCCATATTTCTGTCGTAATGTGGGAACTTTCTCTACGTCTGCCGCCTTTTCTTGCTTTATTGCTATTGATTATTCCATATTCTTTATTATTTTTACATATTTAATATTCATTTATAAAACTTTTTAAAATATTTCCATATAAAAATGAAAATGAACATTCAAAATTATAAAACAAAGCAGTCCATTGAGAACAGGGTCCAAACTACCAGCTACACAAAAAAGACCTTTAAATGCGTGCCGTGTTAAGGAGTAGTACCGGTTTCTGTGTCTAGCTCTTGATTCTGCCGCCTAACGAAAGCATCTTGAGGTGTTGATCGAGGCTCTTGGCTATTAGATTAGGTCATTGGCAATAACGACTATCGGTACAAATTACTGCTGAAACCACGTTCAACGTGTACAACATCGCGTTGGTAATTTCTAATGAACCCTCGTTAAATCTTAGTTACACATATACAGTAAATAAAGTCGTTCTCTGTCTTGTTGAGTATAGGCTAATCCAAAATCTTTAGATTGATGTTGGATTTTGACAGATATTCAATAGAAGTAATGTCAAAAACCTACATCAATCCAGAGGTTTTGGATTGATATTGATTATTAGGATCGGCCGTATGTTGTCACAGGTTGCAGCCTATTTAATTGCGTCACTTAATTTTTAAATTATTTTTTTTTGTATGTTTTTCTTTATATTTAATGGTATTCCTAAGCACATAATAAAATAGAACGTACATAATGAGGCTTGCATAGTCGCGGCGAACTAATGCCTCGAAAAAATTTGAATAAAAAAAAATTGAACAGTACACTTCTTTTTCATTTCAGTTGTTTTTCAGATTTGAAGATATAAAAAGTATATGAGCTAGAAAATTCAATGTAATATTTTTCAGCCGTGTACAGCTTCCTTTTTTTTGTACAGTTGAGGTTCATCATTTTAGATAGAATTCGAATATTGAATACCGAAGAATACATATGTAGATACAAAATGGTGTGATATCGCTATTTAAATTACTCGATTTTGGAATTCTAAAATGTTTTTTACAATCCGTTTGAGCATGAGTGGGCACTTTAAACCATTCTCGGAAATACCCCTCCCGGCGAATGTTTCCGATGATACTTCACAAGCAATTTTTTTTTTTTTTAATTAAGATATTACTAGAAGCAACTGTTTTGTCATTTTATTAATGTTACTAGGAAGAATTAATTTAATTTTACCTATTTAATGCCTAAATAAAATATTTTTTCAACCAGATGATTTGAGTAGGTTATTTCGTAGAATTCGTCTTACAACTCGTGATAAAAAAGTCTGGACTTAAACCTAGCTATTAACAACCAATAGCTTGTATATATAACTAAATTATAACACAGACTTATTTAGTTACCAGTATTAAAAACTATTTTGACAGCGATCGTGAGCTGAACACGCAGCAAAGGAGCGAGTCGAGGTCGAAACTAGTCGAGCAATCACAAAAAATGCAAGGGTGTTTATCGTAAACAATCATAATTATAAATAATTTCGAATGTGTCTCACGAAAGCTATAAATTAGAATACAAAAAGGAATCTATCAATTCATTAAACACAAAATGTATATTAAACCCTTCTTTATTGCGAACTTTCTTCGCTTTTATACATAGAACGACGTCGTCGAAGCGTAAAAACTATAGACATTTTGATTTATTTCGTCCGATGTAATCTGTCAGTGAAGTTTCTTGTTGGCCGCAAATCTACGGCTGTGATCAATCTGTGGCAGTTTCGGCCTCTTCCTTTCATTCTTGTACTTATTAACAATTGTTACGGCTTTTGTCTTTGATGTTGATAAATTTAAATGGGTGTTCTCTGTTTTACATTCTGTTTTGGCGGCTGCAATTAATTGGATGTAGTTTTTGTAAGACTCATAAATTGTTATTTTGAAGACAATGTCAGTCTTAATAATTACCGCATTTAGCGAGTGGATTAGTTATTACTATAGGTTGTTATTAGCACTAAAGAAATCTGCCACCCATCCTCTAGACTTAACCTTTTAGTAGAATTTCATGACTTTTACAAGTGCAGAGAAGGGTTAGACAAATTCCATCTTTTGTTTTTGCAGGCACTACTCTGTTATTCTGCTCTTTTATATTTCTCCTGTCACACTATTCTCTGTTCTATTCTATTAAGTCCTTATTCTCCTCTCCATCCATTTCCCAAGACATCTACATCGATGAACAGAATAAAGTTTTCATAAACAATAACCGAAGTAATCGATCAATACGTACATCAATCCCTAACATATAATAATATCCTAAAATATACCATCAACAATGTTTGATAGGAATTGCTTTTTCCTTTTATTATTACCAAAGTATAATATCCTTCTGTCAGACCTTTTGATGTGAGATCAGCCGACGTTTTAATTTCTAATGAATAATGTAATACTATCATAACGATGAACTGTTCTTCAAATAAAACGGTTATTCTTTTTAATATCTAATTTAATGTTGAATTTCGTTGTTTTTGTCATCTAATCTAATAAGGATTGGTTAGAGTGGAACCTGATACAGATATAAACTGTTTATTTTGTGAATAAAAGAAATGTGTTGTCATGCTGCTTAAGTTATTACTGTGTGTAAGTTAATGGAGCGAATATCCAATTTTTATTAGGCGTGTTGGGTTGGTAAGCCGTCTAGAAATATTAGGTAATCTTTATTTAACACCAGTACAATTACTCTACTTATACAAGGTTAGTCGGAAAGGGGGTACTAAGCCGCAGACCACTTTATTTATCACTGATGACTGTTTTAAAGAAAGTGTTAAAATTGTAAAATTCGATAATTATTTTATTCGTGCAAAATGATTTTTATTTTAGTTATTTCAAAAATTCTTCATCCCTGCTTTAGTTACGAATTCAGAAAATGGAGCTTGTAATCCGTGACCCTAAATATGACCTAAAATTTAAACACAGTTGATCATAGCTGAGGATAGATAGAATTTAGCGTATTTTTTATGCAATCTTTGAACAGCTACTTCTTTGAAACTAATGACTTTTGGGGAAAGTTGTAGAACAAAAGTTACCCATTATTATAGGTTCTCTAACACTCTTTCGGCTTAGTTTCCTCTTTCCGGCTAACCTTGTATTATAATTTCTATCATTCAGTCCAAGCATTATTAATGCGGTTCTTGAAACTTTAGTTGAGCCACAGATATCATTGTTTAATAGCACAAGCATAATCTGCCCATTACTGATCCACTGCTGGGCACGGGCCTCTTTTCAGAATGAGAACTATTTAGGTCTTAGTCCACCACACTGGCCTGGTACTGGTTGGCGGACCACACACCATCCAGAACTTTTTGCAGCCCTCTCAGGCGTGCAGGTTTCCGCACGATGTTTTCCTTCACTGTTAACGCAAGTGATAATCAAATTCTGATCCGCACATGAATTCGAAGAATCAGGTGCGGGCCAGGGTGAATCTCAGATCCTCCTACATGAAAGGCAAGTGTTCAACCGCTAGGTTTCTATCATAGAACAGACAACCTCCCCCTCACCGTTGGTATCATAGAAGGCATCTAAATGATGATATCAAGAGGCCATCGTCGTCCTGCCTTTACAGCAAAATTTTCCGTATGCTAAGGATATTATGCGATCACCACGATCTTTCATTTCAGAAGACCAGAGTTCCATGTGCAATACACGTTTACGGAGTTATGTAATCATTTTCAAGACCCCAAAACAGCAATCTATCAAGTTAAACAGTATCTGTCAAACAAAGTTGTTGATGTCTATATACATAGTATAAAACTTGAAGGAAATGATAAAAGTTACCTACATTAACGTAAATCGAAATTTATAAATAAACGAGAATCTAAATATAGAAAAAATACGAGCTTTTTTTAATAATATCTATTTCCTCGATTCGTACGAGAAGATAAATGGAATGGCACTTCATTTGTCAAAAGCAAGAAGAGAGGTTTACGAGGAAATGTTGAACGTCTAGTTAAATGCGCACTCCTATATATTTGTTTACCGTTGAGGAAACTCATTAAATGATATATTTTTTTACTCAATTTAATGTTTGTCAGTTTGGATCTTGCTAATAATTTTGCCTAATGGAAGCATAGGTCAGAAATCGGGTTAGAAAATTCTCAGTATTAGCTTAGAATTTGTAATTATTATTGTGCCTATAATGATGGCGACAGACTAGAACTCTGCAAGAGAACTAATGTCGCTTGTAGACGATACGCTGTAGCTTACGCAAGTACTAATAATTAGTACTTGCATGGACTTGAAATGAACTGGCGCCAGTACCGAGCGCACGTTTTTCGAACGATCCGCAGTGGGTCGAGAATGCAAGCAGTGCGGGGATGAGAAGGACGTAGCGAGGGTCATACTATCACAATCACGCAAGGACCAAAGCGAGTAGAACTAAGCAACTTACACTCGCACTAATCAAAAATGTTCACATGATGAAATTTGATGCACAGAAGTAGTACTTGCGCAAGCTACTGCGTACGTCTATGAGCGGCATAATACAGTCATTGTGCACCATACCGCGTAACTATACTTCTGCGTGACTGGAATTCCCTGAAAACAGACATTATCAATATTGTATTAACAACAGTATAATCTATCAGTCACACACAGCTTTGTTAGAGTCACGGTTATCCATTACATAGTGGCCTATTTCGAAGCCTTGATGGTTCACTGATATTACGCACACATCAAAGTAACGCAACCTGATACATCATACGTGACAATGCAGTATATCAACACATTGCAACAGTATTTGTTACACTGTGGTATTACTTTGAAGACAGGCTACCGAACTGTAGTTTTCGCTTCGTTGCACAATGAAATCGGTTGCTGTCCTTATAGTCAGACATACAAGAACATTGAAGTAGCCTGTGCAGTCAAACGTTGATTTTAAGCCACTTATGTGAACTAGTAAGTTCCTTTGCGACTTCGGTTTTACTTACAAGTCAAGTAAAACATGATCTTGTATACAGGGGCAGATGGTTCAGTTTCGTATACACTTCGGTATTTATCGGTGGATTACTAACTTCTTTGATTCATTAATGTCAACGACTGCTCACAAGAATAGAATTATGAACTTAGGCTGACGGCACATGGACCACTAAGTTGCTCGATACATAGTTGATCGCTGTTTATTAGTAGCTGCAGTTACCGTTCGGTGTATGGCCTGCACCTAAAAACAAATAGCGATCAACTGCATCTCGAGTAACTCAGTAGCCTATTTGTGTCGGACAACGTTGACGTTGTTGGACACATAGTAGCACCTGAGTTAGCTGTAATTTACAATAAATGTGTTGGATGTGATGTATTTCCCGACTTAATGAAAAGTAGTAAGAGTATACCTTTATTTAAGTCGGGCAGCACATCTGACCCCACTAACTTTAGACCTATTTCTGTGCTACCCTCCTTTAGTAAAATATTTGAAAAATTAATCCTTGATGGGCTACAAACCCACTTTAATAAAAATAATTTGTTACATAGGAAACAATTTGGTTTCACAAGAGATCGCTCTACAACTGACGCTGGTGTCGAGCTATTGGTTGATATTTTTAATTCCTGGGAGGATACACATGATGCTTTAGGCGTCTTTTGTGACTTGTCAGAGGCGTTTGATTGCGTTTTTCACGAGACATTGGTCAGAAAATTACATCACTACGGAGCTAGGAATACTGCTCTGGATCTTCTTATTTCCTATCTGGGTAATAGGATCCAGAGAGTAGACGTGAATGGGGAGAGATCTCCGGGGTCTGTAATGACAATGGGAGTTCCGCAGGGCTCAATTCTCGGCCCGTTCATATTTCTCGTTTATATTAATGACCTACCTTATCTCATGAAAGATAATCAGGAGATTGTGTTATTTGCTGATGATACATTACTATTATTTAAATTTAAACGGCAGCAGCCAGTTACGGACGATGTAAATAACGTTCTCTCTAAAGTAGTGCACTGGTTTAATGTTAATAACTTACTTTTGAACGAGAAAAAGACTACATGTATCAGATTTTTGACACCTAATGTTAAGCAGGTGAAAACCAGTGTAGTAATAAATGGAGACGAGTTAGATCTTGTGGACACCACTATGTTCTTGGGTATAACCTTAGATTCGAAACTGCAGTGGGGCCTACATATAGATAAACTGTCGAAAAGACTCAGTTCTGCAGCTTACGCGGTCTATAAGATACGCCAGCTAACTGATGTAGAGACAGCCAGAATGGTATATTTTAGTTACTTCCATAGTGTTATGTACGCCATTTTGTTGTGGGGAAATGCTGCTGACATTCAAAATAACTTTGTTTTGCAGAAGAGAGCTATTCGAGCAATTTATAATATTTAATTTAAGTCCTATGTAAAGCAGAAACTATGCAAGAAGGGTTTCTATAACGTTAAAGATTATATGGACGATAAAAATGCTTGGAATTGAGCCGCTCGCTGTTATCACAGACACATCATTGTAATTATTGAAATAATTTTTATTGTGACATTATTTTATTTTTTATCTTTTTGACATCTTATTTTTTTTTTTTTTCAATATTTAATATTTCCATTAGTATGTCATGTCCTTATTTTTATTATCAAATTGTGAATGTGAGTACCATGTAGGCTAGCTTTATACACTAATTTTGTAACTGTTTGGCGGTTTTGAGTTTTTTTTTGTGACCTACGCAAATGTCCGGCTGATTGGTAGCGTCGTGCGGCAGTCGGGTTGTTGAGCTACCTAAAATAAGGTTTGAGCTACGCGATGACTGATGCATGCGTGCCGTCAGTTAGGACAGATCAACTCAAACCTGCTATGGCACTCTCCTAAAAAGGACATTCCAGACGTTGCCCTACATTGTTACACTCACATGGTATTTGTACCACAATGTCTGGACTTTAAGATACCTTGATCTCTGAGTTTATTTCGGCTTTCCTTCTCAGAGCTAGTCAGATAGGAAATGCAGGCGCCATCTATTCTTAAAAAAAATGACTTGTAAAAGTGTATGTAACATAATCTCTGTGAAATAAAAATAATTTATCATTTACCTATATAAACTTCCTCGATAAATGGACTATCATTTATCATTTTATCAACCTGCCCTCGTTTGTTCTGCTTAGCCTTTTCCCAACTACGTTGGGGTCAGGTCCTAGTCCAACTATGTAGACGCGGCTGAATACCAGTACAGTACACGGAGCGACTGCCGTCAGACGTCGGCAACCCGGTTACTGGGCAATGCCGATATCTTAAGGTTAGACTATTTGTCATACTTTCGGGCTTCTGACTTCCCGTACCGACTGTTATAGGTATTCGTATGACACCACTTCTTAAGGTGAGTATAAATTAGAGCATCTACTTGTAACTGAACATCGAGCTGCTCTAATGTATCGCTCTTTGATGAACCGAACATTGAGCACGACGTTCGATATTTTGTTTCAAAATCGTTTTACAAACGAGCAAATTTCTGTAAAATTCCATTGCGTTGTGAAACACTTATGGCCAAATACTCAACGTTACTCAATTTTAAGTTGCCGTTAAGAGGAAATGCGATCGGCATTTAGTCCATACAAACGTATTCCCCAGTTTCCTCCTTGGATAATGTAAATAGAGCAAATATTTTTTACCGTATGATAACTACTATGTCCCTATCTTTTGTTTTAGTCAATAAATTAGTTATTAAAAGAACTAGCAACGTTTAAATTTTACAAAAAACAACCGGTTTTACCACTGTTTTCAAACAAAAAAATTTCAAAAATAAAACAAAAACATACAGACATAACCAAAGTCTTTCTTAAATCATTACAGAAAAAAATATTAAAATCGATTCAGATTTGAAGAAGAAAACAGGGAAATACGAAAGTACGATTTCGCTAATATTGCAAAGGAGAAATCAGTCCGAGATGCAGTTGTCTCTTTCGCGCTCAATTGGGAAGGTTTGCGTGAGGGGTGGGATGGAAATAGATTGCTTAAAAACCTATTCAAATTATTAATATTTTGCAGCCCGCTTTTGCTCTTAAGTCTCGTGCTATCACTGTCACTTCGCCTTAAAGTGACAGTGACAGCAAGATACTTAACTGCAACTTAAAATTGAGTAGCATTTGAGTATTTGGCCGTTAATCTGTACCTCCAACTCCCAAGCCATCATTGTAACAATAAATCATAAAACCGACGATAAAAGAAAGCAAATAGCTATAAAACCATAATAAAGTCAAAGCACGGGTTTTATCAAAGAAAAACAGTCCCAAGCGATACTGACTGTAAACATCATAGGATTCACTAGTGACGTATCTACGTAGGTTTCATAGTGTGTGTTTGAATACAATGGCGGGTCCCGAGGCGACGGGGGAGTGCTCAAGGCTTCAACGCTACTCGGATGTGAATGGAACTACCACCGTATCTCATAAGATATGGAATTCTTAAAAGATGTTGGTGAATTGGATTTTAAGATTACCCGTGTAGGAAGTAGATTATATAGTTTTTGTATTATTGAGTTGTGACTTCATTTTTGAAGTGTGGCATCATTAAAATAGTCATGATTTAAGAGTAGTATGTGTTTAGTGTAACGTAAAAGAGGCCTAGTTTAAAATATCAAAATATTTTTTCTTGATTTTTCCTAGTCAATTTTTTTTTATAAATGACGTTCTTTATGGAATATCGCTTCGCTTGCAGGACAATAATAAAATGGTTAAAGGCTACGGTTAATAACTACAAGCTATTTTAAGCATTTAATAACCAATAGGATTGTGTTGATGCTAAGCGGAGTGGTGTGAAAATTAGGCAATCCTATTGGTTGTTTTATGAATCTCCGCTTTGATGGATAATCGCCCTTATGTCTTATTCGAAAAAAACTGCATGAAATGAAATGAGAGTGAATACAAAACGTCATTCGAAAACGACAGTCTAGGTATTGTACCGTTCCTCTTTGGACTTGTGACGTCTCTTAGGTACTCAGTTCCGTCCAAGTTATATGCAACGGTATCCTTTCTTCTATATACTTTGTGATGAATATAGAGATAAACATAAGTACGTCATAAACTTTGTAGCTGCAAAGAATACTAACTTTGGTACCGTTAAACTTCTAAAAGTATATAATTTACTATACGATCCTTTAATTTATTACCCAAGTAACTATCTTTAAAATAAATAACTATACATGAATTTTAAATAGAGGTGAAACGCTATATGAAGCCAAGCAAACGAACGCTACGAATTTTAGGTGTAATCTAGACGCAAACTAAACCACACTAAATAGAGTTAGAATCATATTCTCATTTTCTAGCGAAACATGCAATCAGGCTATGCCAATAAGCAATTTAACTTTCGAACTAATTAAACGCTTGATAGGTTAATTTGAACAAGCAAAGCGAACAGAATAAACTGTCTTCTACAAAACCGTAGTCGGCATGCGAACAAAACCCAGTATGACAATACAAACTACGCCTAAAGAACACCATGGATTTACGTATATATACAGTCGCATTTACGTCCGCGTGATGCGGGAAGTTAAGGCGAGGATGACATGAGTGATGTTTTGAACAGAAACAATGAAGACGAGTATCGTCAGCCACAGACAACCGCACTGCATGATAACAAGTGTTCGAGCAAAATTGTGTGTACGTTTTTAGGCAAAGTCCCGAGAGAAAAGAAGATATAACAATGCTTTTGTTTACTTTCATCAGTCTCTGAGTGATGTTTGGATCCAGTATTATGAAATTTATACGAAAAAGGAAACAAAGTGAGTCGAGTCCCTTGTTACGTAAGCCTTATAGTGGTCAGAGTGGTGAGACAGAATCCATTTACGTGTAGTACCTATATTTTTGTTTGTGTACTCTTATTTGTTTAGGTATACGTATCAGTAACAATAACGGGTACATTAAATAAAGTAGGCTTTGTACTAATGTGGAAACTTTTATCTTAAGAATGTATTTATTTTATGTAATCAGAAATCTGGAAATTTAAGTTTGCATACAGAGTATAATTTATGTTGTGTTCGGATGGAACTGAAAAATGGTTAAATTGGTAAAGAGGAAACGATCCATTTCAGCACAGATGATAGAATTTATCTGCCGCTCATTATGTAGTGAGTCCTGATGCAGCTTTTTAAGGTGCTGAACCCAGCAATGATTTTGAAAAATACAGCGGATAAACTGTAATAGTGTAGAGGGATTTGTGGCTAATTAACAACCGCGGCGATCATGCAATTAACGAGGTTAAGCTGTGCTTACCGCGGGCACTCCACGGTCATCCATCCATGGAGTGATCGTTCGTTACAAATTGAGACCCCTCCGTGTCTTGGAAAGCTCGTTAAAGGTCTATCCACACATATCAGGGCCATGTCAGGGCCGGGACCGGGCCGGAGATCAACATCGCATACATTTTGTACCGAAGAAAGACCTCAGTCGCTCAGTGCTGGTTATACAGTGTTTGGCCAGACTGGCAGCGCGGTGCGGGGAGCGGCGCGGGTGCGGGAACGCGCGGGATTTACGTGTCCACAGTGGAGCGTGGCTTCGTTCTGAGCGTTGTCGTGTCCAGTGTTTGTCAAAATATCATATGGATGAAGAAGACTTATTTTTACTGGAAAATTCTTACTAAAAAACGATGTTTCGACATCCACAGTGTAGATCGTGCTTGAATAGCACTTATTAATTCTTCAACATTTAATTGTGAAGACGCCATCACAACAACGCGCGTGGTCAGCTCGAACTAGTTTGAGATCCCCCGCTCCCGCGCGGGTTGTCGCTTGCCGCCCGCGCTCTCACTGCGGCCACTTGTATGAACGACCTATGGCGTGAGCTACCCGCGCGCTCCCCACGCCAAGTAGCCCGCGCCGCTTCCCGCGCCCGCGTGCCCACTATGGACACTCAAATGAAGTTCTTCTGTTTGAACTCGCCGCACCGCGCTCGCCCCGCGCCCGCGTTTGCAGTCTGGCCAAAGGCTTAGCGTCAGCGACCAGCCCGGAAGCGACGGAGCTCTTGCTTTGGTACAAAATGTATGCGATGGTGATCTCTGGCCCGGTCCCGGCCCTGACAAGGCCCTGGTATGTGTGAGTAGAGCTTAAACCGTCAATTCTCGGTGCCATATGAATACTCCTATGACACTCGTTCTGAGTAGTCAGAAAGTCTGACGCTCGGTCTAACCTTAGGATAGCGGCATTGCCCAGTAACTGAATTGCGGAGGTCTGATGGTAGTCGCTCCGTGTAAAGGTATTCAGCCGCATCTGGTTAGACTAGAAGCCGACCCCAACATAGTTGGGAAAGGACTAGGCAGATCAATAAACTGTAATGGTGCTGTGCTGATAAATGATTGCTGTATGTTCAATTTACGATTCAAGAGTCCATATTTTAATGACGGCCACTGAATAAAGTGTCTCTGCTTATGCCAAGTTATAACAAGCATGTGAGTACTTACTTTTAATTAATCTCACAGAAAATTGATAACACAGATATGTTTGTTGGAAGGGAAAACCTTTCCGCCGTCGGACCCTTTTCAAGGGTGTGTGAATCCTCGACGAAAAAGCTAGGGGCCTATCTATACTTTACTTATCCTTGTCAAACTGATATAAATCTTATGTCGTAATTGATAAAGTGTATTTTTATGTGAAGTGATTTTCAGAAGCTATCGACAATCCCAGCAAAAAACACCATATTACGTGACATTCTCAAAATTATGTTTCATTCTTTTGTTACAAATCCTAAAAATAAAGGTGCGACGTTGACTTCTAAACTGACCTTCACATTTGTTATTTCTTTTGTGCTTTTAACGGTTTATCAACAATTTTAGTTTGTGTGACTTATTTTATTATAGGCGTGTGCTTATTGGGGTATTATTTTTCTTTTTGTGTTTCATACCATTAGTCATTCTGGTGGAGTGCTGGTTTTCTTGTTTTATTAGTTTATTAACCCTGTTAGAGACATGTTTTTGGCTTCAGTTACATAATAATAGAGTTTGAAAAACGTGATTCAAAGACTAGCTAAAATAATGTTAAAAAATCACACGGTATTAATTACACACGGAAAAACCACAAAACAGATAGGTACAGAAGTCAATCTACATACAAGTGCGCTCGAGCAACGCACACATAGACACTGCTCACGGACACGATATCTCGGACTGTTTGGGACTAGAGTGCGAGTGAGTACGAGCGCGAGTGCCATGCGCTTGAGAGAGATAGATATATAGATAGAGCGAACGCCGAGCGTAGGTATGAAAAGTGAAGTACATACATGTGATTGACTTCTGTACCTATCTGTTTTGTGGAAAAACCCAATAACACTTTGCCCGACCTGGGGCCTGAACCCAGCACCTCACAATTAGCAGTCGCGCTTACCACCACTAGACCAACAAGTGATAATTAAATCAGAACTGTAAAATTAACTGATTACTGAAGAATTTTATGAAAGTTAAGAAAACCATTAATACATTAGCTGCTCATAAAACCGTAGAATATTTAACAGTCAGCTAAGGGTTATTGTTATGGTTATGGTTAAGTGATTACTGTTATTAAGGTGCAGTTAACGCTGATTACTATATACTTATGCATGCAATAGGGTGATCTTGGTTTTTATGTCTTCTTCTTCTTCTCCCTGCCCTTATCCCACATTAGGTGGGGTCGGCACAACATGTATTTCGTAAATCCATGTTGTTAGAGGTTTTGGCTTATTGTTTTATGACCGGCCGGCCTGACGACAATGATCTTGGTTTTTAAGTATAGGTAGTTTTGCTGCTCTTAATGTTTAAGGTCCTTTTATCCAAAACTGTCTCGTTGTTCTAGTGGTGGCAAGCCCGACTGCTGATCGTGAGGTCCTGTATTCGATCCCCAAGTCCGACAAAGTGTTATTGGGATTTTCCGTGTGGAATTTCTTAGTAGCAAGCCGGAGTTTGGATTTGTGCCCGGTTGATGATAATAGGCTGGCCCCGTATTATATGCGACTTAAATATAACGGCGAAATGAGGGTGTTATTATATACCTCTGCCCAACCCTTCGGGGAATACAGGCGTGATGTTGTTATCCAAAATCCCCAATTGACAGTAGTAAAGAACGAGTCGAAGGGATTATGTCATGAAGTTGAGCCAGCTTGATAACCACATACTGCTCACCACTCCACTTGACAAGGGTGGTGACTATGGTAATATTTTCTGACAAGTATTATTGCAGTTATGTATGAGAGGACCCATGGAGTGGTCATTGATAAGCTGATATGATATGTGTGGGAGAGGTTTCCCTTCTTTGTGCTAATAAGGCAAAGCCGCACTCTCCTTAGAATATACTTTTACTCTTTTTTTAACCAAAAAAAGGAGGAGGTTCTCAATTCGGCTGTACGTTTTTTTTATGTTTGTTACCTCACTGCTCCCTTATTTATGAACCGATTAGATTTTTTATTTTTTGTTGAAAGAGTATTCTTTCCAAATGCTCCCATTTAAATTTGGTGAAGATCTGATGAAGAACTTCAGAGATAGACAATGGAACTCCTCAATGACTAACAGTACGCATAATGTACCTAATGATGTGATTATGTTACGAGCAGCGTCTTTAGTAGGTCCAACCATGTTTTAATTAAGGCCACGAAAAGAAAAAATTAAAAAATTATTTAATAAAAACCGGCTTCAAAAAACGAAGAAAAGAATAAAATAATTACCATATTATAAAATTCACAGTTTCAGAAGTCGGTGCCTTCAATTTGGTTCAGCGTGGCTTAGCACCGACTTCTGAAACTGTGAATTTTATAATATGGTAATTATTTTATTCTTTTCTTCGTTTTTTTGAAGCCGGTTTTTTTTGTTAATATGTTTTTTATTCTACCTTTTAATGATTATTTAATTATTTGTCACATTACATAACGTCTTGTATTCCCCGAACGGTTTCGCCATAGGTGTTTTTAGTAACATCCTCGTTTCGCCAGTTATGTTTACGTCCCATGTAATAGGGAGCGATCCTATTGCCATTAACCGCTGCTACTGAGAAATTCCTAATGGAAAAACCCAATATCACATTGCTCGACCTGGGGATCGAACCCAGGACCCCATGCTCAGCAGTCGCGATTGCGACCACTAGACCAACAAGGCATTTATTTTTTACCAATAGTCACAAAGTAATCAGTCAAAGAAGTTTCGTTTCTTTCGTCTAGATAATTGCCAAAAATAATTGCCCAGGGAATAGAACGACCCGTTCCCGAAAATACCATTAGAACTCAAAATCTTAGTTAGCTGTTCCAACGAATTATGAATTTACGAAACTGAGCTGCAATGGCGGTCAGTTTGTATTATACAAACTAGTTAAAGCGAAGTTCTCTGTACAACAAAGTTGTATGACATCATACAAGGCCACTGGGTCATGCATTTTCAATATTCTTTGTTAGTTTTGTAGTACTACTTCTAAAATCCCTTACCATCGCTTTTATCGCGTGGAAGTTTGCTTTTACAAGTGAATATAAAATACTTTGAAACTAGTGGGTCGAGCATGTAAATTTTTATTTAAACAATGGTTGATGTTGGATACATTATTGTCTCTTGATGAATTTCTATAGGTACTTGGATAGATTTTTTACTTATGGACGCCTATATCAGTTCAATTTGGATAAATATATATTGATTCGACTGCTGATCGTAAAGTCTTGGGTTCGATCCCCATGTCGGGCTAAGTGTTATTGGGTTTTTCCGCGTGGAATTCCTTAGTAGCAGCCCGGAGTTTGGAGTTGTGCCCGGTTGATGGCAATAGGCTCGCCCTCTATTACATGGGACTTAAACATAACGGCGAAATGAGGGTGTTAAGTACTATACACCTCTGACCAACCCTTCGGAGAATACAGGCGTGATGTTATGATGTTATTATGACTCGATTCCAGTGAAAAGAGCTACGATTTGAAAGTTAGAGCTAGCGCGCACGGGTATCTTTTGTGACGGTGAAAATTTCGTCACTCTTATCAAATCCATGGGTATGTATGGAGGTGTACTCGGTTGCCAAGTCGTAACGTGCGCCCTAGCTTTTGGAATCATTCTCGTCATGTGTCATTTTGGAACTTGTCTATGCGGATCCTTCGGATTACTGATACACTTTATTCTAGGCAGCACCAGTTCTTGGGATACGAAGCACTATACCAATAAAACTCGATTCAAAATTCCGGTAGATTGTGCATGCATCGTTACAGGCAGGGGGAGAGACAGAAATATATATCCGCTAGCCTTTTCCCAACTACATTGGGGTCAGCTTCCAGTCTAACAAGATGCAGCTGAATACCAGTATTTTACACGGAGCGACTGCCATCAGACCTCCGTAGCTCAGTTACTGGGCAATGCCGATACTCTAAGGTTAGATGGTTGTCAGACTTTCGGGCTTCTGACTACCCGTAACGACTGTCATATGTAGGTAATCGTATGACATCCGGGACCGACTGTTTA
The DNA here is from genome assembly GCA_910594945.2 of Amphipyra berbera. Lineage (NCBI taxonomy): Eukaryota > Metazoa > Arthropoda > Insecta > Lepidoptera > Noctuidae > Amphipyra > Amphipyra berbera. The sequence goes on from OU343125.1 coordinate 13,278,393, forward strand.
ACGTGCTCTCCGAGGCACGGAGGGGTCTCGATGTGTAACGAACGGTCACCCATCCACGGAATGACCGCGGCAAGAGCAGCTTAACCTCGCAAATCGTATGATCTGCGCGGTTGGTAATTAGCCACGAAACCCTCAGACAGGGGAGAGACAGAAATGTTAAGTTTTATTTTATAGGTTTTTGTGGATCAGACAGGATCTTTATAAACAATTTTTCATCACCTAAACGACAATTACAACGAAGATTATGAAGTGAATTTACAAAGGTAATACAAATAGTCTATATAACCTATAGATACCTTCATAGTCTAATTATCTGCCTCAGGCTATCATTCTCTTCTATCAAACTGCGAACTATTATAAATTTTAATCACTACCTTGGAACAAACTTTTGAACAACAATCTTATCTGAAGCAAGCGAAGTTACTTTCTTTACCTTTTTGATGTCAATAAAAAAAATCTTCGTTAGAAATTCAGACATTCACTTTTACGAGAAAGAGTTATGGGTACTTGAACTAAAAGTTTGAAATTTTTAACGAAGCAAAAATTCTATAACGTTGTGATAGGAGTGGAAGTGTGCTCTTGATCGAAAGGCAATGAGATTTAATCTTACGTTGTTGACCCATAGCGAAGTTCCTCGAGCAATATTAGCTTCGTCGGAAAATGATTTGAATATTATGAAGACATCATCTTTCTTTGATAAATATTACATCTTTTCGTCGTATCTACCTACCTAGCAGTGTTGCCAACTCGGATTTTGAAAAAGGCGTAGGCCAGAATAGTAAATTACGTAGAATTAGTAAAATTTGCGTATGAAAAGGTCGTAGATCTACGTACTTTTTTTTTAGTGAAATACAGAGGGTAACTCTAAATAAAACGAGTATTTTGTTATGCAATTTATTTAAATTATTTGTTTTCATTACTATTTTGAGGCAAATTGAATTTATACAATTTATTAAAACGTTTAATTTATGTTCCTGCGAAGGCTCGTTCGTGGTTTTTTTAAACCACTTCGTGGAAAGTAAGCCTTTTAGTGTTTTAGTGGAAAGTCTATTTCTGACGTTGGTTTTCATTAAATAATCGCAGAAAACGGATGCTCAAAATTTGCGCTATGTAGCAATGTTAATAATTTTTGTGCAAATTGGGCCAATAAAGAAAACATTTGTGACGAATCACCTTTTCTAGAAAATACGTAGATTCTGGGACTGAAGCTCGTAGGTTTGCAGGAAAGGCCTAAAGTACGTAGATCTACGTACAAAGACGTAGAGTTGGCAACACTGCTACCTAGTACAATAATTGACATAATTCATCAGCTAGCTTAGTTAGTTAGTAATCCATTGGTGAGCATGTGGGTTCTATTTCATTATAATTATGATAAATATGATAGATAGACTTTTGTATTTTGCTTTATTTTTCTTATTTATCAGTTACGTATAATATCTGAAATACCTATTTAATATGGCCGAATTTTGGTATACCTAGCGAATTGCATCGCAGCCGCAAAATGCGGGTTCGGAGAATTTCAAATACCACGATGGCATATCTGCAGTTCCAATTAATAGTTAAACGGCAATACAAATGGTATAAAATAATAATGGCTTGCTGTAACGCAATGGCAACCCGAACATCAATCGACCTTTTGTAACATGGGAAAACATACACCTGGTACCTACATTAACGTATTTCATTTGATTCTTCTAAGATTAGTGTAGTCGTATTTTTTTAAACAAAATCTGCCTCATTGGTCTAGTGGTGGCAAGCGCGACTACTGATCGTGAGGTCCTGGGATCGATCCCCAGGTCGGGCAAAGTGTTATTGGGGTTTTTCGTGTGGAATTCCTGAGTAGCAGCCTAGAGTTTGGATTTGTGCTCGGTTGATGGCTCGCCCCCTATTACATGGGACATAAACATAACGGCGAAATTAGGGTGTTACTATACACCTCTGCCTCGCCCTTCGGGAATACAGGTATGATGTTATGTTATGGTGAAATCTTCCATGGAAACGCTTTTCACGACAGCTTGGCTAATAAATTAATTTAATATCTAATCTGTATCAAAAATGGCCAAATACTCAAATGCTACTCAATTTTAGGTCACCGTTAGTTCCGTGCTGTCTCTGTCACTTTACCTAAAAGCGACAGTGACAGCACGAGACTTAACGGCAATTTAAAATTGAGTAGTGTTTGAGTATTTGACCAAAAGAGTGCTAGTTTCAAAAAGCATTTTAAATGCTGAAACATTATAATGACGTAAAAATCGCTTATAATGATATCGCTGAGTTCTGGTAAAAAGTAAGTAAAATATACCTTACGTCTGTCTTTATTTTCTGTCTCGACTCTAGTCTTTCTGAGAAATACTTGCTTATGTAAAAATATATAACATCGCAAATGTTGTTTTACGCGTTCAGCTGAACTACCTATTACCCTTTCGATATACCTACTCAAATAGGAGGAGACACGTGCAACAATATTCTGACCCAATCGAAGAACCCCAAGATGTAGTGATAGCAAAATATAGCTATATCCAGAATATCGGCTCAGTACCATCAGCATAATAATAACATCGTAACAGGATGGCGAGTTGGTATCGTAAAACTTAAATTCGTATTAGGGGTGAACTATTTCTTGACGTCTCTGTTTTGTTGCGGGCAAAGTCCGTAGTCTATGTGAAGTTAACACTGCCCGGGTAAAGCTTACTTTATTTAGTGCCGCTGGGTAAAGTCCACAATTAGCAATACTGAAAAGGTATAATTTAGTGCTATCTTAAATAATTATTATGGGCTTGACATCTTCCACGACCACCCCACGCAATTTAGGTCTAAAATAATAAAGGAAGGAAAGACTGAAGTAAATAATTAATAATTAGTTAATATAATTTCACATTATGTACCTCTCACTATAAGTATAATTCTCGGTATAATTTTCAGAAAGTCTCCTTGTTACTAATAATTAAAGTTTTATCATTAGATTCGTAAGTAATTTTATCATTATGTTTTCTTTGACATGTTTTAGGTTATAATTGTTAACTTTGAAAAAAAGCTATAATATCGTGGATACTGTTTTTTTTAGATTTTTTATATTTCGTATGTTTTAAGTTCAATTTTATATCTTCTGCGAATGCTGTGCATGTATTTAATTGATATAAGCACCAGTCTATGTATCTTGCTTGTTATTTGTCAATGTTTGTGTTTATGTTGTTGACATGCCTTAATAAATAAATGAATAAAATATTATAAAGAGGAAAGATTTGTATTTTTGGATTTTTGTATGTAACGAATAAACTTAAAACTACTGGACCGATTTCAAAAATTATTTTGCCGTTAGAAAGCTACATTATCGCTGAGTAGGTAATATAGGCTACGGGCGGAGCCGTGAGGACACAGCTAGTCTTAAATAAAGCGATAAATACCTCGGTAGGTAAGTTAGAATAAGTGTGTCGCGTCACATTACATCAGCTTAAAGCCCTTCACCGTTGATGATGGGTTTCCTAATTGACCCTAGATCGTCTACACTGTACAGTCATGAATAAAATAAGAATATTATCAGAACCACCTTGCTAATGAATTTAATAACTGCTCCTTGCGGACTTTGCCCACGGCGCACAGTGGGAAAAAATGACTTTTTTTGGACAAAAATCTGCCTACACTTCAATTTTTGACGTTTTTTTTTTTTTTTTTTTTTTTTAGATGGGACCACTCGCAATTAAAGCTCCGAGAGCTTTGCTTATGCTTAACCGGACTATTCCTGTGGGTGGCCAAATTAAGGCCCCCAGCCAGGGCTTAAAAACTAGAGAGAGAAAATCAACCGAACACTAAGGGCACCCCCTGTGGGGTTAGAACCTCGGCTTAGTGGGTCGATATGAGAATATAACAAGGGTCGGGCTGGGTAGATTATTTAGGGGCTGTTTTATAACTAGTGGCTCAGCACGCGGGCTGGCTCGTCAAACAAGGGTCGGGGTTGATTTTACATGAATTCGCGGGGGCCTCGGCGGCGGGGCCGGGTGCGCGTCGGTATGTTTCTGTAAATTACGACACTGGGGCCCTAATCTACGCATTGTGGGGCAAGTTCCTAAGAGCTTGTGTGATGTCCGGGTAAGACGCGTATACCCGGGCAAGTGAACAGTAATCGCCTCTACAGGCTATAATGTCTCTAGACATTTGAATCCCTCGGGGGCTATGGAATACCCCGAAGGTGCTCGTGATGACCCAGAAGGGGTCATATGGATCAAACGCCGGTTTCGGCGGAAGAGGTCGGGTCGCGGGGCGAAGAGGGGGGGCCACGGCTGGGGTGGGTGCTCCAGGAGGAGCTCCAACGGTGGGTGGGGCCGCGAGAGGCGCGGCCGTCTTAGTGATCGGCCTAACAGGGGGCGCGGGGGCCTCCGGCGCCGGAGGCGGCGGGGGAGGTTTGAATGGACCTAGGGCCGGGAAATGGGCCTGATGGTTCAGCGCGCTCCAGGGGCTGGGGCGCTGAGGACTAAGAGAGACCGGGGGCGGCTGCGAGAGGCTAGGTGCCTCTCGTTGCCGCCTCATCTGGTTACGGTAGGCCAACTTAGGGGCCGAGGACTTGGGTGCCTTGGGGCATCCGCGGTAGTTCGTGGGATGGCCTGACTCGCCGCAGAGAACACAGCTAGGTGGTTCCGTGCATTGGGTCCGGTCTTTAGGGCGGGAGCAGTCGGCTGTTCCGTGGTCGCCAAGACACTTTACGCATCTAGGCTTCCCGTAACAGTTCCGCTGTGCATGGCCATAGAGCTGACACTTGTGGCATTGGGTTACAATGCCACTCGCGTGTGGTTTCTCGATCCGTATGCCATAGAGGCCACAGATCGTCGCGATGTTGAAAATCGGATGGTGACCTTCAGTGCGATCGCATACAACTAGAATCATGTCGTATGATTCTCCGCTCTTGCGGTGCATGCGATGCACGTGCTGGACAGGGACACCCTGCGACTCGAGGTCGCTTTTAATGCGGTCAGTGGGGATGATTACGGGTACGCCTTTAATGACGACCCTGACGGGGCGCTCCTCTTTGAGCGAGTAGGTGTGGTAAGGCACCTTCATGTCGCGGAGGAGATGGGCCATGTCACGATAACCCTTTTCGGATGTAATCGTGACCTTAATGCCCAGCTGTACAGCTCGGGCATTGGTGTATTGGATGTGGCGATCGTTCATCGCTGTAGACACATCCAGCCACATCCCTTTATCATGAATGAAAAAGGGTGGCAGGGGTCGGGACTTAGCGGGGGTGGCCGAGGTGGCCGGGGCGGTCTTAGCCGGGGTGGCTTTAGGTGCCGCAGCCGGGGTGGCTGTGGCCATGGGGCTTGGCGGGCGCCCCGCCAGGAAGGCGCTCACTGAGGGGGGAGGGGAGGCTTTTGAGGCCACCACCTTTTTTGGTGCGGATGCGTTAGAGGGTGCCTTGCCCTTCTTCCTCTTCCCCTTTCCGACGACCGTGTAGTCGTCTTCGGAGGAAGTGGCTTCGGAGGCCGAGGTGTACGACTCTTCCGACTCGGTCTCAAATTCCTCATCGCCGTCGTCCTCCATCGTCTCGTCCTCCATCACCTCCTCCACGGTCGGGGCGGCCGAAGACGCTCGAGCGGGAGGAGGGGAGGAGGGGGCCTCGAGCACGCCGCTAAAAGCGGCGATGTTCGAGCCAGAGGGGGTGGATGAGGGCGGCGCGGAGGGCGAGACGGTAGGCGCGAGGGGCGCGGGGCGGGCGCGAGGTGCGCGGGTGGACGGCGCGGGGTGCGCGGGGGCCTTGACGGTGCAGCGTAAGGCAGCAGTGACTCCGGTAGGGAGTTGGTCAATATACTTGGCCATGAGGTGGGGTTGAGATTGAAAAATGTCCTTGAGGACATTATAAAATAGGTCGCTGAGAGCGTCCGCCATGGTGGCGGTGAAAATCAAAAAATTAAAAGAAAGAGAGGGGGGGGGGTGGGGGGAGACCAAACTCCCAACCAGCCCCGAGGAGACACGTACGTGTCGCCCCGGGCGAACAACTCCCGCAAAAAGCCCTCCCTTACGATTTTCCTAGTGGTAAACTACCGAGAAGAAAATCGCAAACAAACTCGGTAGCTGCACTATGTGTTGCTCGCATGCCTGAAGGGCCTATGTCCCAACTCCCCGGGCGGGATAACCCGGGGATGTGCAACCCTCCCTGCTGGGTATAAACAGGGAGGCTGTGTGCCACGGTGTGCCCCAAGCTTGAACACCTGCCGCCAATCTTATTGTGCGGACAGGTTCCCCGACGTATCGCTGCCATTTTTTTTATACACTCCTGAGATAACACGCTTTGGTGTGTCACTGCCACTTTTCCTTAAAAGTCAATACCATAATGTATCAATTTATATGGAAAAAAGCAAAATAAAGCAAATTCTTTTTTTGGGTCGCCATTTTGTATCTGCCATTTTTAATTTTTATAAACAGACGATAAATTCATGACCAGGGACCTGAAAAACCCCTGGAAACTGATTTTTGTTAAAATATTTTGTTTTTAGAAATTGTTTTTGCTTCATTTGTCGATTTTTTGAGGTTATGGTATTGACTTTTAAGGAAAAGTGGCAGTGACACACCAAAGTGTGTTATCTTAGGAGTGTATAAAAAAAATGGTGGCGATACGTTAAAAATTGAAGTGTAGGCAGATTTTTGTCCAAAAAAGTCATTTTTTCCCACTGTGCGGCCGGCATGTTAAGAAATATGACATTCCCGGGCAGTGCCACTTTCATCCACCGTGCATGTTTTGTCCCATATACATTACATACCTAGTTTACTGCAAAAGAAAAAGATAAAGCTCCTCCAGGAAATGGGCCATTCGGTGCCCTTTCCCACAGCTATCGAGTACTACCAATTTGCTTTGTGTTAGACACTCGGCTCCTAAAAGTATTGGGAGAGATAAGGAAAAAGGACTTTGATAATTAACTCTCAAAGCGTTTACGGTAAACTTGAATTGAACGGGTGCGATGGGACAATTAGTTGTATTTCTTGCTTCCATCGGTAGTTACTTATTTAGTTCATTTAACTGGAAAGTAAGGGTTTGCGTGGTAATAATTATCATTGAAACGTCTCTGAAATTATTAAATTTCGCTTTGTTGTTGGTGCTAATAACGTTAAGTTCTACGTGGGAGAAGACTATCAAGTAACTCCCTAAACCAGATTAACTATACAGGGTTACTGGTAACTCGACGTATTCCTTGCAGGACGTCATAGTAGGGATAAAATGCAACAAATTAAGCCACTAAATGTTCTACCGAAATTCAGTAGTTTTTGAGTTTTTTATATTTTTTGAAATATCCCATTTCCAGCCATTTGCAGCCTATTTAAAAATAATGTTCGGCGTGAATGTATTGTTTAAGTTTTTATCATAGCTGATACCATAGCAGATCTACGTTAATAATTAAAAGTTCTAAAATTCCAAACACATCTGCAAAAATTATAATTATTAATATTAATATTTTTTTAATAAAAACCTAAAATAATTAATATGTCAAAAACTACTGAACTTCGGTAGAACATTTAGTGGCTTAATTTGTTGCATTTCAACCCTACTATAATGTCCTGCAAGGAATACGTCGAGTTACCAGTAACCCTGTATAAGACCTATCTAAAGTTCTGTTCTTATTGTGATAGTATTGAGTAGGTATTGATGTTTTAGATAATATACATAACTATTGCTAGCAGCTTCGCTTGCGTGTTTTTTTTCAGTGGATGCCTACGTTATTAAAGGTACCTACTGTCGAAATTTCAACTTTCTAACCTTTCGTTTTAAGATGTGCGTTGATAGATGAGATCAATCCATCAATCAGTTTCTCCTTTTATATATACGAATTACGTTAGGTTTATACCAGCCCTGCAGCAAGGGATATACACCTATTATGTGGCATTCCATCACGCCTGTATTCCCCAAAGGGTTGGGCAGAGTTGTATAATAACGCCCTCATTTCACCGTTATATTTAAGTCCCATGTAATACGGAACCAGCCTATTACTATCAACAGGGCACAAATCCAAACTCCGGGCTGCTACTGAGGAATTCCACACGAATTCCACCTTTTATAACGCAGTACCTTGCGTGTACTTAATGACGTAACAGACAGCATAGACAGCATAGATCTCTTTACTTGTTCTCTGAGTGAGTTCACAAAAACCACGATGTACAGAATATGTTATATAAATAATAAAACTGTAATTATGGCCACACTATTGAATTAGGAAATTCCTGTAATGATAGTGATGATGAGTTAATAAATAAATAGATAAATAATTGCCGCAGTTTTGCCGATAATTCCTTCAACCATATTCTTGTGTCCAACTGATTTTCTAAAATCCGTCTACTCAAAACTGGAAACGACTGCAAAAACCTCAACTCTGCTACTGATTACTTATTGAAATGTATAGATTCCGTAACATTGTTCAATAAACTGAGAGGATACTGATACGGGACCACTAATGCAAGCAGCGGGACCAACTGAAACTTTAACTGCCAAACCCGTATCAAAATACAGGGAAAGGTCCTCCTGACCCAACCTTATCTTGTTCGAGGTTCTGTATACGGTATTATTATTACCGATGACGCAAAAACTGTATGTGCGAGTAAGAGGTAACTACTTGTTGCTTAATACCTTAAGCTGATTGATAACACTGAATAATGTTATGGGGGCTCTTTGGATATTTATTTGCGTGTTTCTTGTCTGGAAATGGAAGAAATATGGTGTGTATCTTTTTTGTTTGCAAGCTGAATGTGTGAATCGAAAGTAGTAGTTATTATAGTGTTTACTAGCTGTGTCCTCACGGCTCCGCCCGTAGCCTATGTTACTCAGTGATAATGTAGCTTTCTAATGGCAAAAGATTTTTTTAAATAAGTCCTGTAGTTTTTAAGTTTATTCGTTACATACAAAAATCCAAAAATAAAAATCTTCTTCCTCTTTATAACATTAGTATAGATTAGCGAAATCGTCACGTACAGATCAATTATTTGTGCAAAATTATTTAACTGTCTCGTTGGTCTAGTGGTCGCAAGCGCGACTGCTGAGTATGGGGTCCTGGGTTCGATCCTCAGGTCGGGGAAAGTGTTAATGGGTTTTTGCATTACGAATTTCTCAGTAGCAGCCCGGTGTCTGGATTTGTGCCCAGTTAATGGCAATAGTTTCGCCCCCTATTAAATGGGACTTAAAAATAGCTGGAGAAACGAGGGTGTACTAAAAAAACCTCTGCCGGACCCTTCGGGGAATACAAGGCGTGATGTTATGTTAATTTGACCCTAGTAACTGCAAAGTAGAGTCTTTAGTAACTTGAGGTACCTACAAAAGTCTGTTCTCAAGAATATGGACCCAGCGCAAGCTACCTATTAATGTCTAATTTTCATATCATCCTATGAAAGGACTAGCTTTTTCCCGCAGCTTCGCTTGCGTGAAGTTTGAAATCCTCGTTAAGCCCATTTTAAAGTGACATTTTAAAATCCAAAACGTCCGTCTTTTATCACCCCCAGCGGTTTAGGCTGTGCGTTGCTAGATTAGTCAGCCAGTCGGTCAGTTTCTCCCCATGCTTCTTACTTCAAAAGTACCAGATTTCTCATACAAACTTTCAACACTTATTTCACCCTCTTAGAGGTTGAATTTCCAAATATGTGTACATTTATTCCTAACCAGAAACCTTAATATTTAATTTCATCTTTCTTACTTCAAAAACGACGGACTTACATACAAACTTCAACCTCCCATTTCACCCTCTTAGGGGTGGAATCTCCAAAAACCCTCCAACACTTATACGTTTATTTCTTGCCAAAAGCCTAAATATTTAATTCCATGTTTCTCACTTCAAAAATACCAGATTTCTCGTACAAACTTTCAACACTTATTTCACCCCTTTAATGGTTGAATTTCCAAAAATGCTCAAACACGTGTACGTTTATTTCTAACCAAAAATCTTAATATTTAATTTCAAGCTTCTTACTTCAAAAATGACGGACTTACATACAAACTTAAAAACCCTATTTCACCCCTTTAGGGGTTGAATTTCGAGAAATCCTTTCTTAGTGGATGTTTACGTCACAAAATGAACCTACTGTCAAAATTTCAAGTTTCTAACCCCAGCCGTTTAGACTGTGCGTTGATAGATCAGTCAGTCAGTCAGCTTCTCCTTTTATATACCTATATAGATATAGAATATAGATTAGATTTATACTCTACTGGTCTGTTAATCTGTTAAAGGCTTTTGTAGCTTATTACTCACTGGAAAAAAGTATTGAATGGACTCGATATTCTCGCTTCTAGGAATATACTCTTTGTGTTTATCCCTAGACAAGAGGTGACTGAACGTACTGTACTGCTTGCGGTTGTCGCTACGGACGGTATACGTGGACTGGGTATTAGGTAAGCCAATTCAATAGGAGATTCATTGGCATTGAAAGGCGGGAGGCTAGTTTATTACATGCTTATTTTATTATATTGTCTTCGACCATTATGAATGACATACTTTATAGATTTAAAATTTACTCCTTACGACTATTATATATTTTTTTAATTTAGATATATGACGTATATTATACACGAAGGTATAGGGAAAACTGAGACCAAACTGAAGTACGAACAACAATTTGAAGTTGAAAAATTTGGGCTTGAATATTTAGTTTAAGATGGATTTCCAAACTAAATATCCTATCTTTTTCTAAATTGGGTATTTATCATCATCATCTTCCTGCCCTGGTCCCAGTTACTTGGGGTCGGCGCAATATGTTTTTCTCTTCCACTCTTCCCTGTCAGCCGTCTCATTATCATGTACTCTCTTATCTTTCATATCCTCCCTCACACAATCCATCCATCTTTACTTTGGTCTCCCTCTCCCCCTCTATCCATCAACATTCATATTCATCATTCTCTTAGTCACATGTGTTTCATGCCTCCTCATCACATGCCCATACCAAGACAAACGATTTCCTTTCAACTTTTCTGTCACTGGTGCAACTTTCAAACTCCCTCTAATATACTTATTTCTTACTTTATCCATTCGCGTCACTCCACACATCCATCTAAATATTCTCATCTCCGCTACGTGTAATCTACTTACATCCGTCTTCTTCACGGCCCAACACCAAATAGGGTATTTAGAAACAGATAAAAATTTTCAAGGTAAAATTTTTCGACTTCAGTTAGATGTAGGGTGGTCTCCATTTTTATTTATACCTTCATGGGTATATTGAAATTATGCAATTAATTTAAACATTTTTTTATACGTAATCAACAAGGCTCAATTATAACCCAACTGGTTTATTAGTATATGGCTGGCATTTTTAGTATATTGACTTGCGTATTGGCATCGCGTCCCACGGGCGACTATAAATTCATCCATTTATTTGTTCCTAGAACTAGAACACGTGTAACATACTCGTGAAAATCCTGCTTGCTAAAATATTCTGTTTGGATGTAAGTTGACAGGTACCGGATGATTCGCTTTTTGTAATCGACAGGTTGCTTTTATTCTACCACAAAAACAGTAGGTAAATAAATTCTGGACCCAACATCTATATAACGGCGAGGGAGCATGAGTGCTACTTCCAGGCACGCGTTCCTCCTCGTACATTAGTATTCGCGATAGAAAATGATGGATGGACGTCGTGAGGTCTTCCGATCACCAGCACACGTTTTCCGGCAGAGCAATGAGTGACACCACCCCCACTGACACTTGTCAAACAATCTTCTAAAACAATCGTCTATTTTGTACAAAAATGACGTTTCTTTAGAAGTTTCTTAATCTACGGCCTCCTTGCTGCGACACATATTATGTATAAAACTCCTACTGGTTATTTAGGTTAATAATTTTGTAATGGGTACGATTAATAGAAGGGTAAGTAGGGGCAAGGTAATTACACGAAGGTAAAAAGGACATGACTGTACGCTTCTGCCTTAATAGTAATTAGTATCGTTGGTGTAGTGGTGGCAAGTAAGACTGCTGATCGTGAGGTTCTGGGTTCGATCCCCAGGTCAGGCAAAGTGTTATTGGGTATTTCCGTGTGGAATTCCTCAGTAGCAGCCCGGAGTTTGGAATTGTGCCCGGTTGATGGCAATAGACTCGTCCCCTATTACATGGAACTTAAACATAGCAGCAAAATGAGGGTGTTACTATACACCCCTGCCCAACCCTTCGGGGAATATACACTATACAGGCGTGATGTTATACTAATCCTATTTCTATTAATGCACTTTTGCTAAAAATTGTAACTGATTTTATAAAGAGAATCATTTAAAAAACGAATGTAGTGTGTCTGTTAGTAATTCTCAAATGAATAAATAAAAATCCAAAAATATTCACACAAAACATACGTCAACATCATTTGAAATTCTCACACCACCTCGACAGAGAAATTTTACTGTAATACCGCAGACTTTCTCCATTGAAGTGAGTTAAGTGATATCTCGTTAATCAGTCTCTAGTACATCACTTCGGTGAATTTCTCAGAAGCATTCCATTTCGTCTGTAATTGTACCAATGTGTAATTAAAGAGCTTCTCAGCGAACGAGGTGGCTGCAAAGGAGGGTATGTATGGGTAATAAGGCGGTAAACTTTCTGCTCTGTGTTCGTACGTGTATTAGGTAAAGGAAGTTACTCTATGTTGTACTAGAGTTACTTTTGGAATAAAAAAACATTATTAGGTATTGCAATAATGTTATTGGTAACTGGTAACACTGGACAGTGTTGACATAGGAGGGTAACCGACAAGATTAATCAACGTACCCGAAGTTATAAAAACACTGGTCGTTCGACGGAGCAGAGGATTCCATGTCGAACAGCCGAAGAAGTCTGACCTTTTATATCTGGTTTGCTTGTCCTCATTTTTTGATCTTGTGTTAATTATTATATTGTGATATATTGATGAACTAGCTTCTGTATCTAATCACTAACCTAATTAAAAGTACTCTCAGTGGTGGAGAGTCTATGTTGGTTTCACTTACTTTATTTACCATGCTCCCAATCCTGACATACCGATATTAGCTATAATGATAGATGCACCCCTACAAGATTCTGTTGTATGTCTTTTATAATAAGATTGTAAGTATTGCTTTTGGAGCCTGGGTGTCCCAAATCAAGTCGACATTTAACATAGCTTAATTAAATGAGACTTAATGATGATTTCCACCAAACGGCTCGTATCGCATCGGCTGGGAAAGGATACGAACGCGCGAAATGCGGCGACAGCCGATCGCGTCCGGCAAGATGTCAACGCATACGATCGGCTCCGTACCGACTTTCGCAGCTGCTGTGCGCGGCTTGGTAATATAGACTTTAAATTCTGTGTACTCAATTTATTATTTATTTATTTATATACACTTTATTGTACATAATAAGTACACCGGTAAGAAACAAAAGGAACACAGATTTACACAATAGGTATGTACAATGGGCGGTCTTATCGCACAACGCGATCTTTTCCAGACAACCTTAGGATGGACTGGAAGAACGGAAATAGATATCGGGCAGTCTTGGTGTACAAGTACGTATCGTACATAATATTACTTGGATATAATAATCATAAAATACATATCAATTATTACACAAATATATAAAATAGAAAGAAAAACGTAATACATTAACTTCAACAAACTAATAAATAAATACATTATAAATAAGTGAGTGATAATCAAGAAATAGCAAATTAAAGAGACAAGTAATGTTCCTTCACTAACTTTTTAAAAATTGGCAGTGATTGCGCACGTCTTACATTGAGTGGTAATGCATTCCACAAGCGAGCAGCTTGAACTGTAAAGGACTTGTCTAAAAAGGAAGTGGTATGCTGTTAAATAATAATGTTGTTAATGTGGTATAATGTAGGTATATTTAATATCGTTTAAAGATTGTAAAATCCGTTCGGATCCGAAGCGATGCAAGCCGTTTGGTGGAAATCACGCTTTAGTTGGATGTTTAAAAAGTCTCTTTCGTATCCGGGAATATTTTATAGCCCTCCTTTAAGAACCGGTGCGGGCTAGTATAAATGACGTCACACTGAAAGGGGCCGCGAGTCCGCGCCGCTTCCGCTCTGCTCCTGACCCCCATTCTATGTGGCGAAGGCTTTAGTCTCATACGAGACTTCCATACATGTTGTAATCAATAATGATGATTTTCACTGAACCCATAATGCGACAAATTTTTTTTTGTTTTTTATCAGGCAATATATAAGTATCATACAGACGTCTCGTTATTCGATACAGTCATGCGATTCAAAGAAGTTTTCTTGGCATATTCAAATCCCAGAGAAAACAACGAGAGCCAATAAAATAGTCTCTCTTTATTCCCCCGCGAATATAATAAAAAGGAAAATTTAAAATCAGTGTGTTTATGTATTCAAAGCGCAGTCGTCGCAAACATTTTTGTCATATTAGTCGAATAAAAGTGTGCGACGAATTCAAATCACGTGTGCGATAAGGGCCACCGCTTCCCTGGCTTACACTGACTTTAAAGTATATTGTAGTCACTTGCGCCAGTTATCCTGGTGCACGGGCGCCGTAACTTTCGTATTCAACTCGTGCTTTCAAACTTCGCGAAGCACGTCTCAGCGCCAGAGGTTATTTGCATCTCACCTTTACGTTCCTTCGCCATTAGGTGTCATATTGTTATATTACACCTGTACTACCGAAATCTTGGATACACTGAATAATTCGGGTGGTGAAAGATGAATATAGATGTGGGTCCTTCGTGGTGTTCGTGTAACCAGGCTTTAGGGTCACTTCACACTACTGTCTGTCCCACATTTTCTGTACAGCGCCACGCTGCACGCGTCGCGGTCTCGTGAACGCGGCTTATACCCGGAGTCCCGTAGGCCAGGACATTGCAAATAAAAAACCGGTCAAGTGCAAGTCGAACTCGCACACGTAGGGTTCCGTACCAATATCTATAAAAACGGTAAAAAAAATCATGTCTGTTGTATGGGAGCCCCCGTAAATAATTATTTTATTCTGTTTTTTAGTATTTGTTGTAGCGGCAACATAAATACATCATCTGTGAAAATTTCAACTGTCTAACTATTACGGTTCATGAGATACAGCCTGGTGACAGACGGACGGACGGACGGACGGACGGACAGCGGAGTCTTAGTAATAGGGTCCCGTTTTACCCTTTGGGTACGGAATCCTAAAAAGATGGAAAACAGCAGATCTAAAAATAACACGAAATATTGTCAAAATCAGTTCTGAATTTAAAATCAAACAAGTTGCCAAACACGAAAAATCGAACACAAAAAATCATTTCAGAGTGAATGTCAGGATTTTCTGAAATATAACGGATAAATATTACAATGTTTATTGTACGATAGGTTTTTACCAAATTAAAATATTGTTTTTTAAGTTAATTGGGAGAATTTGTTTGCACTATACAGTTCATTCTTTTCAGCTCCATTGATGCGAAAAGATATGGAGCTATGAATTAATATCATAACTATTGTATGTAACTGGATAAACAGATTCTCAATGAGAACTAAGTGTTATTTGTAATATCACATTTGATTTAAATATGGAGTGTGTAATATTGTTATAACATAATATTAATTAATTAATTTTTATTAATTTGCACTACGAGTAAATTAATCATTTATATGCCTATAATTAGTTAATATAATTTCACATTATGTACCTCTCACTATAAGTATAATTCTCGGTATAATTTTCAGAAAGTCTCCTTGTTACTAATAATTAAAGTTTTATCATTAGATTCGTAAGTAATTTTATCATTATGTTTTCTTTGACATGTTTTAGGTTATAATTGTTAACTTTGAAAAAAAGCTATAATATCGTGGATACTGTTTTTTTTAGATTTTTTATTTTCGTATGTTTTAAGTTCAATTTTATATCTTTTGCGAATGCTGTGCATGTCTTTAATTGATATAAGCACCAGTCTATGTATCTTGCTTGTTATTTGTCAATGTATGTGTTTATGTTGTTGACATTCCTTAATAAATAAATAAATACCGATTCAAGTCGCAAGTTATCAGCCTATCGCAAGAATATAGCCTCCAAATGATTTATAATCTTCCTGTCAAAACTTTTCCCTCACTAAAGTTTGGTTCCTTTGTACATTTAAATTTTATTTTTATCTAAACTGAACAACATATTTAGTTCAAACATTATTATAAAAACACAACATCATGCCTGTATTCCCCAAAGGGTTGAGCAGAGGTGTATAGGAACACCCACATGTCGCCGTTATGTTTAAGTCCCATGTAATAGGGGGCGAGCCTATTGCCATCAAACGGGCTCAAATCCAAATTCTGACTGAGGAATTATACACGGAAAAACCTAAAAACACTTTGCCCGACTTGGGGATCAAACCCAGGACCGCACGATCAGCAGTCGCGCTTGTCACCACTAGCACAACGAAGCAGTTAAAGTAATAATGTATCAATATTTTTAGGGTCGCTGCACCAGATGTAAGAGGTTGTCCCCATGAAGCTACTATTGGAGACGCACCCTTTTATTCCTTATTCATATAAATAAACTCCACACACCACACACACATAACTCTAAAAAAACTTAACTCTAAGGATAGGAAAGTCGCATTTCACGAGCGATTTCTTCTCTTCGCAATAACGCCAAGTCACACTGCAGAGGTGGCCATCCGAAAACTAATAAATTTCACTGGGACTGTGAATTTATTTGATAAACGGCCGAGATAAAGATGCGGCGGTACCTCAACACTTCCTTGGTCAGCAACCGCTAGTGTGCATCCGGCCTTACCGTAATCGGAGACCCACAATTTCATGTAACTTTTTTTTTCTGTTTCTGTGAAGGTTTTGTTCCGCATGAAAATTTTATGAAATAAGACACTACCGGTCGGTAGCTGGCAATCAAAAACTCACCATTTCTTTTGCTTTTTCCATGAAAGTACCTATAGGTATGTCATGTTAGGTGGATAGATAAAACTAACTTTATTCAGGTCTTTCTTTGTTTTTCGTGTGGTTAGTGACTAACCTGGTGTCAAAGTTTATGCCGCCCATGCGCCTCTGACTTGGCTTCACATGCCGTCGAGAAATATCTCTCAGGCATACCGATTTCCTCACGATGGTTTCCTTCATCGTTTTTAAGCAAGTGATAATTATACAATACGCTCATGAATCCGAAAAGTCAGAGGTGCGTGCGTTGGGTTTGAACTTGGAACCTATGACTTGGCAGTCAGTGGTCATACAACTAGGCTATCACTGCTTTTATTCAGGCAAAACCTAGTTCTATGCAAGGACTTTGGATAAAGTCCGAAATTATTCCAAACTTCAGACATTATCCAGCTTTTATTGGATAATATTAACGTTAGTTTTATTCTACGTAATACCTACTAGGTTCTATTTTAAAATCTTCTGAAGATTATGTTTCAAAAGCCTGATCGAGTAATTTCAGCGGCGGCGGCGAGCGAATCGATTACATTTGACCTTTCCCCGAGTAGTATCAAATAAAACCAATTCCGATTATTACCAACAAGTAAATAAAGAAACAAGTATCTAGGCTACAAAATAAGATATTTCTTTAGCAATTGCTTGTGACATAATATAATATCTTTTTAATTATCCTGGCACAGTCGTATTATGGCAAGAGCGATCCAAACACGTTTTGACTGTTGTAGTATTAAGGTGGGTCCACATTAGTGACATTTCGCCGAACCGAACACCGTGACAAAGTCGGGTGTCTGTACCGATAGTGTGGACGCGATTTGTTACGAACATTTATCCGTCTCATACTCCCATGTATTTTTTTTCAATCCTGAACATTGTACGTAGTGCCAGTCACAAATGTGGACGGTGTTTTGGTTTTGTCACGGTCAAATGATACGGGTCACGGGCTGATCCATCCAAAGTCGGTTTTTTTCAAAGGACGTCCGGTACTGTCTCGGTGTGCGGGAGACGTCCACATTGCCATTTTTGTCACGCGTACAAGTCTGCGTGTCATCGCGCTGGTACCTACACGGTATTGATGGATCGGGCAAATGCATATCGTGACAAGAAAATACCCGCTCATAATACAAATATCTTAATAAATATTGAATACTAACTTTTGCCCGCAGCTTCGCTTGCGTGATTTTTTTCACCCCCTTAGGGGTTGAATTTCGAGAAATCCCTTCTTAGTGGATGTTTACGTCATAAAATGAACCTACTGTCAAAATTTCAAGTTTCTAATCCCAGCCGTTTAGGCTGTGCGTTGATAGATCAGTCAGTCAGTCAGCTTCTCCTTATATATATATATATATATGTAGATGTAGCATCGAAAAACACGCCACTCTAAAAGACAAGAGATGCGTAAATTGTATTTTAAACCTAATAGCGTTGTCTTATTGTAAACAGACATCGTTTTCCCAACTATGTTGACGTCAGCTTGCAGTGTAACCAGATGCGGCTGAATACCAGTATTTTACACGGAGCGACAGCCAACAGACCTCCGCAACCCAATTACTAGGCAATGCCGATATCCTAAGGTTAGACCGGTTGTCAGACTTTCGAGCTTCTGACTTCCCGTAATGACTATCAAAGGTATTCGTATGACACACGCGACCGACTGTTTAACGTGCTCTCCGAGGCACGATGTGTAACGAACGGTCACCCATCCATGGACTGACCGTGACATGCGTAACTTAACCTCGCAAATCGTATAATCCGCGCGGTTGGTAATGAGCCACAAACCCCTTTGTAAACCGTCATAATAAAGCTTTATAGGTTATCTGTAACAATATTTATTGATAAAACTTTATCTCGTCTACGAAGTAGTTTTCTCCTTCAGTAGATTTCTTAAGGGTAGTTTTGGAGCCAGGCGCATCAAAAATACATTATCTGCCATAAAAATAATGTTGTATCCATCTCCTCGTCTACTTATAAGTTAACTGTTCTACCGTGCTACGTTATCAAAAGATATAAAATATATATATTAGGTACTTGAGAATTTTAAAATGAACTGTTTGAAAATGTTATAATTAAGGTTTATTAAATTTTTACTCCTGCAGATAATGTACTTTTTAAGAAACATTTATGTTGTACGCGTCCTATAATTAACTTAAGATTTTCTACTACCTATTTTATGTTTGAGAGCAAAAACACAACAAGTTACGGTACGTACCTTCTTGTTTTTTTTCTCGTTGGAAAATCTTCATTGATGTCCCTCGCCCAGGGGAGGAGAGGGGGTCTGCCGGACTCTTACCGGCTCAAAACCAACGGTGTTCCTCCTCCTGGCCGTTTGGCCGGGGTCGCGGGATTCGCAAAAGCATGCACCGCAATCACCTAAAAACTACAATTAAAAGCCTGTTCACACAGCGGACCCGTTTTAACGGATCCGTCGGTACTGGATGTGTTGTTCACACCTGTACCGACGGATCAGTTAAAGAAATAGCAGCTGCGTCGCATCTGGCAGGCAGGATACGATAAAAATAACAGATACAGTATTTTTTACTGGATTCGGAATACTGTCGTGTTTGTGAACTCGTTCGTACAACTACAAGCACCATCACCGAAATAAAAACGGATCCGCTTAAACGGGTCCTGTAAACAGTTTCTGTGTGAACGAGCTGTTATTTTTGAAAACTTAAAATTATATTTTGAGAATGACAGTAGAAAAGATTACTCTCGTGCATTAATTTCGATGTAACGTTGAAGATCCAAAAGAAAGGTAACAATATTATTCCAAAACCCAAAACTACAGTCTTCAAGTAGGAATTTAGGAATATGTTTCCAAACTAACTTCTCTATAAACTTTGCATCAATATTCGCACATGTTCTGCGAGTAAGCTTGGCTACGTGAAAAGGATAAGCCGTGGAATGTACTCTGTCCGACCATATAAAGAATATGTACAGTCCGCAATATAATCTCGTTTACACTTTCTACCTCAAGCGAACATGGGTTACAGTTATATATATGTTGTACTCTCATCTTTTGATACGTAGGGACATGAAACTTTAGGTATTGCGTTACGAGCTAGAATTAGCTACTTTTAAAGTTATTATCAACATTTTATTTGTTACACTCGGATTAAATATTTAAATCGCCTACAAATAGTTCTACAGGTCTGAATAGTTATGCATGAGAGAGTTGTGCCTATAAACGCATTATAACGCACACGATAAAGGAGCAATCTTAGAGGCAAAGTTTTTATAAAAGAAAATAGTATAAAAGACATACAACAGAATCTTGTAGGGGTGAATCTATGATTGCAGTTGTAGCTAATATCGGTATGTCAGGATTGGGAGCATGGTAAATAAAGTAAATAAAACCAACGTAGACTCTCCACCGCTGAGAGTACTTTTAATTAGGTTAGTGATTAGTTACAGAAGCTAGTTCACTATATAACACCTCATAATAATTTACACAAGATTAGAAAAAAGCTAGTCAGATATAAAAGGTCAGACTTGGCCTGTTTGACATAGAATCATCTGCTCCGTCGAATGACCAGTGGTTTTATAACTTCGGATACGTTGATTAATCATGACGATTACCCTCCTTTATCAACATTGTCCAGTGTTACCAGCTACCGATAACAGTTTCGTTTGTGCACAACAGAATCGGCACCGGTAGGTATCTATAATATGGTTTATTACAATACTGATTAGGCAGTATGCTTCACTGCGCCGTTTGGTCGTTTAGTGCGAGTTCCACGAAATGCAATGGCGTTGTCTATTTGATAGTTAGACCATACAGCAAATAGCATTGGATTGGACCCATTCATCCATCGTAATGGATCCACCATTACACTGATTGCGAACATCTACTAATAGTAGCCAGTTATCGGTTGTTATAAGGTATTATTGCCTAAAGGCCGACAATTAAATACTGTTAGGCAAATAGCGCACTAGGTAACAAGGTTGTCAAAGACAGGTACTTATGCCAAAGCGGTGGCGGCAACCTGGCTTATTCAACGTGAACAATGGAACATATGTCCCGGTAAGTCCAAGCAGGTAATGAACTAGCAGTATGTGCCTATCGATTAAAATCCAGTATAGTATCAGAGAACCGGGTATTGTTGCTCAATTTGGGAAAGGTGTAGCGTCTCGAAATGGACTGCGATAGGCTACAGTTCCCGGGACGTAATAGGTCGGATTTGACGTTTCCATAAAACCACAAAATAGATAAGTACAGAAGTTACACTCTTTTGATCTTAAAGAGAACCGCCTTTTTAGAAAGAGAAGAAAGAAAGAAAAATGATTTATTGACCACAGTCAGAAGCACATAATAACAAAAATCAATTTTAACACTAAGATATAACTTAATCCTAAAGTATCATTGTGTGCTACGGCTGCGCGAAATAGGCTCAGTTCAGCAAAAATGCCACACAACTAGCTAGTTTTCAACTGGACCTTATTGTGAAGTGTTATGGAAAATCTGTTTTATAGTGAGTAAACATAGATAAAATAAATAATAATAAAATAATAAATTAAAACATTTTATTTGCCTAAACATCGCGCATTTTGCTGAAACACTACTAAACGCCGCGCTTAGAGTTATTAATAATAGTGTTAACACTATGCACGCGTACGAGCATTTTAAGAAACTTTAACACACTTTTTTCTCCCCTGATGATGCATTAAGCATGCATTTTATACTCAAAAAGTGCAACGCAAATGTTAAACCATTTTCTGATTTAGCTTTGCATTTAAATTGTACAAAAATATTGTTTTTTCTCGCGCCGCGTGTCTACACTATGCGAAGCGAAATATTTCTGCAGTTACGGTAAAAACTAGCGGTGAATGCCAAAATTATATCTCTGAACATTTTTATTTAACGCTCATTGCACTGGGGTAAAAAGAGACTATATTTTGTTTAAGTGTTTCGTTAGTCTTCCACGAAAATTATTGTGTTTTCTTTAAATTGCTCTTTAGATATAAATTTAATTGATATTTTGGTGTACAATGAATGAATGTATTGTTTATAACATTTTCTTATCACTGTCTTCCAGAGTGAGCTAAAAGCACAAAAATGAGTGCGAAAAATAAACTATTATAAATAAAACAGGTATCTTACGGGGTGTCCTGCGTAAGCGACGAATGCGACGAACGCAACAAGCGCTATCAAGACAACGGCATTCCCTACTAGCGGCTTATGTAGCGAGACGCGACCTAACGCGTATTTGTTCCACGTCGTGTCGCGTCGCGTCGCACCGCGTCGCGTTTGTCGCTTACGCAGGACACCCCGTTATAAGCTGTAACCCCATAAAACACTCAAGTGCACAGTGCGACACAACTAAGATGTCGCATCAGCAAACTTCGTAAAACCAATCACTTTTAAGCTGAGTGCGACTCCAAGACCTCGAATGTTTATTAATACTGCAGTAAAAAAATATCTTTACGCTGACGCAATAAGTTTGAATGGCGCGATAATGAGCGCCTGCCATATTTGATTGTTCGATCAAGTTTGCCAATGCGACTTCTAAATTTTGTCGTACTATAACCTCGTGTAATTATTAGTTGTAACATTAAACATAAGCACCAAGAACACGAAAGACAAAACATCGGAATAGAAAAGTAAAAGATCCCACAAAACATTTCTACTCACTCAAACTCTTCCACTCGAAGCTCTAACATTCCGAATGCATATAACAAATAACCAGTGACATTTGCGTGATAACATTTTGCATCACATATTCAAGACATCAGCCGACGAAGATAAACCACGAACTAGCACGAAATGCATCCGCTACAATTTACAGCAAACACTCACAGTTGAGTTTTAGAGATTCAAATGGAGCCCTGCAGTTGCGTCACAGAATAGTATTAAACAGTAACGTAACTAAGTCGTATTTTTTATATTATAATTATCAACGCTAGATTGGAGGATTATGATTATAATAAATATAATAATAAATGTTTTAATGTTTTTTTAATATTTAAAAATGTAATTTATATGTATAGTTAATGAATAAAGAGAATAATAATAATATAAACTTGGCATCATAATATCGCTCTCCATATCGTCAGCTTTATTATTTTATGCACCCTCAACTTCACACAGCTGTATTTACCATTATTAATAAACTTTTATAGTAATCTGAGAACTAATGTATACCCCAAATAATACCGTTTCCAAAGTTTGTCTATTTAAATCGTTTTTTTAGTCGCTTCTTCTTCTCACGTGTCGGCACGAGCTATATGAGAATAAGCTCAGGCCGTTGTGAAAAGATAGCCAGTCAGCAAGGTTTGTCGCAAAGCTGACTGGCCTACTAAGCACGTAAGTATCGCTTAGTCGCTGCTGGGCAGAGATGGAGTGAGGGTCTGGAAAAGTCGTGTGAATGAGACGGAACAGTGAAAAAGAAAACATAACACTCTTTACTTAGGAAAACTGCCCACATAACATAATTTTTTTTGGACTGCTTGTGGGTGGTTTTGTGGACCGTTTCTACGTAACTGGGTAGTTATTGGCAAGACCTGAAGGGTCTCCAGCTAATGGTAACGAGTAAAATACCTAACCTAAGCTTACTACTACTACTAGCAACAACAGTACTAAGGGCAACCCCTAATAGGAATCGGACCTCGGCTTAGGGCTTTGCTAGTGGCAGGACTGGGAGAGAGACAGCTTGATGAGGGCTGAAGTATCGGTGTGAGCCCACACAACACCAAAGCCGACTGTTTATATATGTAGTGTCACCTTTTACCGGTCACGCTTTATTACACGATAACGTGTAAACGGCCTGCTGTGCGAGTCAAGCGGCCATCTATTCGCAGTTTCTCTACTGTTCTAACCATTTACTGTGGTTTCGTTGCTAGTGACTTGAATGTTAAAATAAATACGAATCTTAACTAGAATAATGTTTATCCTTGATGAATGAAGCGTTCATGGAAATGCACGTTTATGATGATCAAGACTAGTTGTTGCTTTGGTTATGTGTGTAAAATTTTCTTAGTTTGCAGATAGCTCTGAGGTCTCGTTTCCACATGTATAAAGAGATCTTCTCTTTCCTCTCATTGCTGAGAATCGTGATCCGCATATGGAATGTTTGACTTTAAAGTAGGTGATATGTAGTTTTCTTTTCTTTGATGTTGTCTACGATGCAGTGCAGCGCGATCTGGTGTTTCAAAGCCGCGTTGTGGACGGTGTTTAGAATCAACTGCGAAAGCTTGTAAAAGGGACTTTAGACACGCAAATATTCTGCCTAGTCTTTTTGTTGGGTTCAGCTTCCAGTATAACCAGATGCGGCTGAATACCAGTATTTTACTCCGCAACCCAGTTACTGGACAATGCCAATACCCTAAGGTTAGACTGGTTGTCAGACTTTCGGGTTTCTGACTACCCGTAACGACTGTCATAGGTATTCTAGCGACACCCGGAACAGACTGTTTAACGCGTTCTCAATGTGGAGCGTTCTCAATGTGTAACGGACGGTCACTCATTCCATGACTGACCTCGGCAAGCGCAACTTAACTTCGCAAATCGTATGATCCGCGCGGTTGGTAAGCCACGAGCCCCTTAGACACGCAAATGTCTACTGTAATAAAGATCGTATACAAATTGAAATGTTGCATAAGCATGATCAGCCCATTATTTTCCCAGAGCTGGGCATGGGCTTCTTCTCAGAATGAGAAGAGTTTTAGGCCTTAGTCCACCATGCTGGTGCGGGTTGGCAGACTACGCACACCATCGAGAACTTTATGGAGCTCTCTCAGGTGTGTAGGTTTCCTGACGATGTTTTCATTCAATGTTATTGCAAGTGATAACCAAAGATCTACCTCGATGGTAAAGTGGGAGCAAGCACGACTACGGACCCCAAGTATTGGGCTTTCCGTGTGCAATTCCTCAGTAGTAGACCCGAGTTTCAATTTGTGCCCGGCTGATGGCAATAGGCTCGCCCCCTATTACATGGGACTTAAACAAGACGGCGAAATGAGAGTGTTAATATACACCTGTGCCAAACCCTTCGGGGAATACAGGCGTGATGTTATTTATGTTATGTATAATCAAAGATATATAAATTCTAAAATTCAGAGGTGCGAGCTGGATTGAATTGAGACCCTCCTGCATGGAATGCAAGTGTTCAACCGCTAGGCTATTACTGCTTCATTTGAAATGATGAAATAATAACTGGCAGCAAGCGCTACTGCTGATCGTGAGGTCCTGGTGTCGAACCCCAGATCGGGCAAAGTATTTATTATTGGGTTTTTCTGAGTGGAATTCCTCAATAGAAGCCCGGTGTTTGGATTTGTGCCCGGTTGATCGCCATCGGCTCGCCCCCTATTACATGGGACTTAAACATAACGGCGAAATGAGGGTGTTACTATACACCTCTGCACAACCCTTCGGGGAATATAGGCGTGATGTTATGTTGAAATGATGAACGAATAACAATTACAATATTGCATCTTTCGAAGGTTGTAATTCGTTTCTTCATTTTATACTTATAAAATCGACTGATGTATATTCCTGGAAGCTTTATAACATTACACAAATTATACATTATGAAGAATATAAAAAATAATACATTTAAATAAACAAACAAACACCTCGTATTATATAGTAATGCCCTCGAAATTTCACAGCTTTAACAAAGCATTATACATCGCTTTACTAAACCGGCTTTAAATCGGTTGAAATAATTACGCGGGTAGGTACACGGAAGTAAATTAAAATTTATAGGCTTAACGGATCAATCTCCGGAATATTAAAACGATGAACTAGAGGTTTGGGGCCAAAGAAAGTTGGTGGTACCGATGTTATTTATTTTAGACGGCGAAATTTTAAGATTATTTATGTAAAAACACAGGCCGAAAATATTTTTTTTTTAGGTGGACTGTTGGCGATTTCAATGCTTTGTCGAACGTTAGGCCTGATTCGCACGAACGCTTTTTAGCGTGCGTTAGAAAAACGTACAACAGATAAGCTGCGTTAATAAAGCGCTATCGTGTGAACACATATACGGCTTGCTATTTGTTGTATTAGAACGCTTTTTTAACGCGCGTTGAAAAAGCGTTTGTGCGAATCATGGCTTATTGGTTAAATATTTAGGCTATTGTATCTTTACCAATAATGAAGCAAAGACCTCATAACTCTGCAGAGTAGCTCCTATACATTAGTAACTATCACAAGTAAAATTAGCTTAAGAGTCTATTTATATGCCCAGTTTAGCAATAGAAAAAATACTACCATTGATAAACAAAACGATCCGTTTTTGGACGACGGAAATAGTCATCAGGCACTGTATTCAAGTACTAGCTTAAGAAAGCAGACAGACACATTGCAATACAAGTGGCAGACAGACACATTGCAATATAAGTGGCAGACAGACAAATTCAATATACTGTGGTTAGGTGACAAATTGGCACTTTCTGACAGTTTAGTCACCTTTGAATCGAGTTTAAGATCAAAAAAATCACAAAATGTAATTTAAAAAAACGATTAACATAAACCATAACATCTTGCCTGTATTTCTCAAAGGGTTGGGCAGAGGTGTATGGTAACGCCCTCATTTCACCGTTATGTTTAAGTCCTACGTAGTAGGCGGCGAGCTTATTGCTATAACCCGGGCACAAATCCAAACTACGTGCTGCTACTGATCATTTCGACACGGAAAAACCCAATAACATTTTGTCCGACCTAGGGATCGAACCCAGGACCTCACGATCAGCAGTCGCGCTTGCCACCAATAGATCAACGAAGCAGTTATATTAAAAACTATTATATTTCCATAAAATCTTGTTAACCTACCCTTTCCGCATGAATGATAAAACATCAATATGAAAGATCACAAAATATTATGAATTGACGCCGAATATTTTATGAAAGGAACAATTTTCTGACAATCGAAAGGTTACAACGGTGGAACATAAGAGCTTTTGTCTAACTTTGAGAGACATTTATTCCCAAGTTTATCTATCTTATTCTTATCTGTTATCATCGTCTTTTTTTCTTGAAATAAATGGAATCAACTAAATGTAGAGTTAATAATATTGTTTTAGTATAATACGTAGATAAATACGACATCACCCTTTTCTTTCAGAAGGATAAGCAGAGACTCGGCGCTTACGTTTCTCCCTTCTTTGGTATTTTTCATAATGACCTTTAATTTTACTATTAAATTTACCTTTTTTCAGCAACATCTATAGGTTGATATGTCGTTGTGTGTAGGTACCAACTTTGCATTTAACTTACTAAATACTCCATCCACTATGACATAATAAAACGTAAAACGGCCGCATTACCATCCGAATGTACTATCGGATAAATAGCGTATTATTTTAAACTAGCTGTGTCCTCACGGCTCCGCCCGCGTAAGAAGTTTTATTCCAGTAATAAATATAGCCTATGTTACTCAACGATAACGTAGCTTACTAACGGCAAAAATGTTTTTGAAATCGGTCCAGTAGTTTTTAGTTTATCTGTTACATACAAAAATACAAATCTTTCCTCTTTATAATATTAGTATAGATGTACCAAATTTGATATAATTATTATTGTCAAATGACGTTTACAAGCAGCACCATCAATAACTTCAAAAATATACAATATGTCCCAATATGTAGTAATAAAACTTTAAGGGAGGTATACACATTCAATTTTATCAACAAATATACCGCACTTGTGCGGTCGATTCCCCATCCCCACCTGAAGATAGAATAATTTTAGTAAGTATTTGACTTACCTATTCCATCCTACACATACTCAAACACTCACAACTTAAGACCTAGGCCTCACAGAGACGTTAAGGTTTTATTACTACATACTGGGACACATTGTATAACTCAGTCGCGATTCTAGCGTATTTTTCTGTAATGCCATATAGAATAAAGGGCCTGAGCATCAACAATGCTTATTATAAAATTAAATTCAGAATTAAAATATATAATTATAAGAAATATCACCTCAAGTTGAAAATATTCATCCCTTATATTAAGTACCTAGGTGTTCCACTCACTTTGAGGTTGAAAAATAGTATCCTTAGAGCTACACTTTAATCATTACATACATGAGAGCGTCTTCGAGTTAAGCCGTTTAAGCCTCGAAAGCGGTACGACGCTTAATTCTACGAGCTACGAGTCGTCACTGTTATATCATGCGTCAGTTATGTGCCGTATATGAAAGCCATTTTGTGATGGATGATGAGGGAAATTGTCACATTTGATTTATTTGGTACTGTCGGTCTTGCTTTTATATTTGCTTCTACGCCTTTTCCTGGTAGAGTAAAAAGAAATTTACTAAATGATGGGCGACAGAATTAAATCGTGTCAGCACAGCTTGAGGTCGTCATAATTTATTTGTCAACTTTTAATACTTATTTATTACTCGGCCTATCGCAGGCTAGAGATGGTCATGTCACATTTAAATGCATATACAGGATGTCCCAAAACTCAACGTCAATCAGGGAACAAATGATAGGGCAGTTTATGACTGATCCGTTTTTTTTTAATGTTGTATACTGATTTTTAAAACACACTATGTAAAATTTTATTAATGGTAACTTTGAAACTTGAAAATAATTAAAATTAAAATAAAAAAACTTAAAATTTTTTTGGTATTTTTTTTTCTGATCTCTCATAAACTGCCCCCTATCAGGATTACTTCGAGTTATCTGGCGAAACTTCATACGTTAATGGGTATGTTGCAGTGCATACAATAGCGAATCCCGTGACCCCGGTCATAGGTTAGAAGGAGGAACAGCGTGGGTTTTTAACTGGTAAGAGTCCGGCAGACCGCTTCGCCTTCCCCGGGCGAGAGACATCCATGAGGATATTCCCACGATAAAAAATAAATAATGGTTAGTAGGTATCATAAATAGAACACATTCAAATAAAAAAATACTCAAAGTTAAGGTAATCAGATAACAATATACTTAAGTAATACAGTATCAGAGAGCACGCACTTATTAGTTATCATATTATGTAATTTACTAAACTGTGATCTTATAAACTATATTTGATTGTTCTATTAACGATACCTAGTAACCCTGTGGAGTTTCGGCAGTTAATTTGAAGTAACACTATATTATTACTTACATCTCAATAATTGTACTAAAGTAAATAGCTCTTGTATCTACACAAATTCACATCGTTGATGGCACGTTGGACACATTATTGGTTAATTTATAATAATTAAACAAGAGACCCATTATCATAGTGATCGATCCATCAAAGAACGTTGAAGGGTGTCCAACATTGGCCATTAATCGCATGCATTAATACGGAAACCTATCACTTAACATAAGCATAACATCACGCCTGTATTCCCCGAAGGGTTGGGCAGAGGTGTATAGTAACGTCCTCATTTCGTCGTTACGTTTACATCCTAGGTAATATTGCCATCAACTAGACACAAATCCAAATACCGGGCTGATACTGAAAAATTCCACACAGAAAAACCCAATAACACTTTGCCCGACCTGGCGATCGAAGACAGGAAGGACCTCACGATCAGCAGTCGCGGTTGTCACCACTAGACTAACGAAGCAGTTTTTCACTTATTTTCCAAAATCAAGTGTAAAATGATAAATCCACTAGCAAGTTTATTGCGCAAGTTGAATAATGCAACCGACTTTCAAACTGCGGACACACCCGCAGCAAGTCGGCTTCTGCAAGTTTTACAAACTAAGCGAGAAATGGAGTGCAATGACTTGAACAATTTTTTTTTAAACGTTGCCCCACACTATGATTTCTCCTGTATCGTGGGTGCGTTTACAGACACAAATCTTCACATGCACAAACATCCAGACCCGGAACAACTATCTGTAGGCCATACAAATATTTGTCCCGTGCGGGAATCGAACCCACGACCCGTAGCGCAGAAGCCGATCGCTCAGCCACTGCACCAAACGTGTCGTCAAATTTGCTATAAGATTTGGCGTTTAACACATAAATTTCCCATTTACATACATACATACATACAATCACACTTATTTCCCATTGGGGTAGACAGAGTCTATAGATTTCCACCTGCTAGGCAAAATACCAATGCGGCTGAATACCAATATTTTACACGGAGTGACTGCCATCAGACCTCCGCAACCCAGTTACTGGACAATGCCGATATCCTAAAGTTAGACTAGTTGTCAGACTTTCCGGCTTCTGACTAGTGACGACTGTCATAGGTATTCGTATGACACCCAGGAACGGACGGTTTAACGTGCTCTACGAGGCACGGAGGAGCCTCAATGTGTAACAAATGGTCACCCATCCACAGACTGGCCGCGGCAAGCGTTGCTTAACCTCGCAAATCGTATGATCCGCGCGGTCGTTAATAAGCGACGAGCCCCTCAAGGCTCTGTCTTCATGGGTGTTTTAATTCAAGAATTAAATTAATATTACATATAGGTTTCCGAGTATTCCTCATTATACACGCGCGTCCCTGAAAAGTATAACGCTCGTTTAATTATAAACACATTAAATAGACACGTTTCCTCGTATATTGATGAAAATTATATAATTTTCACGTAATATAGAATGCTTCTTTACAACCTTCTCTCATTAAGATGGATTACACATTAGACGGCTCAAAGGCTCTTATTTGCAAGTGTGTAAATCACTGGAACTTTACACATAAGTAATTTTGTTACTGGATCATCGAATCATTTTGCCCACAAAACGCCCACTCTTAAACATGGGCTTTCCAATGAATGCTTTGTAATCAACGGTAACAGTAAAGGTTTGAGCAGTGATAGCCTAGTGGTGTGACCGTTGGAATGCCGAGTCATAGGTCTCGGATTCATGTGCGTATTGTATAATTATCACTTGCTCAAAAACGGTGAAGGAAAACATCGTGAGGAAACGTGTCTGAGAGATATTTCTCGACGGCATGTGAAGCCAAGTCAGAGGCCCATGGGCGGCATAAACTTTGCCATCAGGTTAGTCACTTCTCACGAGGTTTTCTCACGATGTTTCCTTCACCGTTTTTAAGCAAGTGATAATTATACAATACGCACATGAATCTGAAAAATCTGAAGTGTGTGCCTTGGTTTCGAACTCGAGACCTTATGACTTGGCAGTCCGACGGTCACACCACTAGGTTATCACTGTTTAATACATGTGCGAAGAGCAGTTTATTAATTCAGTCTTTAGTCGCCAATATGACAGCATGAAGATCTTAACAAATCTTGAGGGACGTGTAATTCTATCTGGGGTAAGCAGACCCGGTAATTAATCGTGTATCGTGTTCGGCAGTCGATGTATCCATGCAGCGCTGGTACTTTGCCAAAGTGATGGATGACGCTATATCCCTGTTCTCGGGTTTATAAATCATTAGAGAAGAGTTTGTTGCGCCGTCTTTGTCGGGTAACCTGATTTTAAAGAGGCAACCATATATAGTCTAAGATGGGTCGCAGACTAGCAGGCAACGACTGTGTAATTAATACAGATGCAAAATACGATGTATCTTTAGTACTATTATCGGTAGCTGGAAACACTGGACAGTGTTGATAAAGGAGGGTAATCGTCAAGATGAATCAACGTACCCGAAGTTATATAAAGACTGGTCATTCATCGGAGCAGCGGTTGGTTGGAGACCCTTCAGGTCTCGCCAATAATTGCCCGATTACGTAGAAACGGTCCGCAAGACCATCTACAGGTAGTCGAATAGAAAAAAAAACGGAGCAGAGGATTCTATGTCGAACAGCTGAAGAAGTCTGACTGATTAGTTTCTCCTTATTTTCTGATCTTGTGTAAATTGTGTTAATTATTATATTGTGAACTAGCTTCTGTAACTAACCCCTAAGTGGAGTCTATGTCGGTTTCATTTACTTTATTTACCATACCCGCAATCCTGACATACCGATATTAGTTATAACTGTAATGATAGAGTCACCCTTATACGATTTTGTTGTCTGGTCTTTTACAGTACCTACGTACTTTTAGATTCCAAGATATTACGTTTTTGATAAACACCTACATTATTGGGCAAGGCAAAAATCAAAATGGCTGCCATTTGGAGAAGCCGGGGTTGATATTTCAAAAGGGGGTATTTTTGTCGATAGTAGGTATTAAAATAGCGTGCTCGTCTTTTGGCTGTGGGCGAATGGGAGTCGGGACTTTGGCTTCAGGCACTTCCGTCATCCAACATAGGCAATGTGTTGGATGACGTAAGTTTCCGTTTCGCCACTTGCCTGCGCTTGGGCGCTCCATGTGTTGCTCCTCATCGGTGTCATTGTAGTGAAGCAGTCGACAGCCTCGGACACCATGGTCTGTCTTGCTGCAGGAGTGCAGGTCGCATAGCACGGCACGCCAATATTAACGACATTATCCGTCGTGCTCTTGCCACCGCCGGCGTGCCAGCTGTACTAGAACCGAATGGTTTGGCACGTGACTACGGGAAGAGACCAGATACCATGTCACTATTACCATGGAAGATGGGTAGGCCTTTGGTATGGGACGCAACTTGTGTAGACACCCTTGCTCCATCCCATCTTCCTAGCTCGGCGGGCTGTGCTGGCGCTGCCGCTGCGGCCGCGGAGGCCCTCAAACGGCGCAAATATAGTAACCTCATAGGTTGCTATGACTTTGAGCCGTTTGGGGTCGAAACGCTCGGGCCATGGGGTCCGAGTACACATCTTTTCTTTAAAGAAATTGCCCAAAGGTTGGTCAACGCTTCGCGTGACCAGAGGGCTGGCTTGTTCTTTGGCCAAAGAATAAGCGTTGCTATCCAGCGTGGCAACGCTGCCAGTCTTCTGGGCACGCTTCCGGATGACGGTGATGAGGAGGAATATTTTGACGCCTAAGTGATATTTAAAAAAAAATTAAATTCGATTATAATAAAAAGTATTAAATGTTTAACATGTTGTAAAATTTTCGGTAGTTCAATATCTAACACATTGTATATCAAGTACTTATTTGTGTCCACAATAAACATAACATCACGTCTGTCTTCCCCGAAGGGTTGGGCAGAGGTGTATAGTGACACCCTCATTTCGACGTTATGTTTAAGTCCCATGTAATAGGGGGCGAGCCTATTGCCATCAACCAAGCACAAATCCAAAATCCGGGCTACTACAGAGGAATTCCACACGAAAAAACCTAACAACACTTTGCGCGCCTTAGGTATCGAACTCGGGACCTCACGATCAGCAATCACGCTTGCCACCACTAGACCAACGAAGCAGTAACCTGTCATTAATCAGTGCAAAATAGGTTAAGTGTAAACCTGGGTCTACGCTAAGCGAGCCGAGCACGACTGGAGCACGAATTCGCGTAGCGTAGAGGGACTTGGGAGCCGTCTTCGCTGCGCAAATTCGTGCTCGGCTCACCTAGCGTAGACCCAGTTTAAGGCAATAATCTGTGCCCACATTTAGCACTTATGAATTTGTATGGAATGAAATCACCTCCAACGCTACAAGTGCTAAATTCGAGAATGTAAGTCGCTTCTTTTTGTATGCACCTTATGACTGATTATAAGGCTGTTGATAGCTATGATGAAGACCACCATCGTCAGGTGCTAAATCGCGGCACTTCACTTGCTATTAAGAACCCGACGAAACTGTGAGAGAAAGAGTAAACAAATGTTCCTTTAATGTGATCCTTAATACCCGGTTCTTATAAACAAAAACGTATCGTTTTGCTTACCAATGGTAGTATTTATTACTGCCGAACTGGGCATATAAATAAACTCGTGATCTAATTTTACCTGTGATTGCTACATCCATATGGAAGGGTCTACTATGCAAAAGTTATTGCTTCATTATTGGTAAAGATATGTAGGACACGAGGTATGGTGTTCCTCCTACGAAAAGGGAGGATCCTCTTACCAAGCGGGTATTATGCCTTGCGGGCCACTGCCCAACGGTTGATGTTGGGAAGTTTTATATATACTAACGCCGTGTCAAATCTTTGATACCGCGATGCAGGATTTGTGACATTTTATCTGACAGCTGTCATTGTTGTCGCTGTAGTTGCTAGTCATTCGTCGTGCTGCGTAGTTCGCATGTGGCGTGATAGATGCCGCCACAGATACAAGTCTCAATTTAATCAATAATGCTCTGTAAATTATAGCAATCGGCCATAAAACAAATGGCTACACATAGCAGAGTAAGACCGTCGTGTACTTCTGACAAACATTAAAAACATGTAACGAACTAATAATTTAACAGTAATTATATAAAAATACTTTATGACACGTCCGGGTTCAAAAAACTGTTATCGTTAGTATATCGAACACATAATTACCATGCATTAGTAGTCATGCAAGCTTTCAAACTATTACCGACTGGTAAACTAAGGACACGTATATGGAGGCACGGAGCTTATGAAGAGGTTTAAAGAAGGTAATCGAAACATGGCATAATTAGCAGCGTTAAATGTGTTTATAAGAAAAGCATCCTCGTCGAGTTTAGCTTAAGTTTTTGAATTTATTTATTTATAGTAGGTATGTAACATTTTATTTATTAACATTACAAAATTGTTCAGCCTTGTGATGGGAGAAGCCAGTTTTAGCCAATGCGCAGATTGACATGATTTTATAAATAAATAAAAAAGATATGAGTTTTAGGCACCTGTTAGAAGTGGAATATTATGAGTAGCTATCCCTTACGCTGTACACTTAGAACTACTCCTCCTCAAGACCATGTTTGAAGAACATCATAACGGGAATCTATGTGCCATCGACATCTCTGTATTCCATCCATCATGGCGACCATGCCTTCGCAGTCCATTTTTTAGTGCCCGATTCCTATAAACAAAAAACAAATCGTATTACTTACTAATGGTAGCATTTTTTTATTGCCAAACTGAGCATATAAATAGACTAGCAAAACAAATCTTACCTGTGATAGCTATTTCCATATGGGAGCGTTTACCGTGCAAAGCTATGAGGTCTTTGCTTCATTATTGGTAAAAATACAAGAGTCTCAATTATTATACCTAATAACGCTCCGTAAATTATAGGAATTGGCCATGAATGGTTTTTAACGCGTAGTTATGTAGGTTAGTACGTAGCAGAACACGTAAAGAATCTTGCGGCAAAATAAGCGGTTGAACTAGCAACAGCGCGAGCGGTTTGTAGCGTAGCGTAGCCCTATAATAACGCAGCAAATTAAAAAAATATCTGGGCGTCTGATTATTGCTTAGTCTACTACAGACCTTGATTCAGCCATGCAGTCTGTTCTGTTTACGCGTTGATTTTTTTCTATTGGTCTGCTTGTAGATGTTCCTTACGGACCGATTCTACGTAATCGGGCAGTTATTAGCGAGATCTGAACGGCCTCCAGCCAAACATAAACGTCGAGCAGCACTTTTGAATAAATATAAATTACGCGTCAATCACCGCTCTCCCCGCGTTAAGCTCCGTGCCTTTATAAACAAGGCCATAGTACTGTTCGACATTAGGTTTTTACACGAATCGATTAAATAATTATTATATAGACTATAATGACTTATTTTCTTCTTCTAAATTGAGGTGTAATATTTATTTTCGGACCGTAAAGTAAGGTAAGTAAGGTACCTTTTGACCGCTTTGAAGTCAGGCGAATTGTAGCACAGTAGCAAATGTACGTCGTCTTTCGCCTAACTTCAGAGCGGTAAAAATTTTTGCGCATACTCTAGATCGTTTTGCCTAGCCTTTTCCCAACTATATTGGGGTCAACTTTCAGTCTAACCAGATGCGGCTGAATACCAGTGTTTTACACAGAGTGACTGTCATCAGACCTTCGCAACCCTTACTGGGCAATGCCGATATCCTTAGGTTAGACTAGTTGTCAGACTTTCGGACTTCTGACTACCCTTAACGACTGTCATAGGTATTCATATGATACCCAGAACCGACGGTTTAATCTGCTCTTCAAGGCACAGAGGGGTCTCGACGTGTAACGAATGGTCACCCATCAACAGACTGACCGCTGCAAGCGCAGCTTAACCTTGCCAATCATAATATGATCCGCTATGCTATAGTATAGTTTAGCCATCTCTACTGTGATTGACGTTAGGAATGCGTAATAGCATTCACTGAATTTAATTGAATCGAAATTGGATCTGAATCTTGTGATTATAGTTTGATATCCTGCTCGACACCCTTGTATTTAGTATGTAGTGCAATACTATGTACTGAGTCGAGTCATTCGAATTGAGCAATTGGGTCAACATCAGCCCATGAGCTGCATAGCCATTAAAGCTCAAAAATACTGTTCATTTTTATGATAATTTTCGTCAAAACATCACACCTGTATTCCCAAAAGGAAAAAAACAGTGTTTATTTGTCCACTCATATTTCGAAGATAATTTAGTACATTTATCAGGTAGTAACCGTTTCGAGCCAGTCCAATACAATTGTGCAAGTTACAAGATCGCGTTTAGGTCATCAGTTTTACGTGCTTTGTGGACGGGCCCAGAGTCGAACGATTGTGCGGATAGCGATATAAATCCGGAAAATTTTCTCCGATTCGTAATCTACAACTCCAAATTAGCTAGAATTCGTTCTCAGAATAACAAGTTACGTCGTAGCTTGCGCCGGTCTGAAAGGGGTAAGTATTTCATACACCAGCTGCTTCTGAAAAATTTCCTAAATAGAAAAACACAAAAATATTGCCCAACATAAAAATGGCATCCAATATCTCATGACCCACAGCTTCTATTACAACCAATGAGGCAGTATATAGTTAATTTCAATAACCATTATCTGCAGCACGTCAAATCACCTCTGTAAAAAAGTTCCTAATTTTTTTATTACTTCATACATAAATTACACTCCAATTTCGACAAAACACTTAGGTACATATCACATTAATCAGCGGTAATTTGCAAAAAGCTGGATGTTTTTAGATAAGTACGCTTATCCTCATCACCTGTGAAATCGTGTGCTTTGCGCGGCGAAGGCATCCTACAGCATCCGTAAGCCTGCTGACGCATGTGATAACTGCATCGATTCGTAAAGGTAGAAGCGTACTTATGTTTATACTAAATGTCCATTTTCTATAAATACTATGCAAATTGATGATGTTAGTGTTGTTTTAAACATACACAATTCACCCAAAATCACGTCAATTACAGACAATATACGAACATCTTAATTTTAAAGGTGATTACGCTCCAAATTCAGTGGAAGCTACTAAAAGCTTCTAACAGAAACATCGCCGCCGGCAAAGGTGAACATAACAGAGACATTAATTAAACTGTCAATCAAGGCCCCCAATACTCCATACAATGGTCGCTTTGATACGTGCTACGTCAATTTCGGAGGCCCCTGAAACTGGTGGGAGGAACACGCATGAATAGCAATTTCTCTAATAACAGAGCTATATAAGTATGAAATTGACAGGTTAAATAAATAGGGTAAAAAGGAAATGATGGTCGAAATAATTTTGATCCAGGGTTTAGGAATGATTGACTTGTACGTTTTACAATGAATCTTGGTTTGTTAAAGATTTGTTGCTCATATTTTTATAATCAGTATCAAAAGTACCTTTTTTTTTTTTTTTTTTTATCGTGGGGAAATCCTCATGGACTATCCCCCGTCCGGGGAAGACGGGGGGGTGTGCCAGACTCTTACTGGCTAAAACCACCACGGTGTCCCTCCTTCTGACCTAAGGCCGGGGTCACGGGATTCGCTGTTGCATGCACCGCGACCCCGGCAGGTCTCGGTCCACCAGCTTCTTCTGGTGGACCTCTCCTGTGGTGGGGCAGTTACTCCCCTGCCCCACATCCTTCCGAGAGGCGCGCGCAAGACACGACGCGCCATCCTCCCTGGGCCCGTTACTGGTCGGGCGACGGGTTCCCCAACCCGCCGCCCGCAGGCCACTCACTAGGGTGGCCGGAGATCGTCACGCGCCCTCCGGCGCAGTATCAAAAGTACCTAAGTTATAAATATGCAATGATACTGAAGTGTTTTGAATAAATGAAAAGTTTTTATAATTTTATTGTTGTAAATTAAATTATTAATATTATATCCCACGTAATAAATTTTACCAGCAGTGATAGCCTTGTGGTGTGACCGTCAGACTACCAAGTCATAGGTCTCGAGTAGGCACCCAAGGCACGCACCTCTGACTTTTCGAATTCATGTACGTATTGTATAATTATCACTTGCTTAAAAACGGTGAAGGAAAACATCGTGAGGAAACCGGCACGCCTGAAAGATATTTCTCGACGGCATGTGAAGCCAAGTCAGAGGCCCATGGGCGACTTAAACTCTGACACCAGACACTCATTAACCATACGAAAAAGTAAGAAAGACAATAAATTTTAATATAATGAAAAATTCACCAACTTTATATATGTAAGTTTTGCAACCTTTAGACATTAGCATCCTTATATCACCAAATAAACATAACATAGATATTGTTATAACTTCACTAAAATAGATTTTAAAACAAGATTGTTAACAGCGGATCATGTTCGGGTGACATCGACGTATTAGGAAGTTAGTTCGTGCCGACAATGCCGACATAAGCCGGTATTACGCCGGACAGACAAATTGTGTTAGCAGCACATGCAACAAAATATTATATTGCTACCTACGAAAATTTTAGTGTATTCAGCAGATTGGGTACGTGACTTAAATATACAATGGTGTTCGATTTCAGTAAACTTTTGAAGATAGAAAACATCTTCGAAATTGGGGTGCATTAAAAGCTGAGATCGAATAATCGGATGCATATTTACCTAAAGTATTTTTTTCGCTATAAAAGTATGGAAAAAATTTAATAGAAAAAAAACCGGTATTGAAAAAACCGAATTGCATAACTACTAATCGAATGCATATACAGTGGAGTCCGCTTATAACGACAACTAAGGTTCGGCGATATTTGGTCGTACTAAACGGACGTCGTTATAAGCGTCAGTAAATACCAGATAAGAAAACCTAACTAAAGGGTGTTCTTAAGTCGCTATAAGCGGCTGGTCTTTATAAGCGAAGTCGTATTAAACGGATTCCACTGTAATTAATTAAAGTTAATTTTTAACTTCGATGCAAATATGTGTGTATGATGGATGTAAGAAAATGAGTGTCTGTTTTAGTGAAAAAAAGGTACTGCTTTAGGTATGTAAATAAATAAATATGCATCCAATTCTAAGTAAATATGATTCTATTCTACAGAACACTAAATTTGGCAAAAGTGCATTTAATATTAGCCAACACCTGAACTTAGGCAATATTTTCATTTTTTTTTTTTTTAAAAACGTTTCCTCACACTAGGATTTATTCTGTATCATGGATGTGTTTACAGACACAAATATTCACATGTACACACGCCCAGACCCGGAACAACTATTTGTAGGCTATACAAATATTTGGTCCGTGCGGCAATCAAACCTACGACCCTTAGCGCAGGACCCAATCACCCAACCACTGCACCAAACGTATCGTCGTATATATGCATCCGAATATCCGATCTGTGATTAAAAGAGCCTCCACGAGTGCGGTGGACCCTGGGCAGTCAGCCCAGCTACCAACCTTGCTGACTGGATAATCTTTTCACCAGGGCATGAACTATTCTATACTATTCTATTTTGACGAATCGGAAAGCGCAGCGTAGGTAGGCCTCCCACTAAGTGGACCGACGACATTGTGAAAGTCGCGGGCAACAGATGGATGCAAATGGCGGATTGTCGTTCGATGGCGGTCTAAGGGGGAGGCCTTTGTTCAGTAGTGGACGTCTTCAGGCTGATGATGATGATGATGATGATGAACTATTCTCATTATCGTCATCGTGCCGACAAGAGAAAAGGGAAGAATAGTGGAAAAAACTTAATAAAACGTAGCGAAAGTCAATTCGTATGTCTATTTGTTTAAACTGTATCGTTAAACTTGGAAAAGGACAAAAACTTTATGATAGGTAATAACAGTTTGGTGTTATTATCAGACTGCAGGACAGTACTGCCTGCAGGGTGAAAGGGGTGAAAATAATAATCACTTTTTAAATAAAAAATATAACCAGATTATTTTAACTTAACTATAATATTATTTAACTGCCTCGTTGTCAAGCGCGACTGCTGATCGTGAGGTCCTGGGTTCGATCCCCACATCGGGCAAAGTGTTATTGGGTTTTCCTTCTGGAATTCAGTAGCAGTCTGTAGTTTGGGTTTGTGTCCATTTGATGGCAATAGGCTCGCCCCTTATTACATGGAACTTAGACATAACGACGAAATGAGGGTGTTACTAAACACCTGCCCAAACCTTCAGGGAATACAGGCGTGATGTGATGTCGTTATTTTTTTTTGAGAAATAAAATGTCATAAAAATAGTGAGTTATACTGTTACTATTAGCTGTCCAAGCTAATAATAACAGTATATATAGCTGTGTCGATTCCCAGTGTACATCTTCTCCAAATATTGTTCCACTCGCGACGCGGTTATTTACGTAACTTCCAATCAATGGCATACGTGAACGTTGTATGCACTCTACATAATTTAAGAGGGGAAACATTTTGCACCCAATTTGTCTCTCATATTCAGTACATATTCTGCTCAATAGCATGACGTGAATCAATCTAGAATGTAGAGACCCTAAAATGATTTTACACACAGAACATAGTATAGATTGATAGAAGTAGTGATTATAAAGATATGGGTAGAGAAATTGATTTGATGACACGTTTGGTGCAGTGGCTGAGCGAATGGCTTCTGCGCTATAACAGGTCGTGGGTTCGATTCCCACACGGAACAAATATTTGTATGGCCTACAGATAGTTGTTCCGGGTCTGGGCATTTGTGCATGTGAAGATTTGTGTCTGTAAACGCACTCACGATACAGGAGAAATCCTAGTGTGAGGCAACGTTATTAAAAAAAAAGAAAAAAAAAGAGACCCAAGTCTCATTCATATTTCCCGATAATATTAGTCAAGGAGACTTCACAATGAGCCCTTTAATATCCACAGGACATACATACATACATAACATCACGCCGTGTATTCCCCGAAGGGTTCTGCAGAGGTCATTTTTTAGTACGCCCTCGTTTCGCCAGTTATATTTAAGTCCCATGTAATAGGAGGCGAGCCTATTGCCATCAACCGGGCACAAATCCAAACTCCGAGCTGCTACTGAGAAATTCGTAATGGAAAAACCCAATAACACTTTGCCCGACCTAGAGATCGTACCCAAGACCCCATGCTCAGCAGTCGCGCTTGCGACCACTAGACCAACAGCAACAGACTTTAATATAATTATATAAGTGTATGAAATATTTCCATGGATGACAGGAGGATGATGGATAGATGATCGCAGTATGTTCTTATCAGCGTATAATAACCTGCTTCATTTCTGAAATTATATTTTAGCTAAAAATAAAACAATGTAATTCCATTATTTTATTGGTGCGTAAACCAAACAAGTTTTAATCTACGGTGCAGGCGCCTTAAATATTTATGACGTCATCAACACTTCGCAAATGTCATTAAACATAGTCCAGTATTAAATTGTAACTTTACTACGTAGTAGATAAACCACGTCCGAAATCGTAAATTCAATAAAAAGTAGTTTTAGCACCTTCTGAAAAATAATAATGTTTATTACGCTGACTCTGATCAGATTGAAAGTCGAGCTCAGTAAGGTATACTACACTTCCATGCTCGGGAAATGTCTTGCAGCATAATCATAATAAGAAGTATTTAGGCCTTAGTTCATTGTGCATTGACTTGGACTGTGTTGCCAAACTCCACACACCAAGATCAACGATAAGTTGTTTTTTTTTAGCCCTCTCCGTCTAGGCTAGGTCTCCATCTTTGTAAATGCCTTGCCTCCATTATGTATATTATTTTACTCATATCATCAAGAAACTGGCTGCCCACTTGCTGGTTGGTTACATGCAGCGCTCACGCTGCGTTATACATAAATTACACAAGCTTAGTAACTAATGTACTTGTCACTTACACTAGTACCTTGCATGTGAACATGCTGAATTTGTGCTTAGTATTACTGAAACCGCAAGTGAGAGTGAATTGAAGCCGATCCTATTAAATAATTAAGCGACAATCACTAATGATGAGTACAAAAGAAACATTTAAGCTCACCCCATAACGCTGAGCGTGAAGATTTATTTTTTTATGCAAAATGCGATAATTCTTTGAAATTACAGCCAGCTATCATGATATTATAAATTACGAGATCGCACGGAACCGTAAATCGGATTATAGGGGTCTGTCGTTAGGCCAAAACACTTTTTGATGAGAGAGCAAATGAAATGTACCAGTGTCATATCTTTGAAATATTTATTTATTATCGTGTCATACTTATCCAATGAGATTAGCGTTTTTTACTACGCAATATTTTAACGGTTTTTGTGACGTCATAGAAGTAAACGATACACGTGTTCCGTTTTTTTTAATAATATACGTCTGGAAAGTTTGGAATTCTGTATCAAGTTTCTTTGAGTTTTTATTTGTAATGATATGAATATGTTAAATTGTTGACCGAGACGTTACGCATCGGATCAACTCAGGTTGGATGAAATGGCGACAGGACACAGGGACAACTTTGACCAACGGATGCGCCTCAAGCTGAAGGGCAAAATCTACAAATCCATTATAAGACCTGTCGTGCTGTACGGATCAGAGTGTTGGGCCGTGAAGAAGACGGATGAAAGAAGATTACACGTAGCGGAGATGAGAATGTTGAGATGGATGTGTGGAGTGACGCGAATGGATAAAGTAAGAAATAAGTATATTAGAGGAAGTTTGAAAGTGGCACCAGTGACAGAAAAGTTGAAAGGAAAGCGTTTGTCTTGGTATGGGCATGTGCTGAGGAGGGATGAAACACATGTGACTAAGAGAGTGATGAATATGAATGTTGATGGATGGAGGGGCAGAGGGAGACCTAAGAAAAGATGGATGGATTGTGTGAGGGAGGATATGAAAGATAAGGGAGTAAATGATAATGAGACGGCTGACAGGGAAGAGTGGAAGAGAAAAACATATTGCGCCGACCCCAAGTAACTTGGGACCAGGGCAGGAAGATGATGATATGAATATGTTAAATGTTAAATAAAAGTGAATGAATAAAAATGGTGGCCTCATTGGAAATCACTGGCTATTGTTTTTGCAAATTTTTATTTCTTTGTACATTGGTAAATTGGTAGACTTTA
The DNA here is from genome assembly GCA_910594945.2 of Amphipyra berbera. Taxonomy (NCBI): domain Eukaryota; kingdom Metazoa; phylum Arthropoda; class Insecta; order Lepidoptera; family Noctuidae; genus Amphipyra; species Amphipyra berbera. The sequence goes on from OU343125.1 coordinate 13,321,289, forward strand.
TTATACTTTTGACCGAGAATCACAACAAAAATATTTTTGTAAAACTGAAAAATTTGAGAAAGGTTGGCCATTTTTCTTTGCTTGCAATAACAGGACAAAGAAATAACGTAAAGTTTCATAACAATCTAGTTAGTTGCACTGTTTCCAGTTGCGGATACAGATCCTCTTAATAAACTTTAGAGCGTGTCTACGATACCTAATGAGCAGCTCATAGATTTACCTGCATACAATAAACGCTGAATAAAGTTATAACAAGCTTATACATAAACAATGTATGGTTATACAGACTTTACTCACGACGTAAATTTATTTAGCGTTTATTAGTAAGAAGGCTAGATTACCTACATCCTTTTCCTAACTATGTTGGGGTCAGCTTCTTGTCTAACCAGATGCGGCTGGATACCAGAATTTTACACGGAGCGACTGCCATCAAACCTCCGCAACCCAGTTACTGGGCAATGCCGATATCCTAAAGTTAGACCAGTTGTCAGACATTCGGGCTTCTGACTACCTATAACGACTGACATAAGAATTCTTATGACACCCGAGACCGACGGTTTAACGTGCTCTCCGAGGCACGGAGGGGTCTCGGTGTGTAACAAATGGTCACCCATCCACGGACTGACCGCGGCAAGCGCAGCTTAACCTCGCAAATCGTATGATCGGCGCGGTTGTTAATTAGCCACGAGTCCCCCCACTAGTCCATACATCATTATAAAATTAAAACTTTTAAAAATTTCTTTACTGATACAACTTTGGATGCATGGATAGTCTTATTTAATTTGTGCGTCTTAATACACATTTATCGCCTGATAAAACATTGATGGACACAGCACCGACAAAGATTAAAAATAGTCCTGTTTATAGACTTTTTTGTTACGCTGTCTGTATTGTAGTTATAAAGCCTGTGTATCCAGTTTTGACGTTTTAAAAGTACCTACCTGTAATCAGGTCTATTTGAAATAAAATACTGACTTTGATCGCCAGAAACGGAAAAACGGCCACTGATACTTTGATCAAACGTAATACAGTCACTACATTTCACCTCGATAATGTTAATAAAATACAAGGGCATACTACTGCTGAATTTTCGCTCGGTCTGCGGTCACTGCCCTGCATGTAATAGGTATATGAATTATGCACACCCGACGATTTAGTGACGGCCCGCCGCTCTCGCATCGCTGCTTCGTATGTGCAAGGTAAAATTTGTGAAATACTGACAATATTAAACGAAATTATGGATAGAGATTTCCACTGAAAGCAGATAAATATAAGTTCGTGAACTTTAAGCATAAGCTTGTGATATTATATTGCTAGTTAAAAGTAGCAAATATAAGATTTTTATATTATTTTTTTATTCTTGTCTCGATCGCGTTTGGCCCTAGTCTCACCTGATGATAAGCGCAGACAGGGTCTAAGTTTGAGCACATGAAACCAAGGAACAGGGATATAGAGGGATTCCCCTATACTCCTCTGGCTCTCACATACACACGAAAGAACACATGCTTGGCGTCGGACTTTAATGTGAGATAATATCAAATACAGTGAAAATCTAAAAAAAATGAATATTATGCTTGGTGTTTAATCGCAAATCGCCTTGATTATGATGAAGCAAGGGCCATTGGAATTCATGACTAGATAGATGCTAGTTTCCTAATATTCTTGACTAGCTGCGTCCTCACGGCTCCGCCCGTAGCCTATGTTACTTAGTGATAATGTAACTTTCTAACGGCAAAAGACATTTTGAAAGCGGTCCAGTAGTTTTTAAGTTTATTCGTTACATACAAAAATATAAATCTTTCCTCTTTATAATATTAGTATAGAAGTATAGAAGAAGGTGTTTCCTATACTTGCCTAAATATTTTGTAAAATGGATAGACGAAATTCAAGGTGGTTATAAATAATAGCCCCCCCTTTTCCCAGCTTAGCAAATTATATTATAAATATAACCCTTCTAGAAGGACGTCCTAGAAGGACATACATCGATGTTATTGGTGAAGTTCTTCACAAAGGTCAGGTGCGTAGTACTCTCAACCGGCGTGCGTGTATGACAAGATGTATGAATGTGGATGAAGCGAAAGGGGTATGTAAGAGTCGTAGCATGTGGCGTTCTATAGTTTCTGCCTACCCCTATGGGAAAAAGGCGTGAGTTTATGTATGTATGTATGTATATAACCCTTAAGGGATCTTCTATGGTGGTTTGAGCGAGCATCTGACGTAATTAGATATTTAGCAACACTGGTGTTCCAGGGGCGTAGCTACCGCCGTGTCAGCTGTATCAATGATATGAGGCCCCCGGGCTACAGGGGCCCCGACTTGTGTAATTTCTTTTGTGACCCTGACCCTCCATTTGGGCTTCGCCGTAATCGGGTATAAGGGCTCCCCAACAAATTTTGATACAGGGCCCGTCTAGGGCAAGCTGCGCCATTGTTATGTTCATATAACTCATATTAAAAGACGTTTTAGAACTGACCAGCACGTTCGTGCTTGACTGGTCGTCATAATAAAACAATAATGCTCTACGATGTCGATACAACGGAAAAAATGGCGTGATAGGTTGTATTACGCTGCGTAATTCCAAAAGATTAATATTATACCAACTTATGAACCATATAGTTATAGGCTATCGATACTTTTAGATAACCTTGATGTTAGAAATCACCTACAATCTACCCTTGAACACAAAATTTACAAAAACGTAAATGAAAACATGAAATATTCAGACGTCCTCAGACTTACGCTTGGAAAGAATAAGTATAAAAAATAAGTAGCTGTTACATGCCAGGGCGCATTTTACCACGTTTTTCGCAAAAATAAATACACAAGTCATAAAAAGTAATTGACACTCAAGACGCCTTAGCTATCAATATTGTGATAACCTCGTTATTATGTCTATAAACCAACAAAATAGCTATTTGACCCACTTTATCTAATGTAATATGGCAACCGAGTTATTTCGTATAAGGAATGCATGACGCTCTATCAAATCGTTATTGAGTGAAGCATGCACTATGATTGACTCAATTAAGTATTGTGTTTAACAACAGAGTATGCTTGCAAGGATGTTATTAAATTGCATATAAATGCATTTACGCGACAGGTGTGTAGACAATTACCCATATAGCAAACTGACATAGCAAAATAAAATTGAAATCTTTTAATTTCCCAAACATACTCTTTGAAAAACTTCTGACATCTAAAACAGTTTTTTTTATTCCATATATTTGTCGCGTTTGACTCTTTTTTTTCCGTTGGAAAATCCTCATGGATGTCCCTCGCCCGGGGAAGGCGAGGAGGTCTGCCGGACTCTTACCGGCTAAAAAACAACGGTGTTCCTTCTCCTGACCTTTCGGCCGGGGTCGCGGGATTCGCAAAAGCATGCACCGCAACCCCGGCAGGTCCCGGTTCGCCAACCCTCGGCGGACCTCTCCTCTGTGGGGCCTTGCCCCACATCCTCATGAGAAGCGCGCACGGAACACAGTGCGCCGCCTTCTCGGGCCTATTACTGGTCGGGCGGCGGGTCCCCTAACCCACCGCCCGCAGGCCACACACTAGGGTGGTCGCGTTTAACCCTAGTCGCACCTGATGGTCAGCGCAAACAAGGTCTAAGAGGAGCAGACGAATCCAAGTAGCTAAGATAAAGGGTCCGTACACAAAACTGCGATGCGACGTCGCATCGTAGAAATATACGAGCTCGATCGACGCATCGCAAGAACTTACGAATTGATTCGCGTAATTGATTTTTCCTATATCTTCTTATCAGTAACAGCAGTGCGCAAATCTTTTAACGCAAAGTTATTCTACCTAGTATAAAATACGTTCAATACGGTTGACGATCGTCGAGGGATTGGTCACCCGAACCTTGGAAGGAAGACGCCTTGCCGCACGAAATCGCATCGCAGCAATTTGCGTCGCAGTTTTCTGCGTTGCGAATTCGCATCGCAGTTTTGTGTACGGATCCTTAGAGAGACTCCACACTGCAGAACACAGTAAACTCCTTGGCCGACTTTAATACGAAAGTGGTAATTAGCCAGTTGGACCGTAAACATCCTACCACCAAGCATGCTAACGTATAGCGTCAATTTCTACCTCAACTCTTGCCTGTGGAAATACTACCTATATTTTCTTCGAAGCATCAGCTCTGTGTAGTTTTCATCCTACACAGCTGCCTAGAGTCAACCTTCGTGGAGTTTCAAGAAATTTAATATCAAGACGATGTTGCTAAGTCTCATAAGCAGCTTGTAATGAAATGTCGGTTGTCTAATCCTGTCTGTTACTCAGAATTATGACTTAAAAAGAATAGTTTATTCCTATGTTTAACTAGTTGTACCCTCGCGGCTGTGACACAGTCTGTTTTCATATGTATTTACTAGTCGGCGTTGATGAACTAGTCAGTCAGGATGTATTTTTTATCTGTACTAATATTATAAAGAGGAAAGATTTGTATTTTTGTATGTAACGTATAAACCTAAAAACTAGTGCACCGTTTTCAAAAATTCTTTTGCCGTTAGAAAGCTACATTATCACTGAGTAACATAGGCTATATTTATTACTGAAATAAAACTTCTTACGCGGGCGGAGCCGTGAGGACACAGCTAGTTTTATATATTATAATAGATAGTAAGTTTCCCTTTGCCTACTACTAAAGCTTCTGAAAAAAGATAAGCTCCATATTGTTTTTATGTGTTTCAAGTAGGAAAATGGGTCATAACGGCACTTATGTGCGATGAACTAGCCATCGATTAGGATAGGTTATGTCGACGCAATATCGCTTGGTATTGGACGATATTAGGACGCGTGCTCTCAATTTCAATAACGATGATAGGTGCGAATGATAATAATATTTACTTTTATTTATTTCACCTAGTATTTTCTTTATGCTTCAAAGAAATAGATATTTTTTCCAAGAAGTTACGATTTTTCTCAATTTTTTTTCAGTTCTTTGTAGTTCGAATCATACTGGTAAGTAACCTTCAAAAAAGTTTCTTAAAAGCATATTATTGGATGATTTTATTGATGGAATTAAATGGCAGTTGTCTGTTATACTAACTACTTACATTGCATTCATAAAAACTCATATCAATTCAATACAAAATCCGCAAAATGCCGACCGAGCGACCGGATTTTCCAAATAAAATAAATACGAGTTCGCTGGCATGTATAAGATGACAGTACGATGGGCAATAAGGCGTCATATGGGATGGGATATCATAATAGAAACGGAACAAAAACGCATATATCCAAATTGATATCCAACGCTACCTATTTATTTTGAATGCAAAAAACGTCCGACTGAACTCTACCCAACTCAATTGTACGGGGACTGTACATACGCAAATTTGATTACCAAAGTCGTAAGAACTCCTTCGTCCACCGAAAAAAAAGTTGCAATGGCCGTCCTTCTCAGTTGGCTCTCTAAAGATTATTGAATTTTACCAACATAATCTGGCAAACGCCAGATGCGGCCTCTCTCTCAAGCGAATGATCGCCCATTCCTCTATTTACTCTAGTGGGGTGAGCCCAGATAATGGTATATTTATTAAATAGAGAGACGCATTTATTAGCCGCTTCGAACAGTTTTTGTTGTTTCAAGTCTTTTATGGTATTATTGTGATAATTAGTGTAGTTTAATTTATTGCGTGGAAGTTATTGTTTCCTGAGTGTCATCGATAAAATAATAGTGGTAGTTTGCACAACATCACGCCTGTTTTCCCTGAAGGGTTGGGCAGGAGTGTATAGTAGCACCCTCATTTCGCCGTTATGTTTAAGTCCCATGTAATAGGGGGCGAGTCTATTGCCATCAACCGGGCACAAATCTGAACTCTGGGCAGCTACTGAGGTATTCCACACGGAAAAACCCAATAACACTTTGCCTGACCTGAGGATCGAATCCAGAACCTCATGATCAGCAGTCGTGCTTGCCACCACTAGACCAGCGAGTCAGCTGGTGGTTAGTGGTAGTTCTGTGGTAGCGATTTTCTAAGTATTCGGAGTATTAGGAAAATTCTAAGCAATTTTAAGTTATATTTCAGGAAGATAGCAACAAGAACAAATCTTTTCAAGGAATGTTGTGATACAAAATGTCTGGTGCCTTGAAGATTTATATTCGAATTTCGTAGGCTACAATTTATTAAGGTCAGATTCAAGACTTTCGGGAAAGAGTTTAAACCTAGTGATGATTAGCTTTATTTATAGTTATAGTTGCTCCAACAACATCGTGTCAACACGTAAAGTTCTACTATGAAATGAGGACTTCTAATAGACTTCTACAAAAAGCATTAATGCATAAATCTTAATAATTTGAATAGCTTTTTGCGATATATTTCCGTCCCACCCCTCCCGCAAACCTTTCCAATTGAGCGCGAAAGAGACACCTGCATCTCGGACTGATTTCTCCTGTGCAATATTACCGAAATCGTACTTTCGTATTTCCCTGTTTCCTTCTTCAAATCTGGACCGATTTTGATATTTTTTTCTGTAATAATTTAATAAAGACTGGTTATGTCTGTATATTTTTCTTTTATTTTTTATATTCATCAGATTTGTTTGCCAGATGTTTGAAAACGGTGGTCGGTTTTTGTAAAATTTAAACGTTTCGAGTTCTTTTAATAATTAATTTATTGACAAAAAAAATACATAGGGACATAGTGGTGGTAGATATATATCATATGGTAAAAAATATTTGCTCTAATGACATTATCCAAGGAGGAAACTGAGGAATACGTTTGTATGAACTAAATGCCGACCGCATTTCCTCTTAATGCATAAAAATACTTGTTCCGTGCAGAGATCGAATTCAAGACCCGCGATGCATAAAGCCAATCACTTGACGACTGGTATCGTCAAATTTCACGCATGACTTCTACTATACTTCTTAGTGGTGGAGATATTCAACAAAAGTCGATACCTAGACTCGTATAATAGTAGTATCGAGACATTTGAATCGGAAGTATCGTGCGGGCCGTAGGGTTTCCGCACATTAGGCACCCCAGACAGACTTCGTGTTCAACGGTCTACATCGAACTTACGGAAACAGGAATAGGAAAGTTATTAGTGCTGTAAGTCTTGCTTACGTCATACCATGAATGTAATAGCTGCATGAAGTACGGTAATTCACAAATTAGTAGTAGTAGAGCGTCTTGGGAATGAGTTCGTCCGGGAAAGAACTATAGAACTAATACAAGGTTAGTCGCAAAGAGGGTACTAAGCCACGGGCCACATAATGTATTACTGATGAAGTTTTTAAAGAATGTGAAAAAATTTAAAAATTCGTTAAAAAATGATTTCTTGCAGAATGATTTTTATTTTTGTTTTTTCAAAAATTCCTCATCCCTGCTTTAGTTATGAATTCAGAAAATAGAGCTTCTAATCCGTGACCCCAAATATGACTTAAAATGTAGACACAGTTAATCATAGCTGAGGATGGATAGAATTTAGCGAATTTTTTATGAAATCTTTGAAAAGCTATTTCTCTTAAATTAATGACATTTGAGGAAAGTTGTAGAACAAAAGTTATCCATTATTATGGGTACTTTAACACCCTTTCGGCTTAGTACCCCCCTTTCCGACTAACCTTGTATAAGAGGGGTATAGGGGAATCCGTCTATATTCCTGTTCCGTGAATTCGTGTGCTTCATCTTAGAAAATAAAAATACTTACTTACTAGACCCTGTCTGCGCTTACCATCAGGTGATACTAGGGTCAAACGTGACTAAGTCAAGAATACTATAAAAATGTTCTACCACTATACTTATTTCTACCGCCAAGCAGCAGTGCTGTGTTCTGGTTTGAAAGGTATGGGTGCCGGTGAAATTACAGGCACATGAGACGTTACAAGCTTTGTAAGCTGACCCCAACATAGTTGGGAAAAGGCTAGAAGGAAGAGACTTTACAACTTTGTGTCTAGGGTTGGAAATGCATCAGCAATCCTCTTGGGGTTGTATGTATACAGTTAACAGGCCGCGATAAACAACTCACCATCAGGTGAGCCGGAGGCTTGGTTGCCAATCGATAACATATAAAATAAAAGTTTTAATAGGAGAATATTAATTATTATTATTGTAAGAAAATTTCTGTGACTCATTCGTTCTGCCTAGCTTTTTCCCAATTGCGTTGGGGTCAGCTTCCAGTCTAACCAGAAGCGGCTGAATACCAGTATTTTAAACGGAGCGACAACCATCAGACTTCCGCAACCCAGTTAATTAGCCATGCCGATATCCTAAAGTTAGACCCGTTGTCAGACTTTTAGGTTTCTGACTACCCGTAACGACTGTCATAGGTATTCGTATGACACCCAGGTCCGACGGTTTAACGTGCTCTCCGAGGCACGGAAAATGTGAAAATTACTGTGATTAAACTATTGAATGTATGTGATTGATATTTTGTGTACGATAGTAGAACGTATCATAGAATCAGTGGTTTCATTTGATGAAATTTTTTCATCCCAGTATCGCCAGAGTAATTCCTAGGTATAAAGAAATAGTAACATAGACGTTGAAGTTTCGCTTAGGTACTTAAGAGAATTAAGACAAAAAACACATGTTTATTTATCTTGTACGCAACAGTTGTAATATTATTTCATATAAATTGACTCTAGTAAGGTAAGTAGGAGAATTTTACGAGGTACATGTTTTATAGCGGTGTTGTCTCTGCTCCGATTACAAAACAACGTCGTTTGTTTACTTCGGGCCATATCTTTACAACTTTATCCTGGAGCCAATTATTTGATAGTATACTGCCTTACTTTCTTCAGTTTATGCAAAAAAAGAAAATACAAATAGTATCTACTTTTTAGGACTTCCTGGCAATCGTAGTAAAAATGAATTGGTACACCCATTTGGTTAAGTAATCTGCCGGTTTGATTTAGTTACATAACATAATATCTCGCCTGTAATCCCCGAAGGATTGGGCAGAAGTGTATAATAGTAACACCCTCATTTCGCCGTTATGTTTAAGTCCCATGTGATAAGGGACGAGCCTATTGCCGTCAAACGGGCACAAATCCACACTTCGGACTGCTACTGCGGAATTCCACTCGGAAAAATTCAATAACACTTTGCTCGACCTGGGGATCGAACCCAGGACCCCACAATCAGCAGTCGCACTACAAGCGACAAGTTGAGTACAAATTAGGCGAAAAATGTTAAAAAATGTTCCTTGTTTATTTCCTCGAAATATCAATGTTTCTTGTGACACACAGGTAGATATAGATAGATAGATATATATAATACTTTATTGCACACTAAAAGAAATAAAACAGAAGGAATACAGTTGGTATTTAATTGTCAGATTTCAACCGTCGTAATTGAAATGACGACACAGGCCCTCTTATTACGAAAGATGACTAAGAAAAACCTCGGTTTTAAAATAGCTACATCTCTTTTTGTTATATGACGTTAGCAAGTGATGGGTATATTATAAATCTGGGTTTACCTTAGTCTTGGTTTAAACCACTTTTTGTAATAAGCGCCAATAAGTCCGATGTACCTTGGTCACTCAGCCCCACTACCAACCTTGCTGACTGGCTAATCTTTTCACCACGGCTTGACCTATTCTCTTATAGCTTCTATTCAACTCCAGTTTACCCAAAGCATGTATTAAAGTTAAAATAGGAGGTACCTATAAGGCTTCCATAGTCATGCAAATTGCAATAACGACGCGAGAAAAATAATAATTTAAAAAATGTATTAACTTAAGAGAACTAGGAATGTGCTTTTATCATTTGATTATGTTTTTAATAGAAATTTTAGTCTCAATTTTTAGGGTAATTGATTAGGTACAGAATCGTATGAAAGTTACGTACCTATCTACTTACTTATTAATCTATAATATCATTAATAGACGGTAACTATTTTCTCGACCAGATTGTACATACTACAAATTGGATGAAAAATAAATACGTCTTAGCCCAGTAATGTCGTAAATACTCCTACCGCTTTTGAATTAATAGGTAGGTACTGGATGAATACTTGGGAAGGTCGCCAAGGTAAATAAGATGTTTCTCGTATAATTTAGAATGAAAATTATGCGGTAAAAATTAAGCTTTAAAATTCTGTGCGCAAGTAAATTATGTTTTTAGATTACTTACATACTTGTTTGCCAACTTTGATGCATTATTTTAATACTATAAAAAATTCGACAACGACTTTAAATTTTTTATACATAACATACGTAACATCGCGCCAGTTTTTCCCGAAGGGTTGGGCAGAGGTGTATAGTAACACCCTCATTTTGCAGTTATGTTTGTTTGTCCCATATGGCACAATCAGGCACAAATCAAAATTCCGGGTTGCTACTGAGGAATTCCACACGAGGAGTTCAAAACCCAATAACATTTTTGCCTGACCTGGGGATCGAACCCAGGACCTCATGATCAGCAGTCGCACTTCCCACCACTAGACTAACGAGGAAGTAATTTTTTTATATCATAATATAATAAGATATACAACGTGTAACGGAAGGGGTATATCTATCCAAAAGGGGTGAAGAGTATATCAGGTATAGAATCTCTATGCAAAGTTTCAGCTCAAAATAAATTAAATAGTTTACTGACACCGATCAGCTGACTTAGTGCTAGTGATGTGTAAATTTCAATTTGAAATGTTTGGTTTCTTGGTATCATTTATTGAAATTTCTCATATGTTCCTAACATGTAGATATAGGATTTGAAAACCCTTGCCGTATATTTTGTTATCATCCAAAGAAGCCGTGCACTTGATATGTATATACCCCTTCCGTTACACGTTGTATAGTTTAAAAAACATGCTTTTGTTAGAGTACAGATAAGTAAAAACCATGAGGGGTTGCAGTACCTACCTTCTGGCTCCATCATGACATCAGCTCGCTAGTAGCATATTATAGTATGGTCATCAGAATTACATACATTTGCAAAGTTTTAGGTCCATGCGACAGTTACAAATGACGACACGTTTGGTGCAGTGGCTAAGCGATCGGCTTCTGCGCTTCGGGTCGTGGGTTCGATTTCCGCACGGAACAAATATTTGTGTGGTCTACAGATATTTGTTCCGGGTCTGGATGTTTGTGCGTGTGAAGATTTGTGTCTGTAAACGCACCCACGATACAGGAGAAATTCTAGTGTGGGGCAACGTTTTTAAAAAACAAGAAGAAAGAAAGAAAAGAAACGGGTTTTTTTCAAAATCGAATTCAAAGTTTTTATTTACAAAAACTTAATTACAGGTGAAGTTAATATAAGCGTGTTTTAAAAATCACAACATAAGAAAACACAACATGAATGAAAAAAAAATACAACATCAATCAGTAATAACATGGATAAAATAATTGAAACCCAATAATATCTTGTTATTAAACCGTATATAAAGAAGAAATAATACTACAATGTTTTAAACTTTCCCAGCATATATCTTTAATATAAAACTTTGTGTAAAATTTACTACATACACGACGTGAACGAAACGTGGTAGGATCAAACTAGATAATAATAACTCAACTGTATGTTACCTACGAAAACCTTGTGCGAAATAAACGAAATTCTGCTTGTTTCTATCTTGATAACATTTAAATACATAAAGGTGCCCCACATTGGGGCTATAAAATGTAATATAACGCTAATACACTATATATAACATTTCTATAACTTTTACATTTTGTTTATCATGTTTTTTGTTTTTATAACAAATGTTAACATTTTAGTGCTTTTAGCTCTTTGTCGTTGACACCATATTGTAACTGATTTATTTACAGTCCTTACGAACATATGTACAAGCCCTGTTCATTTTCTATCTAAATCTAATGACATTTTTCATAATTTTGTTGACGGACTCATGCAATCTTTGTCGGCTTACACTTGCATACCTTCCAATCTAAAGAGCAACACAGCAACTACTACACAAACAGTTTATGACTGATAGTCGCATTTCTCATCTAATTCAAATGTATAAAATAATAACCGTCAAATGTCCCACTCATATTTCACAGAAAGCTTTAGCAGAACTAACGCCAGTATACTCTGACAGTTTCCACGGATCCCAACCGCCCCATTTCCATACGAAATAATGAAATTGTTTCTAACATCAAAAGCCGAATACAATACAGCGTTACATGGGAAATACCAACACTTTCCCAAATGATATTCAAAAGAAAATCGCGGCGACACAATGCAAAATCTGGGCCCGGTGCTTATTGGAAATATTTCCATTCAGACGGAAATAATATTGGACATATGAATAAAATTCTCATACGAATGAGACAAAGACCGTCCGATCTATAATAAGGGTGCCTTCCGATGCTAAATCAAGTAAGTAATTGAAAAATTCCTGCTTCTATAACTACCACAGCTCGGATCGATGGGTCTGTGAGTTGCAAATAAGATTTCTGGTATACAAGTGTATTCAAGTAGAAAAATATTTTCCGCCTACTCGTGGTTCCGTTTGAATCGCGCTTTACATTCTTTAAGAGATTACATTTTAAGAATATTTAAGTTCTGTTTCTTTGACGCTGTGTAAACAGCAGTGAAATTTAATTTTGCCGCCGCTCTGCTATTCTTCTCTCGCGAGATTTCCTTTGTCTTCACCTATTTGGTTTAAGTTTATTTACATTGTGATCTCAAAGACCAGTTGACAAATTACAGTGCAGTGTTATTTTAAGAACGCTTCAGACAAAGTGCATATTTTATATAAGACAGTTACTGGACATTTTACAAATTAAAAGTGGTTTTTTTAGCCGGAATCTCTGTTAAGAAACAAATTGAATTATGACCAATTATAATGGGCACCTTTAGAAGTAGGCAGAGAAAAGAAAAAGTAAAAGCGAAAATATAATTTAATAATGGAAAATACACAAAAGAATATGTGTAACACGAATGGCTGTATAGACGTCAATAGTGTTTATTATGAAAGACGATTTTGGTATGTTGTGTATAGTTTGTACGCTGTTGTGTGATGAAATAGCGGGAGATGAAATTTTCACCAAAGACACAAACGAGATTACCGTCCCGTTCGCACCCGTCTATCCGACGTCGTGTTACTATAAGTTTTTTTTTATCAGAATATTGCTTGCTCTATTTACCCGCTGCCAGCAACTAAATAATCCGTACATCCTCCGCAGATGTAATCCTGACATGCAATCTCCGGCGCCATCAATCAGGAGAGGGGGGCGAGGACACCGGGGTGGGGGGGACCACCGACATCAGAGACACGGCCAGGATTATACGAACATAATTATTCCCAAAACGTTCGCCGATCGAATCCGGGATTACATCTTGCACAATTAAATCCATACTTCGTACGCTTTATTCGTCCGCTCTTCGTCCGGGCACGCACTTCGGCGGTTACCTAACAAGCCTACCACCACACCGATGACAGTTTCCACCGCAAATAAACGAGTAATGTAAACATTAATTTAAACCCATTTCTATAGCAAATACTGACAGCACTGTTATTAAATCGTGTTTAATCCCAAATCGAACGCATATTTAATTTGTCACAATGAGCACTGAACCAATCTACTTAATGATAATATCGCATAAGGGCGGAACTTGGAAGGTTTGTGATAGCCATCTTAGTCAGTGAATGACTGGCATTAATAACGAATATTATAGGTACGGCGATATTTCTGCGCCAACCGACTATACCTCCGCTCGCCTCGTTACGGGGATTTTGGACGAAATTAATACGGATCGTTAATCAAATACCCTCTAAGCGCTGTACGATGCGGAACGGCCTAGATAATCATATTTTTTCGAGATAACTTTAACGCTTGTTACTCAAGCCGCGAGTATCAAATTTGGGCAAAAAATATTGGATCTGATAAGTTATTATTGCGGTCAATCATAGTGTTCGCACTATATTTACAAATTTGTTTGAAGGTCGGCTAGTTCCATAATAAAGCCATCTGTCTTCGTCAGCTCGTGGCTACAAGGTGCCATAAATCTGTTGTTTACGGGTTTGTATCAGCGCGGAGGCAACTTGCCGTCGCGTTGTCGCAGCGTGTTGCTACCGCGTCAAATGAGATGACACTGACGTTATAACACATTGGTCAATGTCTCAAGCCACAATTTGAAAATGTTGTCTTATTATTATTATACATTAAAGCCGTATCACCCTTGATGTTGGTTGTATTTTCGAATAGCAAATCTATGTACATTCACTTCCACTTTGGTAGCAAAATATCATGTAAACCGTTCAATCACTAACATGCCGAGCGCTTTTAAAATGTGGCTCGTGAGCTGGAACGTTGGGGTGCAAAATTGGCACGTCAAATAAATTCTTGTCACTCGTAAATACTTTGCATAAATTGGATTCAAGGGAATTCCCGCAACAAAGACGGCAGACGGCTGTTTCAATAAAGAGAACGATTGGATCGCTTTTGACGGAAAGGCAGAGCGGTGATCGCGCGGCACCGCGTTGTTTCGCCTTTAAACTTTTTTTTAGAGAATGAAATTGTAAGTAACGGTTGTGACCGCAAATCGAGTTGTTATTCGTTCATTCTGCATAAATCGAAAATAAACCTTGTAAGATGCCAATTTTGTTTTATGCTATTTCTATTTGCATTTGCCTTTATGGTTTCATTCTGCCGGCTATTTCTTTAGATCTAGAAATGAAATACGTGTTCTATTTTATTGAAAGTTTGATTTTCCTGTGCCAGTAACAAAGGCAATTACATATTTGGTTCTAAATCTATAAATGAGTACCTACGTCAGTCATAAAAACTAACACAAAATCCAAAAGAAAAACAAAAAGATATCGCATCTTTGGGAGACTCGTGGCTAATTCCCAATCGCGTGAATCATACGATTTGCGAGGTTAAGCTGTACTTGCCGCGGTCAGTCTGTGGATGAGTGACCGTTTTTTTCACATTGAGACCCCTCCATACCTCGGAGAGCACGTTAAACAGTCGGTCGCGGGTGTCATACGAATACATATGATAGTCGTTACGGGAAGTCAGAAGCCCAAAAGTCTGACAACCGCTCTAAACTTAAGATATTGGCATTGCCCTGTAGCTGGGTTGTGGAGGTCTGATGGCAGTCACTCCGCGTAAAATGCTGATATTCAGCCGCATCTGGTTAGATTGGAACTGGTTAATTGGGAAAAGGCTAGGCAGAACATTGCATTTTTTCGAGTTTTTTTTTATTTAGCCAGTTTATTTGGGTCACCATCATAAACAAAAATAATAATGAACTTCCATTTCTCATTTCAAACTCGTAGAGCATTTCGTTTACGAAACTTGGCCGTTACAGGTAATTTATAAACTTGTTTGATAAAGTTGTTTGATTAATGTCAACCTTTTTTAGAGTAAGTAGAAGGCCTTGTGCTATCAAGTTCAATAATCGGAGAGACGTTTTCTTATAACTTCAAGCGACTTATTATCATCTGAATGAAATTAAGAGTCGACAATGGCGACGTTATTGTTACGGTTTACATTTCAAAAGTTGGACACCGAATTTTCTTTTCTATTTTCTTTTCATTTCTTTTCTGGTATGTTCCTAAAGCCTAGTCTTATGCTATCGTTAGTCTAGGGGACACCAGATCAGTTTCTTTTTTATGATACATGGTGAGCCTCCATTTTTAAGCGGTGTGACCTTCATCTGACTTTTCATACGGTTGCAGGGTTGGTAAACTCAGGCGTCATACGCTATTGTGATGTCATTTTGTCTTTATTGCTCAACCGTTAACGTATTGCCGCTTCGTACAAGCAACAGACAAATTATAGCACCCCAAATACCAAGCTTGACTTTGAACATCGTTCAGGTCCATGACTTTACATTTGTAGTCAACTACGATTGTAGTTGGGAATTATGAATTGTAGTTTATTAACACTTCAGTTTTTTAAATCATAACTGAACACAATAATATTCAAATTTAATCGGAACACATATAACAATAAAATAACACAAACTCTTGATAATTGTATGAAATTCTGAAAAGCAGTGTATCGAATAATGTTGTGTCTATTAGATGTTATATAAAAGCAACAGTGTTAACCAACTTTCGTTGTTGACTGTACCTACGTTGTAAAAGCTTTTTATAAGCAGTGTTAATATGCGAAATTAAAAAGTTTTTCAATCAAGCAGTAACAATTATCTGATTGTAACTTAACTTGCATTAATTGGCCCGTTTACTAAAGTCTGGGGTTAATGCAATTAGTCGCTTAATGAAATTAAGAGAGTTCGAAAATCGTTTGCGACTCTTTTTATTCGAATAAGCCGCGTACATCAATCTTAATTGCCTCAAAAAATTTCAAGAACTTAATTTTCTTTTTTTTCACACTGAAATATCGGGGATGCTATCAGTCAATTACGCCATACTTTTTCGACGTTTTGTCGATCTTAACTTAGTACCGTGCTGGCTAACTAAAAATTGATGAATTATGTAACGCGAATAGCCTTTAGCCTTTCAAAATTCAGCGCAATATTAATTTATTTTGAGTTAGACAAAAACTAGAACTGCCTCGTTGGTCTAGTGATGGTAAGTGCGATTGCTGATCGTGAGGTCCTGGTTCGATCCCCAAGTCGGGCAAAGTGTTATTGGGTTTTCCCAGAGTTTGGATTTGTGCCCGGTTGATGGCAATAGGCTCGCCTCCTGTTATAAGGGACATAACGGTGAAAAATTAGGGTGTTGGGTGAATATTCGACATTTTTTAACATTATTTTAACAAATCATTCTTCTCCCGCGTTGTTAACGTTATAGTATTGTCAGATTGTTTTTATTCTTGTCTTATTGCTTGACGGCGGCAGTATAGTTAGAGTTTTCGTTATCATTATTATAGTATTAAACATCTGCATTCTTAACTTTGGGATAATGCTAATGACGTTCTCAATTTTTGTTAATATTTTTCGTAGAATGCCCCTGTTACTATACACCTCTGCCCAACCCTTCGAATACAGGCGTGATGTTATGTTTTTAGACAAAAATGTTACATAACACTGAAATAAACGTGCAACACACAACAGCAATTACACCTACAACAGTAATAATCTCTACAAAATAATATCCACTAGCACAAATTCAGCTCACGGTTACAAATCAAACAAATACAGCCAGAAATTTTCCAGCAGACGTAACACATTCGACAGGCGTGATTCAGGCCCAAACTGTGCACAGAACGGACACGCCACTCTGTAATCTGTCCCGGCAAACCGTGCGCTGCATAAATTAGCTGTAGTTAAAAGCTCCCTTTTAATGGGAAGACCAAATGAATGGGCAGCGTTGGTCGACGCCAGCGCTTTTCCCGAATTTCGGCCCGAAATCGTGGGAGACTAATAGTAGATAGAACAAACTGGTAGTGCCAACCGCAAGCATTTAAAATTGCGCTCCGCATCGACGCGTCCGCTGTAATCGACGTTTTGAACTGAATTGAATCTGTTAGACAAACGCAGTACGTTTGAACTTTCCACGTCAAAAGATGTAATCGAATGAAGTGGAAACTGCATCTCTGAAAAACGTGCCTCGGTTCTTGATAGCTGTAAAGATAAAAAATATCTTAAAAGTAAATTTTCTATTTTTGACTGTGAGAATTTATAACGATCAAGTTAACATTTTATTACACACGTAGGTACCAAGAGAACATATTAATCACCAAATACATGACTATAACACTTTATCTCTATTTTATAAAATAATACTCTACGGCATTATATCTCCATTGAATATGTGTTTAAACAAACAATAAATAAAAAAGAATAAAGCAATAAATTGTAGTCCAGTAAAGTCCACGTTAATTAATTTATTCATGAACACTCTTCATTTATCTCCGTACCAACAAAAAACAAAAAGTAAAGTCATCACAATACGGCGGGGAGTCTGAAATATTTTTATCTCTAACAATAATTGTTTAGACGAGGCATCATAACGACGCAACTACCGACAGATGGCGCAGTTAGGCGCACGTGCGACGAACTCCATCCCCACCACGTTATTTATGGGCTGGAAATAAACAGACGTCAGTTGTAGCGCAATTGTCAACAAAGATGCACGTGCCGCATTGTTTTTTAATATGTTTATATCTGCATTACTTGCAATTTTGCTTTTGTTTTCTATACAAATTCATGTTTTCATTCGGTTTTTGTGTAAACGAACAAACTGAAAGCAACTTTCTGAAATTCGGTACCTAGTAAAGTATGAAAAATATAAGCAACATCACGTATTATATGCAATAAAATTACCTGAACTCCATCATAATATAAGCACTAAAACAACTTTAATCATAACATCTAGACTATTCAAACTACTTGCAATAACCATTGAAAATTTTACAAACAATAAAAATAGTTATTTTCATAATATTGCCAACGTTAACCCAACGTTTATACCCAATGATAAAAGGCGAAACATTTATAACTCTCAAGGCAGCCTTAAACTTTTAAAGCCTTCAAGAAATTCGCATGATTTTCATACACATTTTCATAGCAGTCGTTTTCTTAACACTTATCGTTTGTTCACCTCTAAAAGCACGAGTATGCGGTACGCATACTGATTCTACCGAGACACGTAAATCTTCGTGTAATTCCTTTGTATAATGTTTTCGTAAATTCCAGTATATTTTACCTTTCCCATGTTTTTATTAATAAACATCTTCGGTGAAATACAATTTACTGAAAGGCACAATAGTACAAAGAAGGCCGGCCATCAGAAAGAGGACTTCTAATTCCAGGAATTCTAAATAATGGTGATCTTATTAATTAATTATTATTGGAATTGGAATTCAAAATACTCTCAAGCGAAATGTAATTACGGTCTCATAAATAAAAATGTTTGCATTGAATTTTATAATTTGGGTAGCGAATGTTTTTCTGCGTTTAAATTTCCGAACATTTTGGAAGCTTTTATTTAGCTTGCCTCGTTGGTCTAATAGTGGCAAGCGCGACTGCTGATAGTGAGGTCCTGGGTTCGATTCCCAGGTCGGGCAAAATGTTATTGGGTTTTTCCGTATGGAATTCCTGAGTAGCAGCCTGGAGTTTGGATTTGTGCCCGATTGATGGCAATAGGCTCGCCCCTATAATAACGAAATTAGGGTCTTACTATACATCTCTGCCCAACCCTCCGGGGAATACAGGCGTGATGTTATGTTATTTAAGTCATAAAAAGGTATTGGTTTTGACTACTTTTATAAAATCTCGTTTTACTGTATAATATTATCAAAGCAACGACTCAAATCTTTCGTATACCTAACTTGTAATGAATTCAAAACTAACCAATTCCGCATTAAAGTACCATTGAGAACTAAAAAAATCGTAAACGCACCCTCAGATACTATTCAAAGCAGTCGTTTGTCCTCCGATACGGCAATCATTACCGCCTAGCGTTAACATTTACGAGAAAGTGATCCCCATTGAGATATAAGGACTGTATAATAATGCTCAGGTGTAGGTATGCTAATGAGAGCGTTCGAGCGACGAACTCCAACCGCCATTACTGACTAACCTTCGGGGGAGACGTGCGATTTTAAATCGCAGTTTTGTTTGCAATTTTGCATCACGCCTGTATTCCCCGAAGGATTGGGCAGGGGTGTATCGTAACACCCTCATTTCACCGTTATATTTAAGTAACATGTAATAGGGGCGAGCTTATTGCCATCAACTGGGCACAAATCCCAACTCCGGGTTGCTACCGAGGTATTCCACACGGAAAAACCCAAGAACACTTTGTCCGACATGTTAATCGAACCCAGGACCTCGCGATCGGCAGTCGCGCGTACCATCACTAGACTAATGATGCAGTTTGCAATTTTGGTTTTTTTAATAAGCCTATTACTGTCCCACTGCTGCGTACGGGCCTCTTCACACTTTTGTATAAATCCAATTAAATGCCATTCACAAGGTATACATTTTAAGCGTGTAAACAGTATACAATAGGTATTGATATGTTTTTCTGAGAATGGCATGATGAAACTGCTATGAATTTATTTTTTCGAAAATGGTAATTAAAAAGGCATATTGAAAGTTCGCTATTATACAGAGGTTAAATTTATCTAGTAATTTGAACTTATAAGCAAAGTTTCCAGTTTAGTATAATCTATAACTCAATTTTTTCAAGCGATTCTCACAATTATGTGAGATGTATGAAAGTTATTTTAAATAGTTTTAACATAAATTAAAAACTAATTTCTGCCTAGGACTTTAACCTTCCATTTATCAAGCAGAGCCCGCCTACAGAGTCATGAATGCAATACATTGCTTCATTTGCATGCCACAAGTCCCGGGAACGAAGCCGACAGAACTATTGCGCACGATTCAACCATAATTCAACCAAGTCTTTGTCTTTTATTTTCCTCCAAACATACCACGTTTATAATTGTTTTGAACTAAAAATAAAGAAACAGTCTTGTAATGAATATTCTCTCTCAAAAAACTGGTAGAATTTTCTTTTAAAATTGTAGTGTTGTTCATACATACATGTGCGGAATAATAATTGTGCTGGTTATAAAAAAAAGAAAGATATACCTACAGAAACAACTAAGACTTCACCTTGATTATACAAGGTTAGTCAAAAAGGGGGTACTAAGCTGCGGGCCACTTAATGTATCACTGATGATTGTTTTAATGAAAGTGTTAAAATCTAAAAATTCGACTTTTTCTTTCCTTGAAAAATTTATTTTATTTTAGTTTTTTTAAAAATTCTTCATCCCTGCTTTAGTCATGAATTCAGAAAATGGAGTTTCTAATCCGTGACCCCGAATATGACGTAAAATGTAAACACAGCTGATCATAGCTGAGGATAGATAGAATTTAGCGTATTTTTTATGAAATCTTTGAACAGCTATTTCTTTTGAACTATTGACTTTTGGGGAAAATTGTAGAACAAAAGTTATCCATTATTATGGGTACTTTAACACCCTTTAGGCTTAGTACCCCCTTTCCGACTAACCTTGTATAAAGCAGTAAACCAGGTATAGTCGCCGGCCCGTAACTTTGCAAGGTTTTGGTGTAGTGGGAGTAGGTAAGTTCGCGCATGGTACACTTAATGCAATAAAAAATTTGACACTTTTATTCATCATCATCATCAGCCTATAATGTTCCCACTGCTGGGACACAGGCCTCCTCTCTGTGAGAGGGGATGGGCCGTAATCCACCACGCGGGCCCAGTTCGGGTTGGTAGATGTCACATGTCTTCAAATTTTTGGTTCTAGGACATGCCGGTTTCCTCACGATGTTTTCCTTCACCGTTTTGAGAGCAGTGGTGATGAAATAAATTACACAAATTAATGCGCCTGGTTGGGTTCGAACCCACGACATACAACTCGTAAGTCGGGGCCGTTACCACTGGGCCACCACTGCTCTATTTACATACACTTTTAGTGCTTGTCATTATTTTATGGTTATTGGCATAATATATTTTTCATGTCTGTTTAGAATAAAAAAACAAAGGAGAAGAATTCTCTTCTCTACTCTTGCCAACTTACTTGCCGGAGACTAAACACGACTTTTGAGAAATAATTTATCCCACCAAAAACATTCCGTAAAAAACTAGGTAAGTCTCTATGAAGCTGCTTGTTTATCTGTAAAAAGTAATGAAATCTAGACAAAGTTGTGCCCAGTCTAAGGTTCCTTACTGCGATTTCTTTATTATTATAGTTAATGTTGTGCGACTTGGCCGTTGAAGGGTACACAAGGGTACAAAACCAGGTGCTCCATGACACCATTGCACCAATCTGTCGCCAGAACCGCTACCCATTGACGATGGAAAATTGCCACTCGGAAAACGTTGATTCAATAACCAGTCAATTGTAGGCTTGATAAAGCTGCGTATTTCAATAATACTTATGTATAGGCGAGCCTAAAACAAACAGTATAAAAAAAATCCAGTACAGACGGACTTCTAATCATTGATAGAAGTCCGTCTGTACCTGTCCCGTTGACTTGTACCCACTAACGTATAAAGAATGTTCAACGGCCAAGTCACACAACATTAACTATAATAATAAAGAAATCGCAGTAAGGAACCTTAGACAGGGCACGACTTTGTCTAGATTTCATTACTTTTTTAGAGATAAACAAGCAGCTCCATAGAGACTTTGCTAGTTTTTTACAGAATGTTTTTGGTGGGATTTCACTTCTTTTTGTAGAAACGTGGGGTATATTGATTTATTTTGTTTAATTTTTTTTTTTTTGACATCAAATGAAGCGGCCTACCAAGTTGAATATTTTTTGTAAAGGCGGTATGTCGATCTCTAATAGTTTGGTTGGGCTCTTGTGTTTTCTAATCAGGGTCACCAGGTACTCCAGATCTTCGATTATCCTAGTTTTTATAGTTTTCCCTTTATGTGGCCATTAAACCCTAACTCTGTACCAAATTTCAGGTCTCTGAGTTTATGGGAAGTACTAGTTCTATTCTGACGATCATGAGTGAGTGAGTGTCATAAATGCGAAACTTTGCTTTCGCTTAACTTCGGAACTAAAAGACCTACAGACTTGAAATTATGGATTTTAAGTATGTGATTATAGCTTACTGGATGACTAAAATTTCTGCGTTCTGGTCTTATCCAGAGGTTCTCAAATAGGGGCCTGGAAATGCGGCGAAATGGTTCCAGTAAAGGATGGTACGGCAGTGTTTGTTTCGCGCTCGACTTGGCGGGGGCACTGCCGCGCCCCCCGATTTTTAATGTAAGTATAGCTGTTAGTTAACAAATCCTTTTTATATTTTATATATCAAGCAAAACCATACATTAACACTTATGGGAAATAAAACTTACAATATTTTCATCGTAGCATTGTGTAAATAATTATTTTAAATACGCGATGAAGTACCGCTTATGCAAAAACACGATCTTTTAAATGATACCAATTTTGTCGTATGAATATTACACTCGTTCATTTAAATCAGGACTGTAACAAAATTTTATTTCAATTATACTTTTATATGATAAACAAACACGAATTACGAAATATTTAAATGACGTACATAATATTATTTATTAATAGGACTTGTTCACAAATTATTGAGCTTACTCATAATTAAATTGAAAATTGTTTAGTTTCATGCAAACTAAGCTGATTAACTGTTTTTGCTGACAATAACATAATTTGAACAATGGTTAAGAATTTTGGAAATGTATAGCATTAATTCAAATTGTATTTATTAATCGTAAATATTAGGCTTTATACGTTCATTGTTTAATACTGGCCTTTCTCTACATATGGTATTGTGACACAGGAACACAGGATCGTGTACAGAAAGATGCTGCTGCCACTGAGCCACACGTATCTCACGTTTTTGTCCATCGATAATACTAAAGTTACTTTGAGAATGTTCAAGTAAAGGACATTGACAGGGTCTGGACCAAATGCTGCGCAAGAGTGAATGTAGTTCCAGTGTTATCGTAGCATTAATTTTTTTTTTTTTTTAAATTGAAAAAAATTGGCCCCAGGAAAACCAAATAAAAACAAGTTTTGTTGTTAATAATAATTTTTCATTAAATCATGTTTATGAGATGTTTTTCTCTCCAAAATATATAAATCCACTTCTAACAGATTCTTGTCCCGTAGCACGCCAAACTAAAAAACCTGCTATTGTGTGTCTCACTTGCGCCATGCCATTATTGTATATGTCACAGACACACCGTTTATAGAATTAGATAGAAATGAGTATAGCATTACAGTTCAGACTAGTGTCTGCTTATCACAAGGCAAATCGGGGATTTGGTAAATAAACCAACATAGACTCTCCACCACTGAGAGTAGGTACTTGTATTTGGAATAGTTGTTAGTAACATGAGTCGAGTCAAAATATAATTCACACAAGATCAGAATATAAGAAGGACTAGCTAGTCAGACAATAAAGGTCAGACTTCTACGGCGGTTCGACATAGAATCCCGCGCACCGTCTTTTTTTCTATTCGACTGCTTGTAGATGGTCTTGCGGATCGTTTCTACATAACCGTGCAGTTATTGGCGAGACCTGAAGGGTCTCTAACCAATGGGGACGAGAGTAAAATACTTAACCTAAGCTAACTACTACTACTACTAACATCATGACTACTAGCAACAACAGCACTAAAGGCAACCCCTAATAGGACTCGGACCTCGGCTTAGGGCGTTGCTGGCGGGAGGACTGGGAGCTTGATGAGGGCTGAATTAACGGTGTGACAGTGGAGTCAGAAAAGACGCCCGGCTCCGCGACTGTGGCGGGTAAGCACGGTGGATCAGGGGCGGCGACGGCGGTGGGACGTCGCAACGGTCCTCGTCGGCGAGGACGGTATGCCGGGTGGCGGCGGGCGTTGTGTAATGTGCTCACAGATACACTGAAAATAATTATTAAGGTCTTTTTTGCAAATAAATAATTCACAATGAAATACTTTTTTTCTCTTGACTCCTCGGACAGATTTTGGAGCGCTTCGGTTTACTGATTAGTGTTGGCCTGAAGAACAAAATGCACTATGTGTTCATTCTGGGCAGCATTTGGTCCAACTTCCATACATAGATTGGCAATGTCCTTTAACATAAAAATTGATTTTATTATCAAATTAGTACTAACTACTGAGAGGGCTCCATAAAGTTCTTGATGGTGTGTGTAATCTGCCAACCCGCACCAGGCCAGCGTGGTGGACTAAGGCCTAAACCCTTCTCATTCTGAGAAGAGGCCCGTGCCCAGCAGTGGGACAGTAATAGGCTAATTGTGTTATGTTTTAGTACTAACGTAATGAATATTGATTGTCACTAAAATATTGTTGCAACACCATTTCTAAATGCGTTATTTTTTATGTCTGGCAATATTTGCTCTCTCCCTTTTGAATCTTGTGTGATTTATAGCAAATAATATAAGTAATCCAAGTACATGTTTTTATTATACAGATAAAGTATACCTACATAACATAACATCACGCCTTGTATTCTCCGAAGGGTTCGGCAGAGGTGTTTTAGTACACCCTCGTTTCGCCAGTTATGTTTAAGTCCCATCTAATAAGAGGCGAGCCTATGGCCATTAACCGGACACAAATCCAGATTATTGAGAAGTTCCTAATGGAAAAACCCAGTAACACTTTGCCTGACCTGGGGATTAAACCCAGACTCCATGCAACCAACAACACAGACGAGATAGAGAAAACTATACTGCAAAACAATACTGTCTTCTAAAGTAGTGATTACTAATAAACTTTCCTTTTTGTCCCAAGTATCTAATCTTCTTGCCAATTCCCAAATCAGCATGGTAATTTGTACATAACATCGCTATAGCGCTGTGAGTTCCTCGTAAAACGTATGTATGAGAGTAATCCCTCACGCTACTTTTACGACTTCCGAGAAAAACCAGCTGACACAGTATGTTTTTATTTACAGAATAAGCATCAAAACTGTGCACGCACCGTATACGAACAAAAAGAATATGTACCCTCACAATATATTCTGCCACCTACAGTGTTTACCGCGTCCCTGGGCGCCCAAGGAAAGGAAATATTATTTTATTTTACCTGTTTTTCTGTACAATATCCTTTATTATTTAAATTTACGTAAACGAATACGTGTGCCTACAGGTTGCGGATAGTGTTAAATATAAAAGGCTTTATTTTGGCTTGTTGAGTTCGAATAAATTAATACAATTATTTTCTTCTTCGTTCTTATAGCTTCTAGAGGCGAAGTGTTTTCAACCTTCACGAGTATTACTTATAATATGCTATAAGCATATCGACAGCCGGCGGTGAAAACCACGTGTGTAAAATACATTTTATTACAAGAGATACAAGAAACTGTCTCCTGAAAAAAACATAGCCGATCAAATGTTAATACAAGTTTGTCATCGTACGTCATAGATAGCTTAGAAGTATTTGAATTGAAAGTTTGTTGAACTAGTACGTGTATGATGAGTTTATCAATCTAAAGAACAAATAAAACGCTTTTGAAGAAAATTTGATTTACGAGGTTTTTACTGTAGAGCGTCAAAAAGCACCAACGTGTCCCATCTCTCATAAAATCCACATACGATGTTCTCGCTACAAGGAAACTTGTGGCATCGAGTAGAACCAACACTAATTACACCAGCTAATTACATTATAGCCCACACAGAGAGACTTCTGAGCTGCATCCATTATTCAAGAAGAAAAACTTTTCAAAGAAATATGGTCACTAACAAATTAACGCGAAACCGAATGGTTTTTGGTAGAAGGTTTGCAGTACAATCCGTGTGACGTACTTAATTTATGCTCAGTAAATTTATTATTGCAGTACGGAGCCAACAAAACCGCACAAAGAGTTATTCCAGCAATAAATAAAAGAAAAAGTTCTGTTTATTGTAACACAATGCATTTATTTATATTAATTTATTTAAATGAGCTGGTCTGAAGTAACTGGTCGACTGTATACTTCCTCTGCTGATCTTAGTTTTGGTTTTAGCTTCCTCCTGGTTTTGAAAGGAAGAAAGAAAGAAATAGAATGTACGCCTAAGCTGACGCTCGCTTAAAACATAACATAACATCACGCCTTTATTCCCCGATGGGTGGGGCAGAGGTGTATAGTAACACCCTCATTTCGCCGCTATGTTTAAGTCTCACGTAATAAAGGGCGAGCCTATTGCTATCAACCGGGCACAAATCCAAACTCCGGGCTGCTACTGAGGAATTCTATACGGAAAAACTCAATAAAACGTTGCCCGACCTGGAGATCGATCCCAGAACTTCATGATCAGCAGTCGCGCTTGCCACCACTAGACAAACGAGGCACTTAAAAATAAACAATTTTCTTAAAATTAAGGTATTCAAAACGTTTAATAAACTTAAAACTAAAGATAAAAATAAATGGTAACCCTTTCTAAAAAAGTGAACAGATAATTACAAAACCCCGTACTTTATTAAACTTTATGATCCATAATCTATGGCGTGAATAATTTTGGAACGGTCTTTAATTACTTGACGTATTTCTTGCTCTTCGCATAGATATTTTAAAGAAAGTATTCCTATAATAAAATCTAATACAAAGCCAACAATTTGTCTCAGAAATTTAGTTACATACAAAGAATTCAGCGTATTCGTACAGCAATTCCACTTACAATAAAACAAACTATTTCCAAGACAGCTCAAGCTATCCAACGCAAGTTAATATGATAATAGGTATAAACCGAATGATCTAAAGCTTAGAACGCGAAAGCTTTGTTCAGAATGTTGACGTTTAATCTCCTCTCAGAATAACGTGGTAGGGAATGCACGGCCATTTCTGCACGGGAAATAAATACGAGCGCTAGAAAGAGCTCACTTTGTACAAATTGGAATAGTATACGTACCTCTTTACCCGAGACTCTCTTCAGTAGTGATAAAGAACTCGCGACTACGCTCTTGAATTGTACTTCAAAAAGTTCCAAATTCCAAGATAATTGTGTCTAATTGCATTAGTTGAAGAAGTTTCCTGTGTCGCTGCTCCGCGTCATGTGGCCAAACGTCCGACTTTAGCTGGAAGCCTCCAAATTTTATACATCTCTGTTCCCAGAATTCCATTTGAAATTCAATGTCTCACTCTTTATTAAAATCGTGGGTAGCATTTTAATTTGTAAAATTTGGGTCACGGAACTGATGATTGACTACGAAATATATTGATAAATACGTAACTAAGATCTTTTGATCTTTTTGCATATTTTTTTATTGAAAAATAATATCGAAAACGTTCCTGAATTGAAAATCACGATCCTTGTTGAAAGCAAGCAAGCTAATATAAGTACTAAATTCAGATTACAATATGCAAACTGTACAAGGATTTTCAACACGTTTAGGGAATAAACGTGGTCTAGAGGTTTCGCCTGGCATTACGTACAAGCAACTCCTTACAATACATACAAATTATGTTTTATTCCATTTACATAAGCCTTATTTTTGTGTAAACACTAGAATATTTTTATCCTCGGTAACTTCCAAAAAAATAAAGAATGCTAAAATATACGAAAAAATCTTGTTATTTCACCTCTTGGGGATAAGTGTCTCGTTTTGAGGGAGAAAATTCTGGCCACCCACGGTACTCCGGTGGATAGGAGCGGCAGTCCGAGATCGAGGTCTTAAATTCCGATGATTAAGAGCACTAGAACAGTTTAAATTAGTTCTGTGTGAGTGCAATGTTTGTCGGCTGTGGACAAAAGTGTATCATGGACGTGGTTGGTAATGTTCGTATTTTGTGTTGTAATGTTTGTAATATTCGTAGTGTATGTTGGAGATAACAATTATTAGTGAGGGGCTCGTGGCTAATTACCAATCGCGAGGATCATACGATTTGCGAGGTTAAGCTACACTCGCCGCGGTCAGTCCGTGGATGGGTGACCGTTCGTTACACATCGAGACCCCTTCGTGCCTCGGTGAGCACGTTAAACAGTCGGGGTCCGGATGTCATACGAATACCTATAACAGTCGTTACGGGTAGTTAGAAGTTCGAAAGTCTGACAACCGGTCTAACCTTAAGATATCGGCATTGCCCAGTAACTGGGTTGTGGAAATCTGATGGCAGTCGCTCCGTATAAAATACTGGTATTCAGCCGCATCTGGTTAGACTGGAAGGTAATCCCAACATAGTTGGGAAAAAGCTAAGCAGAACAGAAAATAATTATTAGTGAGTGGACATTGTATTTATGAACTTAGACTTCAAAATGGCCGCTATAATTAAAGATCAACGGGACGCTCATGTTCAGCAGTGGACGTTAACGGACTAACATAATGATTATTATATATTTTTTCCTCTAAGGTTTTTTATTGTGTGACCGGTCAACCGACAGGATAGCGACTAGCAAGCGATGCAAACAATACATTTGAGCGATTCAAATCATCAGTACTTACATCAAAATCACGGGGCATCCCTAATTTAAATGATTTGAATTAATTACTATTGATTTCCTGTAGTATTAGTTTAGCTTGCAACATTTCAAAGCATGGTTTTGAAAGCCAATACGTTTAATTAATGAATACTGAACTGAACATTGGACAAATTACCCAATAATTTTTAAAACCAAATTGTAACTCGCTATAAAGTGGAACCAATTTTAAAACTACTTAATCAAAGGAACTCGTAACGTCCAACTACGGACCTAATATTTCATCTATGTTTAAAAACTCTTCAATTTACCGATGCAGCGTCCTGATTCAGAACGTTTCTATAAGTCCGCTGTCGACCGATTCGATTTTTTATCTCGTTTCTTCTACGATTCTCGTAACGAGAGAAAACGAGATGGCTATCCGAGCCGTTCGGCAACTGACTTATCGAACCGTTCAGAATCAGCCCCCTGGATCGGTATTCGATTCAATATCGCCACGGTACCGTCAGGTAATCCTATAAACCAGCACGGAAATGCTCGCTTTCAGGAACTTCATAATACTGTTATATTCTTCCGCGCCATCGACGAGTATACGATACCGCCCGAAATAGTTATTGATAATACTAAGGATCAAAGAGATATCAGAGCGCTATTATTAACTGGTATTTTTGTAATATAGAAAGTATTTGTATTGTTATGATCTTTTTTGTTAGGGGCGAGTTCCAAACGTGCTTGGTATTGCTTGAATCCCGGGTTAGGGATAATGGATTTTCAAAGGGTGATAACGTATTGACCTGGGATAGTTTCCCTCACATTGACGAGGACTATATCAATGTATATTCGAAGGTTAACGTGGATATTAGAATATAGTTCGGTGATTTGACTTTTAAACACAAAGGGTTCGTAATACATAAGTCAGACAGTCAGACAAGACACATCTGACCAACCACAAAACGTGTTTAACAGTGGTTTAGATTATATAGGGCTTAATCGGTTCGCTGCCAACTCCGAATGAAACAATTAAAAATCTATTGTTTTGTGAGTGAAGGACCTAAGCATTAAACACAATTTTTGTATGGTGGAGATTAACGATAGACACGGTTTGAACATGATTGTGTCTAAATTTTTATAGTACAACTACGTTGTTACCAAGATTAGTTATTTACTAATCTTGGTAACAACGTAGTTGTACTATAAAAAACGATTGTTTCTCAATTCAAATATTCATATTGATCCGAGAGCATCGTCTTACACAAACTCGAAGCTGCCACTGAGAGTAATAACTCTTTAGATTGTTTGCGATCTACATTTGCGCAATTCCAATCTTGAAGTATAGTGCATTTTCGACTACTGAACGAGTAAAAGAGGATAAGCACGATTCGATATGTAAATCTTTTATTCTATCAACCTATTGTAGTTGTATAAGGGCCGATTGTTCAATCGTCAGACTACTTTTATCACAAGTAGAAATCCGAAGTATTCGTTTAGAAATTATTACGCTTGAGTCACATTAGATATTATAATATAGTTAGTGATAAAATATGTTAAGCAAAAATAATGATACCGTCAGTGGAAAGGTAAAAAGACTAAAGCGCCAATATACCTACTTTACAGTAGAGAGATTCAAAGTATTTTTTTAAGAAAATAATCATAGTTATTTTTCTTTTCATAGTTATAGTACATAGATAATTAAACTATATATTTAATATGTATACTCAAAGAAAAATAACTATGTTTATTTTCTTCAAAAAATACTTTGAATATCTCTACTGTAAAGTAGGTATATTGGCGCTTTAGTCTTTTTACCTTTCCACTGACGATATCATCTACAAAGATTTCATTGCCAAAATCAACTCTTAAATTTCTATTTGATACTGAATGAACATCTGTAAACCTGCCTAGCATGAACGATTGACGCATAGTATCGTTAAGGTATCGCTAATGTACGCGAATTTTCAATCAATAATACTACCTATTACCTACATATTGATTTATTTTTTGCGACATATAGAACCTCCGCCTTTTTTTAAGTCGGTTAAAAATAGCGTGTTATTATCAGCCTTACAAACATTATGCGTTATTTTGCGTTACTTCTATGTTACCGTAACATAGAATCTCTATGATACTCTATGTTACAAAGTGACAAAATCTAGGGCAGTACCCATATACAATTTGTATTATACATGACTAGCTGTGTCTTCACGGCTCCGCCCGTAGCCTATGTTACTCAGTGATAATGTAGCTTTCTAACGGCAAAAGAATTTTTGAAATCGGTCCAGTACTTTTTAAGTGTATTCGTTACATACAAAAATCCAAAAATACAAATCTTTCCTCTTTATAATATTAGTATAGACTAGCTGTGTCCTCACGGCTCCGCCCGTAGCCTATGTTACTCAGTGATAATGTAGCTTTCTAACGGCAAAAGAATTTTTGAAATCGGTTCATTAGTTTTAAGTTTATTCGTTACATACAAAAATCCAAAAATACAAATCTTGCCTCTTTATAATATTAGTATAGATTATATGAATAAAGTTTTCAATTTCAAAAATTCACGTACGTTAACGTGACGTTTACGTTGGTTACTTGACAGCATTCGTGGTAGGCCTACTGAAATTAAATACTAGTACTTAAAGTATACATTTTCTAATGTAAGTAGGTAAAAGATAATTTGATCCTACATCGGCAGTGGATAAAATTATGGTTTACTCTTTTTATTGATATTAAACTAGCGACCCGCCCCGACTTCGCACGGGTGCAATGTAGATAATAATCTGGGGCATATAAACCTTCCTCTTGAATCACTCTATCTATTAAAAAATCCGCATCTAAATCCGTTGCGTAGTTTTAAAGATCTAAGCATACATAGGGACAGACAGACAGCGGGAGCAACTGAATTTTATACTATGTAATAATGAAGATTGTTATTTGATTTATTTTACTTGTACCAGTAATCGTGGAATACGTTGTCTGTTATCATCATAAAATTTAGATTAAAAAAAAAATGTTTTTTCTTCCTGTACAATGTGCAGGAACGGGTTTTTGAGTTTGTCTTTATAAACTTCATTAAAGTACTTGTTCGATAATTCTATGCAAAAAATAACTCTTACAAACGGTTTCAAAACAATATCAGGGTAAAGCATACTCCTGACGCATCTAAAAGGGTAGCCTTTAATTCTAAAGCTAGACTAACTAGAACAAAGCAGCCTTAATTATATGAAAAAAAGCATAAAAGATCCTCACAAAAGGCCACGACCTGTAAAAGGAAATTATATACTTACGTACCTTCACGCTAATTCCGTTATGAGCTAGGACATTATCACAAATGAGTCTGTAGGGGAACGAGGTACGATGTTCCTCCTATGAAGAGGGAGGATCCTCCTACCAGGCGGGTCTTGTGCCTGGCGGGCTGCTGCCCAACGATTGATGTTGGGAAGTTGTATATGTATTAACTCCGTGTCAGATCTTGATATCGCGATGCAGGATTTGCGACATTTGATCTGACAGCTGTCATTGTTGTCCCTGTAGTCTGCTGTCTGCTAGACAGTGCTGCGTAGTTCTCATGTTGCGTGATAGATGCCGCCACAAGTCTTTGTCCTTCTGTATGTGGCATATCAGTCGGTAAGGCGCATCACAAAACAAAACGACAAAATGTTGTGTGTCATACAATTCGTATGATGTATCTTTAATGTATAGTAGGGGAAAAGAAAATGTTATACACCTCAAGGACTATTTTTGCTTGCTCAGTGCAAGAAACAAACTATTTTACCGACTGCGTATTGCCAACAGTATAGAAATTAAAATACTTACAAGTATTTTTTGACAGGATATTAAAAATTATAATGGTAACATGATGACAGACACTAGTAATGTCAATATATTTAATCATCGAAAATTGATTGATGTCGTGGTTTTGCAGCAAAACTCCTTAAATCAAATTCAAGACCTTACATGACACTATTACGTCATATGGAGGCAAAAGGCAATTTTGATCTTTGCTGCCAAATAATTAAACATCATTTTCGATTCATTGGTCTGTTCCGTTCAACAGTTCGAAAAGGTAACATGTGCCCGCGATGCGGGAATGGAATGAATTTGAAAACTAACGAACCTTTTTATTTCCCTACTGTACTTGCGCTGACATTAATATGGAATTGTCAGTCGCCCAACATGTAGTTTGTTGGTATGTATCCTACTTTACATTGCAATTAATTAATCCTCTTTGGTATTCTTAATACTGACCGGTTATAAAAGCTATGGTTCTATCTTCCAATGTGTTAAGAGACTCACACTAGCTATTATAATAATCTTCCAAGTGGTCATATTTAAGTCCAAGTAAACCTTTCTAAATTCTACGTTCAATCTCTGCATTTTTCTTTTCACACCCCTACTCCTATTTCCTATATAGTTTTAAGGCCTCGCTAAACAGAATGCGTATTTAACGCGCGTCAAGGCGTTCCCAGGGATTCGAACTTTGCGGATTTTAAAAACTGAATTATGAACTTTGGAAACTAAAGATCGTTCTACAATATCATCTTACTTCATCCACAGGAAGTGTCAGGGTGATACATTCGTACTCACGTTCAGTCCAGATCAGTCAATTTTCTTTTACATTTATATACTACTAGCTGTTGCCCGCGGTTTCACTCTCATCCTAGTAGAACTACTTCATATACCCGGATAAAAGTATCCTAGACATGGTCTATCTATTTGCAAAATTTCATCGAAATCCGTTTGGCCGTTTATGTGTAACTAGCTTTTGCCCACAGCTTCGCTTGCGTGATTCTTTTTTCACCCCCTTAGGGGTTGAATTCCGAGAAATCCCTTCTTAGTGGATGTTTACGTCACAAAATGATCCTACTGTCAAAATTTTAAGTTTATAACCCCAGCCGTTTAGACTGTGCGTTGATAGATCAGTCAGTCAGTCAGCTTCTCCTTTTATAATAGATTGAGTAACAAACGTCCATCCACCTTCACAAACTTTCACATTTAAGTATCAGTGTAATTGTTGAATACTACTGCGTCGTTGGTCTAGTGATGGCAAACGCGACTGCTGATCGGCGAGGTCCTGGGTTCGATCCCTAGGTCGGACAGTGTTATTGGGTTTTTCCGTGTGGAATTCATCAGTAGCAGCCCGGAGTTTGGATTAATGTCCGGTTAATGGTAATAGGCTTGCCCCTTATTACATGGAACTTAAACATAACGGCGAAATGAGGGTGTTACTGTACACCTCTGCCCAACCCTTCGGGGAATACAGGCGTGATGTTATGTTATGTGTTAAATATTACTGGCTATACTCTAAAATGGTATAAACTCTCACACATTTATTATGATGATATAATCTAGAAAAAAAATGTTCTTTACAAAATTCATAATATCTCCCAAAAAACGCGTTTCATCCCATTCTCATTATAGAACAATCAGTCAAAGATAACAGAGGCAAGGAAGTTAAAATTAAATCATCGCCATTATAAGGTAATATATTTTCATTCTGCGTTTATAAATGAGTATTTAAAAGTGCCCTTCTAAATTACCTTTTAATTCAACGAATCATTATAGATTGATGGCAGTAGAGTAGAAAAAGGAATAAAGTATAATGACTACTATAATTTACTTATTTATTTTAAACACATACAACTATCATAACAGGCTTACCTAATACAATATTGTAGTTATAATAACATACAACAATTAATTAATTTACAATTAACAACCAAGAGTAATAATTTTACAAAATACGGCCAGTGTGAATTCACTCAGAGTACAGTTGAAGCAGTCAATCTGTTGTGACACCATATTGAATTGAATTAAAGAATCCCCACAATATAATATTATTTAAAATAAGAATAGATCTTAAGAAGACCCGTGCCCAACAGTGGGACAGATTGCTGTCCAACTGCTGTCTTCTCAGAATGAGAAGGTCTTAGTCCACCACGTTGGCTTGGTGTAAGTCGGCGGACTAAACACACCATCGAAATCTTTTTGGAGATCTCTCAGGTATGCAGGTTTCCTACCGATGTTTTCATTCACCGTTAACGCAAATGATAATCAAATTCTAATCCACACTTGAATTCGAAAAATCAGACCGAGTCGAACTAAAACCCCCTACATTGAAGGCAAGCGTTTATCCGCTAGGCTATCAGTGAGCCACCCACTCCTCCCACTCACACCCTCCCACTCAATAGTTTGTTCAAAGCAATAATTAACTATCCAGTCAAGCCCCTACCGACAAAGCGGCATCATACATAAATAAATATGGTTAGCTTTCAAGTTGAACTAAGTTTCTAAACTACCAAACTACCGTTAAAATCCTTGTCAAAGCAGTTTATGATGCATATTAACACTGATTTAAGCGCTATGAAAATTTAATACAGTTATGAAAACCTATCTTTATACTACGTAGAGTGCGTATACAATATTATTTCTAGGTACAGTCGCCACCACGTAACTTGGCAAGGTTTTGGCGTAGTGGAAGTAAGTTCGCGCATGTACACTTAGTGCAACAAAAAATTGTCACTTTTATTGCTTGTCGTTATTCTATGGTTATTGCCATAATTTATTTTAAAACATGTCTGTTTAGAATAAAGAAAGAAAGGAGAGGAATTTTCTTCTTTGCTCTTGCCAAGTTACGTGCCGACGATTATAACTGTTGGTAAGTGATTGCAAGAAAAAATTAAGTCTTGTTATACGACTCAGCTTGCTTAAGGTTCAAAATTACTATTAAAAAGACTGATAAGGAGTCGTTCTTTAATCACGTGAGGTTTTTTAGGCCACTTTTATACCCCCCCCATCCCCCTTAGTGACACGTCTTGAGGTATTAGTCTACTACTTCTCCCCCACTCCCAGCATCACGTGTATTTTTTATTATTGAAATGATCGATATTGATCATAACCTATCTGTCTAATCGGGATGATTTTAAGCTATGTTTAATGAAAATCAATTCAGCCGTTACAAGATCATCAGCTCATTTCACAAAGTGAATCTAATACACATTGTATGGCAGAGATCTCTACACCAACTGTAAAAAGAGCTAATGATCATGTAAAGACTGAACTGATTTCGATCATTCAAAATGTAGTATCATTTTGTTTAAACCAGCTTTCAAACAAAAAAAACTACACCAAAATCGGTTCATCCGTTTTGGAGCTACGATGCCACAGACAGACAAACAGAAACAGACAGCATAGGCTTCAAACTTATAAAACAGACCACTTTTTGGGTCAGAGGTTAAAAATAAGAAATATTTAATAATAATTGTGAATATTGTCTACTTCAAAGCATAATAAGTCGTATACCATTAGCCATAGAAAAAATCTTGTTATCGCGATGCAGGATTACGTGACGTCATATAAGGCAGTTGTCTTTATTGTCGCTGTAGTCTGTTACACAAACGTAGTGCTGCGTAGTACGCATTTGGCGTGGTAGATGACACCACAAACTAATACCTACTCCATTTACAATAACACTAGACGAAAGTGACCCACCAGGGCACTAAAATCTTTTGAACTATTTCTTCAAATTGAGTTTCAGATCATCTTGATTGACCGTTAAGGTTCATAAAAGTATAATACTGTGTTGAATCCCTGCTGAGAGCAAACAAATTGCTTATTTTTTTACATCGTATATTGTTAGCTGAGTATCTACATTTACTCGTATGAATATGAATCTTCAAGTTTCGCTAGCACCTAACATGTCATGATTTTTCAATACATCAGCAATTTTACTAGCAGTTACTTTAGAAGCAAAGCAAGTTTTAAATCTCAAAAATAAGGGCACAAACCATTTTGTTTTTTTATTTATGTACACACAACAACAACTTAATAATAAACCAAACTGGCACAGGAAGTTGTCGACATATGGCAGATTGACTCAGCAGTCGTTGTGCCGATATTGTAATGACCAATGACTTAATAGCCAAGAGCCTCGACCAACATCTGATGAGGCTCTCGTTGGGCGGCTGGATACAGAAAGCGGTACTTCTGGACACGACACGTATTGTTAGGAGGTTCCTCTCTCTGAGGCCCTACTCACTAGTAGCTTAGACCCTGTTCCCGATGCCGATGGGCTATTATTTTTTATATTTTTAAATGATTTTAATTTTTTTATAGAAATATTTAAAAAAGTAAATATATTTTTTGAAATGAATAAAGGAAATAATAAAAACTTAACTGAAGTAAATTTAACTTAATAGTAATAATAGGTACAGTGGTATATTAGTGCAAAAGTACTACTTCTGAAGAAATTTCTGCCACCACAACATTCGTTCATAATAAATTCGAGCGCATATGTAATGCTCAGAGAATGGTAATAGATAGCGGCACGCGTCACGTTGAGCATGAACTATCGGTCGCGACGCCGATAGTTCACTCCCATTCATTCCCCACATTCATTCCATTCACCATGGAAATGTACGCGTAATAAGTAAGGTATTACCATTGTAGCTATAAAGATGTGTTTGTGGCACAGGGTTTTGTCAGGTTTTATGACATACTATATAGTTAGTGATACCACGCGGTTTATGATGAAGTGACACACAACACAAACACAAATTTAGCCCATTACTGTCCCACTGCTGGGCACGGGTCTCTTCTCGGTGCGGGTTGGTAGACTACTGCTCTTTTTTTCTCTTAAAAAAAGAAACGTTGCCCCATACTAGGATTTCTCCTATATCGTGGGTGCGTTTACAGACACAAATCTTCACATACACAAACAACCAGACCCGGAACAACTATTAGGCAAGCATTTAACCGCTAAGCAATCACTGCATAGAAGGGACACTGATTTAAAAAGAAAGAAACCCACCTGTGTAGGTATCACAAAGCGAAGGGCAGAAGTGTACTGTTTTACATCCATTTTCACTGATGACGTTTTAGGTACTACCGACCATTAGGCCGTGGCCGCACTGGTACGGCGACAGCGACGCGACGGCGATTTCGTTAACAAATAAATTTCGCTTGTCGCTTCTACAGTGCGGCCACGGACATATGTTTATATGAGTTTGTTTTCACGAAATCGCCGTCGCGTCGCTGTCGCCGTACCAGTGCGGCCACGGCCTTATTCCCAACCGAATGAATTTTCGATACTGTGAATTGAAATTCGACAGCGATCGCTAACGACCACTAAACGAATGATGCGGTCAATATAATATTATCAAAACTAAAAGTTTCGTTTTGCATTGATATACGGCAGAAAGAGATAATATAATTAAATCATAACTAAGGCTATACAAAATACACAAAAAATTTAAAACCCAACTAAAATATTCTATTAAAATATTATAAAAACTTTTATAAAATCTTCTAACAAATGGTTTCCATTACAAGTTTAATATTGTGGCCGCTTTCTTTCATTTCTCATAACCTCATTCTTTATACTAACTAAAGAATTCCTGAATTTCTAGGTTACAAGACCCGATGACCCGTTTCATAGCTCGTTAGCCAGCTGGACTGATTAATGGAGTTATTACCGAGATGTAGGTATTCACTACTAAAAGTTTCATTTATAAAGTTAATAAAAATATATTAGTTTGTCGCTCGGGAGATTGGAAAGGGAATATGTCAAACTCAGTTTAGAGCGTCATGGTGGCGACGAATATGAGTTAGAACTCTTCACTCGTGATTTATCAAGTAGACATATAGAGAGAGGTAAACAAGTTCGTGGGATATACACAAATGCACATGTGGTGCAATCTAACCACGCCAAATGCGAACTGTGCAACACGACGATTTTTCTTCTTCTTTTCGTGTGGTTGGTGACTAACCTGGTGTCAGACTTTATGCCGCCCATGGGCCTCTGACTTGGCATCACATGTCGTCGAAAAATATCTCTCAGGCATGCCGGTTTCCTCACGATGTTTTCCTTCGCCGTTTTTAAGCAAGTGATAATTATGGGTCCATAGTGGCTCACCTAAAGTTTTTTACCCGAAATTGTTATTCCTACCGATTTGTAATCCGAATTATCACTCTTCCTAAAAATTGTATTCCTAAAGTTTTCAGTCATACAATTTGTAATACTACAGACAATGTTCATAACACTCATGTTTCCGAAAATTGTAATTAATAATATCACTAATGTTAATTTATTTAAACTCCTATTGTTGGTTTTCATAACGTTTTTATGCCTAAACATAATTTCCATAATATTTTTACTCATTTGTAGGCGCATGAAATGGTCGACGGAGCCCCGCGAAGCGGGGCTTCTACTTCTGAGTGGTTTATAAAAAAATAACCACGAAGGGGATGGAGGGGTCTATTCGCTCGCTTCGCTCGCTCACACGACCCCGTCATCCCCTTCTTACCTAACCTGTCCGAGTCGGGGTGCCCTAAAGTCCAGATTGTATTAGACGAATAAACAAAACTGTAAAAGTTACTCAAAATTAATGTACATAACAATTATTATGAATAAAACATAAATAAATAAAAAAGATATGACTTTGAATAATAGTGTAAAAGACGGTTTTGTTGAGAAAATATAGGAAAACAAATAATAGTATAATAGATGTTTATTGCTACTGACATTATGAAATTGAATGATTCGGAATTATGAACATTAGAAACAGAGCAGTTAGGAATTGCGATTGTTAGGATGAAAAATATTAGGAAGAACATTTTCGGAGTTCCAATTATCGGAGTAGAAAATTTAGATGAACTTTGGCGCACCCGATAATTATACAATACGCACATGTATTTGAAAAGTCAGAGATGCGTGCCTTGGGTTCGAACTCGCTACCTATGACTTGGCAGTCCGACGGCCACACCACTAGTCTATCACTGCTTAGCACGATGATTGTCTAGCAGTCTACAACGACAATATTGACAACTCGCAAATATGACGTCACGATTCCTGCATCGCGGTATCAAGATATGACACGCAGATAGTAATATAATATACAGCTTCCCAACATCAAACGTTGATCAGTAGCCAGCCAGGCATAAGACCCGCCTGGTTGGAGGATCCTCCCTTTTCGTTGGAAGAACACCATACCTCGTTCCTCCACATACTTCATTTATTGGTTATTAAACCTAGTTGCATCTATGGGCTAGTCTAGTAGTATATCCAGCAATCAATGGCCTTCTCATTCTCAGGTATCAGGTCAAATTTGCTAATGGTGACAACGATAATAAATAAATAAAACATACATCTTAACTGCGCCGGAGACATTAAACATTATTACATAAATAAAAAAAAATTGCATTATATTTTGAACACTAGCATTTCTCCTGTGGCATGCAGTAACGTTCATCATCATCTTCCTGCCCTTATCCCACACTAGGTGAGATTGGCACAACATGTATTTCGTAAATCCATGATGTTAGAGGTTTTGGCTTATTGTTTTATGACCGGCCGCCTGCCTGACATCAACCCTCCTTGGGAATACTCGTTATCGTCACGCGGGTGACCCAATGTGCTTGCTGATATTATGTACTGGGTCCCAAAATGATATTATGCTTGTCAATCTTATTGCCGCCAACTAAGTAGACTATGTTCTTCTTGGTAGGGTATACTTGAAAGTAACATTCACAATCACGAATAAATTTCCCCCGTGCAGAATTGAACACAAGACCCGTGACGCAGAAAGTTAGCACTTCAATCACTGATTTGGTTGCAAATACACAGTTGCGTTTGAACAATTTGGTAACAGAACCCTAAAAGATATTTTATCTATATCTAAAAAGCATACGGATATTAATTACCCATAAAAGAAAGATTCAGACCATTCTTTTAAAAACGTATTGTAAAAGTTAGAACATGAAATTCTACTTTACCAATATATTACGTGACGTAAACCTTACAATGACGTGTAATTACCTATAAGCTTGTCATGGCACGGCGCTTCATAATAATGTGGTTATCAACGTAATTACTTGATAAATATAACAATAGACACGTATTACGTATTACTTCAATCAGTTGGACGTAGTTACGCGAAAAGGATCCAACCCACAAAATTATCGAAAATGAGTTATTTATATCAAAATAATCCTTAAACTTCTTAAGCCAAACCACATATAATAATATTTTAACAGGTAAAATATTATACATTTATCCCTTAATTACAATAAAACCAGGAAATTTTAATCAAAGAACCAATGAAGAAATACAGTCTAAACTTAAAAATTGAATATCTCATAACAGTGTGGGTTGGATCCTTTTCGCTAAACTACGTCCAGTTTACGTATAATACGATACAATATAACAAATCGGGATGCATCTCTGAGTTAACATGACATAACATCATACCTTGTATTCCCAGAAGGGTTCGGCAGAGGTGTTTTTAGCACACCCTCGTTTCACCAATTATATTTAAGTACCATGTAATAGGGGGTGAGCCTACTGCCATTAACCGGCCACAAATTCAGATACCAGGCTACTACTGAGAAATTCCTAATGGGAAACCCAATAACACTTTGCCCGTCCAGGGCATCGAACCTAGGCTCAGCAGTCGCACTTGCGACCAGTAGACCAACAAGGTAGTCTGAGTTATGTAAGGAAACTAGTCGGATGGTTAACCCTGACATTGTTAAAAACCTGACTTAATTGGACAGTTTCTATAATGGATTACTGCAAAAATATATTTTTATTCAGATTTTTGATCCGTTTACATTTTTTTTTTATTTGAATTTGGTTTGCTCTTGACTCTAGTCTAGGTCAGAGGAGGCAGAGACAAAGTCTACGATGGAGTGAGCTGACTCAGAAGAAGCCTGTTAACTCTAACTTTAAAGAGATTCAGGTTGAATGCGTTCGGGAACACAGACGCAGGTAGTGAGTTCCACTCTTTTATGCTTATAAAAGTAGAAAAATTGTACTTTTAACTAGAAACACAAAAAGAAAATAATTATAACATACTTCTAAAGCTAAACGGAGACCCATTCAGTGCCAGTCGACCTTTTTAATTTAAGGTTCAAGTAATAAAGTGTAGTAAGTTGCTGGGCACTTAGGAAAAAGAAAAGCTACTGGAAAACAACCGACACGTTTAACATTTTCCTCTATATAATTACACGGTAAAGGAAACTTTAGACAAAATAACATTAAGCAAGTGAAAAGCATTGAAAAGCAGCAGTAAATTAAAAATTAAAAGTGCAAGTAAATTTTTGTACTTTGATAAACTGAAAAATAATAATAATTAAGTAGGTACCTACAAGGTCAGTATTTCCACATCACTGGCACTTAAATACGCTTAAATCGTTGGCAAACCTCACAAAGTTACATAAACATTTTTATTAAATAAATTGAATGCAAGATTGAATCAGGATGAAAGATTATTGTCTACGATGTAGCTAACTCGCAGCTACAGAGCTACGCTATCGTAGCAAATTGCTACGCACCGTAGCATTCCGAAATGTTGAGATGGTTGTCGCAATTCATAAAGGTGAGTATAGACTAGAGCATTTACTTGTAACAAAACATCGAACCGCTCTAATATGTCACCCTTTTACGAACCGAACAATGAGCACGACGCTCGACGCTTTGTTACAACTTCATTTTGCAAACAAATGATTTGTGTAACATTTCATCGAGCAAAGACACGAGCGTGGACAGAGGAATCAAGCTGGTCGTTACTTGTTCAAGTTCACTGAGTAGTATTGCATGTGCATCGGAATGTTACATGTAAATGCTCATTTGCCGAGAGCATCACTTCGAACACCGTGTCGAGCATTCGCAGGAAAGTTACATTACATGGAAATGTTTTTTTAAATTGAGCTTTTGCTTATATTGTACCATTCGTAAGAACGTTACATTACGTGGAAATGCTCGAGAAAATGCTCTAGTGCAGGGGTCGGCAACCTATTGAGATAGAAGAGCCAAAAGTTGCAATTTACCAAATTTCAGTTTTTAAAGAGCCACAAAAAAAGAATTCAGTAATTTTTGCTTACACTTGGTGTCCTGTAATTAATGGGTAACCTTGAAATGGCGTTTAGCAGAACTAACTACCTACAATTTTAAAAAAAAAATTGATATAGGTAGTTACTATATTCATCTCTCAGTCATAGACAGTATATCTCAGTCATACTATA
This sequence comes from Amphipyra berbera, assembly GCA_910594945.2. NCBI lineage: Eukaryota > Metazoa > Arthropoda > Insecta > Lepidoptera > Noctuidae > Amphipyra > Amphipyra berbera. Next base: position 13,363,987 of record OU343125.1, read on the forward strand.
TTATATTACTCAATTATGGATGAATTGCACGATTTTAAGGGTTTTGATAGTAACATAATTATTTTTTGTTATGGAACTGGAGAGCCGCAACTTTACATCGTAAGAGCCGCAGGTTGCCGACCCCTGCTCTAGTGTATACTCACCTTAACATGAAATTCCAACTACAATTTTGGAAATAAAGAAGATTTAAGAATAAACAAAATGTATCACGCAACACGACATACATCTCCAATTTCAATTAAAACCAAGTTGCTACAGTAACAAACGATCTGTTACCGCAGCCAACGTAATCGAGAATACCGCCCGCTGGGGTATAATAATTATCATGTGAACGCTTGCCCCGTTGGGAGTGATCCCTGCCAGGGATTAGTTGCGGAATAGCTCGGGAAGCGATAGGGCCAGCGCCCCGTAAATTCATGACCCAGGGGCGGTCCAATCTTTTTGTCGCGTATATTACTTTTTCTAACTTTCTGTGGCTATATGAGGGTGTGTAAAAAGCTATTATCTTGCTGTGTCGAGAATAGTGTCTTGTAAGTCTAATATTTTATTTTGAATAGAAAACTGGTTTCATGAAGGTTCATCGTCCTAGTGTTGCATCTATACTAATATTGTAAAGCTGAAGAGTTTGTTTGTTTGAAAGCGCTAATCTCAGGAACTACTGATTGGAATTGAAAAATTATTTTTGTGTTGGATAGTCCATTTGTCGAGGAAGGTTATAGGCTGTATTACATCACGCTACGACCAATAGGAGCGGCGCATAAATGAAAAATATTGCAGAAACGGGAAAAATGTCCACCCATGCGAAGCCGGGACGGGCCACTAGTTTAAGATATTCAAATACATGTTAACTTTATACTTTAATTCACGCTCTCTTTAAAAGCTTTTATTTAACTTGCTTCGTTCGTATGTATTTCCGGTTCAAAATTTGTGATCCATTTTTCAAGCACTTACTGGCATCCGTTTGTGCTGAAATTTGGCATACCTATGTAACTACGGTGACAATACAATAATATGGTACCATAGAACTGGTCTGATGATGGAGGTGTAATAAAAAAATATGCTAAAAAAAATGTTTTATTCAAATCTAAAAATAGTCACAGTCATGTGTTATTTTTATTTGTGTTATGATGTTCAGAATAACTGAAAGTCAGACTTTCAAATGGTCAGATTGTCAAATGGTCAGACTTTTATACCATCGGATTTAGTACTGTTGAAATCAAAGTACTTCATCCACCTCATTAGCTTCTTCTTAGTTACTCATGTCAACTGTCATAGACGTTCACATGCCACCGAGAATACGGCTTCATGTGCTAAGTGGAGCACGCATGTGTATTGAATTGTAAACATCAGTCAGTCATCCATGTTGACCACGGCAAGGCTGCTATACCTCACAGCTTGATTAAGCATGCCAGCCATTAAGAGCTAGTCAGGAGTGAGGCGTAACTACTTGAAGAAACATTGCAAAAGTAGTATAGAGTGATATATTATCAAGTGTTGTCGCTTAAGAGCGTCGTAATCGCCCATTTTCCTCAATTGGACCTCGCTACTCGCTGAAGAAATTAACCGCTGATACTTTATGTTTTTCCTCCAATTTGCGTGTACAGATTATCGTCTTACATCACTATTAAGTAGTAACAGTGATAGCCTAGTGGTGTGACCGTCGGACTGCCAAGTTATAAGGTCTTGAGTTTGAACCCAAGACAGGCACTTCTAACTTTTCGGATTCATGTGCGTATTGTATCACTTGCTTAAAAACGTCGAAGGAAAACATCGTGAGGAAACCGACCTGAGAGATATTATTATTCGGCGGCATGTGAAGCCAAGTCAGAGGCCCATAGGTGGCATAAACTCTGACACCAGGGTCACTAACCACACGAAAAGAAGAAGAAGACTTCTAAGTAGGTGGAAAAAAAAGTTTAGGAGTGAATGAAAGCTCGCCGGGTATTCGTTTGTCTCATTTCCTCTTGGAGCAATACACATCAGGGGTACAGACAGTTAACAGATGTAGAAACCGCGCGTTTGGTCTATTTCAGCTACTTTCACAGCATTATGTCATATGGCATTTTACTATGGGGTCGGGCTGCTGACATTGATTCCATCTTTATTTTGCAAAAGAGAGCTGTCAGAGCCATTTATAATCTACGTCACCGCGAATCTCTTAGGGAACTATTTAAAGGGATTAATATTATGACGGTACCTTGCCAATTCATTTATGAAAATATTATGTATGTAAGAAAAAATCTACATCTTTTTAATAAAATAAGCGATAGACATAACTCTAATACTAGAAATAAAGATAAACTAGATCGACCATTTTTCAGATTATCTAAAGTACAGACATCTTTTATGGGGTACTGTGTTAAATGTTACAACAAAATACCTTGTGATATATTGCAATTAAATGAAAGAAAATTTAAAAGTCATATTAAAAGTACACTTTGTAAACAAGCATATTACAAATTAGACGATTATATCCAGGATAAGAACGCTTGGAAACATGCTGGTCCAGCTCCATAGGACAATCTAGAGTCTAGACAAAATCAAACTGGTTGCTATTTTAATTGTATAATTTATTTTTTAAAGCCGTTTATTTTAGATTCTATGAGTAAGTACCTAAACTCACACACTGACCTATTACTTTTACATTTTTGGGAAAACGTATACTTTTGCAATGTTTGTAAATATGTGAGCACCATGTACCTATCACATAATTAATGTGTCATTGTTTCATTTTTATTTATTTTTTACCTTTTGTGGTATAGTAATTTTATTCTAGGTGCATCGTCTTCACATATAATTGTATAATTAATGTACCTATGCAAAATATTGTAAGACATTTTAAAAGAGTAACGGTGGAGTTTCTTGCCCATTCTTCTCCATACAAAACTACCTTTTGGAAGGGGCAACTAGAATCAATTCTATTTTCTTTGTAACTTTAACGTTCAAAAGTGCCTTTTATGTGCCTAATTGAAATAAATACTTTGACTTTGACTTTGGGTACTGCTCCAACAGAAAAAAAGGGATATTAGTCCATAGGATTTGCTTTTCAAAACTTCAAACCAGCTGAATCGTTGAGTCAGGCATAAAAATACTAGGTAGGTATTAATATTGTAACAATACAGCTAATCATTTGTGAGAAAGCCTTTTGCCAACAACAGCATAAGAGTTTTTTCTTTTTCTTCAATAAACGGGGTTACATTTTCTTAATACAAAAACCCTGTAAATAAATAAAGGATTAAAAAAGTGGTTTAAGCCAAGAAACACTGATTTAATTTCTAAAGGCTGCTTTTCTGTAAGCAACACAATTAAAAAAAAGAAAGTTGTATTTACACACACCATTTATTTTTCCTATATGTGACGACGAGAAGACAATCTTAGGCCCGTAATAAAAACAGCTCTCGTTTGAGAGATTCCTCTTAATCTAGTTTTAAAATAACGAGAGACGTATTTAAAAAAAATATGTTTCAAGTGTATGGAATTCTACTTCATAGTAGCTGCTGTTGGAAGATCTCTCTAATAAGAGCTGTTTATTAATACGGGCCTTAATAAGGCCTTTCCACACTCAGCCTATGGAGGGGCCCCAATCGGCAGAAAACTTGTTATTATTTTAAGACCACCACTTTTGTTCGGAGCGGCTTTCTATGAATTTACTTGAACAACTCATTAAGTCTTAGCATTAATGCGTACAGTAACAAGGGGAACAAAGAAAACAATGGGATCGCAAAATAATAGATAACAAAATAATATTAAGTCTAGCTCTCGCTTCGTTATATTCTCTGACAAATCAGAATGACTGTCGAATCGTGAGTACTTTTGTCTTCTTACAATGAATTGAGTATTGTTCGGTCCACGTGTATTGTTAAAAATTAAGACAAGGTTTAGACAATAATATGACATCTAGTAACTACTATTTTGTACAATAGAACATAATTCCTTTTATTCCCCGAAGGGTTCGACAGAGCTGTTTTAGTACACCCTCGTTTCGCCGTTATGTTTAAGTCCCATGTAATAGGGAGCGAATCCATTGCGAGGGATTTCACATGGAAAAACTCAATAACACTTTGCCCGACCTGGGGATCCAACCCAGGACCTCACGATTAGCAATCGCGGTTTCCACCACTAGGCTAACGAGGCAGTCGTATAATATTATATCAAAACTAAGAAGCTAGATCACCATGTATTCTTTGAAGTCGACGACATGCGATTGTTCGACCTCTTCATCGATGTTTAATTCTAACAGCCCGTTCACACAGCGGATCTGTTTTAACGGATCCGTCGGTACTAGATGTGTCGTTCACACCTGTGCTGACGGATCAGTTAAACAAATGGCAGCTGCGTCGCATATGGCAGACAGGATACGATTGTAGCGACACATTTACTGATTGTACACCATAGTAATAACAAACGCAACGTCTGCGATAAGAGCGTGCTGCCCCGCAGGACAGTCGCCTCCAAGCCTTTGCGTAGGTTTGTTGTTCCTAAGATTTACTTGTATAATTACCGTATCAGCGAATAAATATAAACATCAAGTTTTACCAAACCATATTATGAACTTTCATTTACGCTACTCCGAACAATATTAAGTCAGTGACAATATAAAAGTACACACAAGTACAAAACGATAAAAATAACGGATCCAGTATTTTTTACTGGATTCGGAATACTGTCGTGTATGTGAATTCGCTCATTCAAGTACAGACGCCATCACCAAAATAAAAATGGATCCGCTGAAACGGATCCTGTAAACAGTTTCTGTGTGAGCTAGCTGTTAGGTACACTTTCTATCTCAACAGAAAATGCAAACATCATTTCATATTGCATAGCATTATAGTAAGTACGTCAGCTATTTGTTCTTCCCATGTTAGTAGACAGTGCATATCGCTTGCTGTGCAGTATTGTGTAAGCATTACGATGGCTTAAAGACCGCAACAGTTCATAAGTCGTGATAGATTGCGTGCGTGTCCCCTACAAACAGTGCTAACATAACAAACATTACGCCTGGTATTCCCCGAAGGGTTGGGCAGAGGTGTATAGTAATACCCTCACTTCACCGTTATGTTTAAGTCCCATATAATACGGAGGCGAAACTATTGCCATCAACCGGGCACAAATCCAAACATCGGGTTACTATTGAGGTATTCCACACGGAAAAACCCAATAACACTTTGTCTGACCTGGGGATCGAACCCACGATCAGCAGTCGCGCTTGCCAGCACCAGACCAACGAGGCAGTTACAACAAACAGTACAAATAGGGCCCAATTCTATTAACAGCAATGTTGAAGAATTGCAACTGAACCGAAACCGCCGGCATCGTTCATTCCAACAACTTTGGTTTACAAAAACTGTCAAATTGTTTGACAACAAAACAAAATATTTTGACTGACGGTTGTGACTTGTGATTCGTTTGCGGTTTCATAAATCTATATAAACAAGGTAAGTCGTAAAGGGGGTACTAAGCCGAAAGGGTGTTAAAGTACCCATAATAAGGGATAACTTTTGTTCTACAACTTTCCCCAAAACTCGATCGTTTAAGAGAAATGGCTTTTCAAAGATTTCGTAAAAAATATGCTAAAATCTATCTGTCCATAGCTATGATCAGCTGTTTTTACAATTTGGGTCATATTTGGGGTCATGGATTAGAAAATTAATTTTCTGAATTCATAACTAAAGCAGGTATGTTTTTTTTAAAAAAAAACTAAAATAAAAATCTTTTTGCATGCAAATAAAAATTATCGAATTTTTAAATTTTAACACTTGCTTTAAAACACCCATCAGTGATACTTTAGGTAGCCCGCGGCTTAGTACCCCCTTTCCCACTAACCTTGTATATAAAAAATGAATCCCTATTTGGGAACAATATATTTTATATAATGCCCAGAACTGTTATAAGACGAGAGGCACGCGCTTGCCCGCTCTTCGCTACAACCACTAGTCGTACAAATGCGGGTGAGCGGGCGCCTCTCCACAGATTAGTCAAAATGACGACACGTTTGGTGCAGTGGCTAAGCGATTGGCTCTTGCGCTAAGGATCGTGGGTTCGATTCCCGCACGGAACAAATTTTTGTATGGCCTACAGATAGTTGTTCTGGGTCTGGGTGTTTGTGCATGTGAAGATTTGTGTCTGTAAACGCACCCACGATACAGGAGAAATCTTAGTGTGGGGCAACGTTTTATTCAAAGAAAGAAGAAGAAGAAATTATATAACCTACATTTTGTTAAGATAGACATATTTGCGTTATCTCATAACGTATTTAGAAATTAATTAGTTAATACGCTTAAAGCCTAACAATTTAATTAATACACTTAAAGCCTAACAATTTAGTATACTGTTAAAATTAGCCCTTTCTTTCATCCATACTGTATGTAAGTAAATACAGTAGAATCTCACTAATCCGGCACTATTAAAAACCAGAGGGTGTCGGATTATGGGAATGTTCGGATTACTGGATTATAGAGAAAAAAATCATAATAATTAAAATAGCATAGGCATAGAGGGGCGAGGGAGGCGTAGAGGGGTGAGGGAGGAGGCGCGGGCGGAGGGTGCCGGACTATTGAAGTGCCGGATTAGTCAGATTCTACTGTAATACTAATAGTCATATGTGGAAACGTTGTTGATTGTACGTTGACCTACTTTATGTAACTTAGATGTAAGACAAATGTACAATTTTTTGTTTTCCCTAATAAAATAAAATAAATAAAAATTTCCCTTGGTCACGTTATAACTTGAGAACGACTTTCAAAGTCAAAGTCAAAGTATTTATTTCAATTAGGCACATAAAAGGCACTTTTGAACGTTAAAGTTACAAAGAAAATAGAATTGATTCTAGTCGCCCCTTCCAAAAGGTAGTTTCGTATGGAGAAGAATGGGCAAGAAACTCTACCATTACTCTTTTAAAATGTCTTACAATATTTTGTATAGGTACATTAATTATACAATTATATGTGAAGACGATGCACCTAGAATAAAATTACTATACCACAAAAGGTAAAAAATAAATAAAAATGAAACAATGACAAATTAATTATGTGATAGATACATGGTGCTCACATATTTACAAACATTGCAAAAGTATACGTTTTCCCAAAAATTTAAAAGTAATAGGTCAGTGTATGAGTTTAGATACTTACTCATAGAATCTAAAATAAATGGCTTTAAAAAAAAATACAATTAAAATAGCAACCGATTTACCGATTGAGGTCATATTTACACAATGTATTTCTTTTGTTAAGACGATAGTTTGTAGCTATGCTAGGATCCGATAGGTGGCACTTTAGTCAAATTATTTACGCGGGCACAGCCGCGGGAAAACAGCTAGTTGTTTATAGAATTGACCTCCTGTTTCACAACTTGTGAAGGATATGTATAGACAGCTTTGCAAGAAAGAAAACATTTTTGAATGTAATTTTAGTTTTTATATACAGACTAGCGGCCCGTCCCGACTTCGCACGGGTGGACATTTTTCCTGTTTTTGCAACATTTTTCATTTATGCTCCGCTCCTATTGGTCGTAGCGTGATGTTATATAGCCTATAACCTTCCTCGATAAATGGACTATCCAACACCAAAATAATTTTTCAATTCCAACCAGTAGTTCCTGATATTAGCGCGTTCAAACAAACCAACAAACTCTTCAGCTTTATAATATTAGTATAGATTATATCGTGTTCGTGGAACTAGGCAATATCCGCAATATTCACGCCATATATCAAAGCGTTCATTGATCAATTCAAAACATTTACTTTCTCGACTAACAGCAACCTTTTATTAATAGTGAAAGATAACTGTTGAGATGGCTATGGTTTAACCATTTAACCATAGGAATCTCAGCAGGTATCTTACACTAATGCATTCAACTGTAATATATGGGCGTTATACTTTGGAGAACACGTTAAACCGTCGGTCCCGATTGTCAGAAGAATACCTATGACAGTCGTTACGGATAGTCAGAATCCCGAAAGTCTGACAACCGGTCTAACTTTAGGATATCGGCATTGCCCAGTTACTGGGTTGCGGAGGTTTGATGGCAGTCGCTCCGTATAAAATACTGGTATTCAGCCGCATTTGGTTAGACTAGAAGCTGACCCCAACATAATTGGAAAAAGGCTATGAGAAAGATATGAGCGTTAGACTTCATTGCCAGATGTTCGCCTGACTATTGATTTAAAATGAATTAATCAGGACTGCATCCAGCGGCTCTCTGAGACCTCTTCCCATTAGAATGCATCTCCGCCTTCCATTTCTTCATTTCGTTTTTACGAGCAACGTTTCCTCTCAACTAAAAATAAAATTAGCATATTGATCGTTGCTTCCGTTATAAATAATATTGATTTACCGCATCAAAATGTGGTTTATTAAAATAAAGTACCTATGGAAGACGTGATTGATAAAAAAATAGTTCGATTAAGCACTCGGTCATAGTAAAGAGCTTTTTTAGGGTTCCGTACCCAAAGGGTAAAACGGGACCCTATTACTAAGACTCCGCTGTCCGTCCGTCCGTCCGTCTGTCACCATGCTGTATCTCATGAACCGTGATAGTAAGACAGTTGAAATTTTCACAGATGATATATTTCTGTTGCCGCTATAACAACAAATACTAAAAAACAAAATAAAATAAATATTTAAGTGGTCTCCCAAACAACAAACGTGATTTTTATAGATAATGGTACGGAACCCTTCGTGCGCGAGTCCGACTCGAACTTGGCCAGCTTTTCTTTTTTTAAAAAAAAACGTTGCCCCACTCTAGGATTTCTCCTGCATCGTGGGTGCGTTTACAGACACAAATCGTCGCAAGCACAAACGCCCAGACCCGGAACAACTATATGTAGAACATACAAATATTTGTTCCGTGTGGGAATCAAACCCACGACCAGTAGCGCAGAAGCCAATCGCTCAGCCACTGCACCAAACGTATCGTCAATTATCGTAAGAATGGATTTCCTGGACTTCTGGCTCCTTTCAATAACCTATCTAGTGGTGGTTTGCACTATTAGACATCGAAATAAATAAGCTCCATAGAAATAATAGGACAAACCGCCGACAGATACGTTATTACAAACTGCTGTAAGTAAATATTAATATGCGAGCGTATTTTTAAATCACTGTTACTTTTAATTGTTATTTTGTTTTCATACAGTACACAATATCATGTCGCGTAGTGTATCCAACAAACTGACTTAAAATTTCGTTACATAACAAAACGTAACGAAATAACAAGTTAAAATGTTTCCTCCATTAAGTTTTAAGTATTTCAGCAGGTGTTTTATTCGTTTCAAGCAATTTGTACACTAATTGTATTGGGAGCATTGTTCCTATTACTCATCTATCGATACTAATATTCTAAAGCTGAAGAGTTTGTTTGTTTGGACGCGCTAATCTCAAGAACTACTGGTTCGAATTGAAAAATTATTGTTGTGTTGGATATTCCATTTATCGAGGAAGGCTATATAACATCACGCTACGACCAATAGGAGCGGAGCATAAATGAAAAATGTTGCAAAAACAGAAAGAATCTCCACCCTTGCGAAGTCGGGACGGGCCGCTACTACATACATAAACTCACACCTTCTTCCCTTTATGGGGGTAGACAGAAACTATAGAACGCCACATGTTACGATCCTTATATACTCCTCTCGCTTCATCCACATTCATACATCTTGTCATACACGCACGCGGATTGAGAGTACTACGCACCTGTCGTTTGTAATGAACATCACCAATAACATCCATGTATGTCCTACCAGGGCGTCCTCCAAATTACTTTTGTTAATTGCCGTTCACTCATTCTCTCAACATGATCAAACCACCTAAGCATACTCCTTTCAACTTTTGTCACTACATCATCTTTTAAACCTCAACTTTGTCTTATCACAACATTTCCTCAATCTATCATTCAAAGTTATACCGCACATACTTCGCAAGGAACGCATTTCCACGGCATTTATTATTCTCCTGCCACGACCAACATTCACCTCCATACATAAGTACCTATATATTTCTGTTATTATAACGTCTATTAATGACATGAATATGTCGAATTAATTACGCATCGATGAACACAAATCCTCGGTCCGACATTAATTCAAAAGTGACCAAATAAATACTCGCACGATCAAATAAGTAAAACCAAGAACAATTTAATTCCCATCAAGTGTACCGCAACCGAAATACCATCGTCGAAACTAAACACCACGTTTTAACCCGTTCACATCCAACTGCAGTAATTGTAATTGTCTTTGTGACCAAAACGGTGACGGATCACGTTCTGATCCGGGCACGTTAATCACAGTGAATAATGTACCATTGCGGATGTCCAATGAATAATCCTGATGGATCTGGCAACTCTCCTGCCACGCCAAATGAGCGATTTCACTATAATTCGGGTTTGGCATCGTTTTGAATATTTCACGGTATGTTTGGCTATTTGCTCTTTGAGTCCGGTCAACTGAATTTTCGATAATATCTATCGAAGTCTGTATATATAAGTTACATGTATTTTGTGTCGATGAATTTCGTTCTATCTTGTTGCTAGAGAAAAGAGAGAATTACCAGGATTGGTTGTCTTTATCAGATTCCATTTAAACGTATTGAATCTATTTCTATGATGTTGGCTTTTAGTGTTATATTTGGATGAATCCGATAAATCGCTAAAAATAAATAAAAAAGCGCCAATAGTGTTAGGTTTCGTATATCCAATATCTACAGTGATGGTATTAAGGTATTCCACGAAAACAGGAACATAAAGGTTTATCTATAGGTACTTAATGTTATAAAGAGGAAAGATTTGTATTTTTGTATGTAATGAATAAACTTAAAAACTACTGGACAGATTTCAAAAATGCTTTTGCCATTAGAAAGCTACATTATCACTGAGTAACATAGGTTATATTTATTACTGGAATAAAACTTTTTACGCGGGCGGAGCCGTGAGGACACAGCTATTCAATAATATTCAATACTCAATACTCAATATCTTTATTGCTTTACCATAATGTGTACTTAGGTGGTAACTATATAATTGAGATCATTATGGACCCTGTAGGGCACAGCAAAAGGGTAGGAGAGAGGAAGCCCTGTTTTAGGAGATGATGAACAGTAATATTATTGCTATATTATTTAATGTATTATTATTGCTAATTTATTTCATTATTAGGTCAGGGCTTTTTATTTATTTATATATTTTTATTTTTGGTGAGTCAATTAAACATATATCATATTATAATATTTATCCATGTATATACATATGAATGTATATAAACGCTAACTGTGTATGGTGTCTCAATGGGAGAGAGGACAAGGGCATTTAGTGTTGACTTCTATCTTAATTCGTATTTATATAATGTCAATATTTTATTTATTATGTTTTATGCATTTATAATTTGTCATTAAAGTATTCATTTACACTATAGTAGCTTTTATTTATTAGGAGTTTTTTTAGTCTATTTATGAAAATGTTATATCTATCTATATTTCTAATGGATTCTGGCAGCTTGTTGTATATTTTTATGGACATGACGTAGGCACTGGTGGAGTGCATTTTTAGTCGTGAAGTTGGTAGGTTGAGCCTATTTTTATGTCTAAGTGTAATTTTCGTTTGAATGTCTTCTCTTTTGGTGTAGAATTCTGGGTATCTACGAACAAATTTACAAATTTCAAATACATAGAGAGAGGGTAGGGAAAGAACTTTCATTTCTTGAAAGTGGGGCTTACAACTGTCAATTTCTTCAATATTAACTATAATCCTGAGTAATTTTTTCTGTAAAGTGAATAGCGTGGGCGCGTCGGTACTGTTTCCCCATAAGATGATACCATATTTAAGCCATGCGTAGGCATACGCGTAATACGTTACCAGAGCAGTTTTAAGGTCTGTAGTTTTTTTGATCTCGCGGAGGGCGTAGGAAAATTTTGATAGCTTAGATTTTAATTTTTGGATATGAGACTTCCAATTTATGTGTGTATCAATGTCTAGGCCTAATAGGGAAAATTTGTTGACTACATCTAATTTAATGTTTTTAAAACTAAAGTTTATATTAATTGGTATTTTTTGGCGGGGGTGGAAGGTTATTAATTTAGTCTTATTAAAGTTGATTTCTAGGTTGTGTTCAGTCATCCAATTTATTGTAGAATTAAGTACAGAATTTATTTTTTCATTTATATTGGTATTATTTTCGCAGGAGGTTAGTATCGATACGTCATCTGCGAATAGGACACAGGGCTCGTTTATATTGTTGGGAAGATCATTAATGTAAACAAGGAATAGGAAACAACCTATTACGCTGCCTTGTGGGATTGAAGCAGTGACTAATTTACTATCTGACCTGACTAATTCAATTTCATTATTGTAATGGTTGTAATGTTCTATTTCTACTAATTGTTCTCTATTTTTTAAATAAGATACGAACCAGTCGTAACATTTGCCGCGGAGTCCTATGTTGTATAATTTATTTAATAATATTTGAAATTGCACTTTGTCGTACGCTTTTGTCATATCCAAAAGCAATCCTATAGCATATTGTTTATTATTAATAATATCGAGGGCTTTTTGAATAAATTTATATATAGCTAAGATTGTGGATCGATTTTTGCGGAAACCATTCTGGCAGTCGTTAAATATATGGTATTTTTCACAAAACTCATAAACTCGGTTGCACATCGCCTTTTCAAATATTTTTGAGGCTGTCGGTAAAAGAGCGATGGGACGGTAATTATTCGGGTCTGTTTTTGAACTCTTCTTATGAATCGGTTTTATGAGGGCCTTTTTCAGGAGATTGGGAAAAGTGCCTTCTTCAAAAGATTGGTTTATCAATTTATAGAAGGGTAGCGTTAATTCGTCCGCGCACTGTCTCAATAAAATAGGTGGAAGTTCGTCAATACCATGACTCATTTTATTTTTTAAGTTTTTTATCAATGAGTTCACCTCATAAGGGTCTATTGGACTGAGAAAGATTGTGTTCTCTGTAGGGGACATAGCAGGAGATGCATTTCAGCATGCATTCATGAAACTAGACGTAAGAAATAATCAGGAAAAAACACTTCTTCTCTCGTTCGAGTTATACGAAAATAGCTCATTCCGAGGTGAAAACATTAGCCAATCAGCAAGGTTGGTAGCAGGGCTGACTACCCAGGGTGCGAAGAACGTACTGAAGTATCGTCACTCGTTGAGACTGATAATGCAATTATACTACTGACTGCTATTGCAACGGCCAAATACTCAAACTCTACTCAATTTTAAGTTGCCGTTAAATATCGTGCTGTCACTGTCACTTCACATTAAACTGAAAGTGACAGCACGAGACTTAACGGCAACTTAAAATTGAGTAGCGTTTGAGTATTTGACCATAACATAGGCAATAGGTTGGCAATCTATCTCAACATTACGCAATTCCCTAACTCGAAATATTCATTCCAAATGCGACACTGTTTGGAATTTAGAAACCATAAGCGCAATGCTACGTGGTATAAATGTAAACATATCTCAAAGCGAAAATCCTGCAAATTACATAATTTGGTGCCGATTACCGTCGAAGCGAGTGGCCGATGTCAAAAGACAGGTTGAGAATAAATAATGCCTTCTGGGAATAGCCAATAGAACCTCGCCGGGTAGAAAGGTACTTAAATAGGGAAGCAAAGGAGCTTTTACTTATCTTTTCTTTACTTTGTGCCCCGGAGTGCCGAAAGTACCTAAAAGGTGATTAAGATTCAGCTGATTAGTTGAACTTGAGAATAAGATATTGCTTTTACTTTTGCACTGAGTTTAGGGAGGGGACAGGTAAATTTAAGCGTGACGACGGTTCCTGTCTTCGAGCAATTTTTTTGGGAGCTCCGGGAATTTTGTCCTCGGTCTGAATTTAATATTTTTCTGCTATTGTTTTAATCGTAATTTATTTTTATGAAAGAAAAAGTTCACCTAATTAAATCGTGTCTGCGGTTATTAATGCTATTATAATTTGCAGAGATCTTAAAAGATAAGGAAGAATGTATAGTTAGGTCGCGTTCTGAGGCATTGAAAAACTATGAGCGGGTTTACCTATTCTATAAAACACCACTGTTCACTGCAACTGATGCAAACTTTTTAAATGTATTCAATTTACAAAACACATTAATTTAAAGCGAGGCAAAAGAGCCCTGACAGGAGGTACCTAATACTGGGATGAAAAATAAACATACTGAAATAAATTATAGGAAAGTTGTGCTGAAGAAAATGAATTATTTTTACTGAAGGGCTTCTACAGCAGGTATCATCAATTTTGTCGGGGTTGCAATGCTTGCTGATTCAGGATGATGGTCAGAAGAAGGAACACCGTGGGTTTTTAGCCGGTAAGAGACCGGCAGACGCCCTCTCCTTCCCCAAGCAATGAACATCCATGAGGATTATCCTAGGTAAAAAAAGAAATGTATCATCAATTTGAATTATATTAATATGGCTTAGCATATTATTCATGTGTACTAATTCCGCAAAAAAATCGAGCATAATCACCTTATTACTATCCCAGTGCTGGGCACGGACCTCTTCTCGGAATGAGAAGGGTTTACGCCTTAGACCGTGGCCGCACTGGTACGGCGCCAGCGACGCGACGGCGATTTCGTGAACAAATAAATTTCGCTTGTCGCTTCTACAGTGCGGCCACGGACATATGTTTATATGAGTTTGTTTTGACGAAATCGCCGTTGCGGCCACGGCCTTAGTCTACTAAGCTGGACTACACAGACCTTCGGGAGAAATTTTTGGAGCCCTCTCAGGTCCGCAGGTTTCCTTACAACGTTTTCCTTCACTGTTAATGCAAGTGGTAATCATACTCAGATCATCTCATGAGTTTGAAATGTTGCAAGTGCGGTCGAACTCTGTCAGACCCTCCTTCATGGAAGGCAAGCATTCGATGCGCTAGGTTATCACTGCTTTTGCCCATGTTTCGTCGTAATCCACGATCGGTGATGGAACGTCGACCCATTAAACTGATGTAAATACGCGTATTCCATACAATACTGAATGTAGGCGTTGGTATTTTCAAGCTGTCACCGTATTCCGTCTCGAGCGTACGTCTATCCTTGTCTTGTACATACAATATGAACGACAGTCTTCCTGCACATAGAGAATATTTCACAATGAAAAACAAACTAACGGTGAATAATCTTCACGCCCACATCATGACAAGCGACACTGATTCTGTGAATACTCGATATTCGATGTTGATATTTTACGAGGTGGGTCGAAAAACAAGTGATCTTTTTAAATGTAATGTATATTTAATTGCCGAAGCCACTCTAGGATATAATAAAGATCCTGTAAAGTAGAATTGTCTTTTTTTTAAGGCCATGGCAAAATATTTTCCGATGCAGGATTGGTATTATGCACGAAAATTGGCCCCGCTGAATACTTTGGCTTCGAATGCTTGATTTTAAAACTTACTTATATTGTGTTAAAGACTTACATTCTTCTTCTTCTTCTGCCTGCCCATATCCCACACTAGGTGGGGTCGGCACAACATGTATTTCATAAATCCATGTTGTTAGATGTTTTGGCTTATTGTTTTATGACCGGACTTATTGTGTTAAAGACTTACCTACATTATGTTGAATAAAGCAATACTCACAAAATTAATTTCGAACGTAATTATTAGTAATAATATAAATTACCTATTAGATTTATAACAACATCACGCCTGTATTGGACGAAGGGTAGGGCAGAGGTGTACAGTAACACTCTCATTTCGCTCTTATGTTTAAGTCCCATGTAAAAGGGGCGAGCCTATTGCCATAAACCGGGCTCAAATACAAACTCCGGAATGCTACTACTGAGGAATTCCACACGAAAAAACTCTACACTTTACCTGACCTGGGGATCGAACCCAGGACCGTCAGCAGTACCGCTAGCCACCACTAGACCAACGGGGCAGTATTATATTTATATTAAACATAGTTCTTCGCAGTTTAATTAAATTATTAACTTTTCCAATCACCAAGTAAAACCAACGTTGCATGTAATTTTGTATTTAAACTGACACATGAAACACTTCACTATATACGACACGACGTCACGTCAGTCATTAGCTGCATTATTAAGCTCGAAGTAGTCTACTTAATACCCCGGTTCTGCTTAATTAATGCCGAGTGAAGCAATTACTGATTACCTTGTGCACTAACGACCATCTGTGCCAAACATTCATGAACACAGATTCTCGTTACGGTCCATTGATATATGATATCAGAGACAAGTTTGTTAAGTATAATTATATCGTTTGGAGATAGTAGTTGCACCGACACGCACTTGACATGATGCCGAGTTATTTAACGAGAAGGGGCTCGTGGCTAATTACCAACCATTTAAATCGAGGTTAAGCTGCCCTTGCCGTGGTCAGTCCGTGGATGGGTGACCGTTCGTTACACATCGTTTGTTCTCTGTGCCTTGCAGAGCACATTAAACAGTCGGTCCGGGTATCATACGAATACCCATGACAGTCTTTACGGATAGTCAGAAGCCCGAAATTCTGACCACCTCACCGGTCTAAACCTAGTAACTGGGTTGCGGAGATCTAATGACAGTCACGTCGTGTTAAATACTGATATTCAGCCGCATCTGGTTAGACTGGAAGCTGACCCCAACATAGTTGGGAAAAGGCTAGGCAGATATAGATTTAACAATGACAAGTCAGTAGTATGATGACTGCCAGTATTTAAAATGACTAAATAACGATAAAAAAACAAATTGGTATAGTTTGTTTTGAAAACGATTAGCGTTCTTTACACAAAGACAAAACTTTATTTTATTATAATCTTCTTCTTCTTCTTCCTGCCCTTATCCCACACTAGGTGGGGTCGGCACAACATGTACCTATTTCATAAATACATGTTGTTAGAGGTTTTGGCTTATTGTATTATGACCGGCCGCCTGCCTGACATCAACCCTTGGGAATATTCGTTGCGACTTCGCGCTGGTGACCCAATGTGCTTGCTGATATTATGCACTAGGTCCAAAACTGATATGCTTGTCAATTTTATTGCTGACAACTAAGCAGACTATGTTCGTCTCTTCTTCTTTATTGTATAATGATCTCTGTAGATTTATGCTAATCCACAATACTTTGGGCTAGTCATTAAGATAATAGCTGCTTCTTTCGTGTTAGCACGAGAATTATCTCATGCCGAGGGGAAAAGAGTCAGTCAGCAAGGTTTGTCGCAAGGCTGACTACCCAGGGTGCGCCGGACGTACTTATGTACCTACCGTCACTCGTGGGAACTCTTTTAGTGCAGCCCTTTAATAAGTAACAATTATAATAAGATTGAGTGTACCGTACTGGTCTTTCAAAGATGACTTATTGTAAACAGATCACGAAGGCAAGTTTACATACCTACATAAACTCACGCCTTTTCCTCATAGGGGTAGGCAGAAACTGTACAACGCCACATGTTACGATCCTTACATACTCCTATCGCTTCATCCACATTCATATATCTTGTCATAAGGCAAGTTTCTTCGAACTATGATTATTTTCGGATAAAGTACTGATTGGGCACTTGCATGGAGCCATTTTTGCTTTTCCTTGAGCAAATAGACTCTTTCAATGTCTAGAGAAGCACTTGGATAAGAAAGATAATTATGATTGTATACCATTCCATATCTATACTACGCCAAAATATTCAGCAGCAAAAGTCGGACTACCAAAACAAGATACACAACGCCAGGGAAATGCAGTAAAACGAACAATGAATGAACTAATCAAATTAGACAATGCGTATTTACCCTTCTCTTCTCTCTCTGGCGGATTCTGGTAAATAGAGTGGAAGCAAATGGAGTGGACATAATCTCTCCGGTGGCATTGCTTAATTTTCGCGTGCTAGTATTTCCAAATCCCGTGAATGAAAAATTAACCCTGGCGTGTGGGACCTGTTTTTTCTTTTGTTGCTGTGTGTGTACGGAATATATTTGCAGAATGGTAGGGTTGTATTGGTAATAAAAACATACAATGTTGCTAGTAGAGCTGTCTCACTGGTCTTGTGGTGGCAAGCGCGACGGCTGATCGTGAGGTTCGTTGGGTACCATCCTCAGGTTGGGCAAAGCGCTATGGGATTTCTCGTGTGAAGTTTCTTAGTAGTAGCCCGGTGTTTGGATTTGTGCCCGGTCGATGACAATTAGGCTCGCCCCCTATTACATGGGACTAAAACATAAGCGCGAAATGAGGGTATTACTATACATACACTTCTACCCAAACCGTCGGGGAATACGACCTTTTATTTTTCATTATTTGAATGACATATTTATTTCTAAACAAATTATGCGATGTAGTGAGCTAGAAAATACGAATTTCTCTCCTGCCCTCCCAGATACCGTGCAACTATCTATGAGGCCATCACGGGCACTCAGAAACCAGGAATCTGACAACCGGTCTAAGATTTGAATATCGGTATACCTCAGTAATTGAGTCGCGGTGGTGGCAGTCGCTCCTTGAAAAATATGTAAAATATTCAGCCGCATCTGGTTCGACCTGAAAGTGACTCCAACGCAATTGAAAGCAAGCTAGGCTGATGGTACTGACGATGCACACTAGTTCAAAAGCAACAAAGACACGCTCTTTTTCTCCCCTCGTGTCGGCACACATGTGCCGTGTGAACAGCTCATACCTTGGTACCCTCTGCACAGGGTGCACCAGACGCACGTAAGTACCTTACTTAGCTCATGGGCTATTTAATGCACCCCATACGCCTTAGTTTAATACCCCGTTCTTTAATTAATATGGTGATAGAACATTGAAAAAACGCTTGCCTTATCGTGACAAATAATATTATAGTGTAATATTAGCGTAATATAATATGTAATAAAGCGTAATATTATAGTGACAAACGCATTTTTAAGAATAAACTAAAAAATGTTGCCTGAATAAGTGTTAGATATGAATAAAATTATGATATATTATGTAGTATTAATAGTTGGACTATTATACGTAGACTCGATCCCACGGTCAAACCGACAACAAGGTTTTGTGGGGCAATGTAAAAATTGTAAGAACACAATACATGTTATGATATCTTAATAAATAAATAATAGATACATAATAAAACTTAAGGGTGAGTACTACAAAAGTTTAGACATTTGTTAAAACCGTGTCTAACGTCAAAAACCACACATAAAAAAGGTGGTAAAGCCCTATTTGGTCTAAATAACATAACATCACGCTTGTATTCCCCAAAGGTTGGGCAGAGGAGTAGATTAGATTAGAGTAGTAATACCCTCATTTCGCCGTTATGTTTAAGTCCTATGTAATAGGGCGCGAGCCTATTGCCACCAATCGGGCACAAATCCAAACTCCCGGCTGCTACTGAGGAATTCCACACGGAAAAACCCAATAACGCTTTGCCCGACCTGGGGATCGAACCCAGGGCCTCACGATCAGCAGTCGCGCTTGCCGCCACAAGACCAACGAGGCAGTTCGAGCAGTCTAAATACAATTGTTTAAACACGATTTTGTGGTAAGGCAGTCAATATTTTATAGGTAGGTACATTGACTAACTACAACAATGATTGTACGCATACATTGTATCTAAATACATGCGCATTTATAATTATACTATTTATAATGTACGTATACGGACCTTTATACCCACGTCAACGTCATATTCTTTATGTTGCGTTGCGTTGCTCTGACGTGTTAATTGTTGCTCTGGTTTGCCAGCATCCCTTTATAACGATAGTGGTTATTGTGGCATGTTCAAGTAAACACGTGTATTTTAAACGTTATGTGAAGGTATTTTGTTAATGTTTTTGTCATATTAGCAGGATTTGTGGATGCGGATTTCGGATATAAACTTTAATTGGAGTATTTATACAAAGTTTCGAGTCGATAGACACAGTATAAAATACATACAAACAGAATCGTGTAAGGTTGCATCTATCATTACAGTTATAGCTAATATCGGTATGTCAGGATTGGGAGCATGATAAATAAAGTAAATAAAACCAACATAGACTCTCCACCACTGAGAGTACTTATAATTGGGTTAGCGGTTAGTTACAGAAGCTAGTTTAAAATATATCACAATATAATAATTTACACAAGATTAGAAAATAAGGACAACCAATTCAGATATAAAAGGTCAGACTTCTTCAGCTGTTCGACATGGAATCCTCTGCTTCGTCGAATGACCAGTGTTTTTATAACTTCGGGTACGTTGATTAATCTTGACAATTCCCCTTCTTTATCAACTTTGTCCAGTGTTACCAGTTACCGATAACAACAGGAAATACCAATATACAAAAACAATATTTGGTGTTAATTCCGCCAAACTGGTTGATCAAGCTTGAATGCAGTATGCAGCACCGCTCTTCTGCCCTTGAATGCAGTATCGGTTTAGATTGTATATTGCATTTTATTAATCGCACCTTCTACATTTGCATATATTTGCGGACGGGAGGGCGGTGATGCATGCTGCATCCAAGCTTGATCAACTAGTTTGGCGGAATTAACACTTAATATTGTTATTGTATATTTGTATGTCATGGATATAAATCTTTATGTAGGTATAGTTATACCTAAATATTTATGTGTATGTATTTATAGATATATAGGTTTAATATATATTTTTATTGTAATATATAGATATATATAAATTATATATTTTGTTAGTACTTAGGTATTATTTTGTTTTTAATAATTTTTATTTACCTTTCCAATGTTTGTTTTAAATTATTTTTTGTACCTTTTTCGAAGTGCTTATTTTTTGACCCAAAGGTTGACTGGTAGAGAATGCCATTGGCATTAAGTCCGCCTTGTGTACCACCAAGTAGGTACATGAAGTTTAAATAAATAAATATCCGCAAAATAACGCCTGATTCAATTAGGTATTTATTGTACAGGAAATAACATTTTCTATACAAACATGTACCAACGTTTTTAAACGCTTAGGGGTTGGTTTTTAAAAATCCTTAATGTACAATGTTCTGTTTACCCTCTAAGTGCTTGGCCAGAGTGGCAACGCGGTGCGGGGAGCGGCGCGGGTGCGGTAACGCGCGCGATTTGCCTGTCCGCAGTGGAGCGCGGCGTCGTTCTGAGCGTTGTCGTGTCCAGTGTTTGTCAAAATATCATATGGATGAAGAAGACTTATTTTTACTGGAAATTTCTTACTAAAAAACGATGTTTCGACATCCACAGTGCTTGAATAGCACTTATTAATTCTTCAACATTTAATTTTGAAGACGCCATCACAACAACGCGCGTGGTCAGCTCGAACTAGTTTGAGATCCCCCGCTCCCGCGCGGGTTGTCACTTGCCGCCCGCGCTCTCACTGCGGCCACTTGTATGAACGACCTATGGCGTGAGCTACCCGTGCGCTCCCCGCGCAAAGTAGCCCGCGCCGCTTCCCGCGCCCGCGTGCCCACTATGGAAACTCAAATGAAGTTCTTCTGTTTGAACTCGCCGCACCGCGCCCGCCCCGCGCCCGCGTTTGCAGTCTGGCCAAAGGCTTAGAAACATGTCTTCCAAATTTCATGTTTTTCATCTTCAGCGGTTTGAGTTGTGCATTGTCTGTTAGTCAGGCAGTCAGTCACTAAACTGTTTGTATTCCTACACGACCTCTTATTAGTGATCATCTCTCGTTCAACAGTGGGTATTTACGAGCTGATAATGATAAAATTAGCAGCCCAGAGTTTGGATTTGTGCCTGGTTGATAGCAATAGGCTCGCTCCCTTTTACATGGTACTAAAACATAACGGCGAAATGAGGATGATACCTCTGTCCAACGCATCGGAGAATAAAGACGTGATGTTATCTATACTTCTACCTTTATATCTATACTAATATTATAAAGAGGAATGATTTGTATTTTTGTATGTAACGAATAAACTTAAAAACTACTGGACCGATTTCAAAAATGATTTTGCCGTTAGAAAGCTACATTATCACTGAGTAACTTCACGGCTCCGCCCGTAGCCTACTACGGGCGGAGCCGTGAAGACACAGCTAGTATTTTATAATGATAAAAATTGCATTAAGGTAATCATATTTTTGATCATTTCCTCATGGAAATAGAAAGCTGAATTGGATGTGAACGGATTGACAAAGATGGTGGAAATATTAGTTAGCATTAATAAAGAAACCAAACATAGTGACTTAAAAGTGCCTGCATAGCATCTACAATTTCATAAACCAATTGAAGTTCAAAAGTCAATCTCTTTAAACATAATCAATCGGCAGAAAACAGGTCATTTCCGTCATGTACTAACGCAATCTTTCGCTTTCTTCATCCAATTACTGCCGGCTAATTTCTTCAGCTCGTTAATCCACTCGACTCGAAGAATCTCGGCAATCAATATTTTAAACCTCGGTGTGCCTGTCTAACTCGCACTACCGTTTGAACTTTTTATTTGGTCTAGTTTCTTTTCCACAGCAGTTAATGAATCGCTCTCGGGGTGATAGAATGTTAGATCTATGTTAGATCTAGGTTTAAAAGTGTCTTAAGAAGTATCTTTACCTGGGTACAGATTTAACAACACCTAGATATTGGTTTAAGTGAAGGGGCATGACCACTGAGACATCCGTAATTAAAGGTCAATAGTATTTATTTTTATTTATTTTTTATTTGTATATTTATTTAAGCACGCTATTTTATCTATTTGGAACTGGTTTACATCAGTTACGTCACAATGGGTTCAATTGAAAACCAGCGTCAGGCACTAGTGGTCTGACATTTATGCTGAACTGAACCTATTTGGCGCAGACGCTAGACACACAGCTACTTTATTTTTTAACCGACTTCCAAAAAAGGAGGAGGTTCTCAATTCGTCTGTATGTTTTTTTTTTTTTAATGTTTGTTACCTCATAACTCCGCCATTTATAAACCGATTTAGATAAAAAAAAAATATTTGAAAGGATATACTTCCAGATTGGTCCCATTTCATTGATTTTTCCGCCAATCGCGAGACTAAGCGGACGTGTGTTCTGTATTTGATTATAATGAAATAAACAATTACGAAAAATAAATATAAATATTGCTCCGTCAGTATAAAATTAAAGTGTGTCGCGTGTGTGTCTTGTAGATTTTTACCGTTTTACATAAGCAAGATGAACTAAATAGTTTTTATAAACAATAAATAAAGTGTTTCTGGTAGAATGTCCAACCCAGGATCGAGCCCGTTTGGACGTAGCCAATTACTACGGCGAAGTCCTCCACCGACGCCTACCGAACCATTAACCCCGAGCGACCCAAACTCACCAGCACCCGTGGAGAATGAAATGCCGACTGAAGTCATCAGTACGCCGGAGATCCAGAAATGGATAGGATCTATAGATGCCATTCTGAACGAAGTTTGCACTATTGTCGGTGATGGGAAAATGAACTCGGACCAGAAGCTTCGTGTCTCCACTCTTTGCCGGAAGGTCTCTAGTGGAACTTCTCAAATGGCCGTCTTATACCAATCATTGAAGTCAAAAACGATCCTGGCCCATAACACAATCCAGCACCTTCAGGGTCACCAAAATGTTGTGAACTCTCTCCAGCAGATCAGAGAGATCGTAGAAACTAAATTAAATCCATCGGAAAATACTTCTTATGCTAGCATGGTGAAGAAAGGTAACGATAACTTCGTCCGCCCTGCAAATTTGAGATCAATCGCCATCTATCCCACCGATAAGTCCCAAACAAGTGACGATACCAAGACACTTGTCCAAAGGATCATCTCCCCGGAACAGCTTAAGCTCCATGTCCGTGGCCTGAAAAAAGTGAAAAACGGGGGCGTCCTGATTAGCACCGAAAATAACGGCGATATTGATAAGCTCAAGAATTTAGGAAAACTGGTATCATCGGGCCTTACAATAGAAGAACCTTCTAAACGCCGCCCTAGGGTCGCTGTCATTGGTGTCCCCGTAGCACTTACTGAAAAGGAGGTATTTGACTGTATTTACGAGCAGAACCTATCAGACAAGTTGCCGAATATAACTCGTGAGTCCTTTCTTGAGTGCATCAAATTAAGCCATAAATCGGGTAAGAAAGACCTTCCTACTTGCAACTACATCTTGGAACTACCCGCTAGCATAAGAAAGATTATAATTAATCAAAGCCGAATTTTTATAAATTGGACATCATGCCCTGTGAGAGATTTCACGATAGTCACCAGGTGCTTCAATTGCCAGCAGTTCGGACACGCAGCCAAGTTTTGCCGGGAATCTAGTCCTACTTGCAACCACTGTGGAGAGAGTGGACACTCCTTCAAGGAATGCAGTAATAAATCTTCTCCCCCTCAATGCGCGACGTGCAAACGTTTCAAGAGGAAATGTGACCATCCAACTGGTGATGTAGGTTGCCCGGCCCGCAAACATGCCGAAATGAATTACATCAACTCAATTGACTATGAAGGCGCCTAAGAGCGCCACCTAACACTTTATTTAGTTAGCAGATCAACAGGCAGCTCGTATTTATTTCCTTTTCTTTGTAACTGTCATGACAAATCAGCTAATTTGCGATCTAGATAGTTTTTCTGTGTCGGAGTCTAAAATCTGTAATGTTGAGGACTGTAAACATCTTCTTTTTTCTGATGGCAAAACGTTAACCCTGCTCACACAGAATATTCGCAGCATAAATCGAAACATGAACGGTTTTGAAGTGTTGTTACACAATCTTGACGTAAGCTGTGATATTATTGTCTTAACAGAATGTTGGTTGTCAAATCAGACGGTCAACTTACCATCTCTTGACGGTTATTATTCTTACAGAACTGACAGAAACATAAACCAGAACGATGGATTAGTAGTTTATATCAAAAATAATTTAAGAACAATAAAAGAAGAACCTGTATCCCTGGATAGTAATTGCTTAATAATTAAAATTATTCCCGACACGGTAATTATGGCTATTTATAGGCCTCCTTCTCAAAATATGGACAGATTTTTGGACTCACTCGACACAAACTTAAAAAACATAACATCTTTTAAAAACATAATACTTTTGGGTGACATTAACATTAACATTGCTTCCGGGAAAACAGATACCCATGCACATAATTATCTGAATATTTGCTCATTTCATGGACTTCTACCAGCTCACTATCACCCCACGCAACAGAGCGGCTCATGCTTAGACCATATCGTTCTAAAATCAAAAAATCCATCCAAAACATTGGTTACTAATTCTACTGTTACAGATCATCAAGCTGTTTTACTAACATTACAAATAAGTTCACCTAGAAAAAACTGCATGCGTAGCTACACTAAAGTCAATATGACAAATCTTGGAAATGACATACGCGGTATTAATTTTGACCCTGTTTATAATTCAGACGATGCAAATAGTTCTTTAAAGTATTTCATAAATTCGCTACAATCTGCAATAACGAAAAACACGTTCACTAAGACAATGCCTAGAAAGTATAGTTGCATTAAACCCTGGATCACACCCGGTCTCGTTCGTTGTATTAGGCATAGAGACAAACTTCACCAAAAATTGAGACTCGCTCCTAATAACGAAGTACTTTCTGTAACTTATAAAAGGTATCGGAACTTCTGTAATAATCTTTTGAGAAAACTAAAAAATCAGTATGATAAAAATGAATTACAGAAGGCGGGGAAAAATAGTAAACTTGTGTGGAAATTTGTAAAAACTTATACACTTAGATCGAAAAATTCCGAACCTCCGCTTGATATACTATCAACAGAGATAAATCCATCCGAAGCAATCAATAAAGCAAACAAATTTTTTGTTAACGTTGGAAAAAACTTGGCTGAAAAATCATTAAACTCAAGTATTATTTCCCAGCAAAACCAAACCATGACATCCTCAACACTAAATTCTTTTGTTTTATTAGATACCGACGTTAACGAAGTCGTCAGAATTATAATCGGGTTAAAGGATGTTTGTGCCACTGGGTGGGATGACATACCTAATAATATACTGAAAAGATTTAAATACCTACTTGCCCCTCCTATAACTCACATTTTTCAACTATGCTTATCTAAAGGAATATTCCCAAAATTACTTAAAAAGGCTGTAGTCACACCTGTATTCAAATCTGGAGACAAAAACTGTGTGAATAACTACAGACCCATTTCAGTGTTAACAGGCCTCTCAAAAATTTTAGAAAAAATAATTAACAGTAGATTGATTAAATATCTAGAGGATAACAGAATATTATCAGATAGTCAATTTGGTTTTAGGGCCAAAAGATCAACTAGCCAAGCAGTCCACGAATTGACTAACTATATAACTACCAACCTAGATAATGGTATGCATACAATTGGGATCTTTCTAGACCTTGCCAAGGCCTTTGACACTATTTCTTGTACTTTACTTTTGCACAAGCTTGAAACACTTGGGATAAGAGGAGAACAACTTCTACTTTTTTCTGATTATCTCAGCGATCGTCATCAATGTGTAAAAATTGGTCAGTATATGAGCTCTGAACTTAAAAATAGTTGTTTTGGTATTCCACAAGGTAGCATTTTGGGCCCTACTTTATTTTTAATCTATATAAATGAACTATGCAGGCTGCCACTCCAAAATGGTGTTATAATGTCATATGCGGATGACACCGCCCTATTGTTTTCAGCCAAATCAAGAACTGAGGTCTATGAATATGCTCAAAATGGTTTTAACATTGTGTCTAATTGGCTCCGTAATAATCTCCTAACATTAAATGCAGATAAAACAAATTACATTTTATTTAGAATGAGAAATACTAACATACCGCTTACTAATCTAAACATTCACGCACATAATTGTTGCACGTATGCTGACACTGCATGTTCTTGTCCCACTTTAGTTAAAGCTGACCATGTAAAATATCTAGGTGTCACCATTGACTCAAATCTAAATTTCCGTAAACATATTGATTTACTGTGTACGAGAGTGCGCAAATTAATATATGTTTTTAAGAATTTACGGAACATAGCCGACTATAAATTAATTAAACAGGTCTATTTAGCTTTGTGTCAATCCATTCTTACATATTGCATAACTTCCTGGGGTGGTGCTCCAAAAACAATTTTACTCCCGTTAGAGCGTGCTCAAAGAGCAATTCTAAAGGTTGCTACCTTTCGCCCTTTTAGATTTCCTACGCATCAGCTCTACCTAGCATGTAATGTGCTTACAGTGCGACAATTATTTATTTTAAACATAGTACTACACCAGCACACTACACTTCCTTTTGACCTGGTACCTCCTGACAAGAGAAGGAAGGACTTGGTTTGCACAACGCCTCAAACTAGACATGCGTTTGCTAAACGTTTTCATGTGTTCTTAGGACCTTTTCTATATAATAGGCTCAACAAGGTACTAAGCTTCTATAGTGTAAGGTTTAAAAAATGTAGCAAAATGTTATCAGAATATTTAGCGATACTCGATTACACAGACACAGAACAACTTCTAGAAATTTTGGCGTGATGATATTTAATCCCCTCGTAAGTGTTTACTTTTGTATAATTACATAGGCTTAGTTTTAGGTATTAATGTACCATTAAGCTTTTTCTCGTAGTTATAGTTTAACCTTAAATTTTACTGTCCCAAAGTAATTGCAGTATAAAGTGATGGCCTGAAACACAGGTTTAAATTAACCTAGATCGGGCTGGTCGCTATCTAACGTTGCAATTCCGAACCACCATTACTTCCACCTATAATAATAATATCTTAGTTTTAGTTTATTTTTTAGGCATTATAATTGTATGGAAAATCTTTTACTGTTGGCTAAATGTACACTTTTTATGAACGTTTTTATTTGAATAAATTATTATTAATTATTAATTTCAATTTGGTGAAGATCTGATGAAGAACTTCGGAGATAGACAATAGAACTCCTCAATGACGAACAGTACGCATAATGTGATGATGTGATTATGTTACGAGCAGCGTCTTTAGTAGGTCCCACCATATTTTATAATTAAGGCCACTAAAACGAAAAAAATAAAAAACATTTTAACAAAAATAAAACCGACTTCAAAAAAACGATGAAAAGAATAAAATAATTACCATATTATAAAATTAACAGTTTCAGAAGTCGGTGCCTTCAATTTGGTTCAGCGTGGATTAGCACCGACTTCTAAAACTGTTAATTTTATAATATGGTAATTATTGTTTATTATTATATATTATTTGTTTTTTTTTTTGTTTTCTCTCTTATGAATTTTTTGTCTGTGTCTGACTGCTTTCGTACCAAATAAATTTCTTTCCTTCTTAGATCGATGGAAGTGGAGATTTGAATTGCACTACTACTAATTACGATACCTGTGGGCCAATTCTACTAACAAAATTGGTGTCAAACCGCAAATAAACCAAAATGTTTTGTTTGGTTGTCAAACAATTTGTCAGTTTTTATAAACGAAAACGGTCTGAATGAACGGTTCGACTTCGGTTCAGTAAATGATAAATGGTTTTTATTTCTGTAAATAAATCTGTTACAGACACTTTTACAAGTCAAGGTAATGTTTTTCTTTTAAGTCTAGATGGCGCCGGTATTTCCTGTCTGACTTACTCTGAGAAGAAAAGACGAAACAAACTCAGAGATCAAGGTCTCTTTTAAAGTCCAGACACTGTGGTATAAATGCTATGTGAGTGTAACAATGTAAGGCAACGTCTGAAATGGCTTTTTGAAGAAAGTGCTATAGCGGGTTTGAATTGACCTGTCCTAACTGACAGCACGCATGCATCAGCCATCGTGTAGCTTAAATCTTATTTTAGGGAGCTCAACAACCCGACGCACGACGCTACCAATCAGCAGGATATATGCGTAAGTCACAAAAAAAATGCCCAAAACCGCCAAACAGTTACAAAATTCATGTATAAAGCATACATACATTGTTAAACAATTTGACATTTTTTTAAAATGAATATTGTCTAATAGCCGATTCCTAAGTTTTACCGAGCGTTATTGGTAAAAAATTAAGACTCTTGTATCTTTACCAATAATGCAGCAAAGACCTCATTGCTTTGCATAGTAGACCCTCCCATATGGAAGTAGCTATAACAGGTAAAATTAGCTTACGAGTCTATTTACACACCCAGTTTGGCAATAAAAATGCTACTATTGGTAAGCAAAGGGTCCGTTTTTGCCCATAGGACCCGGGCATAAATGAATGGTTTGGCTTCGATTCGATTGCGATTTATAAACATTTCTATTATTAAAATTTGCACCCAGATTTATACATAAACTAGCGACCCGCCCCGGCTTCGCACGGGTGCAATGTAGATACTAATGTGCGGCATATAAACCTCCCTCTTGAATCACTATCTATTGCTGAAAACAGCATTAAAATCCGTTGCGTAGTTTAAAAGATCTAAGCGTACAGACAGCGGGAGCGACTTTGTTTTATACTATGTAAAGAAAGATAAAGAAGACAATATTACCAGTTCCGTTGATATGCCATAGACATTAATTCCCAAGTTAACCCCACTTCATCTTCCTTGTTAATCATAACAGCATGTACGCTGTTCAGTGCCTGTTAGCAGTTAGCACCTTCAACGTGTAGATCACATTAATCCACGGTTCATTCCATAGATTAATAGGCCCACTGGGGTTGCGTCACCTACGGGAATATAGGTACTATGGTAAATTGATAGGGTGTAATGGATATGAACTTGGTACTTGCCGTATGGGGTGCGTGGTACTATGGGTACCTTGGAAATGGGTCGATTCAGGAATTTTAAGTGATATGTCATTGCGTCTTTACCCTATACATTTGAGTTAAAGGAGTGATCCATTGGCGAGCTAACAGTATAAAATGTTGGCTTTTCAAGCATGCATGCAGAGCTAACCGTCCATACCGCGGTGTTTTAAAACCGAGGTTTTAGAGGTGATCCATTGGCGGTCTATATCTCCTACTCCTACCTCGTATTTAGACCGCAAATGTATCACCCTCTTTAGTAACGTTTCTACAGTCAAGTTATACTAGCGTTTTTACACGACACTTCAGTAAGCACGTAAAACTGTAAGCTTTGGCTGTCAAGCAAATGTCTATGTCAGACATTACCAGTGGTGAATTTAGCCTTTATCTCAGGCGGTAGTCAAGACTGGCCAGCTAACTCAAGTTTTGCAGTTTTTTTTAAATGTGGTACATGGTCATGGACTCCAGCTCATGGGTGGTCACGTGACTACCTCAGCAGATTCACCACCAGTCATTACTGGTAGTCAGGGACCTCAAAAAGTACTGATAACTGAGCTCAACCTACTTGGTAAAACAATTTAAAAGTAGATACGAACATTCTTTTCCTCTTCAAGGTCGACAATTTGGTGAAAAGGATTATAGATCCTACACTACCTACACTGACGGGGTGTCCTGCGTAAGCAACGACCGCGACGCGACGAACGCGACAAACGCGATCAAGACAATGGCATTCCTTACTAGCGGCCTATGTAGTGAGACGCGACGTAACGCATATTTGTTCCAAATCGTGTTGCGTCGCGTCGCACCGCGTCGCGTTTGTCGCTTACGCAGGACACCCCGTAACAATGTCATACTACGACCACAGTTTGTTATACATAGAGTCGAGATCAGCCGTCATCAAATTCAAAAGTGTGTCCCTCTGTGGCTTGCAAAAGCACTGTACTTTGTTTGATAAATTTAAAGTCCCAAGAACTCTCACAGGGTAGACGTTTACAAACCGCTGTTTTGTTATTATCAAGTTAAGAGGTCAGGACGATGATAATAAGTGAGATTCTCGTATTCTTTCAATAAAGTACGTACCTATTTTACGTTCCTGTTCCCATGAAAAAGAACAATAGGAAAGCGGGGAGGAAACAATTATAATCATACCTTTGTTTCGTTTTCTGTTTATGAAATTGGTGATAATGCCACTTTTGCTTCGACGTTGAGAAATAAGATACAATTACGATTTCGTTCTTTCTATTAAGGGGTATACTTCCAACTGAGTATTGTTCCTTCATACTAAACAATGGTGAAACAAATCATTATTCTACTTAATTGAAGGAACAAGATGCTCTTTATTATTACAATGTTTATGAAGGAACTGCCTCGTGGATCTAGTGGTTGCAAGCGCGACTGCTGATCGTGAGGTCCTGGGTTCGATCCTCAGGTCGAGCAAAGTGTTATTGGGTTTTTCCATGTGGAATTTCTCAGTAGCAGCCCTAAGTTTGGATTTGTTCCCAGTTGATGGCAATATGCTCGCCCCCTATCAGATGGAACTTAAACATAACGGCGAAATGAGGGTGTTACTATATACCTCTGTTCAACCCTTCGGAGAATACAGGCGTGATGTTATGTTTTATGTTTATGAAGGTACCATATTTTTTAGCTAGAATGAAACGAACTTTTATATTTCATATTTATTTTATTTTTTTATTTTAAGGTATGTCGAAAACGTATATTTATTATTCACAAAGGCATCAACCATAATAAACCGCCTGTAAACCTATTTAAACTCCAGTAAAAAAGTAAAAATCTTCACACAAAAGCTGTTTCAATTTAATACTACACCGATACGCGAATATTACATATGTATCGACGTATACAACGCGATCCATCTTTTACTGAGTTATTGTGTTAAAAGCCGAATACATTTTTCATAGAAAATAACACATATTTCACAATGAAATTCTTGTCGATGGAGCAGCCGCTTTGTCTTACTTCTTTTCCTTCATTTTTCCAGCTTGATTTGTGTTCTATGAGTGTTCCGCTGCACTCGCTCCGTTCGCCTCGAGGAATATTGGATATCTGTCATAAGTCATAAGATTTCGCATACTGACTTTATAATGTTCTCCATATCCTGCGTTCATATATAAAATCCGGAAAATTTATCGTAGAGACTTTCACAACAATCTTTCTCCACCAAAATTGACTTGGAAGATTAGTGCGGCGCCGCTCATTGTATTCCCAGCGAGGGAGCTTCGATAGAAATGTAACACACCGTGTAATTTTGCCGTTAATATTGTTTATTTGTGGATCCTCTCGGTGCGGATACAGACACGTCCCGAACGAAATAAGAGCGCAAAAACACGCGAAGTTCTGCTTCTTCTCGCAATATATTTCGTCCCTTTTTCCCGGAAATACCTACTGAGTGGAGTGAAAGAGCTTGAGAAATGTAATAATATCTTTAATTTCGTCTCAGAGGTGACTGTGTAAACATTCTTAGGGGTATTATCACTCGTCGAGCTATGAATAATAAAATATATACCGATATTGAAGTGGATACTGTAAATGATCCGAGTATACTCGACGCTATCGGAGCAGCGACCTCTGTCAGGCTTTAAATTGGGTTATGATAAGACACATTCGATTAGGAAAAGTATCGCTGAATAATGTTATTTCACAGTAATATAATATCTGCTTCCCGCAACGGAGAATTTATAACGTTGTACGGAAATGTGACCCGTCATTGCTCAATATTGCGCCTCATAAAGTAACGCGGAGTAGCATAATAAAGGAAATGACAAACACTGCGCTACATGCAATATTGTCAAGCAGCGGGAACATGAACATATTACAGAGAAAAAACAACAACCTAGCGTTTATTTTTTTTTATAAAAAAGCGAACAGACTTTCAGGAGACGGGCAGTAAGTGCAGCAACATCATAGATAAGAAAAGATACTAAGACTAGTCTAATGTGTGTAGTGTAGTGTGAGGGGCTCGTGGCTACCAACCGCGTGGATCATACGATTTGTGAGGTTAAGCTGCGCTTGCCCTGGTCAGTCTGTGGATGAGGTGATCGGTTGTTACACATCGAGACCCCTCCGTGCCTCAGAGAACACGTTAAACAGTCGGTCCCGGGTGTCATACGAATACCTATGACAGTCGTTACGAGAAAACAGAACCCCAAAAGTCTGACAACCGGTCTTAATTTAGAATATCGGCATTGCCCTGTAACTGGGTTGCGGAAGTCTGATGGCAGTCGCTACGTTTAAGATACTGGTATTCAGCCGCATCTGATTAGACTGGAAGCTGACCCTAATATAGTTGGGAAAAGAACTAGGCAGAAGTTTGGACCAAGACTAGTGTACACTATCATACATTTTCTTGTTAACAGCCGTTTACCTAAAATTCTAGTATATTCTTCCAGTAAACGATTGTTTATCCAGAGATTTCACTTTGGTTAACACCGGCCTTCAATGGTTGTAGTGACTTTGGACGTTGCCCCCTGTTAGGATCGGCTTAGTAGTCGGCCTGTTAGTCGGCAATTGCTGCGATAGGCTGTTATAGTCGCCGGCACGTAACTTAGCAAGGTTTTGGCGTAGTGGGAGTAAGTTTGCGCATGTAACAAAAAAATTGTCACTTTTATGGCTTGTCATAATTCTATGGTTATTACCATAATTTATTTTTAAACATTTCTGTTTAGAATAAAGAAAGAAAGGAGAGGAATTCTCTTCTCTATTCTTGCCAAGTTAAGTGCCGTAATAGCAGTGATAGCCTACTGGTGTGACCGTCGGACTGCCAAGTCATAATAATAGGTCTCGAGTTCGACCCCAAGGCACGCACCTCTGACTTTTCGGATTCATGTGCATATTGTATAATTATCAAGTGATAATTATACAATATAAGCAAGTTTTTAAGCAAGTGCTTAAAAACGGTGAAGGAAAAACATCGTTAGGAAACAGGCATGCCTGAGAGATATTTCTCGACGGCATGTGAAGCCAAGTGAGAGGCCCATAGACGGCATAAACTCTGACACAAGGTTAAGTAGCTACTAACCACACGAAAAGAAGAAGATGTGTCTATACATACATTTCACGTTACAAAACAGTTCATTACATACATAAACATAACATCACGCCTTATATTCCCCGAAGAGTTCAACAGAGGTGTTTTTAGTACACCCTCGTTTCGCCAGTTATATTTAAGCCCCATGTGATAGGGGGCGAGCCTATCGTCATTAACCGGGCACAAATCCAGACTCCTGGCTGCTACTGAAAAATTCCTTATGGAAAAACCCAATAACAGTTTGCCCGACCTGGGGAAACATTACATTATTTATTTAACATTCATTACATAATTTTATACGAACAGAATCAGTCTCCATGGTGTAAGTTAACGCGCTACTTACCTTACGAAGCTAACTAATTTAGAGTTTCTGTAACCTAATTTTCTCCATCAAACGTCAAACACATAAACGTTGTGTTTATCAGTACCTACACACATTACATCTAAGATACTATTACAACTTGGTATATATATAAATACAGACCATCATGCGTGATTGGGGGAGCTTCAAGATCAGTAGCTTTGCTTCATTACAATATCGTATCTATATACCTAGCATTAGAGTATAGTAAGCCCATTACTGTCCCACTACTGGGCACGGGCCTCTTTTCAGAATGAAAGGGCTTTAGGCCTTAGTCCACCACGATGGCCTGGTGCGGGTAGGCGGACTACACATACCATCGCGAACTTTATGAAGAGAAAAAAAAAGTGTCAAATCCACTAGCAAGTTTTATTGCACAAGTTGACTTGTGCACCTGATTTACAAATGATGGACCTATGCTGTGTATAACATAACATCACGCCTGTATTCCTCGAAGGGTTGGGCAGAGGTGTATAGTAACACCCTTATTTCGCCGTTATGTTTAAGTCCCATGTAGTAAGGGATGAACCTATAGCCATCAACCGAGCCCAAATCCAAACTCCGGGCTGCTACTGAAGAATTCCAAACGGAAAAACAACAACCCTATGCCCGACCTAGGGACCGAACCCAGGACCTCACAATCAGCAGTCACGCTTGCCACTACTAGACCAACGAGGCAGTTAGCTGTGGACCCACCAGCAGCAAATTGACTTCTGCGAGTTTTATGACCCAAGTGCGCAATGGAGTGCAATATTTGCACGGTAAAACTTGTTAGAGGATCTGACGCCTTAGGCAAGAATTTTAATTTTGAAAGAACATGTTTAATCTTCTTCTTTTCGTGTGGTTAGTGACTAACCTGGTGTCAGAGTTTATGCCGCACATGGGCCTCTGACTTGGCTTCACATGCCACCGAGAAATATCTCTCAGGCATGCCGGTTTCCTCACTATGTTTACCTTCACCGTTTTTAAGCAAGTGATAATAATTATGCAATACGCACTTCAATCTGAAAAGTCAGAGATGCGTGCCTTGGGTTCGAACTCGAAATCTATGAATACGCACACATGTTTCATAGTATACACATAGTGCATTTTCCGCACTCATTGAGTATAATATGGTTTCAAACAAGAATCCAATTAATTGGTTAGTTATATATTAATAGTATTCATTACCAATTAATTATTTTAGCATAAAAACTATTTGATGTTGTGTAATGTTATTCCATTGCAATTTTGATACTGATCGGCTGAATGTTATTTTAGCATACTTATATTAATTGAGTACTATATTAATTTGTTATTTGACATACCTAAAATAAATTACCTGTTTGTTTATTCATCATACTAATAATACGACGACACGTTTTATGCAGTTGCTGAGCGATTGGCTTCTGCGCTACTGGTCGTGGGTTCGATTCCCACACGGAACAAATATTTGTATGGCCTACAGATAGTTGTACCGGGTCTGGGCGTTTGTTAAGATTGATAAATGTGAAGATTTGTGTCTGTAAACGCACCCACGATACAGGAGAAATCCTAGTGTGGTTAAAAAAAAAGAAAAAAAAACTCTTTAGGATTCAGTGGCCTCCACGAGACCGACGTGGGACGTGGGCCGAGGGTGGACGTACTAAGTACGTCCACCCTGGTCAGTTAGCCCTGCTACCAACCTTGCTGACTCTTTTCAGCACAGCATGAGGTGTTCCGACTAGAGAGAAGAAGAAGAAGAGTTCAGTGTTCTATGAGACTGATTATGACTGTACCCACATAGGCCTTACATATATACTGCCACAAGAAAATTACAGAGCCGCTTGCACACCATAGATATAGCAGTGATAGCCTAGTGGTGTGACCGTCGGACTGCCAAGTCATAGGTCTCGAGCTCAAGGCACGCACCTCTGACTTTTCGGATTCATGTGCGTATTGTTTAGTTATCACTTGCTTAAAAACGGCGAAGAAACGGGTATGCCTGACAAATATTTCTCGACGGCATGTGAAGCCGAATCAGAGGCCGACGGGTGGCATAAACTCTGACACCAGGTTTGTCACTAACCACACGAAAATAAGAAGACTATAGATATATTATCTATGTTACATACAATGGCTTAATCTATTATTTAAATAAACATGGGCTTTTGATAAAGATTGTAATAAATTGTATGTGTACCGAAGCTCAAGATCAACAAAAATAAAATAAAGCTTTATTGGAGTATGATCGATTACACTACCTACGGTAAAAACCGATTTACTAATCGAATAATCGCTCGTCTAAACTGGAACTCGGTCCCGCACACTAACGTAATCTCACCTTACTAAGTACGTATTAACACCGCGAGTAATTCATTAATTAAGTAGAAACACTTTTATGTCCGCAGCTAAACTATGAACTCCCTAAAACTAGAGTAGTAAAGTGAAATGTAGCTACAGGAGGGTTTCATTACTCCGAACTGTTACCGCCGGTAATGGACAGATGTTCGACTAAGCCCACTCTCAGTTTTGATCCTAAACATCTGTGCTGTACTGTAAAATCTTAAGGGAGACCTAGACTTGTAGTACATGTAGCTTAAATAATATTTAGGATTACATTCAGCCGGCCGCTGGCGGCTTGGAAACCGAAAAATATTCTCAGCAAATATTTCTCCTAAATGAACCAGTGTTAATAAAAAAATATATCCGAATTTACCGAAAAGTGAAGCCTAGCGCTCAGACTGTCGTGGTCCGGAAATTAGTCTCATCACAAAAATATTATTTTGTTAGTAGGCCCTCGCTAGTCCGGATAGTAACTGCCGAGAAAGTTCTCCGACACCAATGATACCCTAGGTTATTTAAATATTGACCATCTGCCTATCATCGAAAGAGAGTAAAGACCTTAGTACTACATTATAGATATGCGAATACGGGGTGCATTAAAAGAGTCTCATTATCACTCGTGGAGGACGAGACCAAAGTACGCTGACGTACCCTGGACAGTCAGCCCATCTACCAACCTTGCTTACAGGTTAATCTCTACCACGGCACGAGTTATTCTCATTTAACTCGTATCGGCATGAGAAAGAGAGAGAGTACGATATTATGACATGACGTAGGTAGGTACTAAGTAGTCACTAATGAATGAAAACTACGATTGGATTTTTCAATTGTCTGACACAATTAGCAAAGCGAGCAGCTTTTTTTTCATCAACTGGCAGCATGAAAACAATTCATCGCCCACATAATATCGATAGAGTATTACGCTTTTATATAAGAGAACCGATCTCACAGCTACATTATGAAATTCCATTCAATTACTGGAACATATTACACCCCGCGTATTACCCTACTTTTGAAATCGCTGCGTCGACATACGAAACGTCGATATCGAGTCCATGAAATCGACATTAGGTAGGTACTTTCAGAGCACTAGTTCATTTATAAAAGTCAGGAAAAGGATGCTGGAGAAAACGGTACACAAAAAAAATTCGCAGTACATAACATTTTCTGTTTTATGCTGCTAATAGATTCACCGTCAAAAACCGCAATGGAATGTACGAAAATGTCTTACTTCTTTATTTTTTCGTGTTCTTGTGGTACATATGTCTCTTGGTCAGTATAAAACGTATTTCAAGAGGCTAGTAATATTTCAAGTTTCGGTTCGTCGAAATTAGAGTGTAAGTACTTATTCCGTACAAAGTACTTTATTAGATTCGGTACGATGAAATCCATACCGTTTCTATTACAAAGCGATACCTCGACAAGACCTTAATTAAATTTTAATTATTTATCCAATAAGTGGGATAATTAAATTGTGTTGTTAGATAATATGCTTTCAGTAATTGTTTTTGTCTAAACTACGCTCGGAGTGGTGCAAAAATAATTCATTTAATCCTGTCTTTAACAGATATACAGCGTTATATCTTTATATATTATATATATATATATAATTCAACTGTACGTGTGTATGTCACTAAACTCCTCCTAAACGGCTGGACCGATTTGAATGAATTTTTTGTATGCGTTTGGGTGGCGCCCTGGACGGTTTAGATTCACAATTGGACCCAGTAAGTGGCGCTGCTGTCGGTATGTCACCAAATTTTTAGGGCAGGCGTCTGCCAGGTCCGCTAGTAATATATAAAATAAATAATAATACTGAAGATACTGCGCTTGCCGCGGTCAATCCGTGGATGGACGACCGTTTGTAACGCATTGAGTTCCCTCCGTGCGTCGGAGAGCACGTTAAACCGTCGGTCCCGGGTGTCATAAGAATAAATATGACAGTCGTTACGGGTAATCAGAAGCCCGAAAGTCTGACAACCGGTTTACCTAAGGACATCGGCATTGCCCAGTTACTGGATTGCGGAGGTCTGATGGCAGTCGCTCCGTGTAAAATACTGGTATTCAGCCGCATTTCTTCAGACTGGAAGCTGACCCGAAGATAATTGGGAAAAGGCTAAAAGGAAGAACGAGAATGTAGAAGAAAAATCTGTTACTAATATAGTTGTTTTTTTGCTTCAGTGTTTGATAATAATGTTGAATATAAAATTATTGCACTTCTTAAATCACACACTTGAACTATCTAATACTACAGATGAACTATAATAAACTGATCCTCATGATACATTTTTAAGTGCTGAAAAAATGGGAATGGCAGTGGTATAAGTATTAGCGCGCAATATATTTTCTCAAAGAGTAGCATTTCGAAAATACATTTCAAAAACGATAGCTACCAACCAATTGCCAACACGTTACAGTTTTCTGGCTAATTATACCAGCAAAAAAACCAACACACTTAATTTAAATAACCACCCCAACTTTTGCCAACAACGACTTCCCAACACGACAAATTGGACGTAGTTAAGCGAAAAGGATCCAACCCGCAAAGTTATCGAAAATGAGTTATTTATATCAAAATACTCCTTAAACAAACAACACAATAACATTTTAACAAGTAAAATATTATACATTTGTCCCTTAATTACAATAAAACCAAGAAATATAAATCAAAGGACCAATGAAGAAATACAGTCTAAACTTAAAAATTGAATATCTCATAACTGTGTGGGTTGGAGCCTTCGCTAAACTACGTCCAATTAAAACATTAAAATCTCACAATTAACACACGATGGCCATTCAAAACGGAAGCCCGCTATGGAATAAGCCCCTAACAAAGTATACGAAGGTAACGAGTGCCCCCTTTGATCTCACGCCGGCATCCGTCTCCTTTGCCTTCTTTGAGAACTGATTGAGCGCACCACTCTGTGTGCATACGAAAACGTCTGCCTTGGTGGGATTTACAACGTTTCTTTACAAAAATCGTTTACATATTGGGAGCTTTACGTTAGATACTCAATGAGGCGTGATTTTAAGAGATTTGTTTACGGTATTGATGCCTTTTTATTAATATGTTTACTTATTTTCCTGTATGCTGCGTGTTTTTTTATTGTTTTCTATTATTTTTGGGATCCATTTGGCTAGAGAGAAACGGGTTGTGCATTTCATTCCGGATTTAACATTGAAGATATTACGAGTTTCTAGTTTTATGTGGAGCAAAAGAAAAAAGAAACCAGAAGAACTACGTAGTTACGAATCCGCATATCTTCTTCACTCGTGTCTACGAGAATAGCTTATGCCGTGGTGAAAAGATTAGCCAGTCAGCAAGGTTGATAGCGGGGCTGACTGCCCAGGGTGCGCCGGACGTACTTAAGTATCGTCACTCGTGGAGGCTCTTTTAATGCACCTGGGCATTCTTCGAAAAATATTAACAAAAATTGAGAACGTCATTAGCATCATCCCAAAGTTAAGAATGCAGATGTTTAATACTATAATTATGATAATGAAAACTGAAACTATACCGCTGCCGTCAAGCAATAAGACAAGAATAAAAACAATCTGACAATACTATAACGTTAACAACCCGGGAGAAGAATGATTTGTTAAAATAATGTTAAAAATTTTCGAATATTCACCTTTGGGACCAGTTGGTCCCAATCCGCACATACTAGCGTGTACCGTATATTTATATTATAGTTAATCAACATAACATGACATCACGCCTTGTATTGGCCAAAGGGTTCGGCAGAGGTGTTTTTAGTACACCCTCGTTTCGTCAGTTATGTTTAGGTCCCATGTAATAGGGGGCAAGCCTATTGCCATTAACTGGGCACAAATCTGGACTCCGGGCTGCTACTGAGAAATTCCTAATGGAAAAACCCAATAACACTTTTCCCGGCCTGGGGATCGAACCCAGGACCTCATGGTCAGGATTCGCGCTTTGTGACTACTAAACCAACAAGGCAGTCAATTATTTAATTCGTTTTTTTTTTCTCTTTTGCCGTCTTTGAGAACTGATTGAACGTACCACTCTGTGAGCGTACCGTACCACTCGCACTACTCTTGATGGGATTTACGTTTTCTTTATGAACAATCATTTACCATTTTCGGGGCTTTACGTACACGTGATTTGAGAGTCCTGTGATCATATTATGTCTCTAAAGTTAATATATATAGTAAATGGCATATACCTTAAAATTGATCCTCTTAGCTTAAGCAGCTTTCTGACTTCTGTGTTAAGTTAAAGTATGCATAGGTTTATTTGGCACACATCGCAAAAAAAGTCTAATTACTTATTGGCTCCATGAAGAAAAATAAATATTTTTGATAGCATTTAGACCAATTTATGACAACAATTATTCTCTCCTAATATAATAATGCTGCCAAATGTTACACTGCCAAAATTACTAAAATCCAGGCCGTGGTAGCCCTGACCGTCCACAATGACGAACTAATTTATATGAACGCGACGCAAAACAATGCCAAAAACAGTCCCAATTTCTATCTGGTGTAGTGTTATACACATGGAGGGTGATTCGCTAGCGTCTTTCCACACGAACACGAAAGACTAAAGGCTCATTTACACAGTGCAAGTTTCTTGAAGCAAGTCTCATGCTATCTTTGTCTTTATCTCCGACAAAAACAGAGATAGCATGAGACTTGCTTCAAGAAACTTGCAACGTGTAAAGGAGCCCTAAAGCTCGGTAATGAAATAAAATCACTTCAGACAGATGTACATACCATGAAGGTATATGTAAAAATGGAGAGCACAATATGTGGTCTATCTCTTTCTAAATACCCTATTTAGAAAGAGATAGATTTCCAAAGTAAATATTCAAGGCCAAATGTTTCAACTTTCAGTAGGTGTACATAGTATGGTCTCCGTACTTTTTTTTTTTTTTTCTCGTTGGAAAATCCTCATGGATGTCCCTCGCCCGGGGAAGGCGAGGGGGTCTGCCGGACTCTTACCGGCTAAAAACCAACGGTGTTCCTTCTCCTGACCGTACGGCCAGGGTCGCGGGATTCGCAAAAGCATGCACCGCAACCCCGGCAGGTCCCGGTCCGCCAACCCATGGCGGACCTCTCCTCTGTGGGGCCTTGCCCCACGTCCTCCTGAGAAGCGCGCACGGAACACGGCGCGCCGCCTTCTCGGGCCTGTTACTGGTCGGGCGTCGAGTCCCCAAACCCGCCACCCGCAGGCCACACACTAGGGTGGCTGGAGATCATCGCGTACACGCGCCCTCCGGCGCCCGGTGCGTCTGGCGCGGGAAGGGAGAAGAGCACACCGCTCCCCCTCCCTCTCCGCTTCCTCTTTGGTTGCCATCACCCCCTCACAAAAGGAGGCGATGGCTTCCCACGCAGTCTCGCTCCCGACCATGGACAGAACCACAGCCGGAAGCGAGAGGTCACCGCTTCCGGCTGTGGTTCTGTCCATGGTCTCCGTACCTACTAGAAAGAAGGCATCTTATTAGTAAATCCTGGCAGTCGTCTTTAGAAATGCCTTCCATGTTTCGGTAGAGTTAAGAAATCTGACATGCATGATGATGCGTAAGATCAAGCCAAGTACTTAACATAATTAAATATATTAAAAATCCCCAACATTGAAATGGCTGAAGTGATTACAATTACTTATTATTAAACCGTCCGTATATTAAGCAAGCTTTTTAACAAAAAAACCGCATTGAAATCGGTTCATCGGTTTTGGAGCTACGGTACCACAGACTGACACACAAAGGGTTAAAAGTAATAACACCACATTTTTGCTTTGGGTGATGAAAAGTAATTTGGAATCCTAGCAGTGAGAAAAGAGAGAAAAGTTACGCTTCGAAGACGAACTTGGGAATAAACCAAAGTTATGCTTGGGAATTAAATAAATTATAAACAAATGATCTATCATATTTTTTGATATAACTAAGTTCAATGTAACAACACATCAAAGTGTCGTATTAGTTTTTTTTATTTCAGAATTTATGGAGTACATTTATTTTACATTTTTGAAATATTGGAGTATAAAAAACACATTTAAAGTTTGAAAGCTCGGCATTATGCCAATATTTCAATAGTAATTTTTGTTCCAGTAAGCATTCAGTGAATGTTCGCTGATCTCGAAGGCAATATATGAATATTATTTGTCATCGCGACATTCGATACATATCTCAGAAAAAAATTACGAAGCAAATGCCATAGTGCGATTTGATTTTATTTGGATATTTATTTATGGTAACATCACAGCTGACTGGATAAGTCTTTGTGTAACATACCATTTGGAAGACTACTGGCCTTAGAGACTACAGGGCCAAACCCTACAGTAAATATATTAACACTAGCGGCCCGTCCCGGCTTCGCACGGGTGGACATTTTTCCCGTTTTTGCGTCATTTATCATTTATGCACCGCTCCTATTGGTCGTAGCGTGATGTTATATAGCCTATAACCTTCCTCGATAAATGGACTATCAAACACAAAAAAAAATCCAACCAGTAGTTCCTGAGATTAGCGCGTTCAAACAAACAAACTCTTCAGCTTTATAATATTAGTACAGATTACAGGTCTATGGAGAAAATTATCTTCTCCAATCGTTAAAGGAAAGAAAAGTTAAATTGAAAATATTGCGTATTTCCTGTGATTTATCCCATAACATTATTTTGCGATATGATTCTTATCAACTACATTATCGATCATAATCAATCATAATAAATAAAGATTTTATTTTTTTGGGATAAATAAAACGCGAAAGCAGGTTCTTTTTTTAAAATCTCATAATCCTGTTTTGGTTTTTCCTAAATTTAGCTCACAGGGGCTCGTCGCTAATTAATAACCGCGCGGATCACATGATTTGCAAGGTTAAGCAGCGCTTTCTGCGGTCAGTCCGTGG
The DNA here is from genome assembly GCA_910594945.2 of Amphipyra berbera. Taxonomy (NCBI): domain Eukaryota; kingdom Metazoa; phylum Arthropoda; class Insecta; order Lepidoptera; family Noctuidae; genus Amphipyra; species Amphipyra berbera. Next base: position 13,407,139 of record OU343125.1, read on the forward strand.
ATGGATGACCGTTCGTTACACTTCGAGACCCTTCCATGCCTCGGAGAGCACTTTAAATCATCGGTCTCGGGTGTCATAGGAATACCTATGATAGTCGTTACGAATAGCCAGAAGCCTGAAAGCCCTTAGGATATCGGTTTTACCCAGTAACTGGGTTGTGGAGGTCTGATGGCAGTCGCTCTGTATAAATACTGGTATTCAGCCGCATCTGGTTAGACTAGAAGCTGACCATAACATAGTTGGGAAAAGGTTAGGCAGAACGAACGAACTCACGACTCCTTTGACTACTTTTCTCTATTCCTCTCGGTTTTTTACCCTGAAGTACATCTCAAACACATAACCTGTATACTTACATTCGATCTATGAGCCCGTCTCTATGGGCCCAAAAGAAGCCCACCTGTTCCAATATTAAGATTAGATCTATTCACTTTTGAACTAGCTTTGCAATCGTATTTCACGGCCTACGTTCGAAAGCGAACGAGCGCGGGGTTAATCCTGACGCTACAGTTGAGCCTCTTTCAGGCTTGAAACTGTAGACTCGTGAAACGAGATTAGGCCTAAAGAATGAATATTTTTATGCCTACAGAAATAAAAATGACGGAGTGCTTAGAGAAAATCTAGTTATTGGTAACAGCGACCTCATATTTTATAAGGCCTGTGCTGCCTCGTGAGGCTTCCTCGTGAACTGCTTTACGGTGCATTAAAAGAGCCTTGAATTGATTGCCGTGTTGGTCTAGTGGTCGCAAGCGCGACTGCTAAGCATGGGGTCCTCGGTTCGATCCCCAGGTCCGGCAAAGTGTTATTGGGTTTTTCCATTAGGAATTTCTCAGTAGCAGCCTGGAGTCTGGATTTGTGCCCGGTTAGTGGCAATAGGCTCGCCCCCTATTACATGGGACTTAAACATAACTGGTGAAACGAGGGTGTACTAAAACACCTCTGCCGCACCCTTCGGGGAATATAAGGCGTGATGTTATGATATGTTAAAAGAGCGTTCACGAGTGATGATAGTTACTTAAGTACGTCCGGCGCACTCTGGGCTAACAAGCATTGTAAAAAAACTAAATGTAGCTACAAAAGTACACAAAAAAAACGAATTATAAACGCGTTTCCCTTTCCACGCACTTCACAGTTTCCGTGTGAAGAGCACCTAACACGGTGTTAACGACACTTATGAAAGCCAAACAAGGGGACAGAAAATAGAACTATGTAGATGGAAGTAAATAAGGTAATTAGTGAGGTAGCCAGCGACTACGGGAGCCTTTGTTTTCCGTCCAGTAATTGTCTCTACGTAATGCGATGACTTACTCTGGCAAATGAATAGTTGGATATGCTGCTAACAAGCAAAAGAAACAGGATACTGTTGAGGCTTTCAGGCTCGTGAATAGTGGCAGATTTGATCCATTGTTTGCAGGTAAACCGTAACATTATCAGGTTGATTATTCTACCTTAGATTATCGCTGGAGATGGAGAATAATTGTTTCTTGTACCCCTCCCGCCCCTGGAAGTATGTGGAGTTAGAAATGTGAGAGTTACATCATTTTATGTTTTTATTTTGTGTTGCCTATTAGAAAGGTCTTGCATCCTTGAAGCAGGACTCATTCTTAACCCCCGACGCAAAAAGAGGGGTGTTATAAGTTTCCCCCCATTCTATATGTTTCTCTGTGCCACCGTAGCTCGCAAATGGATGAACCGATTTTAATGCTGGTCTAAGTAAAAACATAACATCACGCCTTATATTCCCCGAAGAGATCGGCAGAGGTTTTTTTAGTACGCCCTCGTTTCGCTAGTTATGTTTAAGTCCCATGTAATAGGGGACGAGCCTATTGCCATTAACCGGGCACAAATCCAGACTCCAGGCTGCTACTGAGAAATTCCTAATGGAAAAGTCCAATAACACTTTTCCTGACCTGCGGATCGAACTCAGGACCGCATGCTCAGAAGTCTAATCATGCTCATGCTCAGTGGTCTAAGTTATGTTTGATTATAATTACCAGCCATTTAAATGCCGGTTTAAAAAAATATTTAATAATAAAAACAGCTCTTATTTTTCAAGGACCGATAGGGTAAGTAAATCCTTATTTGGAGGAGATTAGCACCAGTAGATACACTTATTATGACACGCCAAAACTGCTTATATTTCGACAACAAGCCTAAGACAGTAATAATGGTATTATCAACATTGGAGGGGCCCGTGGCGAATTAACAACCGCGTGTATCATACAATTTGTGAGGTTAAGCTGCGCTTATCACGGTCAGTATGTGGGTGGGTGACCGTTCGTTACACATAGAAACCCCTCCGTGCCACGGATAGCACGTTAAACAATCAGTCCCGGGTGACACGAATACATATGACAGTCGTTACGGGAAGTCAGAAGCTCGAAAGTCTGACAACCGGTCTAACCTTAGGATATCAGCATTGCTCTGTAACCGGGTTGTGGAGGTCTGATGGCAATCGCTCCGTGAAAAATACCGATATCGACTGAAAGCTGACCCCAACATAGTTGGAAAAAGGCTACGCAGAAATAGAAATATTATAAATATTTGCCAGAAAACATGGTCACAAGATAATACATTTCGTGATAGTACATCATGTTTCGTACAGTAATAATGGTATAATCTTTTATTTTCTGCAGTTAATGGATAAGGATTGAAGATATGAAGAAACTGGTAGGTATAATTGTTAGTGGTATTAGGACTCACAATGTAATAATTCCCTATTCCTTTTATATTAAAGTAAAATACTTTGTAATGCAATTTTTGATATTCGCAGACCTACGACCTTCATACTAAATACATGCATGTATCTACAACAACATTACCTCAAACACAGCCAACATGAATCTAATACAATAACAAGCCGAAGCTATCTACCAAACAATGCCACCTCAATAATCGCGCCGACGACACTAATTAGAGTCGACACCGCTGACAAGACAAAACCTATCTCCCTCCATCTCCACTTTGTGAAGACACTAACTTCTGGAAGCAATTAGCACTTCTATAGAAACTACATAGTCACAAATACAGAGTAATATTTGTGTGAGAGCAAGCAAGCAAATGTAATTAGCCGACGATGTTGGACCATCCCGTTTCTGTAGTTTGCATTCTCTAATTGTCCCCTTTGCTCTGTACCGTTCCAGATAGCAGGCAATGCCGTTTGTCAATTGGTTTTGTACCATCTTATTGCTCTCCGAGTGAACGGTTAGAAGAATAAAATTTCTCAAGGTGTCGCAAAATTTTAAAAAGGTTTCTGTGATCCTTTAATACAAGGTTAGTCGGAAAGGGGGTACTAAGCCGAAAGGGTGTTAAAGTACCTATAATAAGGGATAACTTTTGTTCTACAACTTTCCCCAAAACTCGATAGTTTAAGAGAAATAGCTTTTCAAAGATTTCGTAATAAATATGCTAAAATCTATCTGTCCATAGCTATCATCAGCTGTGTTTTCTATTTAGGTCATATTTGGAGTCACAGATTAGAAATCTAATTTTCTGAATTCATAACTAAAGCAGGCATGATTTTTTTTTTTAAATCAAAATAAAAGTCTTTTTGCATGCAAATAAAAATTATCGAATTTTGAAATTTTAACACTTTCTTTAAAATAGTCATCAATTACACTTTAAGTGGCCCGCGGCTTAGTACCCCCTTTCCGACTAACCTTGTATAATCTAGTTTAAAACAAGTTTTGTTTTTCTTCATTATTACATGCATCTTTTATGAGTTACGATCAGTGGCGTGCCTAGGGGTCAACATCAGCCTGCGGGCGGCGGGTTAGGGGACCCGCCGCCCTACCAGTAACAAGCCGGAGAAGGCGGCGCGCTGTGTTCCGTGCGCACTTCTCAGGAGGACGTGGGGCAAGACTCCACAGAGGAGAGGTCCGCCATGGGTTGGCGGACCGAGACCTGCCGGGGTTACGGTGCATGCTCTTGCGAATCCCGCAACCCCGGCCGAACGGTCAGGAGAAGGAATACTGTTGGTTTTTAGCCGGTAAGAGTCCGGCAGACCCCCTCGCCTTTCCCAAGCGAGGGACATCCGTGAGGATTTTCCAACGAGAAAAAAAAATGTGTCAACATCAGGGCAAGCCCGTCAAATATTTTCAGGTTTAGGTATTTAGGTATTGTTTTTCTTGAACGTACCGAAACTACTTACTACAAGTTCGAATTAAAATTTAATATATTTATTTTTATTAAATATTACTTCATGAATGCCAATTGGCTTACACCGCCATCCGCGAAATAAAGAAAACACTAACGGGTGTCCTGCGTAAGCGACGAACGCGACAAACGCGATCCAGACAACGGCATTCCCTACTAGCGGCCTATGTAGCAAGACACGACGTAACGCGTATTTGTTCCACATCGTGTCGCGTCGTGTCGCACCGCGTCGCTTTTGTCGCTTACGCAGTACACCCCGTTATTTTTATAGGTTGATAATGTTTTTTCTTCGACAATTTAATATTATTAATATGCAAAATAAACTTATGTCTCCGGGAACCTCGTTTTCATACCAACTGAAGAAAATAAACAATAACGACGATAGTTCACAGCACTCTGAATACTAACTCATAGTAATTGGAACAACTCTATGTAAATACAAACGAATGCGTTGCTTCATCGAACCGGTTCACATTTTACATCGACAAACAAAACTATTGTTATCGACGTTCGATTTTGTCCTCAAACTATTGTTTTTATCAAAAAATATAGTATGCAAACAAACGATTTTTTGGCAAGCAAAATATTGTCCATTGATGTTACTGTGAAATGCCTTGCTCGATTTCAAGCCAAATACCATGGTGACAATACTATGTTGTGTGCCAATATTGTCACAACTATAATGTCATCAAAGGCAGTTAACTAATGCCCGGTTATCCTTCAACGAATTGTTTTGACTACCAGGTAGAATTTGGTGACGCTAAACTGTTCTGCCTAGCTTTTTCCCAACTATATTGGGGTCAGCTTCCAATCTAACCAGATGCGGCTGAATTCCAGTATTTTACACGGAGCAACTGCCATCAGACCTCCGCAACTCAGTTAATAGGCAATGCCGATATCCTAATGTTAGACCAGTTGTCTTCCGAGCTTCGACTTCCCGTAACGACTGTCATAGGTATTAATATGACACCCGGGACCGACTGTGTAACGTATTCTCCGAGACACGGAGGAGTCCCATCCATGGACTGACTGGGGCAAGGACAGCTTAACCTCGCAGATTGTATGATCCGTGCGGTTCGTAATTAGCCACGAGCCCCTACAATTTGCTTATGCCAAACTGGTCATTTTTTTCTTATTTTTTTTTGCGTTGGAAAATCCTCACGGATGTCCCTCGCCCGGGAATGGCGAGGGGGTCTGCCGGACTCTTACCGGCTAAAAACCAACGGTGTTCCTTCTCCTGACCGTGGCTAGGTTCGCGGGATTCGCAAAAGCATGCACCGCAACCCCGGCAGGTCCCGGTCCGCCAACCCATGGCGGACCTCTCCTCTGTGGGGACTTGCCCCACGTCCTCCTGAGAAGCGCGCACGGAACACAGCGCGCCGCCTTCTCCGGCCTGTTACTGGTCGGGCGGCGAGACCCCTAACCCGCTGCCCGCAGGCCACACACTAAGGTGGCTGGAGGTCGTCGCGTACGCGCATCCTCCGGCGCCTGGTGCGTCTGGCGCGAGAAGGGAGAAGAGCACACCGCTCCCTCTCCCTCTCCGCTTCCTCTTTGGTCGCCATCACCCCCTCGCAAAAGGAGGCGATGGCTTCCCACGCAGTCTCGCTCCCGACCATGGACAGAACCACGGCCGGAAGCGAGAGGTCACCGCCGACCGCCGCGACTAGATCGCGGCGCTGCGACCCCATGCCAAACTGGTCCTACCAGAACGCTCATAAACCCATTTCGACGATCCCTACGTATACTATCGAAACTGCAAAATCAGTTTTTATTTTATTATGTATGTACACCGATTACGTTGAGATTTATGATCCGATTTACGTAATTCTTCTTTAGTTTGATGCTGAATAGTTGCCATTTGGTCCCTTAAAAAAATATTATTTTATAACCTTTAAGATAACATAATTTCACACATTTTAAGCAGATAACATTTTATGTCGATTTTACCAGCGGGTACTATTTAGTTCAACTTAATTTAACAGCTCTAATATTCGCCCTTCTCTTTCTTATTTTATCTACAAGTACAGCTAGTTCCCCAGAAACTGTTTACAGAACCCAATTTAGCGGAGCCGTTTTTATGTTGGTGATGACTCCTGTAGTTGTATGAGCGAGTTCACATTCACGACAGTATTCCGAATCCAGTAAAAAATACTGGATCCGTTATTTTTATCGTATGTCAGATGCGACGCAGCTGCCATTTGTTTAACCGATCCGTCAGTACAGATGTGAACAACACATCCAGTACCGACGGATCCGCTGTGTGAACGGGCAGTAAAGGATAGCAATAGTTTTAGTTCACTTTAGTCGGTGCTCCAACACATTTGGGGCCAGTGTCACCTATGTAACTGTGTACCTACTAACAAGATCGTACCACTACCTATCCGACCATTCATTGCGGCTTGTTAAGCCGATGCGGTGTTCACTAGTGACGTATATTATAGCTGTTGATTATAGTGTAGACCTTTAGGTGTACTGTACAGGTACGTGAAAGCCTGTCTAACAACATTTTCTAGTATAATTTGATCCCACCAAAAACATTTTCATGTAAAATGTTGCCAAGACGAGACCATGCGGCTCGCACTGTCAAAAAGTTATGAGATCTCATGTAGAGCCAAGCTTCTAACTCTACACGCCCTAACTCTCCAAGCTCTAACTTCACAAGCTCTACACCTTAGTCAAAATATGTGGCTTGGTCACTTCGTTACTACAAGAACTATCTAACTATATTGCAGACAAGTAATGAACAGTGAATCAATTTTTCACCTTACACCCATGTGAATATGTAATGTGAAACCCCTCCGTGCCTCTAAGAGACGTACAACAGACGTATAATAGTCAGAAGTCCGAAAGTCTTATCACCGGTCTAACCTTGGGTATCGGCATTGTCCAGTAACTGGGTTGCAAAGGCCTGATGGCAGTCGCTCCGTGTAAATACTGGTATTCAGCCGCATCTGGTTAGACTGGACTCCTATCTAGAGGATGAGCTCTAGATCACATTACACAAATAAACAGAAAGAGGTCTCAACCCTGCAAGACTTGCTTACAATACATGTCTGCGTAGCATGCGCGTGCCAACTTTTTTTTCGTTTGGATATCCTCATGGATGTCCCACGCCTGGGGACAGCGAGGGGGTCTACCGGACTCTTACCGACTAAAAACCAACGGTGTTCCTTCTCCTGACCGTTCGGCCGGGGTCGCGGGATTCGCCAAATCATGCACCGCAACCCCGGCAGCGCGTGCCTACCTAAACATTTACCTAAGCGCAGCCCACTTTTATCCTCCACGTAATTAAGTGCAATTAATATCAAAATCACACACATGAAATAACATGAAGACAAAGCATTTGTATCCCTTCGCTCAAACCAAATGCCCGTCTCCCACCCAGGCCACCTTGCAGCTGGCATGTAATTTCCCCGCAGCGTATGTTAGCTGACGAGCTGACAGATGCTTGTTACACAAATCATTGTGCCCTGAACTCTGAACGACAGCTTGCAATCTGTTTCGGCCTCCATTGTCCGACTGATTTACTATTGTAGGTACCTATGGTATCTGTTGTGGATCATTGTGTCAGCCAATACCGGGACTGTCAAATACGTTTAATGACAGCGTTGAAGCGTAATTTGATCTTCTAAGTTTGAAGTGATTTTGAAAGCTGAAAAAACATTTGTGATTTCTATTGGTAGCATATAAATGCCGTCAAGTATGGGTTAATCCCGGTCAACTATGTCTCCACGACCTCATAAAAGTGTTCTTATATCTTTCTTTGCATTTATCTAAGAATCAGTATTACCAAAATAACTTACTTAGTTTTGCACTTTTTGCCTTGTGAGTCTGGTGGTCACAAGCGCGACTGCTGAGCAGATGGTCTTGGGTTCGATCCCCAGGTCGGGCAAAGTGTTACTGGGTTTTCCCATTAGGAATTTCTCAGTAGCAGCCCGGAGTCTGGATCTGTGACTGATTAATGGCAATAGGCTCGCGCCCTATTACATCGGATTTGAACATAACTGGCGAAATGAAACGTAAAATAACGTACTAAAACACCTATGCCGAATCCTTCGGGGAATACAAGGCGTGATGTTAAGTTAATGTTAGTTAATTATTAAGTTAATGTGTTAATGTTAGTAATATCTAAAAAGCAAACACAACCATAAGAAGACTTGATAATAAAACATTGTTAAATAAGAACCCCAAGAAAGTAGTCGTTGTTAATGAATTATTATTTACCTAGCCAAAGAGGAAATGACATAGGAAATCATTTTTGTTTCTTTCAATTTTTTTTCGAGGCATTAGTTCGCCCTTCAGCGACTATGCAAGCCTCATTTTGTACATCTTTTGTTATTAGACACTAAAAAAGAAATTAATATAAAAAATCACATACCTACATTAAAAAAAACAAGAAAATATACCTATAATATCGACATCAGGGAACACAATTTCACCAACACGGACTCCCACAACAGAGGAATCAGTGACACTCCCAATCAACCCTTTCTAAAGAAAGCAATAGATGTCAACAAATCCACAGATTATGCGTGTCAGAGAAGGGCCGACCTTCTCAAAAACGCACACCGCACAAACTCATAAACAGCTACCGCCTCCCTCGAAAGTGGACGACTAAGAACAACACCAATTCCCCCATTATAAAAATGTCCGCTTGCTATTAAAGTCATAGATAAATTTGGGTGCATCATCTCGAGACTAATAATAAACACAAAAACAAAATTGTGAGCTGAAGCTAGTCCAAACATTACCAACCAATACGGTTTTCAGAATACATTTTTTAATCGCTCACCCAAGATATTTCGCAATATAAAGTTTGGGAAGAGATCCTTTGAAAAAGCTACGGTGTAGCGCCTATTCCGAAGTTCAGGTCACGCCATGAATTTCGAGTTAATTAACTTTTACTGGTTGTGAAAACTTACTTATATAATAATAAAATCGTTAGAAGAGTTTATCTGTACAGGGAGAAAGTTACTGAGAGTTTCTTTTACGCCCTGAAAAAGTTATAAAAAAGATCTTCGTTCCTTTTTTTCTGGATATTTGCCTTAAAACTTTTTCAGGATGTATTTTTATGATTTTTTTATGTTATTTTTTGCCTATAACAACTATTCAGCCTACCTAGTTGATTTTGTAAGATATAACACCAAAAAGGTATCTTAAAAATACGTTTTTTATTTTGGACCTTGCCACCTGTTATTTTTCAATCTTGTCCCGTAAAAATATTTAAAATTTTAACACAGACAAAACCACGGACTTGTTGAGTTAACCATAAAACGACGCTTAGATACCTCAGCGTGTTGCGTTACCTCGTTAGGGAAGTTTTATATTCCGTTTCTAATTTTTTTACATTGTTAATATTCATGGCAGTTTTAAATCTGCTGTAAAGCTGCTGCTTGGCATTTGAAGCGAAGTTAAGAGTACGCTAATAAATGAGCAACTTGTTAGAACTCACACAAAATGGTCTTAGTTACTACGCCATTCATGATCATTATAACCTAGTGGTGTGACCGTCGGACTGCTAAATCACAGGTTTCGAGTTCTAACCCAAGGTACGCACCTCAGACTTTTCGGATTCATGTGCATATTGAATAAATATCACTTGCTTAAAAACAGTGAAGGAAAACATCGTGAGGAAAAGATACCAGAGTGATCAATTTCTCGACGGCTTGTGAAGCCAAGTCAGAGGCCCATGGGTGGCATAAACTCTGACACCAGGTTAGTCACTAACGACACGAAAAGAAAAAGAAGAAGATCATGATAAATGTTTTTCAGTCCGACGATGTCCACTGCCAGATAGACGTGCCCCAGAGCCTAATGGTTTCCCATTCTATACAAGATATTAGGTTTGGGCATGTTAAACATGTAGGTATGTTTATCGACAAAAATGAGATAAAGGAATTGGTATTACAAAAGTACCTCGATTACATATAACACATCGTTAAATGTTCAGTAGTTCAATACCTAAGACATTGTATAATCAAGAGTGTTTAACCACTTGCATTCAGCAACTCCCTAAACACTTTACCGTCCGTCAATTTACTGTGTTCCACATTATCTGTCTCGTAGATCTTGTGATGGCAAGCGCGACTGCTGATCGTGAGGTCTCTTGTGTTCGATCCTCGAGTCGGGCAAAGTGTTATTAGGTTTTTCCGTGTGGAATTCCTCAGTAGCAGCCCGGAGTTCGGCTTTGTGCCCGGTTGATGGCAATAGGCTGGCCCCCTATTACATGGGACTTAAACATAATGGCGAAATGAGAGTGTGACTGTATACCTCTGCCCTACCCTTCGGGGAATACAGGCTTGATGTTATGTTACATTAACCCCGTTCAGCATTACTACGCCACTGTTTTCACTAATAAATAAAAGTCGAACAGTCACTCTGTATATAAAATTATTGTGATTGTGATCCTAACGATGGTTCTTTCATCGAAACATCCAAGAAAGAAGAGAGACAGCAATACATAGCTGAAACGTAACGCCTACATGTCACTAAGACGGGTAAATTAGGAAAATACAAGAAACGGTCACCACTGCGGCTTGACTAACCGACTTTCATCAATCAACTGATGCTTATACATGTACCACTCCCATCAATCACATGTACTATACCTATATATACTACCTAAATATATAATACGCGTGGATCGATCTACAAAACTTTCTTAAAAAGGTGTTTCTCTCCTTTCGACGGAGCCTGCTCTTAGTTGACATGACTTTGATAAATTATTTGCTTACTGAACGATTTGGAATTCACGAAGAACGAAATGAGCGCCTCCATTCGATCTTATGTAAGTATTCTTCTTTGTAATGTTACTTGGTGGCGGTTTGAAAATGTTTGTTCGTGGAAATTACGACTCATTTGTTTAGCAAAATCTGTCGATAATAAGTTATAATTATCATCATAAAAAAACATAATTAGCCCATTATTGTCCCACTCTTGGGCATAAGCCTCGTCTCAGAATGAGAAGGATTTAGACCTTAGACCACCACACTGGCCTGGTGCGGGTTGGCGGACACACACACCATCAAGAAGTTTGTCGAGTTATAATAAAATTATGATAAATGTTATAATCTACACAATACTAAAGAAATAATTTGAAAAGGCCTTTTGTCCACGGTGACGTAAGGGAGTAAAAGATAATGAGACGGCTGACAGGGAAGAATGGAAGAGAAAAACATATTGCGCCGACCCCAAGTAACTTGGGACCAGGGCAGGAAGATGATGATGACGTGTTTAAATCTAGCGAAATCTCCGGGCCTACGTAAGAACAACGGTGGTGTACCAGTGTATATGAACGTTTGTCTACACAACGGATCTACGTCCGGCAAAAGTCTTATCTTAGGGCCGACACACATAAAAGCGATACAACATCATGATGCAAAAATTGGCGACATTTAAAAACTAAAGCAATACTTCATTCAACTGTTAGTCACCAATTTTTGCGTTGCGACGGCGCATCGCTTTCATGTGTGTCGGCCCTTAGGTGGATACGTCGTGTAGACAAAGGTAATTTAAACTACTAGACTATTACCCACGGTTTCACCCGCATCCTAGGGGAACTACTTGATGTACCCGGATAAAAAGTATCCTATGTGTTAATCCAGGGCATAGTCTATCAGTGTGCCAAATCTCATCCAAATCCGTTTAGCCGTTTTTGCGTGAAAGAGCAGCAAACATCCATACATACAAACTTTCGCGTTTATAATATTAGTAAGGACTACACCATCATTGTTCTTACGTAGACCCGGTGATTTTGCTGGTTCTAAATACGTCGCCGTGGACAAGAGTCCTTGCTTTGTACTAGCTGAAATGAACGAGAAATATGAATGAAAATAACATTAATAAAATATATTCAAAATTAAATTATATATTTCACAAGTAACTACTTAAATAAACAAACATGCCACAAATATCTAAATCCAACCAGCACAACGTTATATTTATAAAATAAATAATTATGTATTTGAATGTATCACTTTTCGAACATTTATGTAATTTAAAATAAAATGCAAACAGTTTAGTATTAATTTATTATTGACACACATTACTCCGTCTGACTACGTCGCATGAATTTAATTATGTACTGTGTAATTAGCTGTTTTAATAGAGAATTTGTTTAACAAACCGTGTATTCATTAAAAATACGGGCAATTTGGCATTATAATTATTATGTTTTTTGGTTCGGTCGAAAGAGTGCTAAGTGCAAGGTGCTGTAATTTCATCCATTAACCTTTTGACCACCGCAGTCGAATTTATACGACAAAGGTTTTCGTGCCCATGTCGCCTCAGTCGTATAAAAGTGACTGAGCAGACGCACGAAAACATTTTTATTTGGCATATAAAGCCGACCGGGGCGGACAAAAGGTTAAATAATCCCTTATAAAACGTTTAAGTTAAACGGTTTTATCTTGCAGTAACCCCTGCAGCATCAGGATTGAGGATTGAAGGTTGAAATTATTATAATGTTGAATTGTTTTCACCAGTGCGGGGACGGGTTAGAGTATAAAACTTCCATACCGCACGCTGGGTATAGACGCGTGTTGTAAGATTCAACAAAACCCAGCACGCTTGGTGGTAGGATCTATACGGTCCGCCCGGTTAGCTACCACCCTCACATTAAAGTCCAGCGCCAAGCAGTTTACTGTGTTCCGTCCTATGTATGTGAGAGCCAGAGGAGTTTTTTTTTTTTTTTTTTCCTATTCGACTATTGTAGATGGTCTTGCGGACCTCTTCTACGTAACCTGACTATTATTGGCGAGACCAGAAGAGTCTCCGAACCAATACCTACTATTCTAACTACCTAGCTAACTACGCAAAGCTAACTACTGTAACATCATGGCTATGACTATAGCAGCGACACCTCTAAGAGTGTCCCCAAGGGGGGACTCGAACTCTTAGGGTGTCGAATGCAAGAGGACTGGGAGGGATACGACAGCTTGATGAGGGCTGTATTCTCGCGTCATGGTGACTGCGCGGAGTCAGAAGGGACGACCGGCTCCGCGGCTGCGGCGAGTGAGCATGGTGGATCTGGGGCGGCGGCGGTGGGACGTCGCGAGGGGCCTCGTCGGCGAGGGCGATACGCCGGTCGGCGGCGGCGGTGTTTGTGTATAGTACTAGTGGATTTATTCGCCTCCTGGAGGAGGGTGATCTCATCATCGGGCTCTAGTAGCGCATGCCGGGGACGGCGGACTATGCTAATCTGGGAGGGTTTATAATCGGACGCGGCGGTCACGAGGGGGTTCCGATGCCTCGGGGCATGGTCGAAGTAACGCTTAGACGTGCGTTTGAGATATTGCCTTACCGTTGGCATTTTTAGGTCTAAGTGAAGCTGAACGTTGCGCATATACCACGGAGCACCCGCGGCTCTGCGCAATACGCGGTTTTGCAGAATTTGAAATGCTTTAAAGCGACATGACCTAACGTGTGCGAACACGACGCTGGCGTAGGTTAATATGGGGCGAATGCACGTCAGGTAAAGTCTCAACTTATTTCTAAGCGAGAGCTTACTGCGCGCCCTAATCATAGGGTGTAACCGGCCCACAACAAAAGCGGCGCGAGCGTGCACCTTTTTGATGTGTTGCCGGAACGTGAGGTGGTGGTCTAGGATAACCCCCAGGTACCTGACGCTCAGTTCCCAAGGGATCTCTTTTCCAAACATGACTACTGGGGGACAACGCGAGTGGTTATCGCCGTGCCTCTCGAAAAGAACTGCTGCGCTCTTTTCGGGATTCAAGCCAGAGGAGTATAGGGGAAGCCCTATATATCTCTGTGCCCTCTGTTCCTTGGATTCGTGTGCTCCATCTTAAACCCTGTCTGCGCTTACCATAATGTGAGACTAGGGCCAAACGTGAACAAGTCAAGAATAAAAAAAAAGTCATTGGAATTGAATTTGTGTGCGAAGTTTCAGAATAATAGTTGAAAAATCTGTCGCAAGATTTGAATCAAACAAATAAAGAAGCAAACAAATAAACGAAGTAAAGCTAATTAAAACCGTTTAAAAATGGAATCGACGTGAAATGTCGTGTTTTTAAAAATAATGTTTTATACAGTCCTAGCGACCCGCCCTTCCGACCCGGCTTCACACGGGTGCAATGTAGATACTAATATGGGGCATATAAACCTTTATCTTGCATCACTCTATCTATTACTGAAAACTGCATTAAAATCCGTTGCGTAGTTTAAAAAGATCTAAGCGTACCGACAGCGGGAGCGACTTTGTTTTATACTATGTATAGATGTTATAAATAACAGAGGGCGTTCCCTTAACTCTTTAATAGATTAAAATAAAAGAATCAGCATAAATAAATATAGGCATTTAAAAAAAATATACAAGGTTAGTCGGAAAGGGGGTACTAAGCCGAAAGGGTGTTAAAGTACCCATAATGATGGATAACTTTTGTTCTACAACTTTCCCCAAAAGTCAATAGTTCAAGAGAAATAGCTGTTCAAAGATTTCATAAAAAACGCTAAATTCTATCTATCCTCAACTATGATCAGACGTGTTTACATTTTACGTAATATTCGGGGTCACGGATTAGAAACTTCATTTTCTGAATTCATAACTAAAGCAGGGATGAAGAATTTTTGAAAAAACTAAAATAAAAATGATTTTTCATGGAATAAAATTACTTGGATTTTGAAATTTTAACACTTTCTTTAAAACCAGTGATACATTAAGTGGCCCGCGGCTTAGTACCCCCTTTCCGACTAACCTTGTATAAATAAATTAAATTTATTAATTTAAAATAATTAATTAGTTGCGAAATTGCCGAACTTCCACGTTGGAAGACAAGAACGCGTGTTTAATATTAAGGTTTAATATTTTTGTGACTATTTTATTATTTAAAAAAATAAAAATATTTTGTTTTTCAATGGTAATATTTTTTTAGCATAATTATATCGACGCTATACTATTGCGGGTTAACGAGAACGCCTTTCATTAGTTAATATACTGTATAACTTCAGACTACACTAGAAAACTCTTAACAAAGCACTTTTGTGTGTAACATATTTATTACCTTTTAGTAACAACTCATCGCAACCATTTCGTTGTGCGCTGTGACATCTAACCGTCTTCCTGCTACTTCACCTGTGTATTCAAAGCACGTTACTAACAAGACCCGTCTCGTGGACGTGTACGTACGTATAGCGTTAATGTGTACTAATATTAATTTAATGTATGTACCCACGCAGTTAAACGAGCGACACACAGCAACTAATATTTGTGGCTGTTAACGTGTTAAGGTAACTAATCGAGTTGTATTGTAGGAATTCTAGGAAGATAGTGAATCGTAGGAACTAATGTTTATTTGAGATTGAGAAATGGTTATGACTTTGAAGGGTTCATGGCTAATTAACAACCGCGTGGATCATAAGATTTGCGCTTGCCCCGGTCGGTCTATGGATGGGCAACTGTTCTTTACACTGAAAACCTATAACGTCGCTGGGCAGTGAAAATCTCGTAATTGCAATGAACGCAATTTTACAGGAGGTGATAATAAATGCCTGTTAAAAAAAAATATGAAGTGTAGATGTAAGGTTCTTCTGTTTTATTATCTATTCATCAATCTATTTCATCTTAGAGCTGTGCACATTCGTTCTAAATATGCATTACAAGATTTTTTTACCCAACAAATGAATAATAAAAAGTAAAAATGAATTTGTGCTTTATGTACGAGGTTTTCACTGCCCAGCGACGATACGGATTTTAACATGACTGATAAAGTTTATCAAAGTTGCTTTGAGGCTAAACGAATATTTTTGGATACCAACAAGTCTCGAGTAAGAACGTAAAATGTAGAAGACCTACTTAGTCCGTAAAAGAAATAACTCTACAAGAATTTCAATTACCGAATATTTCTGAACGTTCCGAGCGTACGAACATACGTACTCATTTAGTGTCGTCGTTAACTCTAATTTCTTTTCCGCTATTGACCGTAGTTTTTTTAAAGGGCCTGTAGGGTGGTCACTAAGCGCCGAGCTAAGTGCCGCTTTGTGAGCGTACCGCGTGTAAACCGCCCGGCAAAGACCGGCTTGCTTTTAATTTTTCTCATTTTTATTTTCTCTAAAAGCTTTTACACAGGAACTGCGCGTTCAATTAAAACTCCTCTATTTTGACTAAATCGTCAATAGATGGAGCTGATTGCTCGATTCTTCCATTTTTGAATTTTAAAAGCCTTTGTTTTTTTCACAAATGGAATACCTATATTTTTAAACAATAAAATCTGTTCGATTTATAAAGGTTTTATTGTGCCGTATTTATTTACGAAACGGGTGTAAAAGTAATTCAATTTCTGCTAAATGTTTTAAATTGCTAAAGACTGTACTGAACTGGTAACGGACGCTCTTTTTTAGCGTGAGGAACTCATTAAACGGCTCGCCCTAAATAGTAAGGGAAATAAAATTACTGTTGCTACTACGGAAAACAAACAGTTTACAGAAACAACTTCAATCTTTGTCGAATTAATACTTTAACTTTTGTTCGTTCCTTTTTATTAACTTTTATTTTTTTTTACTTCGCTTTCTTACCAGTTTCATTAGTAACAACTAATGGTGTTTTTACACGGTGCAAGTAACATGCGCATGTGCGGGTTACTAGTGCGTGCTACATGTGCAAGCTGCTCGCGCGGGCTACATGAACGGACATTTTGGTTCTGAACCTGCTCAAGTAACCCGCGTGAGTCGGGCTCGCGTCGATACTTACGCAAATCACTAAACCCGCTTTACACGCTAGTTTACACGATGCAAAATAATATAACCTGCGCAAGTGTCTAAACATGCGCATAGACAGTACTTGCACCGTGTTTAAGCACCATAGGGTTGCATAATCAGATCTACGGAAATTAGGTTCCCACCATAGATTGTCACAGTGAGATATCATAGGGAGAAAGTAATGGCCATCATTATCAGACTTTGCGGAGAGAATGGGAAACAGAATTACAAGACATAACATAACATCACGCCTGGTTTCCCCGAAGGGTTGGGCAGAGGTGTATAGTAAGTTAGTAACACCCTCATTTTGCTGTTATGTTTAAGTTCCATGTAATAGGGGGCCAGTCAATTGCCATCAACCGAGCACAAATCTAAACTTCGGGCTGCTACTAACGAAATCCACACTGAAAAACCCAATAACGTTTTGCCCGACCTGGGGATTGAACCCAGGCCCTCACGATCAGCAGTCGCGCTTGCCACCACTAGACCAACATGGCAGTTTAGTAGGCGTTACACAGAATTGGACGCGGTTAAGGGAAAGGGATCCAACCCACACAATTATGAGATATTTAATTTTTAAGTTTAGACTGTAATTCTTCATTGGTTCTTTGATTTAAATTTTATTGATTTTATTGTAATTAAAGGTCAAATGAATAATATTTAACTTGTTAAAATTTTATTATGTGTAGTTTGGCTTAAGAAGTTTAAGGAGTAGTTTGATATAAATAACTCACTTTTGATAATTTTGTGGGTTGGATCCTTTTCGCTTAACTACATCCAATTATTTCACTAATATAGTAGATACTGCTGTCCATTCCCCTAAATTTCCTTTTATCGTCGCTTATAACGCCCATGGGATATGTGGTCCTAACTTGAAAGAGTAAAAATACAAATCGAATATCAAAGTTGCATACTCGGTTTTGACTCCACAAACATTCGCTTACATAGCCATGTCCCCGTTGATATGCCTATGGCAATGACATCACACGTTTCATTTTACTTTTCATTTTTGCAAATTTAATTTCTGAACCTCTTTTTACGTGCGACCATGGACAGGGTAAATATGCTTACCAAATGTTGAGGTCACCCCGAATACCATCTGTCTTTGCGGCCTAAAAAATCTGTAAGCTTAAAATATTTATTTTGCTGAATGAATAATTGGCTAACCTGGGTATATTAAAGCTGGCTATGTTATACATAAAATATTATTTTATTGAGCAAATAATAAATCAACCCTTATCATTAAAATATCGAGACAATTGCTAGCTCGATATATTAATGACTCATTCATTACACTGGCTACCAGCTATTTTACATTTCATGCCTTTACCTTTAACTACAGAAATCCACATACATAACATAATACATAATCAACCCATTACTGTCCTACTGCTGAGCACGGGCCTCTTCTCATACTAAGAAGGGTTTAGGCCTTAGTCCACCACGCTGGCTTGGTGCAGGTTGGTAGACTACACACATCATCAAGAACTTTATGGAACCCTCTCAAGTGTACAGGTTTCCTCTCGATGTTTTTCCTACACAGTTAACGCAAGTCATAATCAAATTCTGATCCGCACCATGAATTCTAAAAGTCAGAGGTATGGGCCGGGTTCGAACTCAGACCATCCTGCATGGCAGACAAGCGTTCAACCGCTAGGCCATCACATCTTATTAATTATCAGAAATCCACATCAGAAATATATTACATAATCTATACTAATATTATAAAGCTGAAGAGTTTGTTTGAACGCGCTAATCTCAGGAACTACTAGTTGGAATTGAAAAAATATTTTTGTGTTCGATAGTCTATTTATCGAGGAAGGTTATAGGCTATATAACGCTACGGCCAATAGGAGCGGAGCATACCTAAATGAAAAATGTTGCAAAAACGGGAAAAATGTCCACCTGTGCGAAGCTAGGAGCGGAGCATAAATGAAAAATGTTGCAAAAACGGGAAAAATGTCCACCTGTGCGAAGCCGGGACGGGCCGCTAGTTATTGATATTATTGTAATATTCACCAATTTAGGCAGACAAAGATCTTAAATTTTTCCATGTTCACGTACTTCCTCTTAGCCTTTTCCCAATTATCTTGGGGTCAGCTTCCAGTCTGACCAGATGCGGCTGAATACCAGTATTTTACACGGAGCGACTGCCATCAGACCTCCGCAACCCAGTAACTGGGCAATGCCGATATCCTAAGGTTAAACCGTTTGTCAGACTTTCGGGCCTCTGACTACCCGTAACGACTGTCATAGGTATTCGTATGACACCCGGGACCGACGGCTTAACGTGCTCTCCGAGGCAAGGAGGGGTCTCGATGTGTAACAAATGGTCACCCATCCACGGACTGACCGCGGCAAGCGCAGCTTAACCTCGCAAATCGTACGATCGGCGTGGTTTTTATTTAGGCACGAGCCCCTCCATGTTCACGTATGAACTTAATGATAACTTAACCTTTCAGCCCATTCGATGGCAGAACGATAACTATTTATAAGTACGGCAATATCGCTATAGAGCCGACCTGGCGTTTCTAGAGCCCAGTTAAGCCGTGTTGACGGTGACATCATTATGCTTATCGCAATGTGGAGCCACATTAGGTTGAACGCAAATAATGTACTGTGCATTTGCGTAAATATAGGTATCAGGTCACGGTGGTGGTTGGAGTAGCAGCTCCAATGAATACAGACCTAAATAATTGCGATTACAAATCAATATTTTCAGGTGAAATCTGTGTCTATGGAGGAAATAACATTATAATACCTCAAAAAAAATGATAGTTACTATAAAAGCATCTACATTATTATGCTTTATTTACGGTTTTAATTAACTTCGTTTGTTTGATTCAAATTTTGCGACAGATTTTTCAACAACTTCTGCTTAACCGATTCTCCTAAAACTTCGCACACAAATTCAATCCCCATGACAATACAACATTATAATAATTTCAATCTTCAATTCTCAAATCCTGATGCTGCGGGAGTACTGCATAATAACTTAAAAGTTTTTAAGGGATTATTGAGGTTAAAAATCTGTTCTTGTATTTCAGGAAAAAAAGAGTACATTATTTCTCATGCAAAACGACCATTTTTATGAAAAAGTAAATTCTATTTCACTGAATCATTAACACCGACTTGTGCAATATCGTTAACCCAGGGCTAACTAAACAAATCCCTGTCACAGCCATATAAACATCACTGAGCTACCGAAGTAAAGAAATCAGATACACCGAAAATTACTATGTTCGCTTAGAGCTCCAGATTAACAGAAAAGCTATTTAACTTTTGCTAAGAAATCCTTTAAGACCACGTAATAAGGAAACCAACAACTTCCTTGTTGTATTCCAACGAGAAAATTTTGACACAGCATAATTAGGGTAACAGATCTAATAGACAACTCGCCGATTCCTATAATTTACGGAGCGTAGTTGGTCAAAATTGAAACTCTTGTATCTTTACCGATATTGAACCAAAGACCTCATTCATAGCTTTGCATAACAAACCTGCCATATACAGTGTGTCCCTGGATAATGTGCACAAATAAAAATGGGTGTAACAGGACCACAATTTATCAACAAAAAAATGGAAAAAAAATATATCGAAGATTTAGTATTTTTATTAATAAAAATGATTTTTTTTTTAAATAAAAACAATAATGTTACCAAGTAGTTTATGTTGGATAGCAAATAAAAAGAAACCCTTAAAAATCGGTCATCAAGTTAAAAAAAGTTTCTTTAAAAAAAAATTTTTTTGTCATTTTTTGAATACTTTTTTTACAAAAATAAAAAACTTGTGTAATTTTTTTCTATTTTTTTGTCGATAAATTATGGTCTAGTTTCACCCATTTTCATTTGTGCACATTATCCAAGGACACACTGTAGAAGTAGCTAACACAGGTAAAATTAGCTTACGAATCGATTTATATTATGCCCAGTTTGGCAATAAAAAAATCTACCATTGGTAAGAAAAACAATTCGTTTTTGTTTATAGGAACCGGGTATAAAATATTCATGATAAAAAAAAACTTAATTTAATATTTGCAGTCAATCCTTGTGGTCCGTTTATGACCTCATGAGGTTTTCTTTATAGGGACACGTGGTCGTTAAGATTCTAAATTAAGTAGCCCTCTCTTCCTCCTAGCCTTCTCTCAATTATGTTGGTGTCAACTTCCAGTCTAACCAGATGGGGCTGAATACCAGTATTTACACCGAACGACTGCTATCAGACCTCCGCAACCAAGTAACTGGGCAATGTCGATATCCTTAGGTTGTTAGACAGGTTGACAGACTTTCGGGGTCTCGATGTGTAACGAATGCTCACCCATCCACGGACTGACCGCGGCAAAAGTAGCTTAACCTCGCATATCGTATGATCGGCATGGTTGTTAATTAAGTAGCCCGTAAGCCACAAAATTTTCGCTTACCAAGGTATATTTTTTAATATCGCTAGAGTTTATACAATACCTAGGTATAGTGAATTTCACAATATCGCTGCGACATACATAAGCCAGTTGGTACAAACCACGTGAGTATGTTCCTCTAAGTTCCCCTCCTAAATGCTTTAGCTTTATAAATGCAAGCAAATAGGGCGACTTTTATATTTAATTTAAGACGTTTTGAATGTACAAGTTTGATAAAGAGCGACTGCAGTAATTTCTACGGCAACTTTGAATGGTAAAATTAAAGTTGTTCACTGGTTAATTAAAATAAGAGATGTGAATTTCGAATGTTCGTTGATGCTAATGAATAACAACGTGTCTATCTGCAGCAATTTGTAGTTGTTAGACTGATCCGAACATAAATTTCCTTTGAAATGATGTAAAGACTGCTTTTGTGTGATTTTATTTATTTATTGGAAGTTGTAACACATTTTAGTTACACTCCCAGGGAGTCATTACTCTGTCTTCTCCAATCCCATATTACATTAAAACAACTCGCATTAACGGTAATGGTGAAGGAAAATATCGTGAGGAAATTTCACACCTGAGAGGACTTCAAAAAGTTCTCAATGGTGTGTGTAGTGCGCCAACCCGAGCCATGATATATAGGTATAATATGTGGACTAACGCCTAACCCTTCTCATTCTAAGAAGAGGCGCGTATTCAGTAGTGGGACAATTCCAAAAGTCAGAGCTTCGGGCCGGGTTTGAACTCGGACCCTCTTTCATGGAAGGCAGGCATTCTACCACTAGGCTAATACACTCTAATAGTATCAGAACTATCATATTTGTATGATCATAATATTTATTTTTAAATTTTAATCATGAGAATATAAAGCGGACTGTCTCAAGGGAGAAATAATCGATTTTCTTGTAATTCGTTCCATTAAAGTCGACATTGCTGTTAAATTGGCTTTCCTATTTACGTTACTAAAATAGGTACACTGATTTCTACACCATATTATTTCAACAATAACAAGGATAAATATTATGTATAACAAAAACAAGTATTGTTTTGAACCGATACGAAATATTGTAGATACGTTCCTGTAATAACAACAATAATTATTGTTCGAAAAGTATTGTTAAGTTACAATCCACACGAGCCTTCATTTAAAGTCTAGTACAAATAAGATTACCTTATTACACTGTCTATCTTCTTCTTTTCGTGTGGTTAGTGATTAACCTGGTGTCAGAGTTTATACAGCCCATGGGCCTTTGACTTGGCTTCAAATGCCGTCGAGAAATATCTCTCAGGCATGCCGGTTTCCTCACGATGTTCTCCTTCACCGTTTTTAAGCAAGTGATAATTATATAATATGCACATGAATCCGAAAAGTCAGAGGTGCGTGCCTTGGGTTCGAACTCGAGACCACAACGACGGTCAAACCACAAGGTTATCACTGCTGTTAAACACTGTCTATTAAGCTAGGCGAATATTAGCTTGGAGGGACAGCTATTATCTATCTCAGGTTACATTGAAAGGTTAGGCGGAATGGAAGATATCCTTATGCCCTTATTTCTTCTTCTCTCGTGTCGATACTAATGAGAATAGCTCATGCCGAAGTGTAAATATTAGTGTGGCGGCATCTATCACGCCACATGAGAACTACTCAGCAAGACGATTGTCTAGCGGACTACAGCGACAACAATGACAGCTGTCAGATGAAATGTCATAAATCCTGCATCGCGATATCAAGATCTGACACGGAGTTAATATATATACAACTTCCCAATATCAAACGTTGATCAGTAGCCAGCCAGGCATAAGACCCGCCTGGTTGGAAGATCCTCCCTTTTCGTTGGAGGAACACCACACCTCGTTCCTCCACAATTAGACAGTCAGCAAGGTTGATAGCAGGGCTGACTACCCAGGGTGCGCCGGACGTACTTAAGTATCGTCAGTCGTGGAGACTCTTACACTCTTTCCTCTCTTTTAGACCCCATGGGGTCATACAAATATCTATCGTTACGGGTGGTCAAAAGCCCGAAAGTCTGACAATTGGTCTAACTTGAGGACATCGGCATTGCCCAGTAACTGGGTTGCGGAGGTCTGATGGCAGTCGCTCCGTGTAAAATACTGGTATTCAGCCGCATCTGGTTAGACTGGAAGCTGACTCCAACATAGTTGGGTAAAGGATAGGCAGAACGACGGTATATTGTAATTTGATTAGCTTTACAACATAAATTACTGCCTAATGTATTAGACATTGACATTTTGATTGAGTATTTGACATTGATAGGTCTACATAACAACAGCGGCATTCAATGCTGCCATTGTATTAGTGAAATTACATCAGTAAGGTTTTACGTTATTTTCATGCTGTAAAATAAGTAGGTTGTGTAGGCCATTCAAATGTAAGTAAAATTAGATATATTTAGCATTTGCCTAAACAAAGCAAATTATTGTTGAGTACAAAACAATAGCGCCCTCATTTCTTCTAAACAAATTACCTCTCTAAGAATTTATTTTAAACACCAAAAGGTGTAATGTCCTCCAACTCGAACAATAACAATACAATTATTTTTTTTACAACCAAACCATCCGAAAGGGATCTCGTGAAAAATAAAAGCTCGCTCCAGTTTTGTTTTGAGAGCTTTCTCCGAGATGGTTAAATGGCGAACCGTTTTAAAAGGAAGCAAATTTTCCCAAACTTGCCTGAATCTTATTGAAGCCAACGACTCGCTCTCGACAAAGTTAGCGTTTCGAAATCGAGTTAAGACCCATTAACTATTCGCGGTTTAATTTTCTTTGAGATGAGGTTTTAATTCCACTCTTACTTAAACTTGTTTCCTCAGAATCTTCACAAGCGGCGTGTTTATTAAAGATGAAAGGTTGTTTATGATAGAAAAACCAAAGGAACTTTAATTTTAATGCGTCGTTCTTACAGAGAAAATAAATTAGTCGCTCTTCCTTTCAGAATGTATTTTCAATTTTTTTAATTGAACTTGGAAGTGCCCTATTTTATAAGACCGATGTATAAATTGTGTTATTAACCTTTTAGTTTCTAAAAAACTTGTTTAGGGAAATATATTTTTTTTTTATTTGAAATCGGAATTATGTTATACAAACAGGTAAAAAGTTTTTAATTTTTTATATTACCTACGCTACTTTCAGTTTGTATTTGGATGTACAAAATATATGTATTTTACGCAAATGGCAAGTAAAAAAAAACACATTATTGAAATATAATACCGTGGTATTATATCATACAGAAATAAAACGAACATTTTAGTAGCCGTACAATTTTATGTCCTGTCATAACAACGTGAAAATGCATCACCCATAAACTCATGTTAAATGTGACATGCGATGTTCAAACCGAAATTATTACGCTGGCAGCATTCAATTTGACATATTTCGAGTATCAGTCAAACGAACAACTGCACTTAGGCCCATATTAATAAAAAGCTCTCATTTGAGAAGTGTAATTTTGACATAATTTGAGATGATTAAAAAAAAAGTACAGTACATACTTGCTCAATTGAAGTCATTAAATCGTCAAGTTAACTCGCTTCTTAACTAATGATAGGTACACTCATTAACCAAAAAAGAAAGTAGTGTGTAGAGGTCTATTTAACCGACTTCCAAAAACAGGAGGAGGTTATCAATTCGGCTGTATTTTTTTTCTGCATATACCTACCAACACCGACTTCTGAAACTGTTAATTTTATAATAAGGTAATTATTTGACTCTTTTTTTTTAAGTCTGTTTTTTAAAAGTTGATTGCTAAAGAAGCACCTCTTATTTAGCAATGAACTTCTACAGCATAGTATAATCAACCCATTATTGTCCCACTTCTGGGCGCGGGCTTTTCGGGTTTCGTCCTCCATCCACCACGCTGACCTATTGCGGGTTGGCAGACTAGACACATGCACCATCGAGAACCTTTTTTGAGCCCTCTCTGTTGTGCAGGTTTCCTCACGTATTTCTTCACCATTAACGCACGCGATTATTAAATTATGATCCACATTGAACTCGAAAAGTCAGAGTTGCAGGCCGGGATCATACTCAGAACACTTCGAACTTGTATAGGCCGAGTTCAATAATAAACAAATTGTACCTATGTATTAAGAAGTCCATTTGTAATTTAAAAAGTTTTCTCCCTATTTGTTTCTCCGGGCTGTTTCGTGGAAGGAAAATATGTCGGTTCAGCTGTTTTGTTCTCGCATATATTGTGAACGTCGACCGTGAAACGAGTCCCGCGTATTATCAGAGTCGCATTGAACTCTAACGATGAAGCCGTATAGAAACACTTGGCATCTTTTCGTGAAAACATTGCGCTAACATGGTTCTAAACTGCTGGACTATTAAACTACAAATTGCAAAGTAAAAATGTTGAGAAAATAGGTTTAAATTGTAGAGAAATCTTCTAAAGAAAAATAAATTTTAGGAAAAGTTTCTAAATATATCTCGGCATGAAATCCTGAAAACCGAAGTTAATACAAATGTTTACGGTTTTAATTAGCTTCACTTCGTATATTTCTTTGTTTGTTTGATTCAAATCTTGCGATAGATTTTTCAACTACTTCTGCATAACCGATTCTCCTGAAACTTCGAACACAAATTCAATTCCCATGACAATACAACATTATAATAATTTCAACTTTCAATCCTTAAATCCATCAAGATTTAAGGATTCTCAGTTGAAATTCTCTATCGATCGATCTTCAATCTCCCAATCGTACTAATTATTGAACTACCTACTGTTTTTAACGTTTAAGATTTGTTTTTTTATAATTGTGTCAGTTTCTTTTTAACCGACTTCCAAAAAAGGAAGAGGTTCTCAATTCGACTGTATGTTTTTCTTTCTTGTATGTTTGTTCCGCGATATCTTTGCTAAAATTGTGAACCTATTTTAATGATTATTTTTTTGTTTGAAAGAGTATTCTTTCGAAGTGGTCCCATTTAAATTTGGTGAAGATCTGATTCTGATGAAGAACTTCGGAGATAGACAATTTGAAGTCGGTTTTATTTTTGTTGAAAAGTTTTTATTTTATTCTTGACTTCTTCTCGTCTTGGTAAGTGCAGACAGGGTCTAAGATGGTGCAGGCGAATCCAAGAAACAGATATCGAGGGATTCCCCTATAATACCCCTCTGGCTCTCATATACACACGACCACCAGCTGCAGGAGTAATGTAGGATATAACCGTTTAACTTAAAAGTGTTCTTAAAGGAGTATTTAATATTGTAATTGAGAAACAAAAAACCAGACAATGCTTGATCATTGTTGTACAGAGATTTCGTTGATTCAACAATATTAATAAAGCCTCATTTACACGGAGCAAGTCTCGTGCTATCTCTGTTTTTTCGGAGAGAAAGATAAAGGCAGAACGAGTCTTGCTTCGAGAAACTATCATCGTGTAAATCAGCCTTAAGAATAGTATTTGAACATGGAATGTTAAATCAGCAGAACACGCATATCGCACATTACGAATATTTTTTTCGATGAAAGGCTATCGCTACAAAAATGTATTATCAACAAAGTCGAAAAGCCAACCCAATAAGCCGGTACTCAATTTATGTAAAAACGCCAGTTGATTTCAATAAAAATTCATCCGGCGTAAACAAGTTTGGCAAAGGGCACGAAGTTCACGTACAGAATCATTTCAAACCGTTCGTGAAGCAAAACGGCATCAAATTTGTCGTGTACATAAATTTGTGTGTAGTATTATAACAGGGTCAACTGCAAATTTATGCAGATTGGGTTCGTTTCATAGCTGTGCTGTGCGTATACGTTTGCCACTGGAGATAACGCTGGATTTATGTTTAAGACTTTATTACTCGGTGTGATGCGCTGTTTTCGCTGAGTTAAGCGCTTGTTAGTCTGATATGACGATGTATTCTGCGGTCTCACTAATTGTTTCGCTCCATTTTGCACTTTCAGTGTGACGTCAGTGGCAGAATCATTTCCCGAGCCTCGTGGCAATTACTGGACGTGTCCTGTGGGCGGTGCTGTTTCTGTTTTGAGAAAATTAATGTTCATTTTCCTTTTAAACATAGCTGCTACTTGGATTTCACTCCTTAGTGCACACACACAAATTTTGACGCCTGATAAGCAATAGAAATCAATAGCGTTATGCATCTTAAGGCAGATTTTTCAATCATTAGATAACTTTTATTTGGGGAATATGTTTGACGTTTTGACAGTTTTCGTATAGAAAATATGTCAAACCGCCATATTTAAGCCTTAGATAAAAGTTATTTGACGATTGAAAAATCAGCCTTTGATTGGCATAAAAACATACAATTCTCATTTTAAATTATTCTTGCCCACAGTACGTATTTATTTGTATTAAAAAGGTTAAGCACAGAATCTCAGCATTCCTCTTAAATTTTTGGTAATAAATTCCTTATTCCTTTTCCCCGTGTACTCTCATTAGTCTTGAAAAAGACCCTCGATCCTCACGTATTGTGTCTCAAAAGGCATTAAAATCGTTAGCACGCACTTAATACAATACAATATATTCAAACACATTGCCAGATAAAAAAATATTCTTTCTCGAATAACTCAACGAGCATGAAGGACTTGTTTATTCAATATCGTATGAAATAATAACTCTTTATTCCATGAATAACATGAAATTGTGAGAAGGAAAAACGCGTGGTTTATAATAAAATTTTCTTTTGGCTCGTTTGTCGTGACGACATCCCTTTTCCGTCGGTAAATTGTCTTGATGGAACAACGTTTATTTCTGCGAGGGAAGACAAACCGTGGCGCCGTGGGAACGCTCATATTTTAATCATTTCGTCATTATGCTAGATAGATACAGCCAGATGTGAACCTGAACGTAAGAAATTGTACGCTTAAAATATTAAAATTTGTTAAATCGTTTCGTGAAAATTTAAATTGAGTACGGAAAATGCATTTTGTTAGAGAAATATTGTTGTTGGTTTGGTGCTTTTTAATTAGTAAAAAACCAGCCAAGTGGGAGCCGGCCACGCGCACCGAGGGTTACGTACTTTTTTTTGTGGTGTAACAACAAATTTACGATTTTCGGAATATAAAAAATCATGATTCTAGGTTAACGGGAAGTATCCTATAGGTTTTGATTCCCTTGAGAGTGTCAAAACATGCGCCATAAACGGCCATATCTTCTGGTTGCGTTGACTTAGAAATTTGATTTTTTACAGTTCCAAGGGATTGCATACGTGTGTATTTGGTATTAATTTCAACTTGATATCTCCTTTCCTTTTTGCCTTTTGAGGTACGGACCCCAAAAAGAGCTCTAATTCACAAAATGTTAATAAACAAGCCATTAACCTATACAAATTATACTACAATTTATTTAAACTAACCGTTTAGCAATATGCATGAGTAACCACTAGGATAAATCGTTTATTAATAGGCATGAAATACCTATATTAAAAGCATTAGTAGCAGTGAATTTAACTCCAAATATTATAATTAGTTGATACATAAATCTCTCGCGTTATTAGTTTAGTTGCTATTTAGAGTAGCAGTTACAATAAATTCAATTCTAAATATCCGTATCTATTATTAAAATAAATAACTTACACTTAGCCTTTTCCCAATTATGTTGGGGTCAGCTTCCAGTCTAACCAGATGAGGCAGAATACCAGTATTTTACATGGAGCGACTGCCATCAGACCTCCGCAACGCAATAACTAGGCAAGGCCGATATCCTAAGATTAGACCGGTTGTCAGACTTTCGGGCTTCGGACTACCTGTAACGACTGTCATAGGTATTCCTATGACACCCGGGACCGACAGTTTAACGTGCTCTCCGAGGCAGACAGGGGAGTCGATGTTTAACAGCCGGTCACCCATCCACGAACTGACAGTGGCAAGCGGAGATCGGCGTGGTTGTTAATTATCTTCGAGCCCCTCGATCTATTATTATAATAATAGTAGATTTGTGCTGATATTTTATGTATTGAGGAAAACAAAGAAAAACATTCATGTTTATCATCCCTTACACGTTCTACGAGTCAACCAGAGGAAAATAAAATTGATTATTATGGTGCTCGGGACCCAAAGGCCTTGTCACTACTTGCACACAAGTGCGATCTCTACTTATTATCAGTGTTGCGCAACATCACGCACAAAAACTACGGCACCACAGTTCCGAAACCAAATAATTAATCTCTGTTAAAACGCAACAATATAAAAAGACCGAAACAAAAACAGTTCGCGCTAAGTCGATTCACATGTTTGGGGACACTTCCAAAAAACTCGTTACAAAACGAAGTGTGGCGAGAAGATCACTTGGGAACGCTACAACGAACGACAGTAGGCATTGCAACGACAGCCTAGTTTCTGTGTAAAATAATACCGCGGGTGCACATTCATTAACCCTGTAACTGCGCCATGCATCCGCTCTCCATACCAGCGTCTATTAGGATAATGGAATAGTGGTGTAAAGCTCAAAGAATGGGTGTCTGGCGCAAAGCCAGTGTGTGTGGACTGAACAAATCGTCGCTTTGTCTATGATGCCATTCCACGTCAGCTGACGCGTGGTTCTAGACCTGTCGACGACATAGCCATACTAAGACAAAGGACAGGCGGCCTCGCAGTTTCTGTTTAAATGGATTAAGCTTTCATATGTGTGCTAGTAAATTGAAATTCATGTATTCTACTCAATTACAATTTCATGATTGAAAACAACACAACGTGTATATCTAATAAGGCAACCTTATCCTTATTGGATGTACATATTATGTTGTTTATCCTTATCCTCTTCCGCAAAGTTTTAACTGGGAATTTAAGCAGATATTGAGAGAATCAGTTAAATGTATACTAATATTATAAAGAGGAAAGATGTGTATTTTTGTATGTAACGAATAAACTTAAAAACTACTGGACCGATTTCAATAATTATTTTGCCGTTACAAAGCTACATTATCACTTAGTAACATAGGCTATATTTATTACTGGAATAAAACTTCTTACGCGGGCGGAGCCGTGAGGACACTGCTAGTGTAAAATAAAATAATGCCTTAAAAAACTTGTAAGTTAAACGGCTTTATCTTGCAGTACTCCTACAGCATCAGGATTTAAGGATTGAAGGTTAAAATTATTTCAATGTTGTATTGTCATGGGGATTGAATTTGTGTGCGAAGTTTCAGGAGGATTTGTCAAGCAGAAGTAGTTGAAAAATCTGTCGCAAGCTTTAAACTGAATCAATCAATACACAAATATACGATGTGACGCTAATTAAAATCGATTAAGAAAAGATAAGAGGAGAACACTTCACGTTTACAATATTAGTTTTCTTGGATCCAATCAAACATTTAATTAATATCGGGCAGTCGCCATAAAATACCTACAGTAGATAGGTATCTGACTAGCGAATTCAAATTAGTGACCTCTAATTACAAAATTTACTAGCAATCAAATTGCTTCGTTACCCAACATTGTTTGACCTATTAAATGGAACAGAAATCAATTCAGTATCGCAAAGTTCGTCAGTAAAAATTTATGGAGAATCCAAAGTTACGATAATCAAGAGTCTGAAACAAAACGAAGAACTCCATTCTCACAGCCCTACTCTGTAGGGATGACATTCAATAGACATAGTAAACATCTAACTCGGGCCGCCCTTTGAAACCCTTCAAAACAAAAAGGTGGTTGATGAATATTTGATACCAATTTAAAGTTGAAGGAATTCGTAGGGTTAACTCTTGTCTGATGTCCGGTACTATACAATTAGGTATTTCAAATTACAATATAATACAGAATTTGTTTTAATTAATCGATATTGCTAAAGACAAGGACGATG
This sequence comes from Amphipyra berbera, assembly GCA_910594945.2. Taxonomy (NCBI): domain Eukaryota; kingdom Metazoa; phylum Arthropoda; class Insecta; order Lepidoptera; family Noctuidae; genus Amphipyra; species Amphipyra berbera. The sequence goes on from OU343125.1 coordinate 13,438,181, forward strand.
TTGATGATCAAATTCTGTTTTGGCAACACTAACAAAGGATTTGATAAACTTTCGCATGGATTTTGTTAATAACGCATAAATTAAATGCCTTTGTCTAATACTTATAAATTACAAGCTCTGTTTTAAATTACTGTATAGTTTTTACACACAACACTTAGTTCGGTGTTAGAAGTAGTACTTTTAACAACATAAAAATATTTTTTAACCGACTTCCAAAAAAGGAGGTTCTCAATTCGACTGTATGCTTTTTTTTTGTATGTTTATTCCGTGATATCTTTGCTAATTGTGAACTGATTTTAATGATTATTTTTTTGTTTGAAAGAGTATTCGTTCGAAGTGGTCCTATTTAAATTTGGTGAAGATCTGATAAAGAACCTCTGAGATAGAAATCTGATGAAGAACCTCGGAGATAAAATTTGAAGTCGGTTTTATTTTTGTTAAAAAGTTTTATTATATAAATGGCTAACGAAATGTTTGATACGCTACAACCTAATAATAAATTAAAGTTAGGTTACATATTTTCAAAACAAGAGATGTGAGGTCAGACGGTAGTCGCTACAAGCTAATCCCAAAACTCGCCATATTACGAGTACATACTATGGAATTAGTCGTGAGAGACAGAAAGCTTCCAAGCTTTCGGCTTGTAAGCCTGAGAAAACGCTCGTAATTTTAGTAAATTTTAGTTTACAATATAAAAACGTAGTCGTTATTTCACATAACATAACATCACGCCTTATATTCCCAGAAAGGTTCGGCAGAGGTGTTTTTAGTACACCCTTTTTTCGCCATTATGTTGAAGTCTCATGTAATAGAGGGCGAGCATATTACCATTAATCGGTCTCAAATCCAGACTCCGGGCTGCTACTGAGGAATTCCACACGGAAAAACCCAATAACAATTTGCCCGACCTGGGGATCGAACCCAGGACCTCACGATCAGCAGCCGCGCTTGCCACCACTAGACCAAGGAGACAGTCTTATTACTTCAATCTTGATAATTATGACGTTAACGTCCACTGCTGGACGTGATGCCTTTAATAACTGCTACAGTTAACGATACAACGGGGTCTATGTGATCACATTCATTGAAAAAAAAAACGTTTTCCCACAATGCGATCTCTCTTGTACCGTTTACAGACACAAATCTTCACATCCACAAACACCCGGACCATTTTTTTTATTGCGGGAAATCATCATTGATACGAGGGGGTCTGCCGGACTCTTACCAGCTAAAAACTCGCGGTGTTCCTCCTCCTGACCGTAGGCCGGGGTCGCGGGATTCGCATAAGCATGCACCGCCATCCCGGCAGAAACACATAGACCCAACACAACTATCTGTAGCCCATACAAATACAAGTAGCGCAGAAAGCCGATCACTCAGCCATATATTAGTAACAAATTATATTTAGTCAAATTAATATTTAATTCATTAGTCAAGTAATTTTTATATACAGCGTCGTTAGCGCGCAAATAAAACTATTATAATTCATGTTCTACATTTTCATTCGAATTCGTTACGAACTTACGACTAAATAATCAAACTTTTGTTTCATGAAGCCCTTTGAGTAAAACTTTTGCAGCTGCTTTTTCAAGTTGTTTGTTATTGAGATTAATTTGTTCCAAGTAAAACAATATTTAGAAACAAATAATTGTAATAGAACACAGTTTCTGGGAATAATGAATTTGATCCTTGATTAATGTTGATAGGCATCACTAGGCAGTGATAGCCTAGTAGTATGACCGTCGGACTGCCAAGTCATAGGTCTCGAGTTGGAACCCAAGGCACGCACCTCTGACTTTTGGGATTCATGTGCGTATTGTATAATTATCAAGGAAAACATCGTGAGGAAACCGTCATGCCGTTTGTTTAGTAGTATTCAAATTTAATATTGTACGTAACATGTTTATTTATTTATTTGTGTCGTTATTGCCCGTGGCATCACTATGGTCCTATCTGAAAGAAAGAAAGAAAATTATCTGAAAACTAGCGTTGCGACATTTTGTTTTTTTTTTTTTCTAAATGTCGCAACATTATGCTGAGATAGGAGCCCTTTTTGGCCTCGTGCAGGTAGTCTAAATTCTTATTCTTTCTTTTTTTTATATTGTTTTTGTTTCTGTAACTACCTGTGTGAGTCCAGAATAAATAATTTTCTTTTCTTTCTTTCTTTCTCTCTTTCTTTATGCCTGAGAGATATTTCTCGACGGCATGTGAAGCCAAGTCAGAAGTCCACAGGCGGCATAAACTCTAACACCAGATCAGTCACTAACCACATGAAAAGAAGTAGAATGTCGATATAACTTATTTTCATCTACGTTATATCTTTATGGTCGTCAAAAAAGCTGGAAGTAATATCCATATTTAAATTCTAAACATTTTTACAATACAAAGAGTATCGTGCCGAATAGTCTCAAGTCCAAATTGTCATCCCAACATGGCAACTGAACAACTGTAGGTACCCACTCCTTGAATGGTCCACATTATGCTCACCACTATAGTGGCAAAAATTTAATAGGCCCGTTTTAACAGCTGTCAGATTAAAACATGATAAGTCAATTTCGACATAAAATGTACTGATCTGACAGCTGTCAAAACGGGCCTATTATATTTTAGACACTATACTAGCATGATTTGTATGTTAAAGTATTCCTATGAATGAAGACAAGAATGAACAATCTTGTTATTATTAGTCCTATCCCTAAAGTAATCCCAAGAAATACAGAAATAACCAACACAACCCACATTAAAATTCGTATCACTTCGCTTGTATCGTGGTAGGGGTGCTTATCAGGGTACAGACAGAGGCAGCATCCGCCGGAGATGTCGGATTTCCCGAGATAACCCGTACCGTATCACTAATACGCGTACTTAGGACTACGTCCTCGAAAAAAATGTTCAGGCCTATTGTCTTAATGCGTTCCATCACGAAGAGGAAAAGGGTGCGAATGAGATATAGAAATAATGTTTTTGTTCGTGTTGGTTTAATTAGTATCGGTTAATTGGTGCTAGGTACTTGGTGCTAGGTTAAGGGGCTCGTGGCTTATTAACGACCACGCGGATCATACGATTTGCGAGGTTAAGCAACGCTTGCCGCGGTCAGTCCGTGGATACACATCGAGACACCTCAGTGCCTCGGAGAGCACGTTAAATCGTCGGTCCCGGGTGTCATACGAATACCTATGACAGTCGTTACGGGAAATCAGAAGCCCGAAAGTCTGACAACTGGTCTAACTTTAGGATGTCGGCATTGCCCAGTAACTGGGTTGTGGAAATCTGATGGCAGTCGCTCCATGTAAAATACTAGTATTCAGCCGTATCTGGTTAGATTGGAAGCTGAAGAACAGAACAATTGGTGCTAGTTACTATTTATTTTGTTTACCTTCAACTGGAATGGGTTAAACCACTTCTTGGTAGACATCAAACATCACGGGCAGCGCTAGAACTCACTCTTGCAGCGTCCCCTGACGCTACCGCTCATCGATGGATCAAGGAGACTTGAGGATAATCGTACCGTATTAATTTAAATAACATACATAAACATAATCAGCCTATTACTGTCCCACTTAGGCACGGGCCTCTTCTTAGAATGAGAAGGATTTAGGCCTTAGTTCACCACGCTGGCCTGGTGCGGGTTGGCAGACTACGCATACCATTGAGAACTTATGGAGCCCTCTCAGGTGTACAGGTTGATGCTTTTCCTTCACCGTTAACGCAAGTGATAATCAAATTCTGATCCGCACATGAATTCGAAAAGAATCGAATTCATGTATATGTAGTCCTAATAAGGCTGTGCATCTCTGATGTAAAGCAAGCATTTCAATCAAACGATTGATATAAATATATAAGAGGTAGGTTGCCAACCCATCAACAAGTTAAACATATGGGTTGGCTATTGGTTTATATTTGTAAACCAGATAACTAACTACACAGGAAAAGCTTAACCGAACAAAATGCATAATTTATTTTATGAATAAACCTGTTTTATGAAAATTGCCGGAAACTATTTCTTGAGAATCTACGTTGCATCGAGGTACTACGTCCGCTTTCAATCTCGGTGATTAATAATTTCTCTGAAGTGCGAATAGGATAATGATGTCTAATAACTACGCTATGATCATTAGTTTAAAGTTTAATTATAATTAAACTTCCAGATAGGTAGATACTATTAGGTATAGTTACAACGTTAGTTTCTGTGCTATAGTTTTTATGTCTAAATGAAATAATTAAGTTAGTTTAATGAATTACTGAAATTATTTCAATATGTTTTGGTTCTACTTTGGGGTCAGCTTCCAGTCTAACGAGATGCGGTTGAATACCTGTATGTTACATGGAGCGACTGCCATCAGATCTCCGCAACTAAGTTAATGCAATGCCGATATTCTAAGGTTAGACCAGTTGTCGGACATTCTGGCTTCTGACTACCTATATCGATTATCATAGGTATTCCTATAACACACGGGATCAACGGCTTTACGTGCTCTCCGAGGCACGGAGGGGTCTCGATGTGTACTGAACGGTCACCCATCCACAGACTGACTGCGGCAACCGCAGCTTAACCTCACAACACGTAAGATCCGCGCGGTTGGTAATTACCCACGAGCCCCCCCATATTCAACATGTTTTGTCTCTGTAAAAAAGTAAACTATGAGAGTTTAATTTTTCAAAAAGCTTAGCCTTCTAGAGACAAGTTTTACACTTTGTTACATCAAAGTCTTCATCATGAGTCATCTATGCATTCAAATATCTCTTAAACCTGCGACCCGTCCCGGCTTCGCACGGGTGGACATTTTACCCGTTTTTGCAACATATTTCATTTATGCTCCGCTCCTATTGGTTGTAGCGTGATGTTATATAGCCTATAACCTTCCTCGATAAATGGACTATCCAACACAAAAATATTTTTTCAATTCCAGCCAGTAGTTCCTGAGATTAGCGCGTTCAAACAAACAAACTCTTCAGCTTTATAATATTAGTATAAATAAGTATATAAATGGAAAATAATAATGTTCTACAACACTTCAATATATCGATCAAATAATAATACCTACATGACAAAAGCCTGTCTAGTGTGTAACCTGCTTTCGAGTATCGTAAGTCTACTTGAAGCTCAGTTAACACAAACTATTGTGTGTTGGAAAGAATCACAGAGTGCTTGTTCTCGTTTTCAATATCAGTGGAGCGCGGTTGGCTTTCTTTTTTCCCCTACATTTTTGCTTGTTTTCACAGAGGCCTAGCTGTCGCTCCGGAGAGGAAAAATGGGCGAGTCACAGGTCACGAGCGCCCGAAGTGCGGATCGTTGTATGCCGTTAACTTGAATGATTTTTGTATGGTTTGTCAGTGATTTTTCACCTCTAGACCCAACCGTTATGCTTTATTTACTCGCTTTTTCACCTTTAGCGTTTGCTCGTCTCATTTTTTACCGGCAAGACAATAGGTGGTTATGACCGGGCTTATTGTTGTTACAATTTGGACGATTTATTCGTCAGCTGTCATATACGAAAAAGGCTTTTCTTTTTCATTCCCCGTGGTACAATAGGTTAGGATGATAACTAGCTATATTCTATATCTATAAAAGCTATATTATTATAAACCTGGTGATGTCTGTGTTGTTAAACTTGTATAACACTTAATAAGGCAATTTACAGAATGTCAAAGTGATTTGCAACAATTATAAACTTCGTTATAAGAAAATTAGTTAAGCGTATTCCATTTAGTATGACAGTAATAAATGTTTCAAAATGTTGATAAAATTACTTTGTTAAATCGCGCACTTAGTTGGACAGTTTAGACGTACTGCGTACACAATTATGCAAAAGTTGAAGTCAACTCTACGAGAAGACAGCTAAGCTGCCAATCTAGTCCATCCCGAGCGCCACATATCTTACAAAACATGGAGGAGTGAGGGAGCGACACTTAATTAACTTTAAAGCTAGGTAGAAACTTCCTCGTGGTTCCCCCGCGGGGTGGAGCAGGGAGCTAGGCTTTCACACACATCGCGTTATTTGGCGGAGAGAGCCGACTAAGAGGTCAAATGCTGCGAACTTAGCCCCCTCAGTAAGTGTATTGCGAAGTTCACTGTAACTCCCCTACTCTATGTCATGTCACAGAGTATAATGTTCGACTGCTTGTGTTCACAGACAATGTTTTTTCTTCTTCTTTATTTGCAGAGAGTGGGGCTAATGTCGCGTACGAAGCTCGCGATCTCGGGAACTTGGCTCCATATTGTTTATTCTTTATTATACACGTGTCAATTGTTTCAGTAGGTAGGTACCCAAAATGTGTGGGAGTTGTAACATTTGTCAGTTTGAGTATTTCAGTAAATATGTATTGTCGATATACTTGGTAGGAGAAATTTGAGAGAGGCGTCTGGGCTATTAACTCTATAGAAGGGATTAGTTTGGTGTGGTGTAACAAATTGGAGGACAGACCTTTCATGAAGGATAGGTGTCGGATTTATAAATCGGTCAATACCTAATACTTTATAAGGTCTTCATAACTTAATATAGTTCGATTTAAACAGATATATTTGAGCCGATTATTATCATAGTACCGAATAAATTCGAATAAACGAATTATGAATCGGCATGCAATGTAATCGATCAATTTCATTGAATCACCGATTACATTACAAAACGTATTCCAACATCATGCGAAAAACAGAATATCAAAATTAATTCCATGATAGCCTATTACGTATTCGTGATTCTCTTGGAAGCTTCGCTCATAGAGGGCATGTTTAATTAACCCCCAAATTAAAACCACAGGCACTGAGCGACTCGCTGTCTGTTCCTATATTAGCTTTATTAATTTTGTCGATATGTCGTGTGTACGAAATGTCATGTTTACTAAATTACGTGCTATTACTTATGTAATTATTTGATGGGTGTTTGCTGGTTGTAAGCATGGGAATGTATTTTGTGAATATGTGCGTTCAGGGGTTGAGTTTTAAGTTTGTATACGAATTTTTGTACGTTATAATTTTAGCACTTTGCTTAAGACTTTTGAAACTATAATCTAGACTAGGATATAACAATATTTAAGATAGACTCAAATAATCTGTTATTGTCAATCCTTCTTCCTGCCCTTATCCCACACTAGGTGGGGTCGGCACAACATGTATTTTATAAATCCATGTTGTTAGAGGTTTTGGCTTATTGTTTTATGGCCGGCCGCCTGCCTGACATCAACCCTCCTTGTGAATACTCGTTGCGCCGTCGCGTGGGTGACCCAATATGCTTATATTGTGCTGATGTTATGCACTGGGTCCCAAAATGATATGCTTGTCAATTTTATTGCCGACGACTAAACATACTCCTACTTCTTGGTGGAGTATACTTGAAGTTCCTCGACCCTCTCATTCAGTTTTGCTAGGGACTTTGGTTCTGACACATCACTGTTATTGTCAATCCAAGTTCCAATAAATTAATTGATGAAGGAACAAAAAGTTCTAGAAAATCGCACTGATGCTCCGTCCATAACTAGAGGTCCGTGACTTAGAGAAAGCCAGCCTCTTACTTTACGTGGATATCGTAAAATGTGATGCTGATACTGTTGAAGCACCATTCCTTCTCAAAACCATAAGCTTTTTGTTTGGAAAACCATGACCGATGTTCAGAGTATTTTAATTTTCACGTTAAAATAACGCAAAGTTCGGGAATATTACTTAAAATCGCTACAACCTTATTCAGAATGAACTGTCCATCATAGTTATAAATACTTATGTGTATGTATGTATGTATAGATATATGTATAGGTTTAATATGTATTTTTATTGTAGTATATAGATATGTAGGTATAAAGTATATATTTTGTTAGTACTTATGTATTATTTTGTTTTTAATAATTTTTTATTTACCTTTTCAATATTTGTTTTAAATAATTTTTTGTGCCTTTTTCGAAGTGCTTAATTTTTGACGCAAAGGGTGACTGATAGAGAATGCCATTGGCATTAAGTCCGCCTTATGTACCACCAACTGTACATGAAGTTTAAATAAATAAATAAATAAAATACTCTTTTGCTGTAGGTTGCGTCAGATAACTTAAAGACACAGTCAAATACCGTACTATCATTAACTTCAAACGAAATCAGCTATTTTTCTTAATAGAGAGTGTATCCTAATCCATGTAATTCCTTCAAACCTCGTGGTCTACTGATGACACAGATTGACCCTGAATGGGATACATGAATTCAATAAAAAAAATGTTTATGAAAAATGCATGGTGCTCTTAACATGAGGCATTTTAACGCCCCGAGTTAATTGACAGCGCGGAGCGATACCAAGCTGGTCGTGCCTGCCAGCTATCTCTATTCCTGGCTTCCATTCATTTACGAAATACTGAAATGTACTATCACATTCAAATATTTGTTTTGCAATTTTTATTTTCGCTAACTTATTTATGTATACGTTATCAGGTGGTTAAGCTAGGATCACTTACCACTATCGCAAGACAAAAAGATACCATATTTTTTTTCCTTTTTTTAATCAAAGAAAATCGCTTGCAGTAAATACATGGTGTGGTTTTAAAGAATTACACGAATTTGTTTACATCCTGTATAAATGCTCTTTAAATACCTACGACTTATCGTCATTCAGTATTTGAAGAAGAAAGAAGATTACAAAAAGCTGTGGAAACAATCAAAGGCTTATTTGAGCCCTGTAAACAATCTATGTACAGTAAATATGTACGAATAATAAATATGTAAACAGGGATTGTCATAAATTTCGCTATATTAAGCCAGCACACAAGTAAGATAATTAAATCCGTTTATGAGTCAGTCATAAAATGCGCCGAACGCCGATTTTATTGGGACTCATAATTATATTCCGTTAATACTCCTTTCCACGCCTTCGTAAAATAGATATATTTTATATTTATGTGACTAGTGGGCCACGCGGCTTTACTTATAGCGGGTTCACACGGTTCGATTTTAGTTGATCAACAAAAGTTGAAACGTTTTGTTCCTTCAAATTGATTCAATATGATTGAAAGCCTGTTCAGACGGTTCAAATCGCATGCGATTTGGCAGTTGATCAACTAGAATCGAATTGTGTGAACCTGGTATTACTTTAATAAACACGCAGACATGCCTGCAATGCAGCATACACACCTAGCCAACTAACGGTGCTCGATAATGCTAAAAACTGAATGAAAAGGATACATTGTGGACTAAAGGCTCGAGAATTAAAAAAAGTTTTATCAAATTCAACGAATGACGTTCTTTGGCATCTTTGTTGGCTAGGTGTGTACGCTGCATCTTAGGTATTATAAGGAACTAAACACACATCATATATTAGCATAAATTCGCATTTCACTCATAGAAAATAGACATTTTGTATGAACATACAAACGCATGCTTTCACCTTTTCGCATCGATTCAGCTTATGCATGCTAAAGAATGCTTTCGCATACACAAGCCATTTGGCCCCAATATTCACGCTACACTTCCACAAAAACGACGATTTTCTCAATTACCTAACCCGTTGCCGAATAAAATAAAACTAATTCTAATTAAATGCTCATGAAATACTCTGTGCCATCATACTACTTTTATATCTGTAACGAGTGTTAGGCCCAGCGTTGTTAGATAGTCCGCCATCTTCCTTTGTCAAAACTTCAAAATTCCACAGATAAACGTTATCTGACGTTGCTAAAATCGGACTTAAACTGGCTATTATTTTACCATTGTAATACTTTTTTTGTTTTAAGAACAAACGAACAGTAAGTTAGACGTTTTATTATATTACTATAATGTACTGCTGAGATAAATTCCTCAGACTACGTAGGAACACGAGATTTCTACTAATTTGGTTAGTTAAATTCCCTTTGAAATCAAGACTGTTATGTAACTCTTTGATTAATCATAACGATCTCAGGTAGTACTCATTAAGAAGTAAAAATACATAGGCTCGTACCCAACGTGTGCGGGCCGGGTGCGCCAGGGTGCGGGCCGGGTGCGCCAGGGAGCGGGCCGGGTGCGCCAGGGAGCGGGCCGGGTGCGGGCCGGGTGCGCCAGGGAGCGGGCCGGGTGCGGGCCGGGTGCGCCAGGGTGCGGGCCGGGTGCGGGCCGGCAGCAGTTGTAATGTATGAAACTGTATGAGAGGTGTCACACTGACCGCGGCACATAGCAGAGATAGTCTAGTTGTGTGACCGTCGGACTGCCAAGTCATAGGTATCAAGATCGAACCCAAGGCAATCTCTGACTTTTCGGATTCATGTGCGTATTGTATAATAATTATCACTTGCTTAAAAACGGTGATGGAAAACATCGTTAGGAAACAGGCATGCCTGAGAGATATTTCTCTACGGCATGTGAAGCCAAGTCATAAGCCCATGGACGGCATAAACTCTGACATCACGTTAGCTACTAACCACACGAAAAGAAGAAGTACGGAAAGGCAATGCCCGTCAGCCGCAGTGTGACACTTCGCATACAGTTTCATACATCACAACTGCTGCCAGCCCACACCCGGTCCGCAGGTGTTCCGCAACCTCACTCTATGGGTTCCAGAAGGGGCTCGTGGTTAATTACCAACCGCGCCGATCATACGATTTGAGAGATTAAGCTGCACTTGCCGCGGTCAGTCTGTAAATGGGTGACAATTCGTTACACATCGAAAACCCCTTCGTGCCTCGGAGAGCACGTTAAACCCTCGGTCCGAGATGCCATACGAATACCTACAGTCGTTACGGGAATCTGAAGCTTGAAAGTCTGACAACCGGCCTAACCTTAGAATATTGGCGTTGCCCTGTAACTGGGTTGTGAAGGTCTGATGGCAGTCGCTCCGTGTAAAATACTGGTATTCAGCCGCATGTGGTTAGACTGGAAGCTGACACCAACATAGTTGGGAAAAGGCTAAACTGAGCAAACTCTATGGAGTCCAGCCTTTATTATATTTCTAGTAAAAACGCTCTTCTGTCGTTAATTAAAAATGTATCTTAGAAAAAGTGTTCTATGCAAATATAACATCATTATAATTATCACTAGCGGCCCGTCGCGGCTTCGCACGGGTGGACATTTTTCCCGTTTTTGCAACATTTTTCATTTATGCTCCTCTCCTATTGGTCGTAACGTGATGTTATATAGCCTATAACCTTCCTCGATAAATGGACTATCCAACACAAAAGATTTTTTCAATTCCAACCAGTAGTTCCTGAGATTAGCGCGTTCAAACAAACAAACTCCTCAGCTTTATAGTATTAATATAGAATATAGATTATTTGACGGCAACGAACTATGTAGGTCTTGTCGAACTAATTTATAATAAAATATATTTTTTTAAACAAATTAAAGCTTCATTAAAGTTTAATAATACAAATAGTTACGTAAATATCTTAAGTTGTTTGCTCTTTCTATTTAAATATTGTTTTTTTCTTCTAATCAACTGTTTTAATGAGTTGAATGAAATTTTAATGCTACGCTGTGATTTTAAGAGGATTACTTAATGACACCCCTGATCATATACATTCATACATATTTTACACGCCTGTAATGTCCGAAGGGGTAAACAGAGGTATTCTCCTATTACAGAAGTCTGTACACCCACGTTTCCTGAGTAATAAGTGGCGAGCCTATTGCCATTGTTCAGGCACAATTATGGCTCTAATCACATGTATTGGTCTACTCTTCTTCCTGCCGTTATCCCACACTAGGCGGGTCGGCACAACATGTTTTTCATTAATCCATGTTGTTAGAGGTTTTGGCTTATTGTTTTATGACCGGCCGCCTGCCTGACATCAACCCTCCTTGGGAATACTCGTTGCGTTGCGTCGTCGCGCGGGTGACCCAATGTGCTTGCTGATATTATTCTCTGGGTCCCAAAATGATATGCTTGGCAATCTTATTGCCGACAACTAAGCAGACTATGTATTGGTATTGGTCTACTAATATCCGTTATTTAACATTTTACAAAGTGATGGGAAACCATTTCAATAAAACCACAGAACCTCATGGCAATGCGTTTTCCTTTGTTTTTATATTGGTCGCAAAAATAGAAGAGCCGAAAAGGGTTCAAAACCCGCTTCAGTTAATGTATAACGAACCTTTTCTTAAGCGAAAGAAGGGAACATGAAAGGAAAGGATTTCCGCATGCCCAATTTTATTTTAAAATGCACTTAGAGGAAGCGCTGGTGGGTTTGTGGTCAGAGGTATTGGGCCGGAATGGAATTGTCATGGGTTTGATTTTAGGCGCACGTAAAATTGTTCTTCTAGGTTAAATGATTCCTTTTTAACCGACTTCCAAAAAGGAGGAGGTTACTATGTTCGTCTGTATGTTTTCTTTTTTTTTTGTGTATGTTCATCGATATAAATTTGGTGAAGATTTTATTTATTTTATTTATTTATTTTTGTAAAACTTAAACTATCATTACAGGTCTTACCCTAATGCGACAGTTACGATCTAAATTTTTATTAAAATATTGCCAGTTCTTACTAAACTTATTAACTATTAAAATATATATTTACAATAATAAAATGAGACACTACTAATATAAACAAAATAATTACCACAATATAACATAACTAATCTAACATAACATATTACTTACTTATATATTTAATTATTATTTTGCTTGTAGCTTATTATAAATAGTAATACCCTTGCGAATTCACTCCAACTACCTGTAAACACATCAATCTGAGTTTGAAGGTCGTTGATGATATGGACAGCTCTGGTAAGGGGCGCCTTAGCGAGCAGGTTAGTCCTGGCTGTAGGCACCAGAAGCAGCGGCGGGCGACGCCGCCTCCACACGTAGCGGTCCGGCACACACAAACTTAAGCGCTGTAATATTCCCGGATTACTCTCCACTCCACGGAGCACCCTCACCAAGTAAGCGACCAGCGTAAACTCCCTTCGGACCTGCAGTTGATTATAGCCAACCATGCCCAAGACAAACAGAGTGGGATACATCAGTGGGTAAAACGGATATACCCCATATAACTTCCTGTACAAATGGCGCGTGAATTTGTTTTGGACGCGCTCTAACATTACAGAGTACTTAGCCTCATGTGGGGCCCATATGACCGCACTATGTTCCAGATGACTCCTGACTAGTGTGTCATACAGGACCCTAACTGCTGTGATGTTTGTGAAGCTTCGTGTCTGTCGCAGTACAAATCCTAAATTTCTGTACGCTTTCTTACAGATCTTAGTTACATGCACACGGAATGACAGATCGGGAGCCATAAGAACACCCAAGTCTTTCACCTCCGTGACTCGTTGCATTGGTGCCGCGCCCACCACGTACTCATAGAGCAGAGGTGCACGAGCACGGGTGTAACTCATCAACGAACACTTGGATACGTTAAAGTACAGTTTGTTCTCATGACTCCATTGTACTACTCGATCTATATCTTCCTGTAGACGCTTACAATCAGATTCAGACTCAATCTCAAGCAGCAACTTGAGGTCATCTGCAAATAATAAACAAAAACCATGTTTTACGACTTCCGGTAAACTGTTTATCATTATTAGGAATTCTAAAGGCCCCAAGTTGCTGCCCTGACTTACACCAGACCAAGTGTAATATAACTCGGATTCACATCCGTTGTAGTCTACATACTGTTGTCTGTTTTGCATGTAACTGGCGAAGAACTGCAACAGATGTGGGGTACACCCGACCCCTGCTAGCTTCCACAGTAAGATGTCATTGTCGACGGTGTCAAAAGCTTTTTTGAAGTCAAAATAAGCTGTATCCACTTGCACCCCAGCATCTACCGCCGGTACCACATATCCCATGAAGTCAAGGAGATTGGTAGCAGTGCTGCGCCCCGGCCGGAATCCGTGCTGCGCATCCGATAAAAGTCCGCGCACTTGCTCTTGCATACAGCGCTGAATGGCAGACTCGAACACCTTTGCCGGCGTCGACAGCACCGCAACCGGCCTATACCCACTAATGTCAGTTCCCGCCCTGCCTTTGGGCACTGGAATGACTCGCGTAATCTTCCACCGAGCAGGGAACTTCGAAGAATTAAGACAGGCATTAAATATATAATGCAATGGCTCCACGAGTATCCTTCCACAATCTTTAAAAAGAAACGCTGGTATACCATCCGGGCCCGCAGAGAGCTTGGGCTTGAGGCGCTCGAGTGCATTACTAACGTCCTTAAGGCTTAGATTATTAATTTGCACGCACGCACTACCAGCATTCACCGCCTCCGCTGATGCCGCTTTTGAGTCTAATCGTGGCGGCTCACTACTGTATACCGACTCGAAATATGTCGCGAACTGCTCTGCACACTCCTCATCTGACAAATACTGACCGTCCTTTATAATGTCCTGTCTACTAGTTGTACTTTTCTGTGACCGTATATATTGCCAAAATGACTTAGGGTCCTTAGCGAACTGATATTGAACATTATTTTCATGCTGTTTGAGTGCGTTTTCTATTAATTTTTTAGTTATTGCTCTATATTTTGAATATTTTTCGTAATTACTATTTAATTTTGTTTTTTTATAAATTTTATGTAGTCTTGCTTTAATTTTTATATTTTTTATTATATCGCTCGTGTACCATTTGGGGTAAGAATATTGTTGTTTAATCGTAAAAGCTTTCCTAGGAACACTTGCGTCTAAAATGTTATTCAGTTTGTCATAGAAAAAATTCAAAATGTCATCCATATCGTTCATCTCGTACATATCTGTCCAATCAATTAATGCTAACATAGAATAGAGTAATTCATAATCCGCTTTATAAAAATTCCAACGCGGTCTAGTAGTAGTGCGTGTGTCGACCACGACGGATGGGGCGCTTGCGGGCGCGGGGCGCGGGACGCTCGCGAGCTGCACGCTCGCCACAAGTGGCGGGTGATGCGCGTCCACTGGCACGAGCGACTCGTCCGCCGCTACGACTGACACCTCACGATCACGAAAACCTGAACTTAATATCAAATCTAGTTGCCTATTTAAACAATTAGGTACATTATTGTTTTGAGTGAATCCGCAATAGGCCAAAAAATATTCATAATAATTCATTACATTTATGGGACACGAGTAAAGATTAAAATCACCTAACACAATTATTTCTTTATATTCGGTACACAATTTCTCTATTATTCTGAACAAAACCATATAGTCATTTTCCGAACTACCAGGCGGAATATAAATCACGGAGCACAAAAATAAAAATCTTTTATTTAAATAAACCGTTGCATTGATTATTTCAAAAACGCAGGTGTCTATAGATACGTCACTCACGTGCACTTGCCGTAGCTCCAACCGGTGTGTGGCCACTAAGAACGCTCCTCCCTGTTTCCGACCATCCGCTCGGTCGCAGCGAAGTATTCGATATCCCGGCGGAATTAATTCCGGGTCATGTATGGATGGATTGCAGATCTGATGAAGAACTTCGGAGATAGACAACGGAACTCCTCAATGACGAACAGTACGCATATTGTGATGATGTGATTATGTTACGACTACGAGCAGCGTCTTTAGTAGGTCCAACCAAGTTTTAATTAAGGCCACTAAAATGAAAAAAATAAAAACTGTTTTACAAAAAAATTAAACCAGCTTCAAAAAAGAATAAAATAATTACCATATAAAATTAACAGTTTCAGAAGTCGGTGCCTTCGATTTGGTTGAGCGTGGATTAGCACCGACTTCTGAAACTGTTAATTTTATATGGTAATTATTTTATTCTTTTTTGAAGTCGGTTTAATTTTTTTGTAAAAAAGTTTTTATTTTCTATTGGACTGCTTGTAATTTGTCTTTACAGACCCGCTTCTACGTAACCGGGCAGTTTATAGGTGAGACCTGATGAGTCTTCAGCCAATGTGTAAATGAGCTTCTAAGAGTGACGATCATTAAGCACCTTCGTTCGGTGTACTCTTGGCAGTCAATCCCACTACCAACCTGGCTGACTGGCTAATCTTCTTACCAAGGCATAAGCTATTCTCGAATAGCTCGTGCAGACACGAGAGTATAGAAACTATTTGAGCTTGAATTTATAATAGCTAACTAACAGAAAGCTTATCGTCGGTCGGCAGTGAAAACCACGGATGTGTAAAATACAAAATTTTAAAAGAGATAGAAATAACTGTCTCCTGCTAAAAAAATGGCCGATCAAATGTTAATACAAGTTTGTCATTGTACGTCATAGATAGCTTAGAAGTATTTGAATTGAAAGTTTGTTGAAATAGTAAGAGTATAACGAGTTTATCAATCTAAAGAACAAGTAAAACGTTTTAGACGATAATTTTCTTTACGAGGTTTTCACTGCCGAGTGTCGTTATGTACTTTGTAATATTTTTAGAAATAGTTTGTGTTCGTCACATTCTTCTATAGGCCTAGTAGGTACGAATAATTTCACGTTAGTAATATAAATATGTAACTTTAATTTGAATGAATTTTGAATCAAAAATACTCACTCCGCGCATACTTTTAATTAAATTGGAAATTTTATTCATATCTTTGTTTGATACAAATTGTGTATGTCGCAAAACATAAACCAAAATGTTACAGGACAATTGTACTTTTGATTCAAAATTCGCTTACATTAGCGATACTTTTACGATGCTATACTTCAAACGTTCGCGCTAGGTCTACTGGTAAACGGAGATAGGCTCACCCTCATAGGACTAACTACCATCATCTATTAACTGTCAGTCTACGATAAGGGCAAAACTTCTGTCTAAACGGTCAGAGATGAAAGGCATTTATTAATTTATGGGTAAAGAAAAATCCTATAAATATATCCAAAAGTACCTACCAATATCCTAGGAAGGAAGGTAATTATAGTCGCAGATACTATAGGGCAGGGATGCACAGACCACAGCCCGCGGGCCGCACGCGGCCCTTCGTCAATATACATGCGGCCTGCCAGCGAATTAAACTCTTTTATGCATTAGGTATATGAAAATACGGCAATATTATTAAGTTTTTTAAATGTATTACACCTTTTACAGATGAATCTTGTTAATATAAAGCTTCAGTGGATAACTTCTCATGTAGGTATTATTGGGAATGAAATCGCTGACAGACTTGCTGTAGAAGCTATTACAGATGGTATTGACAATCCGTGTGAACCTTATTTCACAAAACTTATCCCGAGCATGAGGATATATTGCTTTAGTCTGTGGAAAAACCACTTTGAAATTATTACTGCGGAGAAGGGTTTGTGGTATAGGACGATTCACAAGGAGTTACCTCGAGTTCCATGGTTCGATGCTTCGAGTCTTTCCAGAGAAATGGTAGTTTTAGCGTTGAGGATTAGATCTGGGCATGTTCCAACTAATAGTTTTTTACATTTAGTAGGTAGATATCAGTCACCTTTCTGTTACACTTGCCATAACAAAATTGAAGATTTATTTCACCTATTGGTCGAATGCACCTCATATGTCGATATTAGGGTATTGTTGTATCGATTCATTGGCGCCGATTTTTATAATGGGGGAATTGGTGTTGTTCTTAGTCGGCCTCTTTCGAGGGAAGCGGTAGCTGTTTATGAGTTTGTGCGGTGTGCGTTTTTGAGAAGGTCGGCCCTTCTTTGACACGCATAATCAGTGGGTTTGTTAGCAGCTGTTGCTTTCTTTGGAGGGGTTTGATTGGGAGTGTCGCTGATTCCTCTGTTGTGAGAGTCCGTGTCGGTGAAATTGTGTTCCCTGATGTCGACATTATATATTTTCTTGATTTTTTATGTATGTGATTTTTTTATATTTAATGTTTTTCTTTAGTATCTAATAATATAAGACGTACACAATGAGGCTTGGATAGTCGCTGAAGGGCGAACTAATACCTCGGAAAAATATTTGAAATAAAAAAAAAATAAAAAAAATGCCCAATCTACGTTTTTTTTTTATTTAAATAACAATAATTTCAACTTTTTTGATTGTTTTTAAATGTGGTGCCCCGCTTTTAGCTCATAGTCTACCCGAAGTGGCCCCCAGTCCTAATAAGTCTTTACATGCCTGCTATAGAGTAACGTCAAATATTTGCGATGGTAAACTTCACTGAAAAAACATTAGAAACTGCGCTTGCACAATAAAACTAAATCCACATAATACGCTTCGATGCAATGCCAAGTCGATTAACAAACCACACCCGAATCCAATAAAAATAAAAATCGAATAAGCAATAAAAATGCGTCCATATTCCAACGAACATGGTAATGACTTCTAATCTACCCGTGATAGAAGCTTCTAGAAATAAGAGCAAGAGCCATGCTCTGGATAAAGATTTACGTTGCAATAAACGGGACCACGTTGGACCGGGTCCAGGCATCAATTCTATTTGCACACGTAAAGATTACCGAAATCCCCAATCGAAACTTCACACCCTAGAAATGGCGCAATTTTTGCCCGTAAATTTTATTGTTTTGCGCTGAAAGTCGCGGACTGTATCATAACCATTCAGAACACATATTTTGTTCTGAACAGTAGTTAATACACTGTTGTTTTTTTATGTAATAATTTGGCTAATTACCAACCGCGCGGATCATAAGATTTGCGAGGATAAGCAGCGCTTGCCGCGATCAGTCCGTGGATGGGTGACCGTTGGTTATACATCGAGACCCCTCCGTGCCTCGGAGAACACGTTAAACAGTCGGTCCCGGGTGTCACACAAATACCTATGACAGTCGTTACGGGAAGTCAGAAGCCCGAAAGACTGACAACCGGTCTAACCTTAGAATATCGGCATTACCCAGTAACTGGGTTGCGGTCTGATGGCAGTCGCTCCGTGTAAAATACTGGTATTTAGCCGCATCTGGTTAGACTGGAAGCTGATCCCAACATGGTTGGGAAAAAGTAAGGCAAAATAATTTGGCAAACAATTAAACAGCCGAACTGATGGGAAGTGGTTACCACGGCCTGTCACCTACAACACTAAGTGCCGATTTCACCAACGTCGGATAGCTTTAATCGAGGAATAAATTTGACGTTTTGACAGCTTTTGCATAGAAATTCTGTCAAAACGTCTGTCTTATTCTTTGGATAAACGTTATCCGACGTTGGTAAAATCGAGCCTAAGACGATTACTGATGCGTTGCCAAACTTAGAGATAAAGTTAAAATAAGTGGAAAATTTCATGTCTCTGTAATTTCACCGGCACCCATACCCTACGAACCGGAACAAGGCAATGCTGTTTGTCTGCAAAAATAGATATGATATAGTACTTCCCCAGACGAGTTCATTGACTAGGAGCTCTATACTACAGATGATGTTGTTCCTGTTAGTAAGTTTTTACGCTTGGGGCCTGAAAAAGTATGTAATATTTTCCTGCAAACGCCGGATCCGTCAGTACTGGATGTGTTGTTCACATCTATGCCAACGGATCAGTTAAACAAATGGCAGCTGCGTCGTATCTGGCAGACAGGATACGATAAAAATTACGGCTCCAGTACATTTTACTGGATTCGGAATACTGTCGTATATGTGAACTCGCTCATTCAACTGCAGGTGCCATCACCAAAATAAAAACGGATCCGCTAAAACGGGCCCTGTAAACAGTTTCTGTGTGAACTAGCTGTAACGTGCTATTAAATCTATAAATCGACGCTCGGCAGTGAAAACTTCGTAAAAAAAATTCTTTAAAAGCGTTTTATTTGTTCTTTACATTGATAAACTCGTCATACACGTACTATTTCAACAAACTTTCAATTCAAATACTTTTAAACTATCTATGACGTACGATGACAAACTTGTATTAGCATTTGATCGGCCTTTTTTTTGCAGGAGACAGTTATTTCAATATCTTTTAAAAAAAAAATTACACATAGGTACGTGGTTTTCACGGCTACCGACGAAATACAGAATTAGGTATCCTTTATAGAAAAATCGTTAATTCTATTTTTAAATAAAAGGTATATTCCTTGAAGTACACGTTTATACTAATTCCATGTTAGGAATAAAAATTATCGGAACTTTAAATTAAAGGCTTCGTTTTTATAGGCAAGCTAGTAGTGACATCTGTGGAGTCAGCAGGAAACTACAAGATCGCCCGGCGGGACACGTCGCGCGTCAAACGTTGACTCCCAAAACTTACTAAAAATGACAAGCATCATTTTGTCATGCTCATTACCTCCATTAGTGTCATCAGCTCGTAAAACTCCCCTGCTAAACATAGGCCTCCGGCTAGACCGCTACAATAAATAACCAATAGGGAAATTGTGCTGAACTAATTTAGGGAATATCATATTCGCAATGGCGAAAAAACTCATTAAATAAAGATTCAAAAAAAATTTAGGGAAAAGCGGCTTGCACTTATAAAATGCACAGTGTGGTTAGCAAAACAATTTTATGTAGTACTAGCGACCCGCCCCGGCTTCGCACGGTATATACTAATGTGGTGCACATAAACCTTTCTCTTGAATCACTCTATGTATTACTGAAAACTGTATTAAAATCCGTTGCTTAGTTTAAAAGATTTAAGCGTACAGACAGCGGGAGCGACTTTGTTTTATACTATGTAAAGAAGTTGTAAAAATATCAATCTGACACATATTTCATTAGCTAGAATATGATTTAAATATTTCATGATAAATTAATTTCTAACTGCCTCGTTTGTCTAGTGGTGGCAAGCACGACTGCTGATCTTGAGGTCCTGGGTTCGATTCCAAGTCTGGCAAAGTATTATTGGGTTTCTCCGTGTGGAATTCCTCAGTAGCAGCCCGAAGTTTGGATTCGTGCCCGGTTGATGGCAATATGTTCGCTCCCTATTACATGGGACTTAAACATAACGGCGATATGAGGTTGTAACGAAACACCTCTGCTCAACCCTTTGAGGAATACAGGCGTGATGTTATGTAATGCTAATTTCTTGCTTTAATTCGCAAAAATATATTAAAAAGATTTTGTAACAGTTTTTGTCCACGCCATACGGATCGAAACAAGGATAGAAATACAATAATGAGTGAGAGGGAATGACTTGTCAGGCGGAATTTATATCCTTTCTTTAATGGCACGGCTTATCATCACTACGTTTGGAAATGGTATTGGTGATAGCTGCAGAATTTTGCTATAGACGCATAGTAAGATGCTGATATCCTCCCTTCTTCTTAGCCTCTGTCCAACTATATTGGTGTCAGCTTCCAGTCTAACCAGATGCGGCTGAATACCAGTATTTTACACTGATTGACTGCCATCAGACCTCCGCAACCCAGTTACTGGGCAATGCTGATATCCTAAGGTTAGAACGGTTGTCAGACTTTCGGGCTTCTGACTACCCGTAACGACTGTCATAGGTATTCGTATGACACCTGGGATCGACTGTTTAACGTGGTCTCCGAAGCACGGAGGGGCCACGGACTGATCGCGGCAAGCGCAGCTTAACCTCGCGAATCTTATGATCCACGCGGTTGGTGATGAGCCACGAGCCCTTCTAAGGTGCTAATATCCATCTTCTTAATATTCCTTAAAGCCACGTATTCATTAGGGGACAAATGACCCTTTTTTATCGTGGGATAATCCTCATGGATGTCGCTCCCCCGGTGTAGGCGAGGGGGTCTGCCGGACTCTTACCGGCTAAAAACCCACAGTGTTCCTCCTTTTGACCGTGGGCCAGGGTCGCGAGATTTGCCTAAGCACGCATCGCAACCCCGGCAGGTCTTGGTCCACCAACTGCTGGTGGTCCTCTCCACTATGGGGTGAAGACCCCAAGACCTCCTGAGAGGCGCGGGGAGCACCCCACATCACCGGCGCACCAGAACACATGGCACGCCGTGACCACTCCGGGGACCAAACAAGCACATGGGCGCCAGACTAAAGAGACAATTGTCCTGCGACACATGTCGCATGCGATGTCTTGTCGGCAACTAGCCACAACACGAAAATTTGACGGAAATTGAAGTCTGACGACGTCTCAAGATTTCGCACGCAACGAAATGTCCCGCGACATTTGTCCCTTAGTGAATACTCGGCTTTAGCCTCCTTTCACGAGACCCTAACGGAAGATAGATAACCCTTCCTTTCCGGAAAGCTCTTGACAAGTTGACTTCTAAAACTTACTGGAAATGACAAAAAGCTGTCAACTTCATTATCTCTGTTAAATTTCACTAATAAATATAAATGAACTTAATTTACCCGCATTTAAATAAAAACGAGGTGCTAGAGAGGTTTCAGCTTTTAATAAAGTATTTAATGCCTAGTCTCTGTCATTTTGAATAATAATGTCTACACAAATGAGATTTTTTGGAGCTTTTTATAAAGCTCTATTACTTGCTTTGGTGCTTATTTATACTATTTAAGTAGTTATAGTATTTCTAGCTTGCTATCTTTATAATCCATAGGATATTCATACATTTTTTATTTTTTTGTTTGGGAAAATGCTAGGCAGAACAGGATTTTTAAACATTGAATGTTGTACTACGGCTTTCTCGGGAGTTAATTACATAATACAGATATTACATTAAAAAATGGTATTCTATATGGTTTATTTTATGATTCTTTTTGGTGCCAAGTTTATTTGAAATCGCTCCACGCGTTTCGACATGATTTGAGTAAAAACTATCAAATAAATATTTAAGTCAATTTAGTAGTTTCAACTTTCAAAGCAATATTCTCAGAATTTTTTCGCTCCCAGTGTTCTTTTTTCAAAACTTTTATTTTTAAACGAACAAATTTACTGTCGAATTTTTTGTCTAATTAAATATTAAACTGCTTACTATATTAGTACTCACCTTGTTACATTTTTCCTGTGTGTGTTTTTTTTCCCTAATCTGCATACTTTCTTTCGCCAACTTTACAACTATTCATTTTTATAGTGTTCGGTTCATGTTTCAGCAGAACATTAGGGGATTATGCTGAATATTTAGTTGAAAACGCCCGCGCGTGCAGGTAATGCACATAACGCTTAAGCAAACGACCCACTGTTTTAAAGGTTTATTCCATTTTAATCTCATTTCATATCTGCATAAACTTTGTTTACACATGTGAATAGAGATGTAACTGTTTCTACTATTTATTTTACCTAGAACAAGTGTAATATGCAAAAATACAGGCCTATGTTTTTTTTAACGATACGTTTTACCACTTTACGGACACAGGGTAAAACCATAGGTTTAATGAATATGGTAGATAAAAATCTATAGGTTAAAAAAATGTAGTTCAATTTGCAAGCCCATAACCTAAATAAATACCTACTGCTACAAGAAACCATTCCCCCATATTCCGAGAGATATGATTTAAACCAAGACCAAGGTAAATCCAGATTTAGAATATACTATTCTTACGTCATATAACAAAAACAGATGGATCTTTTTTTAAATCTGGAGTTTATTTAGACCATCTTTTGTAAAATCTCCAACGATTGGTACCTACAAAAAATACTTGACTTCCGTCAACATAATACACGCAGCAACCCACAAAAATAAAAAAATGTACAGACATTAAATGTAATATAAGCTTAAAATCTAAAAGGGTACTTCGTTGTTCACATAACTTAAGAAGAGACGTCCAAAACGACAATATACCTTATTTATCCCCTCCATAACACTTGTGGACCGCGACAGCTTAATTCAGTAGCATCGCATTATCGTTAGCATAATCACTGAAGCGACTACACCTTTTCAACGAACACCAAAACATTTTATTATGGATCCAAATGAGAATTTAAAATGTGCCCTAATGGGTTTCTTTTCATTGGACACAACGGACGCCAACTTTCAACTGAGACTTTCGAAGAAACCTAAAGGAAATAAGCATTAAAGTTTCAGATGAAGAAATGTGAAGTTTTCTTAACGTTGTTATTGAGTTGTACGAAAAGTTTGGGAACATTTTTATTATGATATGGATCGGGAATGACACCCCTTGCTCAATCTATAGTTTTTTTTTATTTACTACACTTTAGGGACATGCTATTGTTTGTAAGAACATGCGATATGATCTTCTTTATTTGGTGAATTAGGCGAGGATCCATTGCAACGCTCCGCATAATGGCATCACCACATCTCCATACCACGTAAAATAGGTGTCCTACTTACTCCAGTATAACCTATAGCAGTTCACCATCAGTCACCTAGGTTCCTCCTGATTAGAGTTGGTGATCCTATTCAATCCTTTCGCACTGTTGCGCTGCCTTGGTCGATTGGTAAATGTTTGTTTAACATACAATCAGCCGGTCATCAGAACTGTATACTGGCGATGATTCAATAAAATTCATCTCTTGACTTATTAAGTCGTAAGCCAGTTCCTTTTGAAACGACATAATTAAGTAGCTAATATTTTGGATTACATTCTTATTACTACTGTATCAAATATTTTCTAATCTGAACGCATACAAAGCAGCCTTAACCCTAAAACAAAACAGGGAGAGATTTGAAAATTAAAAAATAAATTCAAATTACCACATTGTACTAAGGTAAAAGTTTGGAGCGAAGACGAAACCAAGAGTAATGTTCGTTTTAAGGTGTAATGGCGTACAGCACTTCGCTCTATGCTGTAATGAGGGCCATTTGGCCATAAATGAAAACAAGTGGCTTAACCGAGACACCGCGAAACGACGTTATTACGGGCCGACGGATGGCCTGAAACAAACGTGTGACAACAATTTTATATTGTGTTTAATTAAATAAAACAACATAACATCACGCCGGTATTCCCCGAAAAATTTGGCAGAGGTGTATAGTAACACCCTCATTTCGCCGTTATAATAGGGGGCGAGCCTATTGCCATCAACCGCCACAAATCCAAACTCTGGGCTGCTACTGAGAAAATCCACACGGAAAAACCCAATAACACTTTGTCCGACCTGGGGATCGAACCCAGTACCTCACGATCAGCAGTCGCGCTAGCCACCACTAGACCAACAGGGCAGTTAAAAATAAACCTTCTTTTTTTTCCTATTCGACTGCTTGTAGATGGTCTTGCGGACCGTTACAGTTGACAGTTATTGGTGAGACCTAAAGGGTCTCCAACCAGAAATAAACCTTCATATTAGGCTATACAGGGTGTAAACGAAATCATGTAATTCCTTCAAACCTCGTGATGTACTGATGACATAGATTAACCCTGGACGGGATACATTTGGATTCAATAAACAAAAGAATTACAAGAAGAAAACATATGCTCTTAACGTGAGTCATTTTAGCGTCCCGAGCGAATGGCGCGGCTATAGCTCGCCACGCGGTCATTTAACTCGGGGCGTTAAATTGTCTTACGTTAAGAGCAAATGTTTACTTCTTGTAATTTTTTTGTTTATTGAATCGGAATGTATCCCATGCAGGATTAATCTATGTCAGCAGTACATCACGAGGTTTGAAGGAATTACATGATTTCGTTTACACCCTGTATTTAAGTACTCATACCTACATTACATCATATGAAAATATTCTAAACTTCGTAAACATGCATGCATAAAATCACATCTTTGTCCATTTGACGACACGTTTGGTGCATTGGCTGAGCGATCGGCTTCTGCGCTACGGGTCGTGGTTTTGATTCCCGCACAGAACAAATATTTGTATGGCCTCCAGATAGTTGTTCCGGGTCTGGATGTTTGTCCGTGTGAAGATTTGTGATTCTAAACGCTCTCATTATACAGGAGAAATGCTAGTGTGGGGCAACGTTTTTTTTTAAAAAAATAATAAGGATAATCAGAAACATTGAAATCTTATACAATGAATTGCAGGTTTCAAACTCAGGATTTCGGAATGAAAAGAAACCTATGAACTAACCTATCGTGGATACATTATACGTCCATACCAAATTACAACCAAATCTGTTCAGACATCCAGACATTTATAATATACTAGCGACCCGTCCCGGCTTCGCACGGGTGAACATTTTTCGCGGTTTTGCAACATTTTTCATTTATGCTCCGCTCCTATTGGCTGTAGCGTGATGTTATATAGCCTATAACCTTCCTCGATAAATGGCCTATCCAACACAAAAATAATTTTTCAATTCCAACCAGTAGTTCCTGAGATTAGCGCGTTCAAACAAACAAACTCTTCAGCTTGAAGTATAATATTAGCATTAGATTATTAGATATAGGCTCGTATCTAAATACTTTAATGGCTTCTCAGGGACTAACTAAACCAACTTATCAGTATCAATTCGCACATTACTCATAGAAAATAGACTATAACGCTTAATATACTCTTAAAAGCTAAGTTACATGTGTTATCATTCGCAAATCGTTCGCCGATAATATTAGACTTCATGAGATATGTAGGTGTGGAGCAGATCGCCCATTTTTGGGCACAATTCCAAACCCGGGCCATAGCTAAAATAGATTAACAATTTTTTTCTAACGATTGAAATCCAAGTCTATTACAATACAATTTTATAAGACGATTCTGATTAAAAATCTTTTACCTACATACTCTAGCACTATCGTAACTCATCTTTACATAGTATAAAACAAAGCGCTCCCACTGTCTGTACGCTTAGATCTTTTAAACTATGCAACGGATTTTAATGCAGTTTTCAGCAATAGATAGTGATTCAAGAGGAAGGTTTATATGCCCCACATTAGTAACTACATTGCACCCGTGCGAAGCCGGGGCGGGTCGCTAGTCTATACTTATCTATACTAATATAACAAAGAGGAAAGATTTGTATTTTTGTATGTAACGATTAAACTTAAAAGCTAATGAACCGATGTCAAAAATTATTTTGCCGTTAGAAAGCTACATTATCACTGAGTAACATAGGCTATATTTATTACTGGAATAAAACTTCTTACGTGGGCGGAGCCGTGATATTTAATAAAGTAGGTACAACACAATATTATATTTATAAATCTTCTGTTTATATTATAAGATATTTTAATGGAACAATCATAATTAGCGAGATTTACAAAGCGTACCAGGTGGCTGGAACACGGAATAATGACCTTTTAATTCACACAAGGAAGACGAGTAGCTTCCTCAGTATAGGGTGAAGTTCATTTATTTGTATTCCGCACAAACTTAGTATTGCGTAAGTTCGTTCCGTAGGGTAACTGTCGTAATTGCTGGCGCCACGCCAAACTCATTGACTACCAAGATATTATATCCTCCAATTTACATTTTTAATCTCCTCTCCTGTTTTGTTTGTTGAGGGATTAATAAGCGGATGGGATTTGTTACATTTATTTCCTTTTCTGAAATAGCTTAACCTAAAATTTATTAAATATAAAAATAATACAACTGCGTCGTTGGTCTAGGGGTGGCAAGCGCGACTGCTGATCGTGGGATCCTGGGTTCTATCCCCAGGGTTATATCGGGCAAATGTGTTATTGGGTATTTCCGTATGGAATTCTTCATTAGCAGCCCGGAATTTGGATTTATGCCAGGTTGATGGCAATAGGCTCGCCCCACCTGCCTAACCCTTCGGAAAATACAGGCGTGATGTTATGTTATGTTATGTTAGGGATGATTTCCACCAAACGGCTTGCATCGCATCGGATCGGAAAGGATACGAACGGATGCGGCGACAGCCGAACGCGTCCGTCAGGAAGTCGACGCATACGATCGGCTCCGTATAGTCGCTTGCGAACGTATCCGTTTCTACGCCTAGTCAAATAGTTTCATTCCTACCGTGTTGACGTGTACTAATTTTTGAAAATGGTTGAAGTTGACCGAAAGTATCCGATCGGATACGACGACAGGCGAACGGAGCCGATCGCGCGTCGCAGCATACTTTCGGCTACGATCACGTGTCGCGGAAGACGCCCGCGGTCAAGCTGCTGTGCGCGGCTTGGTAATATAGACTTTAAATACCGTGTACACGATTTAATATCGTTCAAAAATTGTTAAATCGGTTCCGATCCGATGCGACGCGAGCCGTTTGGTGGAAATCATCATTTATAATACAACACTACTTAAACAATATATTTATCTTTGTGAACTAGCTAATATGAAATTAATGTGTAATCAAAATGACCTAATTACCAAAACTTCACATAAAACACAACCTACTGAACAATTCCGCGATACATTATGCACTATTAAAACATGATATTTATGATAACCAGCAATAGCCGATAAAATTTATACAATAGAGCTATTTGAAATTCTAATTAACCCAATAACTATTATACAGCAATATAGAAACACTGACATGATTTACTCTCGCATTATCTGGTCAATTTAATACAAATTGTCAACCGTCATAAATTAGAACGTATCTAGTCGCGCCATCGAAGCAAACATACTGATATAAAGGCCAGGAGTCGATATCATTACACATAAATTTCACTTATCTCTCACATTCGGCACAATTTGCTCGGATGCCTCCGTTACGGGGCTTACAATAGCCTTCACATACCTACCTCCACATTTAACTGGGACTCGCATTTCACTCAATAGTTCTCAATCTAAATCAAGTCTAAATCGTCTGCAATCTTTAGAACAGTTGGCTTTATTGCGAACTATATAAACGCCGGGATTTGTTAGGTTTGCGATAGGAATGTTTGATAGGTATGTATAGTAATGTTGTTCTGAATAAATTAGTTCAAAGTAATAAGTATTGATCACTAATACCAAGAAATATTGACTCTTGCAGTCACATTACATAAATACATAACATCACGGCTGTATTCCCCGAAGGGTTGGGCAGAGGTGTATAGTAACACTCTCATTTCGCCGTTATGTATAAGTCCTATGTAACAGGAGGCGAGCCTATTGCCATCAACCGGCCATAAATCCAAACTCCGGACTGTTACTGAGAAACTCCACACGGAAAAACCCAATAACACTTTGCCCAACCTGGGGATCGAACCCAGGACCTCCCGATCAGCAGTCGCGCTTGCCACCACTAGATCAACGAGGCAGTCACATGATTAGTTGGTTTCATGGACCATGGATAAGATGAGATTGCTATCGTATCACTTACGGCCCACAGGACATTATTCTTCTTCTCTCACGAGCCAAATAAGGATAGTTCACGCCGTGGTGAAAAGATAAGCCAGTCAGCAAGATTGGTAGCGGGGCTGACTGCCCAGGGTGCGCCGGACGTACTTAAGTATCGTCACTCGTGGTGGCTCTTTTAATGCATCCCACAGGACATTTAGGCGAAACACACACTGCCCCGCGCTACGCTGCGGGGTGCGTGGCGACGGAGCCACAACACTGCGCGTGAATGCGTTTTCTGTGTGTTGCACTACGCGTGTTTTCTATACAAACACAGATGCAAACAACGTAAGAACACGCACTCCCACGCTACGCTGCGTGATGCGGTGCAGTGTGCGAATCGCCTTAATAAGTTTTATTATTTTCGTCGCTAACCCGAAATCTATTTAAGGATCTGTACACAAATCTGCGATGCGACGTCGCATCGTAGAAATATACGAGCTCGCACGACGCATCGCAAGAACTTACGAATTGATTCGCGTAATTCATTTTTCCTATATCTTCTTATCAGTAACAGCAGTGCGCAATTCTTTTTACGCAAATTTATTCTAACTAGTATAAAAAACGATCAATACGGTTGACGATCGTCGAGGGATTGGTCACCCGAACCTAGGAACGAAGACGCCTTGCTGCACGAAATCGCATCGCAGCAATTTCCGTCGCTGTTTTCTGCGTTGCGAATTCGCACCGCGTCGATTCGCAGTTTTGTTTAAAAGCCCTAATACAATATTGATTTAAGCGTTTTCAAAAAACACTGACAACCACGTATTGAAACAAGATTTTATTACATTATTAGATAGTTACAAGTGAAGCTAATATAAAGCGTATAAAAAGACCTTTATTATCCGTATTATAAAGCAAAAACTTCTAACCGTATTTAATCATTAAGGCAGGTTTAAAGTTACACATGAGTAGAATAAAATAGCGGAATACGAGTAGATTTATAAAACCATCAGCAGAGACGGACTTAAGGGTAATTTGACGAGAATAAAACCGAATCGCTACACTTACGAGAGTAAATCAATCTGCCGGTTTAGTATCCCAGTCCTTTCATGCGAATCGTAAAAAGATAGGTGTCTGATTAAGAGTACTGATAACTCCGTGGTTAAATTAGAATTATTATTGTTGTAATTTGACGACACGTTTAGTGCCGTGGCTGAGCGACTTGCTTCTACGCTACGAATAAGGCTTACAAATAGTTGTTCCGGGTTTAGGCGACTGTAAACGCACCCATGATACAGGAGAAATCCTGGACGCGGCAACGTTAACACAGAAAATAAAAGTTTATCAATATGTCATTATCGGGCCATAGCAATCCACTGCTGTGGGCCAATAGCTCGTCACTGAACTTGGTCTTTGGCTTCTCACATTCAACTGCTACCAGCTTCCTTACGAAGATTGTCTCTCCATATCGCTAAGTGGCCATCTAGAATTCTAGAAATAACAATGAATAGTGAATTTCTAATAAAATTTTAACCACGCCTACTGACGCCACTGATCCCTATGATTCCCGGCACAGTATAAACCACCGTTCCTTCAGCCTGGGTATCATAAAAACAACTAAGGGATGTGTTATAGAACACGTGCAAAAGCGTCCTCTTGTCTGCTAAATAAAAGTAAAGAAATGCTCACCATATATTGTTACAACATCATCATCTGTATCCCTAGTACGAGTTTGTAACCGACCAAAACGGATAGTACCCATAGTTTTCGTGAATTCACTAAACTGAATAATATAATGTATCTCTTTTTTTGCGGGTGTGTAAGAGAGATAGAATTTAGCGAGCTCGTGAAAACTACTGCCGTTTTCGTAATCTGGAAACTCGGACTAAAAAACGTAAAAGCCGTACAACTGCCATCAAGTTAGTCATCATCCTGCCCTGGTCCCAAGTTACTTGGGGTCGGCGCAATATGTTTTCTCTTCCACTCTTCCCTGTCAGCCGTCTCACTATCATTTACTCCCTTATCTTTCATATCCTCCCTCATACAATCCATCCATCTTTTCTTAGGTCTCCCTCTCCCCCTCCATCCATCAACATTCATATTCATCACTCTCTTAGTCACATGTGTTTCATCCCTCCTCATCACATGCCCATACCAAGACAAACGCTTTCCTTTCAACTTTTCTGTCACTGGTGCCACTTTCAAACTCCCTCTAATATACTTATTTCTTACTTTATCCATTTGCGTCACTCCACACATACATCTCAACATTCTCATCTCCACTACGTGTAATCTTCTTTCATCCGTCTTCTTCACGGCCCAACACTCTGATCCGTACAGAACGAACTGCCATCAAGTTAGTAGGAAAAGAATTTTTTTTCTAACCATTAAAATGCACGTTGTTTATTCGTATATTCGTTCGTATATTCACGATAACACAAGACACTATCTCATTAAGATGTTCAACATCACTTGAAAAATAATACGAAAGTTCACACACAACGCTTGTAACATCAAATAAACATAGAGCAAAAATTGTAACTTTAAATCTAACCGTACAACAGAATCATTTTTCACACAACTTTTATAATGCAACATCGCACAAGTTTCTACTAAAACTTTAACTTAGTTTCATAATTTTCAAACGACACTGAACGGCACTCGACTCCGTCTCGAATTTCATTAAAATCGTCCACTGAGTCTGCGGATCAGTAAGCTAACAAAAACTCAGCAGTCATAGAAATATGTACGTGTTTTTGAATAGCGCTAAAAACTTCAATTCTGAATGCATTTCCATTAAGCAAGTATGCTAGAGTCCAGGCGTGAATTAATTGCTCGTAAGTTTGTATGAAACTATAAATTACTTTTTGGTTCTCATTAAAAGCTTGTTAGCAGTCCAGCTTTTGAATGAATTGTATTTGTATGGTGTGAAATATTTGAATGGGATTATTAAATCGTTATTCTAGTGACAACAAACGTTGAGATTGCCTTTGATTGCCTTATAGTACTTTATTTGAATGTATATTATGTGTATGTATTCGCTGCTTCGTTGTTCTCGCGGTGGCAAGCGTGACTGCTTATCGTGAAGTCCTGGGTTCGATCCCCAGGTCGGGCAAAGTGTTATTGAGTTTTTCCGTGTGGAATTCCTCAGTAGCAACCCGGATTTTGGATTTGTGCCCGGTTGATGGCAACCGGCTCGCCCCCTATTACCTGGGACTTAAACATAACGGCGAAATGAGGGTGTTATTATACACCTCTGCCCAACCCTACGGGGAATACAGGCGTGATGTTAAATTATTTTATGTGTATGTATTCAGAGATATCCAACTAGTTTCTACAAAGTCTCTAATGGAGTACGAAACTAGTTTAGCATCCCTGATGCCTGCGAGTGTACAGTGCGTTTGTATATACTTAATGAAGGCTATTACATAGCATAATCAGCCCACTAGAATCCCACTGCTGGACACGGGCCTTCTCTCAGAATGAAAACTTTTAGGCCTTAGTCTATCACGTTGGCCTGGTGCGGGTTGGTAACTAAACACACCATCGAGAACATTACGGAGCCCTCTCAGATGTGCAAGTTTCCTCATGATGTTTTTCGCAAGTGATAATCAAATTATGATCCGCACATGAATTAGAAAAGTCAGAGGTACGGGCCGGGATCGAACTCAGACCCTCCTGCATGAAAGGCGAGTGTTTATCCGCTAGGCTATCACTGATGTATAGCATAGCATAGCTGTACATACTAAAGTTTTTATTTTCTATTAGGCTGCTTGTAGTTCGTCCTTGTGAACCGTTGTTACGTAACCGGGCAGTTATTAGCGAGACCTGGGGCCGTCTTATGACATGTTAAAATCATCACTGTTCCAGTGAGAGAAAGAGACATGGCTATGCAGGTAGTAAAGCGCCGTCACATTCTCACAACGGAACAATAATGTTTTTAACACGTCATAATACGCCACCTGAAGGATCTCCAGTCAAACCTACTAGTCTTATTATCGTATACCATAATATACCTATCAATAATAATAATTACGGAAAACAGCTACTTCCTGTTCCTGTAGCTGGTAACACTGGACAATGTTGATAAAGGAGGCAATCGTCAAGATGCATCAACATACCCGATATTATAAAAACACTGGTCTTTCGACGGAGAAGAGGATTCTATGTCGAACCGCCGAAGAAGTCTGACCTTTTATATCTGATTAGCTTGTCCTTATTTTCTGAGCTTGAGTAAATTATTATGTTGTGTTATATTGTGAACTAGCGTCTGTAACTAATCACTAACCCAATTAAAAGTACTCTCAGTGGTGGAGAGACTATGTTGGTTTCATTTACTTTATTTACCATGCTTCCAATCCTGATATACCGATATTAGCTATAAGTGTAAGATTCACCCTAAAAGATTCTATTGTATGTCTTTTACATTACTGTGATAGGCATACGCTGTATTTATCATTATACCTAACAACCTTGTACTTATGAGTTATGACTAATTCTCAGTCTAAGACGTTTGTTATAAAAACAATGTTATGAGGAAAATGTTCAATCTAGAATCATCGAAGCATAAATAAATAACTTTTAATAATCCAACCTTTGAAATTCTAGGATTAGAAACCTTAATTCCATTAAACACAGTTCAATTTTGATTGCCACTTGTTTTATGACTTATTCCATTGTTTTTGTCATGCTGCAAAATTAAATCAACTTTATTCAGATGTACTTTAAGTTGATATTTGTGTAAGATGCAACAATATGGCACTTTAATTTTTATATTGGTTTACAATGTTCTATTGAAATAGGTACTTATTATACCTACTAGGTCAACTGATTAGTACAAAGGTTTACCTACTAAAATATATTGCATATTACAGATGGAATGTAGTATGTATGCCTACTGATGGCAACTTGGAAAAATACACCGTGTATCTTATAATATAACAAAACATCACGCCTGTATTCCCCGAAGGGTTGGCCAGAGGTGTATAGTAACCAGTGATGGGCCGAATAAGGGTTTCACCGAATACGAATAATCGGACGAATTTTCGATTAAAAGTTTACCGAACCGAACATGACGGCCGAATATTCGGTAGGATATGGCGCGGTTTATCGTGCATTGCAAAAATTCAAGTCTATACATGTAGAACGCATTGAAACGCGCGACGCTTCCGACCGCTGACGCTGCTACCCCCGGACTGTTATTGCGCCATCTAGTTAGCGACAAAACATTGGGACGTGCATTTGTTTTATTGTACAAAATCGTTAAAACTCGGTAAATTGCCAAAAAAACAATGAAATAAGTGGAAGGAAGAGGTCGCACATTTGGACATTTTTCTGTGAAACTGACGATAAATGTTAAGACACACTTGATATGGATACAATTATGTAATTATACTACTTCATACAAGCATAGAGGTAAGTTTTTAACGCAAAATTATTCGGTAGAATGTTCGGCATTTTTGCCGAATAATCGACCGAATACGAATGTTCGGTAAACCTGTCGAATTCAATACCGAACATAAAACGAATATTCGGCCCATCTCTAATAGTAACACCCTCATTTCACCGTTATGTTTAAGTCCCCTGTAATAGGGGGCGAGCCTATTGTCATCAACCAATCACAAATCCAAACTCCGGGCTGCTACTGAGGAATTCCACACGGAAAAAACCAATAACACTTTGCCCGACCTGGGGATCGAACCCAGAACCTCCCGATCAGCAGTCACGCTTGCCACCACTAGACCAACGACGCAGTATCGTATATCAGGAAATAAAATGTTTACCCATAAAGTCACAGAATTTATGCGAAAAAATCCCTTGATAGAAAAAAGTAACCCGTCAAACGCCACTTAACTCCAAAGCGGGTGACAAAAACCCGAAACCTCAAACTCGGTTTAATTTTAATTAAAATTCCCACTGCAAAATGGGACGCATTAACAGCGAACCTTTGTGTTTCAACCCAACAGAAAGTATCTATCGTTATTGTTATTTTTTAATTTCTCTAGCGGAGTTAACGGCTCTTATAAAAGGGAAAATATAAATCTGTTACACTGAACAATAACCTTACTTTTTTCAGAAAGGGTTCTTTAAGATAAAGCGTTGCTTGTGAAATAAGTTCCTTTTGTTGCGACGAAAATATTTTAATGTGGTATTATAATTTTTTTTATAATGTAATAGACACAGTATAAAATCAGACAAACAATCAAGAGCTAAAATAAAAAGGTCTTTCCTTTTTATTTATACTTAGAAGTAAAAGTAGCACTTCGTAATCTTATCTCATTCATGTCGTTTGTTTGGTGAAAAGTGGTTAAGAAAGAAAAGAAAGAAAGAAAAGAAAGAAGGAAAAGAAGAAAGAAAGGAAGGAATACCTTTATTTGGCACAGAAAATAAAACAACACAAACATAATTCTAAAAAAATGAGGCGTCGTGGGACGCCTGGCAGATGTGAAACAACGAAACTCGTATTGTAAAAAAAACTGACCGAATAAAACCGATGAGAGCCGACGGGCTACGAAGGTCTGCCGTCGTGTGTCTGCCATCGCGAGCGTCGCCACGTAACAGCCGCTCTCATACCCATACCGCCGCAATAGATGTTTTACATCAAAAAGACCTAGGTAGTACCTACCTCTGCGAATCCTGCGACCCCGGCCGACGGTCACAAGGAGGAACACCGCGGGTTTTTAGCCGGTAAGAGTCCGGCGGACCCCCTCGCCTACCCCGGGCGAGGGGCATCCGTGAGGATTTCCCCACGATAAATAAAAGGTAGTACCTACCTTTAAAGCGGGGCCGACTGCCCAGGGTGCGACGTATTTAAGTATCGTCGCACGTGGAGGCTCTTTTAATACATAGGTACCTACAGGTAGCACAGCAAAAAATAAAATGTAAAAAACATTTATCTGTATTATATACCTAGTTTTAATTTATTTTTAAAAAGGCAAAATAATTTCTATAGGTAAACCATCGACCGGCGAAAAGCAAGTCGGCCCCGGGTGTCATACGAATACCTATGAGTCGTTACGGGAAGTCAGAAGCCCGAAAGTCTGACAACCGGTCTAACCTTAGGATATCGGCATTGCCCTGTAACTGGGTTGCGGAGGTCTGATGGCAGTCGTTTCGTGTAAAATACTTCATCTTTACATAGTATAAAACAAAGTCGCTCCCGCTGTCTGTACGCTTAGATCTTTTAAACTACGCAACGGATTTTAATTCAATTTTCAGCAATAGATAGAGTGGTTCAAGAGGTAGGTTTAGATGCCCCACATTAGTATCTACATTGCACCCGTGCGAAGCCGGGGCGGGTCGCTAGTAATGTAATAATATTCAGCCGCATCTGGCTAGGCTAGAATGAAAGATGACACCAACATAGTTGGGAAAAGACTAGGCAGAACGAATGAACAAACAGATGCCTGCCTTATTTCAACAACGATCGTATGTACAAAATTATCCTATGCCATAATATAACAGATATCGCAGCCGTGGCGAATAATGTAATTAAAGCTAAAAGCCCAGAATACATCGCAGCTAGTTAATTAACTTGTGATGAGTAGTTCGGTGCTCCCAATTTGTCTTTTTAGTCCGTACTCGACTGTACATACAGACGGAACTCATTAATGTGAGGTGTAATTACTAAAATATTAAATGATCTAGATTGTATTAA
Source organism: Amphipyra berbera (assembly GCA_910594945.2). Taxonomy (NCBI): domain Eukaryota; kingdom Metazoa; phylum Arthropoda; class Insecta; order Lepidoptera; family Noctuidae; genus Amphipyra; species Amphipyra berbera. The sequence goes on from OU343125.1 coordinate 13,474,545, forward strand.
AACTGTTTGGTCTTGTTAATAATGTTTTGCATGTTAAGTATAGCATTAAAAATACTGATTATAAAATCTTATAATAATCAGTGTTTTTAATGATGTAGGTACTTTCCGAAGACTGAAACGGCATACTGCGCCGACCCCAAATACGTTGGGATAAGGGCAGGAGGATGATGACTTTTCATGACACACCGTGCTGTCCATTCGGACCTACCACGAATTACTAACGTAAACGTGACGTTAATGTAAGTGTCAGAAATACTCGTTCTGCACTTACTGTTTAATTAAATTGAAAACTTTGTTCATATCTATGTACGATTTAAATTGTGTATTTCGCAAAAAAATAAACCAAAATGTTACAGCACAGATGTGTTTTCGATTCAAAATTGGCTTACATTATTTATGATACTATACGTCAAACGCTCGTGCTAGGCCTACTGTTGTTCAAACATGAAAGTGTAGTCCGCTGTCGACGCAACTTTGTATAAATTCTAGTCATGAGCATAATAAATGATAACTCAGGCTAGTTATCAATAATTATACTTATGAGTATGGTAAAGGGTCCTTGATATCGGATTCAACTAAATAAAACCATCAAAAAATATTTGACTCGTCAATAATGCAACACGAAGCGATTAAGCTGTGGATTAAAAGGTGTGGAGGAACGAGGTATGGTGTTCCCCCAACGAAAAGGGAGGATCTTCCAACCACTGCCTTGCGGGTTACTGCCCTTTTCGTTGGAGGAACACCATACCTCGTTCCTCCACATTGGTGACCCCGACGTGATGTATTTCACGGCACGTTCGGTTATCTCACATATTATTACATAATTTACTTTATAGATGAAATAATTATTAGAATTGTTAAATATGTTTATAGATATTGTGTGTGTTGTAAATATAGTAAATAAGTAATTAATTTGATTTAAGAGAAGCTAGAAGTAAACATTCACACACTATCATAACAATACTATTACATTATAGTTACTGAACTGCCCCGTTGCACAGTGTTTTATGAAGCCCGTTTTTCGGACATCCCATTTTTATTGAAAAAGCTGACAGAAATAATCATTTAAATGCAAGATTTTGTATCCCCATTTAGCTACCAAGTCTAGTTTTTGAGTTATATTTTTTTGAAAATCGACCGTTTTCTATCTCGATATTTAGAAAAAATATAATTACATTTAAACTAAGCATGGTGCGTCCAGACCTGACGAACGCGCCGCGAATGCGCCGCTCGCGGACTGCGCGCGTGGATTTCATGTTCGTACGAAGCTCGCGCGCCGCCCGCGCGCAAGCTACGCGCCGTACGCGAGCGGTGCAGTTGGTGCGCGCGTGCCGCTCATGGAACCTGCCACCAACGTCTTCTATTTTTCCTTTTAGTTTTTGTCAGTAATAAAATAGCCGATGCTGCAGCAATTACGCTAACGGCAGTCGTATAGTCCGACATCTTCCGAAGCAAATTCACAACTGAGGCTCATAGTTCAAACACGAAAGAAGCTATGTGCACACGAGCGAAGCGAGGGCAGCGCGCGCGCTGCACGCGCGCCCCACTCGAGCCTTCCCGGAGTTGCACTAGAGCGGCGCACCAAACGTACGCTGTAACTGCACGCGAGCAGCACGCGCGCAGTTCGCAAGCGGCTCGCGAGCGGCGCATTCGGCAGGTCTGGACGCAGCATTATACTAAAGACACATGTTTCAGTAGTTTGAATATTTCAATATAATAATGACCCTGAAAAGGGTTTGCTTTTGTTAGTTGAACAATCTTGTAATCCTCACATGCTATCGTTTTCTGAAATTCAGGCTTTCATGCAACATCGTTGGCCCTGCAGAGTAATTTGCAGTGATAGATCGTATCACAAACTTTAGTATTGGAACATTCTAAATGAAAAGCAACGTTTTTTATTTAAATAATAGTTACATTTTACAGATCCATAAGTTTTTAAGCGTATGAACGAATCACAAGTTTCCTTTTTTGAATTCATTAAAATAAGGGTAGTATTTAAACGAGTGACTGTAAATTAAAGTTTTAAGTGACAAAAATAATTAATTTACGTTATAGTATTACTAAGTGAGCGACTGACTGCGAGTGACAAGAAATCAACGGAACAGCAACTGACAAACACTAATTTGAGTTACTTAAAATACAAAATAAGAAGCTTCATGATATTTGAGCGACCTAATATTTGCTTGAGTGTATTTGCAATATTTGCCTTTGCAAAAAAGGAGGCACACTCGCCTACGCGCGTTGCGTGGTCGCAGTTCTAACCTAACCTAACCTAGGCGTTACGAATTTGACTAACTATTTACTGTCTAAAGATTGTTTGCTGTAAAAATTACGTTATGTAAAACCTCAACTGGAAAAATCGATCGTCTTTATCTTAATATTGAAGTTGCCCTCTCTGTATTTCTAGTCGCTCACTTAGTAATTTAGTCGCACTGCTAGAATTTTAATATCTGAAATGGATTAATCACAACCCACTTTTTGTAAGCTCGTTCTGGATTTTATTATTAATCAATATTCGTCGTTAGTTTAGTTAATTTTTCGGTAATTCATTATAACGCTGGTTAATTAGAATAATAGTCGGCCACAGATCGCTGGAGATTAATTTGTTTTTCGGAACCATTATTATTTCCCTTAAAATAACTTTTCAAAACATGGAGATGATTAATAATGACGCAAAAATAAGCATTTACCAATATTCAAGAACAAAATTACTTTCAATTTTGAATTTCTAACAATATAGTTGTCGTTTCTAATTATTTGTCCAGCTCTCAGTTCGTTTCAAATGCCACCCTGTTTACAAAGTGATTGTTAGTGTTATTAGGAGTTTGTTGTTTCCCTCAATTTGTTATCATGTATAAACACTATTGATGGGCCTACATAATGACGTAGTTAAAAGTCATCAATGATAGACTGATAACAAATTATACCGAGTTTTTATCATAACAATGTGACAGTAATGGTCGTTTCTAATCATATGGCCACCATTGTATGTTAGCTACATGGGGATACGAAATCTTGTATATAAATGATTATTTCTATCAGCTTCTTTGGTAAAAATGTGATGTCCGAAAATGGGCTTCATAAAACACTGTGCGTTGGTCTAGTGGTGGTAAGCGCGGCTGCTGATCGTGAGGTCCTGGGTTCGATCCCTAGGTCGAGCAGTGTTATTAGGTTTTTCCGCCTGGAATTACTCAGTAGCAGCCCGGAGTTTGGATTTGTGGCTAGTTGATGGCAATAGGCTCGCCTCCTATTACATGGAACTTAAACTTTACGGCACAATGAGGGTGTTACTTTACACCTCTGCCCAACCCTTCGGAGAATACAGGCGTGATGTAATGTTATAGTTACTGATAAATAAATATTCCTTGCAATCAAATGAAAAGCAAATCAAACTAGAATAAATCGCGAAACAACAAAGAGGACAATTCGAAATAAATAACAAAGATATTATAATATTATGTTTGTACTCAAATAATTGATAAGTACAAATATATCATTTTAGAGACAATACCACATATATAGACACTATTTAGCTACCAATAAAATGTTATTACTAACATATACGAAATACAATACCCTCCAATCTTATTACATGTTGTAAAGCAATAGCAATAATATAACCGGCCACTTGCCATCGCCAGTTGCCTTTAGTTTTCTACGATGCAAAAGCAATTGTGAAAGTTTTATTTCTATGGGATAGTAACGCTACATCAAAATATTATGTGAATAATTTTATTCGCGTGGTTATGATACTTCGATCGATTCTTCGATTCAAGGGGACTCGTGGATACGATTTGCGATGTTAAGCTGCGCTTGCCGCGGTCTGTCTGTGGATGGGTGACCATTCGTTACATGGCGAGACCCCTCCGTGCCTCGGAGAGCATGTTAAACAGTCGGTCCCGGGTGTCATACGAATACCTATGATAGTCGTTACGGGAAGTCAGAAGCCCGAAAGTCTGATAACCGGTCTAACCTTAGGATATCGGTGTTGCCCAGCAACTGGGTGGTGGAGGTCTGATGGCAGTCGCTCCGTTTAAAATACTGGTATTCAGCCGCATCTAGTTAGACTGGAAGCTGACCCCAACATAGGTGGGAAAAGGCTAGGCAGAACGAACGGTTACGATACTTCGATATGTGACGAGGAAATATAGTTTTAATCAAGTGTAGCATTTTAACTAATGTATTAGAGAATTTATTGTTAAGTGCAGGCCACACCGCAAGTTATAAGCTAACTTAGCCTAGCTTAGCTCACGTAGCTTAACAAGCCATGCGAGCTAATCTAAGTTATGCAAGCTAAAATACGTCGAAAACGAATGACAACACTATGTTAGCTTGACACGCGCACAGAGTTCACTTAGCTTAGCTGGGATCTTCGGGTATTCTAGCCCACATAGTCCCCATAGTTCAATTCGCTTAGATTAGCTTTATATTTCGCGGTGCGAACCGAAGTATGAAAGACGGCCGCAGTTTCGTGAACTAAGCTGAGGTTAGCTTAGCTCGTGTTTAAACTCTCAAAACGCCCGTCAATCAACGTCACACACTATGTTAGTTTTTCTCTAAGTTTCTAAAATGGCAAAATAACAAATAAGACTTATTCAAGCACGTGTCTCCAGCCTTTAATATCCAAGAGTTTCTGTGTCCTCAACATAACATCCTTGGAAATCAGGAACCATCAAGGGTGGGACTTCGAATATTGAATTCCACAATAATAATATTACAATTTCTAAGTATCAAGACTTGGCACACGAGGTTGTCAACATACAGGAGGTTGACTCAGCAGTTGTTTGCCGATAGTTGTAACGGCCAATGGCTTAATAGCCAAGAGCCTCGACCAACATTTGATGAGACTCTCGTTGGGCGGCTTGATCAAGGGCCTGATGCAGGAAGCGGTACTTCTAGACACGGCGCATATTGTTAGGAGGTTCCTCTCTCTGAGGCCCTCAACACCGATAGCTTGGACCCTGTTCCCGATACCAGTCGTGGGCTACTAATTTTTATATTATAAAATGTTTTTTTTTTTAATATTAGGTCCTTACCTATGAAATTGGCGTTTTTTTCTCCCAAATAGAGAACCTCGTCACTTCTATGATTTAAAATATGAATCAATTGCTTGATATTATATCGAATAATGACCATCATAGACAACTACCAATAGTAAAAAAACCTTATTATTTATAGTTTTCTAAACATAAAAAATAACTTAAAAATGCCTCCTCTTTTTGTTAGCAGAAATGAACACCATTTTTGTTTTAACTTAGCCAAAACTGATTTTTGTCGCATAATCTAAGTGGCATACGTTATCTTAGTTTTTAAACATTAGTGCATAAAAGTTTTAAAACATCAGTGCTCATAGTTGTTAAATAAATTAAGAAAATGTTAGTATGAAAAATGCAACTTCTTTAAAATTCTCCATACAAAACGCTGATTTCATAGGTGGGGACCTAATATTTAAAAATGTAATTTATGTGTATATTGAATAAATAAAGGTAATAATATTACGATTTCAAAATAGTAGGTAAGGCTTCTCTAATCATTTTATAATTTAACTCTAATAATTTCTACTTACTAACTTTAAATAATACAGTTAATTTGGTACTTAAACAAAAAACTTCGCATAATATCTACGTTTTTAATAAAATCTTCCTTACAACAAACATCCTAACTCCTACCTAGTTTTCGGCGTCCCCCGACGGCTAGACCCTATTACCGTCTCCAACACACGTGTAGGTCGCATATTTCCATTAACCTCGTTGACCGTGAACTTGACGGCTTACCCCGTCTCGACGTGACACGACGTCGATACGGCGCCGTCTTGATTAGCCGGTGACGGGTATAATCCCCAATCAAATTAGCAAACTAGAATTTATTTAGTACAAACATAACATAACATCACACTGTATTCCCCGAAGGGTTAGGCAGAGCTGTATAGTTACACCCTCATTTCGCCGTTATGTTTAAAGTCCCATGTATATCCTTACCAGTCTGTTCCGACTTCCGGTACCTTGGGTCACTCATCCAAGAGGATGGTGAAATTGACCGAGACGTTACGCATCGGATCAACTCAGGTTGGATGAAATGGCGACAGGTCACAGGGACAACTTGTGACCAAGGGATGCCCCTCAAGCTGAAGGGCAAAATCTACAAATCCATTATAAGACTGGTCGTTCTGTACGGATCAGAGAGTTGGGCCGTGAAGAAGACGGATGAAAGAAGATTACACGTAGCGGAGATGAGAATGGTGAGATGGATGTGTGGAGTGACGCGAATGGATAAAGTAAGAAATAATTATATTAGAGGGAGTTTGAAAGTGGCACCAGTGACAGAAAAGTTGAAAGGAAAGCGTTTGTCTTGGTATGGGCATGTGATGAGGAGGGATGAAACACATGTGACTAAAAGAGTGATGAATATGAATGTTGATGGATGGAGGGGGAGAGGCAGACCTAAGAAAAGATGGATGGATTGTGTGAGGGAGGATATGAAAGATAAGGGAGTAAATGATAATGAGACGGCTGACAGGGAAGAGTGGAAGAGAAAAACATATTGCGCCGACCCCAAGTAACTTGGGACCAGGGCAGGAAGGTGATGTTTAAAGTCCCATGCAATAGGGGGCGAGCCTATTGCCATCAACCGGGCACAAATCCAAACTCCGGGCTGCTGCTGAGGAATTCCACACGGAAAAACCCAATAACACTTTGCCCGACCTGGGGATCGAACCTAGGACCTCACGATCAGCAGTCGCGCTTCGACCGCTAGACCAACGAGGCAGTCAACAGTTTTTAGTACAAAGTGGTCTTAAATATCGACGGTCGGCAGTGAAAACCTCGTAAATCCAATTTTCTTCAAAAGCGTTTTATTTATTCTTTAGATTGATAAACTCTTCATTCGTGTATTAGTTCAACAAACTTTCAATTTAAATACTTCTAAGCCATCTACAACGTACGATGACTTCCTCTTAGCCTTTTCCCAATTATCTTGGGGTCAGCTTCCAGTCTAACCAGATGCGGCTGAATACCAGTATTTTACACGGAGCGACTGCCATCAGACCTCCGCAACCCAGTAACTGGGCAATGCCGATATCCTAAGGTCAAACCGTTTGTCAGACTTTCGGGCTTCTGACTACCCGTAACGACTGTCATAGGTATTCGTATGACACCCGGGACCGACGGCTTAACGTGCTCTCCGAGGCACGGAGGGGTCTCGATGTGTAACAAATGGTCACCCATCCATGGACTGACCGCGGCAAGCGCAGCTTAACCTCGCATATCTAGAGTAACAAAAATATCGTCTACATATACACATATCGCTCCGCGTTAAAAATTCGCCAAAAATCAACGCGTCGAGTTATTAAAGTGAAAGTTTGCAGTGTTAGTGCGCAGTGTGCAATTCACCAGCATTTAAGTGGGAAACATTCCAGCTTTACGGGTTGCGCGACAGGACTCCTGGGACTCCTTAAAACACGAAAGGTTAGTGGAGTCAGCAGTAAAATATTACCATCACCTCGGCACGGCTGAGGGCTATCATCTGACACCTCAATTGCTGAAATCAGAGCAGAACCCTTGGAGATATAAGGGTTCTAAGACAGCATAGTAACACGTGTTAACGCACTCGGTGACCTGGATTAGCTAGTTAGCTAGTTAGCCCAGGCTCAAGACACGAGGCGTGACGTCAAGCGTATCTACCTTAGCCCTCCCTCAAGACTACGAAGCCGGCTCGAGGAATCATCCTGCACACCAGTCACCAGGCTGAAGACTCCACACTTTACTACCAGGTGAGCCCGAGGGAACTCCTCAACCCCTTATCCTATACCCCCCGAGTTTGGGGTCCACTTACCCGGGCCCTTAGGATACACCCTGAGCCACCAGGGAACCCCTCAAACTCTTCCTACCCCCACCCCTTGTCACCTCCCCTCCCCCTCGGGCTACCTCACCCCCCCGGAGTCTAACATCGCACCCGCCGGAGCAAACCACCCGAGTTTGGGCTCATTTGAAAGAGGAGAAGAAGCCCCTTCTTTTGGCCCCAACAGTTTCGCTAAACTCGGCTCCCACTCCAAACACCAAGGGAAAGTGCACCGCTACACTCACCTGCAACGCATCATCTTCACGCAGAGCTCACAACATCGAGTTTCTGACGCTTTGTTACTCCCGTCTTCGGAACACACGTCAAACATCGGCGTCAACATCGCAGCACATCAGCGTCAAAACAAAAGTGAGTCCATCACAATAACTTAAATAAAAAATATATATATATATATATATTAACAACATCACTAAAATATACACATAATAATTTGTTAACTTAGTATTAATAATTTTAACATCTAACAAATTGTTTATAAATTCTTGTAAGTGTTACGTGTAAACCAAAATGTCTAGCAAACAACCTTCCACCTCCCGTAAGCCTGCCACGGAGGCCGCGCTTAAAACCACCAAATCACTGCGGGAAAAAGTGCTGACAAAAACAGCGAAGTCAGCGGCATCGGAGAGGTCGGCGCGCCCAACAAAGTCGCCCAAGGCGCCAAAGGCGTTGTCGGAGGCAGACGCAGCTGAATTGTCTACACAATCGCCGGAAAAGCTCGCTCGCAGAAGGTCGCCGCCAAAGGACAAACTCCCTGTGGAGATCCAGGCGGCACCGTCACAAACCAGCGACGCCTCTTCGCAGCCCGAGCAACAATTCTTTTCGGCGGAAAAAAGCAAAGTCTCGGAAATCGTCATACAATGGGAGCAATGCGGAATCTCCCCGCCACGCCTAATAATATCAGACGAGGAGTCGTCGGCAGCCTCGACAACGAGCAAGTCGGAAGCAAGAAGTCGCCCAAGCATCCTATACCGGACACCCAGACGGGGAACCGGTGTAGAAATGGATATGGCGACGCGCGAGGCAAACGACTTGCTCCAGAGGGGCAAGGACGCGCTAGAGGCTGCCGGAAACATGAAGAGGGAGAGCAAGGCGACCGCGCACGAGAGTCTACAGGGTCTCTATGAGACGGTCCTGTCATTAGCAGACTCGAGAGCGCGGCACAAATACAACCTCGAGAAGGAGCGCTCTCGACACGCACAAGAACTTGTGCGCGTCGAGAGAGCTCACACCCGGGACCTGATGGCCGTTAAGGCAGCTTTGGTCCCGGAGCTCTCCCAAGCGCGGCGTGACATCTCGGAGATAAAGGCGGAAGCCAAAGGTATACGAGAGTGGCTGGGGCACGAAACACTGGAAGCCCTTCAAGGCATCAGGGATGTTAAACAACTCATCCAGATGTTTGAAGCATTAATCCAGCGGGAGCACGAGCTCACCAGGAGGGAGAGTAAGACAGCAACAGGGGACCCAAAGTGGGAAACCTTGGGGTCGAGCTTCTCCCGAATGGAAGCAAACATCACCAGCGTCTCCAACCAGCTAGACGTGCTCCGCCAGTCAGTAGACAAAATTAAAACAGAAATACAGAAGCCTCTGGAAGCGCCATCGTCACCAGGCCCCCAAGCTTCAACAGTAACACCAGCCATGTTGGGGGAGGAGATGGAGAAGCTAAAGGGGATCATCCAGGATCTCCTTAACAAACCAGCAGTCTCCCCTCCTCCTCCACCTCCACAAAAAATCGACATCACTACACAGCTAAAGCCTATATCGGAGAGGCTCGATATAGTATCCTCCGACATCCGAGTGCTGCGAGATAAAAAACCGCCAGTCTTGCCGCCAGTGGCGCCAAACCTGAATGCGGAACTCGCAGTAGTGGAGGTAAAACAGACACTTCACAATATAGAAAAGGGCGTAGCGGAGCTGGGTAGGGCTGACAGGCCGCAGCAGCAGCAGGGCCCAAAAACCTTTGCCCAGGTCGCGCAAACGCCTAAACAAAATAAACAAAACCTCCCAAATCACACCCTGATCGTCTCGTCGACGGACCCCCTTCACACGGGGGACAACGTTATCGAGAGGATCAGGACGGCACTGGACCTTAAAAACACCGGAGCGAGAGTCGACAGGGTCCGCAAGGCACGCAACCAGAAGGTGGTGCTAAGCTGCGCAACCAAAAAGGACCTGAACCTGATCAGAGATCAGGTTCAGTCGAACCGAGGACTCAAGGTCCAGGAGCCGAAGCCCAACAACCCACTCGTATGCATCAAGGGTGTTTTGTCCAGCTACAACAACGAAGAGATAGTAGATCTCCTAAGGGCGCAGAACAAACACCTTCTGCCAAGCGTTGCTGTGGCTGGACAAACCATCAAGGTGCGTTATAGGAAGCGCGCGAGGAATCCCCACGAGTGCCACCCTGTTCTGGAGCTCTCCCCGGAGCTCTGGAAAAAATTCACCGAGGCTGAAAAGGTGCACGTGGGTATAAAACGTTGCTCCATTGTGGATCAGTCCCCGCTAGTACAGTGCACCAAGTGCCTTGCATACGGTCATAATAAGACCATATGCAGGGCCGCTAAAGAAGCCTGCAGTTACTGCAGCGAAGCACACAATAGCGCGGACTGCTCCGCCCGAGCGGCGGGAAAGACACCGACGTGCATCAACTGCAAGTCAGTCCACAGAGTCGGCAGCGAACTGGCACACGTAGCTTTCAGCGACGAATGCCAGGAACGCCAGAAGTGGGATAACATAGCCAGGTCGCGTATCTCCTATTGCTAAGGGCGACCAGGAGGCACCACACACCAGCACACCAGCAAACCCTCAAATCTCCAGAGGCCCGACAGGCAGGTTGCACTTCATCCAAGCAAACCTGCAACGCTCCAAGCTAGCCACAACAGAACTACACTTGGCGGCCCAGGCAAAGGGAGTTTCAATCGCACTTGTTCAAGAGCCCTATGTAGGAAGAACAGGTGTAATGAAACAACATCCCGGCACACAAGTCATCCAGTGCACCCTGAATCGCCAAAAACCAGTTAAGGCGGCAATCGTGGTTTTCGGTGACAACCTGGAGGTCATCCATGATCCCCAGCTAGTCACCGAAAACGTCGTCTCCGTTTTACTGAAGGTCGGCCAGCTAAAGTTGGGAGTGCTGTCGGTCTATTTCGAGGGGAACCTGGATATAGACCCATACTTACAAACAACACAAACATTCATCAACACACTTACACACAACACACCACACATTCTAGTGGGGGGAGACGTCAACGCCTGGAGCCAGTGGTGGGGAAGCATTTCGGAGAACCACCGTGGGGCTGCGTACAACGCCTTTCTCAACGAGCGGGATCTCCAGATCCTCAACATGGGCCAAGTCCCGACTTTCGAGACGTATAGGGGAGACAGGAGGTGCACGAGCATAGTCGACGTGTCGGCATGCAGCCTGTCGCTGCTAGGCAGGATCGAGGAGTGGCGTGTAGACAGGAGTCTCACAACATCCGACCACAACGCAATAACCTTCTCGATGCGCTTAGAGAAAGCCTTGGAACCTCTAAGACCAGTCTCAACGCGCATCTACAACACCAAGAAGGCAAAGTGGTCAGACTTCAGGACGCACTTCAAGGCCAGCCTGGCAGAAAACGCATTAACACCCGCTCGCGTCTCGGAAGTCTCAAACCCAGAGGATTTGGAAACTTTCATCACCACATACACACACAACATCCACCGCTCGTGTGAGAACGCGATCCCAAAATTAGGGTCAAACAAACGCGCCGCAAAGCCCCCATGGTGGACCCCCTCTATAGATCGTCTAAAAAGAGACGTCTTGACTAAAAAGAGGAGGATCCGCAATGCAGCCCCTAGCCGGAGAAATCACACCATCCAGGAGTACGTGCTGGCTAAAGAAACATACACAAAAACAGCAGCGGAGGCAGCCACAAACAGCTGGAAGGAGTTCTGCTCGACGCAGGATCGAGAGAGCATGTGGGATGGTATCTACAGGGTATTAAGGAAAACAGCCAGAAGACAGAATGACATGCTTCTGAGAGGCACCGCGGGCGAAACACTCAGCCCCGAACAATCTGCGGATCTTCTAGCAAAAACCTTTTACCCCGACGACACAACGGATGCCGAGCAGCAACACCACGCGTCACTACGGAGACTCACAGGTGAGAAGGACCCGCATAAAATCCAGGGTCTGTCCGCCGACGATCCACCCTTCACAACCGCGGAGCTGGAAATGGTTCTCCAAAACCAAAATCCGAAAAAAGCTCCCGGTCCCGATGGGTTGACGGCGGACATATGCACAGCTGCGATAAACTGCGACAGGGAGGTGTTCCTGGCGATGGCTAACAAGTGCCTATCGCTGCCGCACTTCCCCAAGCAGTGGAAAACAGCCCACGTATGCATACTTCGGAAACCAGGCAAAGATGACTACACCAACCCAAAGTCATACAGACCAATAGGTCTGCTCTCGGTCCTGGGAAAAATCGTCGAAAAATTACTGGTGGGCAGACTCCAGTGGCACTTCCTCCCGACACTCAACACACACCAATACGGGTTCATGCCGCAGCGCGGGACCGAAGACGCCCTCTATGCCCTAGTGGGGCACCTACGTGCCGAAATCAAAGCCAAAAAAATTGTGCTTTTGATATCACTGGACATAGAGGGGGCCTTCGATAACGCATGGTGGCCGGCCCTCAAAAGACAGATGACAGTTAAAAACTGCCCCAAGAATTTATACGCTCTCGTCGCATCATACCTGGAAAACCGTAACATCAAGGTCAACTATGCCAGAGCGTCTAGCGAGAAGGGTACCACGAAAGGATGCGTCCAGGGCTCAATAGCCGGACCGACGTTTTGGAACCTTATCCTAGACTCTCTTCTTCACAAAATGGCTAGTATGGGGGTATACTGTCAGGCCTTCGCAGACGACGTCGTCCTTGTTTTCTCAGGCACTAAAGCCGGTCCCTTGCAGCAATCAGCCGACAACGCATTACAGACGGTATCAGAGTGGGGCGTCCAAAATAAGCTACGTTTCGCTGCGCATAAAACAAATGCGATGGTGTTAACGAGAAAGCTGAAATACGACGTCCCGGTAATCCATATGTCCGGCGTTCGGCTGAACCTAGTTCAAGAGGTAAAGCTGCTGGGATTAATAATAGACTCTAAACTCACCTTCAATGCGCACGTGACTGCAACTTGTAAAAAGGCTGCAAACATCTACAAACAGCTAGCGTGCGCGGCTAGGGTGACCTGGGGTCTAAACGGAGAAATAATAAGGACGATATATGTATCGGTGATAGAGCCCATCGTGCTGTATGCAGCGAGCGCGTGGGCCCCGGCGGCTGAGAAACTGATGACAAGGAAAAAGTTTGACTCACTGCAGAGGGGCTTCGCGCAGAAGATCTGCAAAGCATACCGCACGGTATCTCTGACATCGGCACTCATTCTGTCGGGGCAACTACCTCTGGACCTCCGGGTTCTTGAGGCGGCAACCCTTTTCAACATCAAGAAGGGTCATTCCCGGGAGATCCTCCCACAGGGCAGCGAACTAGAGCGCAAAGTGGATTTTTCTCAGAATCCCCATCCATCGCTACTCATAACAACGGAGTACGCGCGCCTAGAGGACATGGAACCCGAAACCCTCACAGCCAACCAAGTAGTCGGTCCTCAAATATACACCGACGGCAGCAAGATAGAGGGGAAAGTCGGAGCTGCTTTAACTTGGTGGGAGGACGGCAGGGAATCCACGTCTAACACCTTCGGCCTGGAGCCTCACAACACTGTGTTCCAATCGGAAATGTACGCTCTCTTTAGAGCTGTCGGGATGGCAAGAGAAACAAAGGCGGCCTCCATCAACATTCTGAGCGACTCAAGATCGTCGCTCGATCTGTTGAGGAGTCCGTCCGTCACTCACCCCCTGGCACTCGAAATCAAGAGATGTGTGCGCGAGATCAGAGAGGAGGGCAGAGTTGTGAGACTCTTCTGGCTCAGGGCCCATGTGGGAACGGCCGGGAATGAGAGAGCAGACGAGCTAGCCAAGATGGCAGCTCTAAACACATCCGCAGACAAAATTACACATTACAACAAGGTCCCCATATCGTTTGTGAGAAGACAGATACGGGAGGGGACTATCAGAAAGTGGCAGGCGCGCTACGAATCCTCCAGCACAGGATCGGTCACTAAAGTGTTCTTCCCAGACGTCCTAGCGGCGAAGAGAACACTTAGAGACGTCAAATTAACACCTGTCCATGTGCAGGTCCTAACAGGACACGGAGGATTCTCAGCATACCTCCACCGCTTCCACCTCAAAGATAGTCCCTCATGCGTCTGCGATCCCAGCTGCGATGAAACGGTGTGGCACTTGCTCTTCGAATGTCCAAGATTCGGTCTGGAAAGGATGGAGCTGGAAATCAAGATCCAAACCCAGCTCAACCAGTCCACACTCCATAAAATCATGGAGAGACTGGACACCAGGAAACCTTTCTTGGCATTCGCGAGCAAAGCCGCCCTAGTCGCAGCAGCAGCCAACAAAACAGGCGCAACCCATCCAACACAAACCTTGACACAACTGCCATCTGCAAACCCAAACCCAAACCAAGCACCAACAGCAACACCACAAAACGCAACCCACACACCACAAACAACACTCACCACAACACTAACCACAACACAAATCACAAACACTATACAAAACACAAACGTAAACAGCGGCCAACAGCCAGTAGCACCAGCAGTCAGCCAACAACCAGCTCCTAGCACCATGCCTATAACTCAACTCTTGGCATGCGGAGGGATCGGAGTCCCTGGCGTCAGACTGCGAGGCGTGGCCCTGTTTATGAACAGGCAGGAAGAGAGGCTCGGCTTAAGCTTCTGCATAGGCACCCGCCACGTCGGAGCCCGTCAACGCGTAACAATATCACCAGGTCTTGCCGCTCTGATAAACGGGAGCACCACAAAAACGAGCATGACAGCCAGCAAGTATACTGCATTGCCCCAAGTGGAAGTCGCCAATCACCGGTGCCGTCTAGTGCGATCACAAGAAAAGACGATCGCACTATTCGAGTGGGGAGAGGAGACTCCTTTTGCTCAGGCAAGCTCAGTGCTCCAACAAATCAGAGAGGCAGGAGAGGGCACGGTAGTCACAGCCCGCACAATAAGCGTTGACGCAATGATGGTCGGGGGGGAGAGGGGGGAAGTCACAGATCGTTTCGGCTGTATAAGAGCCTCAGAACATCATGAGGTGGTCGTCTACGAGGACAGGGGGGAAACTCTGAGTTTCCTCAAAGTTCCCAAGGACGATACAGTCGCCGCGACAAACCCGTCAACCAGCCCGGCTACTCAGAGTGGCTCAGAGAGGCTGCAGCAGAAGGCGGCAGCCGAAAAAGCCGCAGCCAGCCAGCACAGCATCAGCCCGCAGGAGAAGACACAGTCGAGGAGTCGCCTGAAAGCATTCGGCACTTTCCTACAGGCATTGCTCCCAAATCAAAGCAAACCATCAAGGCAGGAGTCAGCCACGGAAAGCTTCTTCAGAGCGCGCCCAAGAGAGATGAAACAGCAGGAGCCCATCCCAACAAGGGCCGATAAAGGGCAAGTCATCCCACCATCTCTCGCACCTACGTCGGGCCCTACGGACCACGTGAAGAGCGCCTTCCTCGAATACCTTGCAATAGTGACAGCGACCAGGGAGGTCAACCTCACGACTTGCAGGAAGATCCATCAGTCCTTCCAACTAAATATTGAAGGACTGTTAAGGGTAAGGCTAGAGGAAGCCGAGGCAGCGGTATATGACAACGTCAAATCCGAAGTCATTATAGGAAAAATGACGGGGTCATACATGGCAGCCTACAGCGCGTCAAGTGGCTTCGTGGCCTTGAATGAAGTGGAGACGGAGAGCTCGGGCAAGCCGAAGTTCAAAACACCCGACGACGACCCGATAGTGGTTACCGCCAAATGCACCAGAATCATGCTGGACGACAAGATCCTCAAAATGGCGCAATCCATTCTGGGGACCTCAGATGTCGCAGCATCAGAGGAAAGTTGGGCGGTACCCAGTATCAGGTGGATAAACGGAGTCCCGGGATGTGGCAAGTCAACTTGGATTGTCAAAAACTTCGATGGGGAGAAGGACGTGGTAGTCACCACCACAACTGAAGCCGCTAAAGATCTCCGAGAGAAGCTTGCGCGCCGCTTAGGAGATCTCGCAAGACTCAAGGTGCGCACTATGGCCTCAATCTTAGCCAACGGGTTCAAGAAGTCAAGTAGGTGCTACCGCCTCACGGTAGACGAGGCTCTTATGAACCACTTTGGGGCTATAGTCATGGCGGCAAAGTTGTCTGGTGCAAGCGAGATTGTCCTCATCGGAGACGTAAACCAGCTACCATTTTTGGACAGAGAGAACCTCTTCAAGTTAAGGTATACCCGCCCAAATTTGGTAGCCACCATCACGCAACAGTTGCCTTGTACACACAGCTGCCCGATGGACGTGGCTTTTGCTCTGAGCGAGATATACTCCGGTATATACTCCTCCAAGTCGACACTGTCGTACGCTCACTCCCTGAAGGTGGAAAGGTTCACAGGTGCGCAAATACCGCATATCGCCCAAAACACCCTATTCCTGGTTCACACACAAGAGGAGAAGTCTTCTCTTGTAAACCAGGGATACGGCACCGGCGAAGGGTCGCGCGTCTTAACCATACACGAGGCTCAGGGACTGAGATACGACCATGTCATTGTCATAAACACCAAGACAAAGAGGCTCAAGATCCACGACAGCGTTTCCCATGCGGTAGTGGCGATATCGAGACACACAGTCAGCTGCGTCTATTACACCGATGACGCCGATGACGCCACAGGCCGCTTCGCAAAACGAGCAATGGGTGCACCAACCAAAACGGTCGTCGACTACAATCTAAAGACGGCCATGCAGCACCGAGACGCAGCAGTCGTGGAAGCTCTGCTCAAAGCCGCGAAATCCCTGGCTGGCAAATCCAAAAATCCCTAACCAACACCTTGTAATAAAAATGCCTAAATACCAACTCCAAAAACCTAAATGTGTAAAAATAAAAATAAAATTTGTAATAAATGTAATAATGCCCTCAGCATCCCGGTATCTCCATGAGAGATACCAAGAAATCAAACAAACCATAACATAATTATGTTGATGATGCATTCTGCGTTATCAACTATAGCATGTAAAATTAAAATCATTAAATAATATTTATAGTAGTAATATAGTCTTAAGTGTGTGTGCTGATGCAGGCATCGACTCTATTGAGTCGGCGCATGCATCAGCGCATAGCTAAGTTATACCTGCATGTCAAAATGATGCCTGCCGGTACATGCATCGACTTTATTGAGTCAATGCATGTACCACCAGTATCAACGAAATAATGTAAATGTGTATATTATAAGAAAAAAAAAAAAAAAAAAAAAAAAAAAAACAATAATAACAATATTAAATAAGTAAACATATATATAATGTGATGGACTCGCATAGCTTAAGTAGAATAAGTAATATTTATAGTAATATAAATAATACATGTTGTATTTCCGATACAGGAGTATCATAAGTAAAATAAAATAAAAAGTACCTAAACAATTAAATAACAGCAAAAAAGAGCGCGGACGAAATGTCTGCGGTGAATAAACTCATTTAAAAAAAAAAAAAAAAAAAAAACCTCGCATATCTTACGATCGGCGCGGTTGTTATTTAGCCCCCTATAACGTACGATGACAAACTTGTATAAACATTTGATTGGCATTTTTTTTTTCAGGAGACAGTTTTTCTGTCTCTTGAAAAAATTTATATTTTACGCATACGTGGTTTTCACTGCCGACCGTCGATATAAGGCGTTATGTCTGTCTACCGCTTACGAGATCATCAACGCGGCTGGCCATGCTTGGATACAGGAAGCTCCGAATAGAGAACGTTGGAAATCTTTGGAGGAGGCCTTCACCCGAGGAGGGGTTCTGGAAAACCAACTAGGTACTTAACATACTATTTTACATAACATAATCATCATAACTGCCGCATTGGCCTAGTGGTAGCAAGCGCGACTGCTGATCGTGAGGTTCTGGGTTCGATCCCCAGGTCGTGCAAACTGTTATTGGGTGTTTCCGTGTGGAATTCCTCAGTAGAAGCCCGGAGTTTGGATTTGTGCTCGGTTGATTGCAATAGGTTCGCCTCCTATTACATGGGACTTAAACATAACGGCGAAATGAGGGTGTTACTGTACACCTCTGCCCAACCCTTTGGGGAATACAGGCGTGATGTTATGTTGTGTAATCAGCCCATTACTGTCCCACTGCTGGGCACGGGCCTCTTCTCAGAAGTAGAAGGGTTTAGGCCTTACAATTTAGTAATAAAAAAAGTAAATAGGTTAGAAATAAAAATGTATGTAGGTTAAGCAGATAAAATTTAAACTATCAACAATGTAATATTCTTTTCCAAGAAATATAAGTCTTTTTTATTTTATTTTATTTATGTCTGTACTCTTTGGTGGGAGAGGGGCTGTACACCGTGCATTTTAAGTTGCTGGGAAAATAAGCTTTTATAATACCAAACAACTTCTGTTCTACGAAATAATAAATCATTTTTACATAATAAAGCTGGTGTTCACCAACATTAATACTATGATTAAACAACCGATTACCTAAAATTCTAGTACATTTCTCAAGTATACCCAAATAAGTACTAAACCCTTTAAAATTAACTTTTCAGTTTGCGTAAGGAAACCTTCACTTACAAGCTGAAAGTGTATTTCCAAAATATTGTTACTTATATCTACAATCATTTCTTTTACAAGCTGCCTAAACAGGCATACCTGTCATATTTACCTTAACGTGTATGACAAGCTTTAGGCAATGACGCAGAGCTTAGCTCAAAACGGGACAATTGAAACATTTATGACGTGTTTATAGGGCAGCGTTGTTCCGCGCGTTTTTTTTTTATTTTTATGTAGACAGTACGCGGCTGAAAACGCAGCGGAGTGCTCAGCGAATCCCGCGAGGCCTTACAATGTTCCTCTTTTTAAAACCAACCAATTTAATCAAAATGTAATCACTCAGAAATAACCTTTATTCCAAAGTACAAAACTGCATTGAAAGGCAAAACAGAGAAAAGAAAGTTAACAATACAGGCAAGAGTATAAATCATTCACTTAGCAAAGATTACAGGCCGGTGTAGCGACGTCCCATTTTATATCTTTAATTCTTATACAAACACGTAATCTTGTAAGTAAAGAGATTGCTACCAGCAATACATTTGCTAAGTAATACTTATACTTAATGGGCCACGACAATGCTATTGTAAGTAGATATCTTACATCAGGGCTATTTGATAAACTTGATTTATGAATTCGTATACCTAAGGATGTTTACAGACGGCAGACTTCTAGTTGGACAAATAATACTTCTCGGCGGTTTTATTAATTTAATAATAATACCAGCCTGTAACTGTCCCACTGCAAGGCAAAATCCTTTTCTCAAACGAACGAGAAGTGACGAGCATTGATGATCATTAGTTAAGTCTAGATTTCCTCACGATTTCCTTTACCTATGTCAGTGGTCTCTTAGATTAACTAAGAGAGTATTTATATTGATTTAATTGAAAAGTCACAACAGTAAATGTCAAGTTTTAAACCCGTAACCTAGTGCTTGAGAAGCGAGTCCATAAATATCCGGGCCACCACGACATAAAATGTATTACAAAATAACTACATAGATTTTCATGGAGCAAAAATGTAAAGCTTCATACGATCTCATAAAAATAAAACGTCTGTGACACTGTGAAAACGTGGCGATAACATTCGACACGTATCGTGAATCGTGACAAATTATAAAATCGCATTTTCTATTGGCGACTAAAAACTCGGTGGCCGACTATACGAATTCTACCTTACGTACCTTACCTCGACGATATTACCACTGACTTTTTTTAAAACTCTGAACATCTATTTCCGCCAACAAAAAATCGGCTTCCGATTGTCGCTCGTTTGCGCGTCACCTTACCGTAAATTATGAGTGAAAATCTCAACAAAGACTATGTAAAGCAGTGTTTTGAATGGTGTATTTTATTTCAGAGAATTTAGTAGACGTTGCCTGCAGTTTTCCTTTTGGCAATTTATAAAATATGAATGCTGCACGCTTATGAATTGTCGAGGAAATGTTAATAAATTGTGATAATTGGTATACATACTTGTTTTTCGAAAGCAAGCTTTCACTGTTTGTTTTGCAGAATATGACACAGAAAAAATATAAAAATATTATAAACGTTTTTTTTTTTTTATTATTAAAAACGTTGCCCCATACTAGGATTTCTCCTGTATCGTGGGTGCGTTTACAGACACAAATCTTCACACGCACAAACACCCAGACCCGGAACAACTATCTGTAGACCATACAAATATTTCTTCCGTGCGGGAATCGAACCCACGACCCGCAGCGCAGAAGCCAATCGTTTAGCCACTGCACCAAACGTGTCGTTATTACAAACTTTATGTTTAAAACATGAATTACAGGTTAAATAAGATTGCTTCCAATGTAAATAAAAGTATAAATTTAATATAATATATTATCTGCCTCTTTTTCGTACGAATTCTGATTAAAGGACTGTTGATAATACACATAATAACATAATCAGCCAATCACTGTCCCACTGCAGGGCACGGGCCTCTTCTCAGAATGAGAAGACACGTTTGGTGTAGTGGCTGAGCAATTGGCTTCTGCGCTACGGGTCGTGGGTTCGATTCCCACACGGAACAAATATTTGTATGGCCTACAGATAGTTGTTCCGGGTCTGGGTGTTTGTGTAGGTATGTGAACATTTGTGTCTGTAAACGCACCTACGATACAGGAGAAATCCTAGTGTAGGGCAAGGTTTATCTTCTTTTTTTTTTAAAGAAAGAAAGAAAGAAGGGTTTAGGCCTAAGTCTACCACGCTGGCCTGATACGGGTTGGCGGACTACACACATAAACATAAACATAAGTAGCCCATCACTGTCCCACTGCAGGGCACGAGCCTCTTATTAGAATGACAAGGGTTTAGGCCTTAATCTGCCACTCTGGCCTGGTGCGGTCTGGCGGACTACACACACAATCGAGAACTTTATGGACCCCTCTCAGATGAGCAGGTTTCCTCACGATATTTTCCTTCACCGTTAACGTAAATTATGATCCGCACATGAATTCGAAAAGTACCTAAGAACTGCGGGCCGGGTTCGAATTCAGACCCTACTGAGAAGGCAAGCGTTCAACCGCTAGGCTATCACCTGCTTCGTTGATAATAATTGTTTTAATTCGATGTTTATTACAACCACAAAATAATACCTATCTACCAGAAAGCGGTCCCTTCCCAATGCCCTTTAAAGGTAAATGACGTAAAATAAGTAAATCCATGTTGTTAGAGGTTTTGACTTATTGTTTTATGACTGGCCGCTTGCCTGATATCAACCCTCCTTGGGAATGCTCGTTGCGCCGTTGCGCGGGTGACCCAATGTGCTTGCTGAGATTAAGCACTGGGTCCCAAAATTATAGTGATAGTCCCAAAGTGAGTATTGAGATGACTGCAGATAGAGGAGAATGGAAGAGAAATACATGTTGTTCCGATCCCACCTAGTGTGGGATAAGGGCACATGTAAAATAAGTAATTAAATAAGTTTCTGAATGACGAACAAAAGCAGAAGAGAAAAACATAAAAAAAAAACAAAATCATTAACGTATGAACATATTACATTACAGTGTTAGGAGTCTTCTTTTAAGCAATTAATTGCTTGTATTACAAGAAACCGCTGTTCCGATTGATTTTTACAAGTACTGATAGATTACTTCTATAAACTAAAATCCCTTAGATTTTAGTTTTCAGTAACAGCCTTAGAAAAAGACTGTCTTCTGGTATTATAATAAAATAAGAGAAAAGAAAGGTAATAAAATAATTCGCGGTGTGTGTCTACGTGTGAGAGAGGGTGTGTGTGTGTGGTTTTTGTACCAAGTATATGAATGTGTGAGGGGTGAGTTTGGGTGTGTTTATATGCCTTACATTACTTTAGTCATTGATACAGACAAATTACAGATTTAGGAATCCGTTATAAATTGTTTTGTTTTTATGTTTATGTAATTTATCAAACACGAAGCTTTTTTAAAGGGTTTCAATTAGCTTCAATTCGTATATTTATTTGTTTGATTCAAATCTTGCGACAGTTTTTTTTTTAATTCTGCTTGTCTGATTTTCCTGAAACTTCGCAAACAAATTCAATGCCCATCACAATACAACAATATAATAATTTCAACCTTCATTCCTCAAACTCTGATGCTGCAGGGGTACTGAAAGACAAAACCGTTTAACTTTAAATTTTTTAAGGGATTATTCTTCCATCCAAAACCAATAGAAACAGTTTTTATAGCTATGTATTGTCTATGACTTCGTTCACGAGGTCTCTCCGATTTACAGTCTAACTTTTCGGAATAGGAAGTAAATAATCACCTTTAATCAAAATCAATTTTTTTTATTTCACATAAACCAATACAGGTGCTTATGAAAAGTCGAATTTAGATGCACGGTTCTAATTAGTCGTTTCCTATGGAGAAGAGCCAGCAAGAAACTCCATGGTTACTCTTTTAAAAATACTATCTTTAACAATTTCAGTGAATACAGTACAATGATTTAAGATAGTGAGAGAACAATGAAGTCCTGACCACAGACCAATGAGTAATGAAGGACTAAAAGACTTGAGTACAAAAAATTTACAAACAAAATAAAATTTAAAAAAAACAAAATGAATAATAGTAATTTACAAATTTATAGATGCAGGGCCACAAAGTTCTCACATTTACAAAAGGGAAAAGGAAGCTAAAATAAATAAAGTAATTGACATAATTAAATGTCATCAAAACTTAGCTAAGAAATCATTGTAAAATAAGATAAAGATATCTTGAGAGTACTATACAAGGTTAGTCGGATAGGGGGTACTAAGCCGAAAGGGTATTAAAGTACCCATAATAAGGGATAACTTTTGTTCTACAACTTTCCCCAAAACTCGATAGTTTAAGAGAAATAGCTTTTCAATGATTTCGTAAAAAATATGCTAAAATCTATCTATCCATAGCTATGATCAGCTGTTTTTACAATTTAGGTCATATTTGGGGTCACGGAATAGAAAATTAATTTTCTGAATTCATAACTATAGCAGGTATGATATTTTTTTGAAGAAACTAAAATAAAAATATTTTTGCATGCAAATAAAAATTACCGAATTTTGAAATGTTAACACTTGCTTTAAAATAGTTATCAGTGATACTTTAGGTGGCCCGCGGCTTAGTACCCCCTTTCCGACTAACCTTGTATAAATAAAAATAAAAATTTGTGCTTTGTGCTAATAAATCTACTTTTGTAATCAATCATCAACCAAACATCCAAATTCACGCAACTATTACATAAGTACGACGTTAACCTATCTCTAATAGTGTTGTTACCTAAATACTAATGACGAATAGATATATCCCTCGTGTACTTAGCAACTCAATCTGAAAAAGAGAAAATAATTGATGTCCCCGTCGGCAAAACCGATGAGGCTCTTCAAGAGCCAAACAATATATTACGTGGTGATTAATGACGCGGCCATCCGACGTCGGGATAGCGTCCGAATCACAGACGCGAAATCGATTTGTTTAATTAAAAATAATGACAGAGTTCCATCACTTATTTGTCCGTCGGAAAAATGTTTTTGAGATTTTATAACGGTCGTTCTAATAACTCATGATCGTTCGATAACTCATACTAATTACTTTATTGAAGTAAGTGCTGGTTTATACGCTTAAGTCACTTATACATCGTGCTTTTTACATACGGCCCTTACATACTCCTTTCGCTTGAGTGAACGGCGATTAACAAAGGGAATTTATAAGGCAGATGTCAGTGGAAACGGTAGAGGACGCCGTAGAAGGACATACATCGATATTATTGGTGATATTCTTCACAAAGGACTGGCGCGTAGTACTCTCAACCGGCGAGCGTGTATGACAAGATGTATGAATGTGGATGAGTGTCTTTACACATAACATCACGCCTCATATTCCCCGAAGCGTTCGGCAGAGGTCCTTTTAGTACACCCTCGTTTCGCCAGTTATGTTTAAGTCCCATGTAATAAGGGGCGAGCCTGTTGCCATTAACCGGGCACAAATCCAGACTACAGGCTGCTACTGAGAAGAAAAACCCAATAACACTGCCTGACCTGGAGATTGAACCCAGAACCCTATGCTCAGCAGTCGCGCTTGCGACCACAAGACCAACAAGGCAGTCGTGCTTTTTAATGGCTAGGAAAACCTTTTAGGGATTATATACCTGTTATAACTATTTTTTATGATTTACGAGTTTTGGAAATAAGACACCAAACTTTCAGTGCAAAATCAAGTTATCAAACAATTTGGCAACTATGGGAAGACCGTTCTATACATACAAGTCAAAAGATATCTCGAAGATTATAACGGACTAGCGGCCCGTCCCGGCTTCTCACGGGTGGACATTTTTCCCGTTTTTGCAACATTTTTCATTTATGCTACGCTCCTATTAGTCGTAGCGTGATTTTATATAGCTTATAACTTTCCTCGATAAATGGACTATCCAACACAAAGATATTTTTTCAATTCCAACCGTAGTTTCTGAGATTAGCGCTTTCAAACAAACAAACAAACTCTTTGGCTTTATAATATTAGTAGGTATAGATATAATGGACCTTTGAAAGTCTTCTTGGCAACTGAACTATCAACGTACACTACGCCTGACGGGTGCTGAAGGGCAACTTGCAAGAGTCCATGACCAGCATTGTAGTGGACAGCATAAAAATTAGGGCTTAGTCCACTACGCTGGCCTAAGGCATGATGTTGATGATCATGTCATCGCCGTGGCAACCGAATATCAATTTGATATTTCATAAAATTTATTTTTCGAGTTTTTTTTATTTTTTTTGATTTCTTATAGTAAATCGCCGTTTATTTCTATTGTAAACGATGTCGAATAGTAGTGTGTAGTGTCGAGTACGAGAAGTTTCAAGTTTTCAAGACAAGCATATCATTTTGAGACCCAGTGCATAATATCAGCAAGCACATGTTGTAACCCGCGCTACAGCGCAACGAATATTCCCAAGGAGGGTTAATGTCAGGCAGGCGGCCGGACATAAAACAATAAGCCAAAACCTCTAACAACATGGATTTATGAAATACATGTTGTGCCGACCCCACCTGTGTGGGATAAGGGCAGAAAGAAGAAGAAGAAGTCCACTACGCTGGCCTGTAAGATTCTCTAGTCGAAACACGTCGCTGCAGCAGCGCTGCGTTCGTAAAAGAGTCTGTGTAGCTAGCTCATGAATAAATACTCATATGTGCGGATTGTCGGACTACGATACTGTACCTAACATAACATAATGTAATCAGCCCATTACTGTCCCACTGCAGGGCGCATATCTCTTCTCAGAATGAGAAGGGTTGAGGTGGAATACCAACAATAAAAAATCTGTAGGCCTAACACGAATATTGTCACGTTAGTAACGGTAACGTAACGATGATGTGAGTAAATTTTGAACTGGAAATACTCGTTTCGCACATACTTATCGATTAAATTGAAAACTTTATTCATATCTATGTATGATATAAATTGTGCATGTCGGAAAAAAGATTTACCAAAATGTTTTAAGACAGTTGTACCTATTTCCGATTCCAAATTCGCTTACATCCCTCCATTCCAGCCCATCACTGTTGTAAGGCATAAAAAACTTGCCCACAACGCTACAACGTAACAAAATATGCACTCTAGGATAAACAAGATTTTTCATTTCATTACCCAAGATGATTACTCGCTAAAATAATGTTATTTAAGACTTTATGTTGCTAGATACTTTGTGCACCAGCTATTTTTAATACAAAACGGACACCGTAGCAGAAGCTATTAGGTAAAAATCTTCATAATAAGGAACTCCTCTTTCACGTTTTTATATTTTTGCCCCTTTTTACATTATTTCATGGCGTTCTTCAGTTTATTTATACACAGAGGTTATAAAACACTTTCTTTCATAACATCTATTTTTACAAGGAGAAAAGGCACTTGTTTGGACGTTGAATCTGTCACCACTAAATAGCACTTAGCGTCTAGGAACACAATGAAGGTGTGATGCGGTTTATTTTCTGACAGGTAGGAGATGTTATTATTAATAAATGGTTTTTTAACAGTTTTAAGTAGATTCACTTCGTAATTTGTTTGATTCAAATGTTGTGACTGATTTTTCAACTACATCTGTTTAACCGATTCTCCTGAAACTTCGCAAACAAATTTAATGCCCATCACAATACAACAATATAATAATTTCAACCTTTAATCCTCAAATCCTGACGCTGCAGGGGTACTGCAAGACAAAACCGTTTAACTTAATAGTTTTATAAGGGATTATTTTGAATTACTTTAAAAGTTATTTGGAGAAAGTTGATACGTAGCTTTTTTGCACTATGTTCGATAATAGTACGCAGATTCTACATTCTGAATTGGTCACACACAAATACTCCTACATTTCATGGCTTGAGTAGTGTCGCCAACCACTCAAAAGGTTGGAACACAGTGCTCAGAACATTTGTCCGCAACCTCTAGGTATGCGCGAAGTATAAAATTTTAAATCGATGCTTCATCAAAATCATCATTGTATCTTCGTTCTACCTTGAAATGAGTAGATACTTACAGATGGTACCTTTCACAAGAGAGTGTGTGTTGGATGGCTTATATTATATTTATCCACCAAATTACCAATAATACACCACCAGTTTACCCTCAACACAACCGATTACTCAACCTCCATCATTAACGGCAGCCTCCTTCATCCAAAGGCATCACATAACAAGTCAAACGATACAAACTTCCGATACCTTAACCACTTCTAAACTACCGCGGCGTACGTATATGCCATTTTCGTAAATCGGCTAAAGATCAAACGGCGAACCGCGGAAATTTCTGTCTATAGATTCCTTATTATGTAAGCAATTTCCGCTAGGCGTGTTTATGAATCCCTACTGTGTCAAGTGATTAACTTAGGGGGAACATGAATAAGTCTGTGTTGGGACGTTCCAAGTTTCTCAGTACATAAATTATCGGGAACAAGTCTCTCTCGAATTTATGGTTCCCGTTCTCCAATAGTACCGTGTTTAGATAGTCATAATTCAATAATACGGCGCGGTATGGTGACAATTGACAATGGAAAATATTGTTCGCGCGAATTTTCGACTAAATGGATTTGTAAATAAACGCTGTAAGCGATCGTTGTGGGGAGCGAGGTGTTTTGATACTTGTGTTTTGTGGGTATTCTATGCTTTAATTGCGACTGTTGTACTGAAATCTTTTCATACAAAAATGCAACATTCTGAATGTAAAATCCTTACTTCCTTACTTATATTATACTTATAATATAATATAAATATAACAATATTATATACGCGAAAGTTTGTATGTACCTATGGATGTTTGTTACTATTTCACGCAAAAACGGCAGAACGCATTTGAATGAGATTTGGCACACAGATAGCCTATGCCCTGGATTAACACATAGGATACTTTTTATCCGGGTACATCAATTAGTTCCCCTAGGATGCGGGTGAAACCGCGGGTAATAATCTAGTCCTCAATATTTGTGTCTGCGTATTAGGGTGTGTAACTGTGTACCACACGTATGCTAAGTGCATATTTTCTCAATGCACGTGCAAGGCTCGCACGTTGCCTTTAATTAAGTTGCGTTGTAATTGCACGCTAAATTAGTAATTAGGGGTGTACCGTGCCGTACAGCGCGCTTTTGTTAATATAGGTACCTACACTAACATTAAATAGACTTTTTTTCCTTGATAAAATCCGGAACTATATTTAAAATTATACAGCAATTATAATCAACCGCTCTAAGTTTCGCTTGCCGCGGTCAATCCGTGGATGGTTGACCGTTCGTTACACATCGAGACCCCTCAGTGCCTCGGAGAGCACGTTAAACCGTCAGTGCCAGATGTCATACGAATACCTATGACGGTCGTTACGGATAGTCAAAAGCACGAAAGTCTGACAACCGGCATTGCCCGGTAACTGGGTTGCAGAGCTCTGATGGCAGTCGCTCCGTGTCAAATACTGGTATTCAGCCGCATCTATTTAGACTAGAAGCTAACCCCAACACAATTGGGGAAAGACTAGACAGAATGAACAGCAATTATTATTCTAGTATAAGATACCTAGATCTAACTAATTTACTCAGACTTACAAAACTTCGCAACAACTCTATTCCGTTTCTTGCCAGCTTCTCTAATTGTAACAAATGGGAAAACAAATACACAATCAAAAAGTACGTAATAGAAAGGTTTCCTGTATTCGTCCCGCGGGACTCTAAAGAAAAGTAATAAATCTCCTTGTACCTCAGTCGCTCTGATTTACACTCTTTGTGGAACCCATTCAAAATGGTTGTAAATAATAAACCAAATATACAATTCCTTCCTGCTACTTACAAAAATAAAATTATAATAATTTATTGACTCCAATTTCCATTAGGGAAAGTATGATAGAAGTCTGCCCGTCTGAACGTTTAAACGATTAAAAAGAAACCTTTTTCAAAACACCTCTTCATCTTCATATCGACACTTTCCGTCTGACCTAAGTCCGTTTGATCATCGGCAGGTTGACAACAGTTGTTGGCGGCTGGCGCAGCGTGTTGACTACAGTCAACGACTGACGCTGACAGCATGAGACGGGTGCATTTACGAGTACCTAATGCCGGATTCACACTAGGCTTACGTGTCGTATCGTGTCGTGTCAGTAGGTGTATCTGACGCTATCGGATTCATATTTTTTGTATGAAGGCGTGCACACTAGACGTACGACACGTAAGTCGTAAGTCTAGTGTGAATCCGGAACAAATCGTCGGCAAAGTTCCATCTGTAAAAGCCCTTGCAGGCTGCTGCAAGGAAATTAAATTTTTGCAGAATAAGTGTTTGACGTACTTATGCAGTTTATCCAATTTTTATTATCACTTTAAGAGTTCCAAGTCTTGGTTTCTTCTCTCTTCTTAATTATTTAAAACTAGATGACCCAGTCAACTCCGAACCATCTATATTTATTTATTATTTTTTCCTAGTTTTATTTTTTTCTAGACCACCCAAACAATGAGATGAACAAAAAAAAAGAATTCAAATCTGTCGAACCATTTTCGAGTTTTTGCGAGACTTACGCACGGCAATTGATTTTTATATTATAGATAAGAAGAAAATTATTCAAAGTGGTTTATCTCTAATTCCACGCAAAAAAGCAAAATACACTAAAACTATTTTAAAATTATCCATAAAACACAAATTAAATTAACGTTATTAAACACACCACCATTTTATTTAAAAACGTACCTTTTGAAAATGTTCTCAAGTAACTTCAACAAATAACTAATTACATTAGAGCTCTGTAAAACTATCAGAAACTCTTTTTATATCCAACCCTATTATTCAACTTAAATTAAGTCGACGCAAACTTTTATTTCAATACGAATAAACGTACCGTAGAGTTGAAAGAAAAATACTTACTGGAAAATTGGAAAACGTTACTCCTCTTTAATTGGATAAAAATAAAGTCTCAATTAGAAATGGGTACGTAAATACAACCCCTAGAGGTATAGGTAACAGAGACGACGTATTATAGGCACAGAATAATAAATAGTACTACGTACCTCACTCCCAAACGATGCGTCAAATCCTTCGATAAATAATCCGGTAGTTGACTACTTTAAAAAATTAGGATGAATTTAATTGAATTTTTATTAAATCTAAAAATGTATAGAAAAATAAATAAAATCAGTCTAAAAATGGAGGAGATACACGTTTTTCAAGTTTTTGAATGGCGCATTTTCTGTCCTTGTCGCACTAAACGTTGTACGGAATAATGTCAAGTTACTATGAAGTTTTTGAATAATGGCGTCATCGTGCATGGTGCAATACTGCGGCCTCTGTTTATTAACAATTTTAAATCTCTTATCATTTGGGCAGTTTATTATATATTTCATTGGTATTTTAATTGCTGGCTATGTTTTTGTAACAGTTTCGAGAGAATTAATAAAAAAAAAACTACTATCCAATTAAAGTGTTGTATCAAATAGGTACCTACAACAATCTGCTCCGCGCATGCGTGAAAATAGTAGACACAGTATACTTTACATCAAAAAGAATCCCTAGTTAGATCGTCTATCGACAATTTTTTTTTACCGTCTCCATTAAATATATTTATCACATAAAACATGATGAGTAAACTACAAGGTTCACATGTATATTCATATTCACACATAGCTACACGTAATAAAATTACGTCAGAAACTAACTCCACTATGATTCTATTCAGGCACAAAATGGTGACCATTTATTCACGTACCCATTCCAGCAGGCCCCGACTACCTGACGTGTAGAAGTAAAGTGCCGTTCCCACAATCATGTACCTAATGCGTAGATTAAACGCCGAAGCTCCGACATTATACTACCATACCTCCCATCTCTGTTCCTTATTATTCTTTTATTACACGAACGCAGGATAACATTATGAGGGTTTAAGAAAATGTACGGGTAATGTCACGATATGAACAGAGTATCTTTCGTCGCAGAACCTTTGTGCAGACCTGTATAATTCAATTATTAGTCACTTAGATAAGGATCTCTGGATAATTACAGATATTTCGTAGGTACTACGTAGAAGATTTTGTGTAGGTAAAGTCAAGTTGTCTACTTGAAGAAAGGTTTAAAAGATGTTGGCCATACTATAATGAGTACTACTTACCTATGTCTAAAAACCAGAAAAGAGAAAACATTTACGAGTAGACCCGAGAAAAATTGCGTCACACTTTATTAGATAATACCTCATTTGTCAAAATCGGTTCAATAACATACATACACTATTCATAATCACAATTTTTCTTGTAAAAATAAAAACAAAGTTGACTCAAATAAGGCCGCAGACAGAGAAGTAAATTTTTATAACGTTGAAATATACTCGCTATAAAGAAAAATAGCAATAAATAAACAATTTTCCACATCATAAATCGTGTATAACAACAAGAAAACTGCAAATTTATGCAGATTTCATAGCGAAGCCGCGTGTCGCGCGCGTTTCGAGAGTCCGATGCCCCACGATAAGACGCGACTCCTACGTATTTATGTAAATATGACTACATTATGTATATTAAACCGAGATTTTTCTGTTACATTCGCGTATGAATGCATAAAGTGCGGCGTGGTGTATCTCTGCTGTTACTTGTTTACATTATCCGTGAACAAATTATTTTTGAAATTGGTACGGAATGCTGGCAAAGCGGGAAGATAATTAAAAGTTTTTTGCATGTTCACATTGTGCACTTTAAGCGGACATTAGTTTAGTTAGCTTGCAAATTAGTATGAAGATAATTGTGGACGTCCTCTCTCTCCATTTCATTTAGGCATAAGTAGCCTAGACTGGATAGTGCTAAACTATCTATTAATAACATTTTGCAACGCACGATGAATCTAAATAACAATAATTTCCATAATCGCCTCGTGTAAGGCCGTTATTACGGTCACGCATAGTGTTGCCAGGGCGGAATCAAATTGTGATATCTTTTTTATCAGTATTGACCATTAATAATATAAGAACAATCTTTCCCATTCATTGGATATAAGTATCTAATTTTGAAAGTCGTTCCATTTTTATTACATAAAAGCCATTCATGCTTCGACTCCGAGGGCTAAAAACATGAATGGTTCAAAACGACTTTATCTTTTACTTGGTCGATGAACTCCTAGACCATAGGCGACAACGGGCCAGTTAAAAACAGGGTAAAGTTACATGAATATTATTATTCTAAGCCTGTTTTCCCCTCCTTTAAACGACTTTTTCTCCTAAGCCACGAAATTTAAATTTATAAACGAATCTATTAAAGCTTTGTGTTCGCAAAATACTTAGAAGACAATCTCTTTGAAGTCGCGGGAAAGTGTTTTAATTAACCTCCATCTGATTCCTTCTTGCAATTAATATTCCTGTTTATATTTACTTATCTACGTAGCAGAGTTGCTAGAAAAAGAGTTTCTTAAAATATGCATCTAAGCCCTTATTTACCTTCTTTTTATCAAATACCTAAGTACCCCATTCCGAATTTTCGTGCACAAGTTACATCAACGAAATATGGCTCTCGTCTGACCCCTTATGTAGGTAAGAGTGGTATATTCTTTGTCAAATCTTGTCGGAACATCAAAATTATGCAGTAAATTGGCTAATTTTAGGTAGATAAATATTCTAATAATTAAATAACGGCGCCTGAATAAACTAATTGCATCAATAATACAACGTGTTACAAAAATACCCCTAAAGCCAAAAGGAGGTTAAAAGGTAATGAGGTAAAGAGTCTATTGGCAATATTTCAAAATCGTAGGATGACCCAAAAAAAAGAATTTGGATGAAACATAAAATAATCATCATTGAAACGCAACCCTGAAAACATAAAACTAAAAAGTAGATTACCCAGAAAATTATTTACATTCTTACCTAATTTCCTCTGAGAGGTAAATGACAACAACCATAAAAGACTACTTGATCATTTACATTTTTCATGGGGAATTATGTAACACATTGTATGTCTGTCTAAATCAAAATTTGAAAATCCTAGAGGATACCAAATATCCGTAAGGAAAAAACCAGGATTTGAGATAACAACTGTAGTCATAACATGTCATATAAAGAAAAATCTGGGCTTCCCCTAACCACATAATTTCTCAGTAAAGGAAGCGATTACGTACGTTAACATTACTTTCTTTATAAAAGTTGAGAATACACAATACGTACCTAGATGGAATTTTCATGTTGTCAATAAGTGGAACCGGTTTTTTTTCGCAGATATTGTGAAAGTCATCTCGGTTAATGGGCCATGGCACTCACAAAGTGCCAACCTGTCACTATTTATTGCAGGTACTTTTAACAAACAAAACCACCTTTTATAGTATCCATGAATTCTCACACAATCTTTAAATGAACTCAACACGCAAGTTGCAAGTGTACTACTACATCAGAAATGTACAGCTTTTTTATAACATAGCTTACCTTATATGGATTTTTTTATTAATATACGGACAGAATTCAGTTTAAGTTACGATCAACTCAAAGTGTACCTACCTCTATCAAGCACAACGATTTTACTGACTGATGGCAGGACATGTTCTGCAATTTAATATTTTCTATATAATTCGAATAAAGCCAAGTTTTCACTAGTAAACAATATTTCGGATACAAATTGCCAGCAGTTTCTGAAACACTACCACCCATATTCTAAAACGTTCCTCCAACATTTACTCAACTAGACTCCACCTCGACTCAGCCTTTAGTTGACATAAACGTCCTCGACTCGACATTTTTCCTCAGTCGAGGTAAAGAATCATCTGTCAAACTCAAGGTACCTCGGAACCTACCTTAAGGAAGGAAGTGTCAAAGTTCATATGTAACAAAAATTAATTTTGAAGACTTTATCGAATATGCTTACGATAATCTTTACAATTATTTATCGCGGCGTTATTTGCGCGATGCAGATAATTCAAATTATGACGTAATGACTCCGTCGAGGAATCTCAAAGTTCACTCGAAATTGCAACTAAGAATACAATTTTGAAGGGGTTTTCGAGGCTGTTCTGAGTCGAGTAAGTTTTGGAGGAATGCCTTAGAATATGGGTGTATAGGTAAACTTTTCTAGAAAAGATTTCTCGGAGCTTTTGACGTTGATGTAAACATTTTATGTTTATATTTAGTTTCTTTGTTCTGAAAAATGTTTATAAACAAATGTTTTCTAGTGATTTCTCTATTTTATATGACGTAAGAGGTGACAAATGAATGTGCAACAGAATGTATTTATGCTGTATTGTCCATCGTACTGGCTACTGTATTTTATGGTACGTACCCACTCACTAAGCCAACGAATGCCAACGAATGTTCGCCATTTGTTTATTTGAACAAACTTTGTTAACAACGAATCCGGTTTCATTCGGAAGTTGTAACAAACCCCATTCGTTGGCCTTCGTTGACGTTCATTGGTTTGGTGTGTACGTATTACTACAAGGATTTCCAAAGCCAGACAGAAGTCGTTTCACGTCCACGTATCACGGGTGAAGGTAAGAAGGCTAATGAGCTCACCAGTTTCTTTAAACAAACCGAACCCTGGCAATATGCCTGGAAATGCAAGAAAGAGGAAGATACGTACACTTTTCAATAAAAATCTTATCTAATAAATCTAGTAAATGCACGTCGGTACTTCAAACAGCGCGGTCCTCACTGGCAACGATCCAGCCTTTTGTAGGTGTTGGCGTGACGGGAACCACGAAATAGATAAGAACAGAAAGTTAAGTAAGCTCACGCATATATTATGCGACCGTGTAAACCGGAACATACGTGTTGCTGAAAATGGGCCTCTAAATAACGGCTACTACGTTCCAAATTGCTGTGGAGTAAAATGGCTTATGTCGTTTCCAGCGCGTCATAGTATACTGATACGCAGTGCCTATCCTCTAAAGGATGATTTTCACCAAACGGCTCGCATCGCATCTGATCGAAAAGGATACCGGCAGAATGTCGACGCATACGATCGGCTCTGTACCGTCGCTTGCGAACGTATCCGTTTCTGCGCCTACTCAAATAGTTTCATTCCTACCGTGTTGACGTGCTTGAATACGACGACAGGCGAACGGAAACGATCGCGCGTCGCAACATACTTTCGGCTACGATCGCATCCGCGGTCAAGCAGTTGTGCGCGGCTTGGTAATATAGACTTTAAATACTGTGTACACGATTTAATATCGTTTAACGATTGTAAAATCCGTTCCGATCCGATGCGATGCGTGCCGTTTGGTGGAAATCATCCTTAATGCTACGTTTATGCGGGCAGTGTACAGCTTGGCGTTGTATGGAACTGCTGACATATCTACCACATAATGTTGAACCACCGTGTTGCACGAAGGACATACATGATGCACGCGCGCAGCAGTCGCATTATGGTCTCGTTCTAAGACCCCATAGAAATAGAGCGGCTGGCTTATAATGCTGTAAAAACTGTGACAGCATCAGGTGGGGACTCTTCCCTCTTACCTTTACCATAAATTATTATTTATACCATAGATGATCTTGAACCTCATCGCACGTTGTTAAGAATGAGCCTTCTACACCTCCCTATATCATGAGTGAACTGTTCAAATACTACCCGTCTTCTATTTGTAAGGTCTGACACTGATCCGAATTATGATTGAATCGAAACCTATTTGAATGGAGCCTTTGTTGGTAGAAACGCGCCATCATTATGTGTAGAGAGTTTTGGCAAATAGAATTTCTATTCGAATTTACCGTTCTTGTAGGTACATAGAATTTAGTTAGGTATTTGAAATGTAAACGGTTTATAATTCTTGGTTAGATTTAATAACATAATCTGTTCTACAAATCACTTTATAGGCATAATGATGGCAATTACTGCTTTGGGCTGCTAATACTTTTGTTGTCCCGCTCAGATGAGAACTTATCAGATCTGTACTACATTTTCAACAAAAGCCTAAGATAGAACGAAAACATGTTACCAATAAATGGTGATGGATTTGCCACGTAGTTATAAACGATCGTCACATGTTTTCTGTTTAAATGCTTGATTCATAAACAAGGGATCCATAATAATAATTATACAAAAGTTAAATATTTACTTTTTTAAAATGTCTTCTTGTTTTCGTGTGGTTAGTGACTAAGCTGGTGTCAAAGTTAATGCCGCCCACGGGCCTCTCGACTTGGGTTCACATGCCGTCGAGAAATATCTCTCAGGCATGCATCGGTTTCCTCACGATATTTTCCTTCACCGTTTATATGCACATGGATCCGAAAAGTCAGGGGTGCGTGCCTTGGATTCGAACTCGAGACCTATGAGTTGGCAGCCCGATAGCCGAACCACTTACTAGGCTATCACTGCACTTATAAAATGTTATAACATAAGAGGTACCTATGAGGCTAGCATAGTCACGTGGAGTGCACTAAAGCAGCGAATAAAATAAGAATGAAAAATAACCTTTTAGCCAGTTTTGACCGCTGTGCATCAACATCAGAGAAGACGCGATCGTCTCGTCCAAGCACTGAAGGATCTCGATATCGACGCTCGGCAGTGAAAACGTCGTATATAAAATTTTCTTCAAAAGCGTTTCATTCGTTCTTTAGATTGGTAAACTCGTCATACACGCACTAGTTCAACAAACTTTCAATTCAAATACTTCCAACCTATTATGACGTACGATGAAAAACTTATATTAACATTTGATCGGCCATTTTTTTTGAAGGAGATAGTTATTTCTATCTCTTTTAAAAAAATATATTTTACACATACATACGTGGTTTTCACTACCGACCGACGATATGTAAATAACTGTCATCTTACGACACTGGACCACGACATCTGTATTGTCATAACATAACATCACGCCTGTATTCCCCGAAGGGTTGGGCAAAGGTGTATAGTAACACCCTCATGTCGCCGTTATGTTTAAATCCCATGTAGTTGGGGACGAACCTATTGCCATCTACCGAGCACAAATCCAAACTCCGGACTGCTACTGAGGAATTCCAAACGGAAAAACCCAATAACACTTTGCCCGGCCTGAGGATCCAAACCAGGACCTCACGATCAGCAGTCGCGCGTGCCACCGCTAGACCAACGAGGCAGTTCTCTCTCAGATCTCTCAGATCCAGTGGCGTAATTATAGGGTGTCAGGGCTGGCAAAATGCCACGGGCCCCCAGTCCGAGAGGACGCGAGCTCAGAAGTAACCTAACATTTTTAACAAAATTAAGTAAAAATTATAATAAGTAACCTATGCTTTTGAAAATTAAATTTATTAGATAGGTACCTACCTATTTAACTAAAATGCACATAAAATTTGTAAATCTGTTGGATAACTACTTAAGTGATTTATATTTATCTTTACTTAGTATAAAACAAAGTCGCTCCCGCTGTCTGTCTATCCCTATGTATGCTTAGATCTTTAAAACTACGCAACGGATTTTGATGCGGTTTTCAGCAATAGATAGAGTGATTCAAGAGGAAGGTTTATATGCCCCACATTAGTATCTACATTGCACCCGTGCGAAGCCGGGGCGGGTCGCTAATTAAAATTAAATTACAACGTGATGATTATTACTGGGGTCCCATCCAATGAATTTGCCACGAGCCTCTGATGATATAGTTACGTCACTGCTCAGATCTGTATTCTCAATAGCCTAGTATTAATAACGAGTCCCCTAAAAGCATCCGTTTCCCAATTGAGTGTTTAAATTTTTTATACGAACCAGGAACATACACACGGATGTATCAATTAAGTACTTTACAAAGCTGCGGATGCAGTGAGCGTCAGTTCGAACGGATTGTTTCGATTTTCAAGCGATACAGATAGACTGGCAACCTGTTACTGGTAGTGTAATATTTAGATCTTTTAGTCGAACGTGATATTTGCATTCCGTTGCTTACGTTACCATAGTGGTATATTCTGCTGAAAAAATATACAAGGTCAGTCGGAAAGGGGGTACTAAGCCGCGGGCCACCTAAAGTATCACTGATGACTATTTTAAAGCAAGCAATTTCAAAATTCGATAAAAAAGAAATGCATGCAAAAAGATTTTTATTTTAGTTTTTTCAAAAAGAATTCATACTTGCTTTAGTTATGAATTCAAATAATAAATTTTCTAATCCGTGACCACAAATAATTATGACCTATATTGTAAAAACAGCTGATCATAGCTATGGACAGATAGATTTTACCATATTTTTTATGAAATCTTTGAAAAGCTATTTCTCTTAAACTATCGAGTTTTGGGGAACGTTGTAGAACAAAAGTTATCACTTATTATGGGTACTTTAACACCCTTTCGGCTTAGTACCCCCTTTCCGACTAACTCTGTAGAATTATCATTCCTCTTGACAAACGCTTAGCACGTAGAATTCTTTTATTCTGCCTAGCATTTTCCCAACTATGTTGGGGTTAGCTTCCAGTCTAACCAGATGCGGCTGAATACCAGTATTTTACACGGAGCGACTGCCATCAGATCTACGCAACCCAGTTACCGGGCAATACCGATTTATCCTAATGTTAGACCGGTTGTCAGACTTCCCGTAACGACTGTTATAGGTATTCATATGACACTCGGAACCGACAGTTTAACGTGTTCTCCGAGGCACGGAGGAGACTCGATATGTAACGAATGGTCACCCATCTACGGACTGACCGACGCTAGCACAGCTTAACCTCGTAAATCGTATGATCCGCGCGTTTGGTAATCTGTCACGAGCTCCGAGCTTAGCACGTAGAACACTCTCAGATTAAAACAAATTCGGTCAATAACCGGGCGCTGCCTTGCTTGAAAGCTCTATTTTGAGTACAA
The DNA here is from genome assembly GCA_910594945.2 of Amphipyra berbera. Classification (NCBI taxonomy): domain Eukaryota; kingdom Metazoa; phylum Arthropoda; class Insecta; order Lepidoptera; family Noctuidae; genus Amphipyra; species Amphipyra berbera. The sequence goes on from OU343125.1 coordinate 13,512,818, forward strand.
GACATGTTTCATTCAGATTTTATCAAGAGTACGTAATTTCTACTTCACAGGGTTCAACTGTACAGTATGTTTTATTTAAACTGAGACAGTATGGAAAAGTAGTTAACCAAGGGAACAGGAAAAGTTTCTTAGAAGAAATTTTGCTCCTGATGTCTGCAAATGTTGGTATGTGCATGAATGTTTTATTGCACGTTAGGATGCTGCGTGTAGGTAGGTAAAATAAAGAAAAGGAGCGCGATTGTCGATCGTGAGGTCCTGGCTTCAATCCCGAGATCGGGCAAAGTGTTAATGGGTTTTTATTTGTGGGATTCCTCAGAAGCAGCTCGGAGTTTGGATTTGTGCCCGGTTGATGGCAATAGACTCTCCTCTTATTAGATGGGACTTAAACATAACGGCGAAATGAGGGTGTTACTATACACCTCTGCCCAACCATTCGGGGAACACAGGCATGGTGTTATGTTATGTAAAACGAGCGCAATATAATCCGTAATTTCTTTGCATCAATGGATACGATTTGCGTAAGTTTCAGAAAATATTAAACCTTTGCTCATTTTTAAGGAAAGTAATGTTGGCATATAATTTTTTGGTCAATCGTCAATTTACCATAAAAGAATAATAAAGTTGGCAATTTTTTTTATTACACTCCAAATGTCTGCAATGGAACTTGTGCTGTAGCTCTTTTGGTTCAGGATTTCATTTCATTTGACCCATTTAAATGAAACACACTGTATATTTATATACTGTGAAGAACACACAGAGTAACGGGGTGTCCTGCGTAAGCGACGAACGCGACGCGACGAACGCGACAAACGCGACGCGACGAACGCGACGAACGCGACAATGACAACGGCATTCCCTAATAGCGGTCTATGTAGCGAGACGCGACGTAACGCGTATTTGTTCCACGTCGTGTCGCGTCGCATCGCACCGCGTCGCGTTTGTCGCTTACGCAGGACACCCCGTAGGCGAAAATTTTTTTTTCGTCTATCTTTAATGCTTTGTATTTTCGAGAAAAGTACTCGCCATCGGGATTCATAGCCTTATTAAATGGATGTATCCAGTATATTCTTTGTCGTGTATTTAAAACAGAGTAATGTCTTCTTAATAACAAATAAGCAATAAATTTCTTACGACGATCCATGGCAGAGACACGTCTATCCACAATCAAAAATCACGAGGAACTGATTACCCTACCATACCATATAACGCTCTTTTTCGCAACGCCGCAACGCAAACTGCCGATTTTAGCGTTGCAGCGTCGCAACGCGGTTATGTGTTTCGGCCCTTATTTAACATTATACCAGGTTCACACGATTCGATTCTAGTTGATCAACTGCCAAATCGCTTGCGTTTTGAACCGTGTGAACAGACTTTCAATCAAATTGAATCAATTTGAAGGAACAAAACGTTTCAACTTTTGTTGTTCAACTTTTGTTGATCAACTAAAATCGAACCGTGTGAACCCGCTATTACGTTTCACCTGTAAATGTTTTCCCATTTAGTAATAAAATAAGATAATGCCTGTGACAAATTAAATATATATGTGATGGAGAAACAGTTTGTGATTCAGTCGCTTTTAATGCTCTTAAAGCCATTTCCGATGCGGGATTCGTTCAGTCACTGAAATCTGCAATGCAGTTCTTTGAATAAGTACCTACCAATAATTATTTTAATGAATCAAGAGCCCTAATTCAGAGGGGCTCGTGGCTAAATAACAACCGCGCCGATCGTAAGATTTGCGAGGTTAAGCTGCGCTTGCCGCGGTCAGTCCGTGGATGGGTGACCATTTGTTACACATCGAGACCCCTCTGTGCCTCGGAGAGCACGTTAAGCCGTCGGTCCCGGGTGTCTTACGAATACCTATGACAGTCGTTACGGGTAGTCAGAAGCCCGAAAGTCTGACAAACGGTTTAACCTGATATCGGCATTGCCGAGTTACTGGGTTGCGGAGGTCTGATGGCAGTCGCTCCGTGTAAAATACTGGTATTCAGCCGCATCTGGTTAGACTGGAAGCTGACCCCAAGATAATTGGGAAAAGGCTAAGAGGAAGAAGAGCCCTAATTCGTGATAGATCGGTTTGACGTTTATTCTATCTTTGGCGATCTCAGAACTCGATCGCACGTAACAATCGAGAATCGATCAAAAATTGTCTAATTCGTAGACACCATTTTACGATACTCATGGGACGGGATGAGATGGTTCCTTTTGTATTCAATATTTACACAATAGAAAAATTGTTTTACTCCATAGATACTGATAGGATAGTGTAATACATTTACTAACTGAAATTAATTGTCATTTAATTATACACCAATTATGGATATTTGAAAGTCCATTATACAATATCCACTAGGCAATTTACAACAAATATTTTGAATTGCTAATTGTATTGCGATTCTATCGGCATGAGTTAGTATGGTACCTACTCGTTGTATTAAATTAGGTACATGTGGGCGAAGTATTGATAACGTTTCTCATAATTTAAAAACTGGAAGAGCAGCGGCACAAAACAGATAGGTACAGAAGTCAATCTACATACAAGTGCGCTCGAGCAACGCACACATAGACACTGCTCATGGACACGATATCTCGGACTGTTTGGGACTAGAGTGCGAGTGAATGCGAGCGCGAGTGCCATGCGCTTGAGAGAGATAGATATATAGAAAGAGCGACCGCCGAGCGTAGGTATGAAAAGTGAAGTACATACATGTGATTGACTTCTGTAGGTACCTATCTGTTTTGTGCTAGAAGAGCAGTGGTTTCATATTCTAAATTGGGAGGTATTACATCATACGTACTGAAATAATGGAGGGACTAAATAACAACTGCGCCGTTCGTACAATCTGCTCACGCCTTTAATTCAGCCCTCATCAAACTGTCTCTCTCCCAGTCCTCCTGCCAGCAACGCCCTAAGCCGAGGTCCGAGTCCCAATAGGGGTCGCCTTTAGTGCTGCTATTGCTAGTAGTCACGTTAGAATACCTAGTAGTTAGCTTAGGTTAAGTATTTTACTTCGTCCCCATTGGCTGGAGACCTTTCAGGTCTCGCCAATAACTGCCCGGTTACGTAGAAACGGTCTGCAAAGACCATCAACAAGCAGCCCAATAAAAAAAAACATACGATCTGCGAGGATAAGCAGCGCTTGCCACGCTCAGTCCCTGGATGAATCGTTCGTTACACATCGAGACCCCTCCGTGCCTTGGAGAGCCTTTTTTTTATCGTTGTAAAATCCTCATGGTTGTCCCTCGCCCGGGGAAGGCGAGGAGGTCTGCCGGACTCTTGCCGGCTAAAAACCAACGGGGTTCCTTCTCCTTTTTTTTGCTTTGGAATGTGAATGTCCCTCCTTCTGACCTAAGGCCGCGGATGTCGCCCAAGCGACACCGCAACCTACTTAGCCGCTACATCGAGGGCTACCAGGCCCAAGCCCCGACGAGCGGCCCCTCCTCGGGTTCCTCTTCGCTTCACCGTGGGGCTCAAACCACGGCTACTAAGCCCCCCCGCAACGACAATGCGGGAACCCACCGGGGGGGTACGGTGTTCCTTTTCCTGACCATTCTGCCGGGGTCGCAGGATTCGCAAAAGCATGCCCCGCAACCCCGGGCCTTGGAGAGCCTGCCTTTTTAGATATTCAGAAATAGCGGTTTGGCTTGTAGAAGTAGGGAAAGATAACTCTAAAATTATACCACTTAATGAGTACCTACCTACTAAAGTATGCTTTATCACGAGGTTTAACACGTGCGCATTATAATAGGTACTTACGTAAGTACTTGTAAGATCAATACAAAAATATATTCCCGCATTCGTCTGTCTCTGTATGAATTTAAATTCTACGTGAACATATTCTAAGAACAGTAACATTTGAATTCAAGAGTTTTACAGACGGAATGGTTGCATGAATAGAGAACTACTGGAAAGAAGGTGCCAAGACCGCAAGTAGGTAGGTATAGAAATGTTTTTTTTTCATTTCTGTACGGCACTAAATGAGATAATTTCTCAAATTTGACGACACTGTTGGTGCAGTGGCTGAGCGATTGACTTCTGCGCTACGGGTCGTGGGTTCAATTCCCGCACGGATCAAATATTTGTATAGCCTAAAAATAGTTGTTCCCGGTCTGGGCATTTGTGCATGTTAAGATTTGTGTCTGTAACCGCACCCACGATACAGGAGAAATCCTAGCTGGTGTAATTTTTTTTTTTATAGAAGTAAACAAGTTTTCATGCACATTTTAATTCCCATTCTTTGTCTACATAGAGTAACACGCCGTGTGATAGAATAACGGCCCAATCCAAAATCTCTGGATTGATGTAGGTTTTTGACAAAAATGCAATAGAAGTAATGTCAAAAATTTACCTGAATTCGTAGCTTTAGATTGAAATCGGTTATTAGGGGAACGTATCCATGCTACGTGACCCATTTTTGACAATTTTTTACCTCCCCCCCCTCGGTGACCATCCGAAGTATCATCCAAGTGCCCCTTTGACCAAGCGTGGTATTTTTAAGACCCCCTCTCCCCCCCCCCCCTTAACGGGTCACGTAGTATGGGTACGTTCCCTAATTTAAGACGTAAGAGTACACACACGCACATACAAAACTTTGTCCTGTAAAACATTGACATAATTTTGCTATGGTTTTTAAGTATTCCCTTTGTCATAAGTTTTGTACTACTATTGGCTAACAAAGAAGAAATAAAAATTACGACATAAACGTGTGTACGAGTCCTGTAACCACATAATACAATAATATCGCCACAGTAATGTGAAGTAGGTACCAGACATAACAAAATTAATATCAATAATATGTAAAACATATGTTTTAATTTAATACTCATATTCAGTTATTCATGTTTTATCTAACAAATTACTCATCCATTTGAAGTAGGTGGAAAGATAATTCCGATAATATTCACGTTTACATCATTTTATAAAAATGAAAGATCTATAATTATGTTTATTGATGAGAATTCCGTTTCGTAATTAAAAATGTTTGACTAATAAAGGTTGAGTGTATCTAGGTGCGATGGCCGGCCCCACTTTTTTGAAATAGAGATTTTTAATTTAGTTTAGGGCGGAATAATCTGAATTTTATCCTTTGAGGGATCTGAGTTTTATCATTTAAATTGGCGTCGCGCAGAGGCGGGGCTGTGCCAAAGGCAGTTGGCGTCAGCCACCAAGTACTTCCACAAACTTCGATTAACGAGTTCCGAAGATTTAGTGGCGGCGTAATCGTATAAAAATAATGCCTTTTGAATTATTCGTATAATGTTGGCAATGTAGGTACATCGTTTTATTGTAGTAGCAGTATCTACGACTTAATGATAAACCGTCGTTGCTGTTACATGTAGTGTTTACGAAACCTCAAATTTGCAAAGTTTCTATTATAAGAATGTTTTGTGTTAACTATGACTGTCTGTGTTACGATTATATTGACTAAAACTAAACGCGGTTCCCGAGAATCTACGGTTAAGTTTGAAACTTATTTGTTCAGTTACAATCGTGGAGATTCCTCAAGTGTTACACGAGGCTGTCGCTATATTACATTTGGCGACAAACTCCCATCTCTGCGGCTTGATCTTTGAATTAGCTCGCGCGACTCACTAATTATCATAAAGTTTTAACAGCGCCGAACTTTTGGCAACACTATCAGCGTTTCAGCAGAATTTCTTGAAATGTTTGAATATTTAGCAAGACTTTTTTTGGCTCTGATAATCCTCATTAAACTTGTCCTTAATGAAACTAGACAAGTGTTTTTTGAGAAAGAAACGGTTACGCCTTTCAAATTCCTGAGAGACCTTTAAACATTTTTTATCAAAGTTCGTCAGCATTTTTAAATAAAAATTAAAGTCCGTTAACATACAACAAAGAACGATCAAATTTTTTTAAGTCAAAACGATATAGAAATTATTTATATTATAAACATAGGTAATACTAATATTGTATAACTTTTGAGCATCAGTGTTACAAAAGAGAGTATACTTAGTTAGAGTTAGAGTATACCTACCCCAAACATTATACTTAGTTTTAAATTAAATTGGGGAGGTAGGTACATAGGTACATTGGGTAATACTAGATTCTTGGTAATTTTATTTAGTTTGCAATGCACTTTAAACTTGTCATTATACTGGTACATCAAAGTAAAAAAATAATTAATTAAATAAGTCATCTCTCAAGCCTGAATAACTTGTTCTCAAAGTTCTTATAGAAATATTAATTTCAGTGCACTTTGTAAACACGACAGTACCGTCAGCATCTTAAGTCTATTTAATAGAATTTCAGAATTGCAAAATTTATTATCACAGAGGATTGTTAAAAATGTTTCATAATGATTAAATTATTCTTTATTATATCATAATTTCTTTTAAAATAGGCAATGTTTCATTCATAAACCATTTTTGAATTGCTGTACACGATAACTTACTTTTGATGCTGACATTACCTACATAAATAATATCATAGAACTCTTTGAAATTAAATTATTTTGAGACTAATGTAATTTTAGTATTCAAAAAGATGGAAATTAGCTCTGTGATATTTAAAACCTTATATTTTTTAGTCGACTGAAGCATCTGGACTTGGGAAGATTAGGTATTAAGAAAGAAAGAACGAATAACTTGATTTCAGTAGTAGAAAATAAACACAGGGGCGTTCGTTCTGCCTAGCCTTTTCCCAACTATGTTGGGGTCAGCTTCCTTTCTCACCAATGCAGAGCCCCGCAACCCAGTTACTAGGCAATGCCGTTATCCTAAAGTTAGACCGGTTGTCAGAGTTTTCGGCTTCTGACTACCGTGACGTCTATTCGTATGACACCCGGGACCGACGTTTTAACGTGCTCTCCGAGGCACGGTGTGGTCTCGAAGTGCATCGAACGGTCACCTTTCCACGGACTGACCGCGGCAAGCGTAGCGTACTAGGTACTTACATACAACATAGAGAACTTTATGGAGGTCTCTAATTACTAATAATATTTAATTAAATTGGAAACCTTATTCATTATGTACGATAAAAATTGTGCGTATCTCAAAAAAATAAACCAAAATGTTATACAGATGTCAACAAAATCATGTAATTCTTTCAAACCTCGTGATGTAGGTACTGCTGACGTATATTAACACTGCACGGGATACTAAAATGCACTAAAACGCCTCAAACATGTTTATTTCTAGTAATTTTTTTTGTAGAATACAAAAGTATCCCGTGCAGGGTTAATCTATGTCAGCAGTACATCATGAGGTTTGAAGGAATTACATGATTTCGTTTACACCCTGTATAGACAGTTGTATTTTCGATACAAAGTTCGCGTACATTAAAGATACGTTTACGACAGATACTATAGGTATATGTCAAACGTTCGTGCTAGGTCTGCTGTTCCTTCCCGGGAACCACGAGACTAACGCGTATTATCGGCAGACGGAGTTACTTTAGAAAAATACCAAAAATACGGTTGTAGTGAAAGAAGTTTCATGTTTAATTAAATGGTGCAAAATGTGAATCATTATCTATACTAATATTATAAAGCTAAAGAGTTTGTTTGTTTGTTTGAGCGCGCTAATCTCAGGAACTACTGGTTGGAATTGAAAAATTATTTTTGAGTTGGATAGTCCATTTATCGAGGAAGGTAATAGGCTATATAACATCACGCTAAGACCAATAGGAGCGGATTATTACTGAAAAATGTTGCAAAAACGGGAAAAATCTCCACCCGTGCGAAGCCGGGACGGGCCGCTAGTGTAACATAAATTTTGTTGAACAGCTGTTGTGTTGTATAAAATGTTTCAACCAGGTTATACATTATTGTTATATTTTACCAGTATTTGTGCTACGTACACATGTGTTATTGTCACCCCTATTTATCTATGTATAATGAAGTCATTGTTTATACACTGACTCACTATCAGTGGCCGCGATTAACATAATAAGTAAACATTAAGGTTACTTACATAACATAACATCACGCCTGTATTCCCCGAAGGGTTGGGCAGAGGTATATAGTAACACCTGTACCATATTCTCCATTTCACCGCTCGTTGTACTGGTGATTTGGGCCCCACATGTTCAGCAGTGAACATGGTCGGTCGGATGGATGAACATTTGGGTTAATAATATGTAAGAGTAAGCACTGTTATTATAATATAAAAGCATTATAACCTTAACTGCCTGGTTGTCTAGTGGTGGCAAGTGCGACTGCTGATCGTGAGGCCCTGGGTTCGATCCCCAGATCGGACAAAGTGTTATTGGGTTTTTCCGTGTGGAATTCCTCAGTAGCAACCCAGAGTTTGGATTTGTGCCCGGTTGATGGCAATAGGCTCGCCCCCTATTACGTGGGACTTAAACATAACGGCGAAATGAGGGTGTTACTATACACCTCTGCCTAACCCTTCGGGGAATACAGGCGTGATGATATGTGTAATTTCTAGACATACCAACTATTTCTTACTCGTTACGTAGAAACAAATCAAGAAAAATATTAAACGGAGCGGACATTACTAAGATTCACGCATCATTGTCACGGGGATGGCCAGCGGCGACGCATGTACAACTAAAGAGGGTCACACACAGGGTTCTAAGGGCTTGTACACAAAACCGCGATGCAACGTCGCATCGTAGAAATATATGAGCTCGCACGACGCGTCGCAATAACTAACGAAACGCGTAATTGATTTATCGCGTAATTGATTTTTCCTATATCTTCTTATCAGTAACAGCAGTGCGCAAACCTTTTTACGCAAATTTATTCTACCTAGTATAAAATACGTTGAATACAGTTGACGATCGCCGAGGGATTGGTCATCCGAACCTTGGAAGGAAGACGCCTTGCCGCATGAAATCGCATCGCAGCAATTTGCGTCGCAGTTTTCTGCGTTGCGAATTCGCATCGCGCCGATTCGCAGTTTTGTGTACAAGCCCTAAAGTCTTGCAGAATACATGGCAGCCTCTGGGTTAACTTGTTTAAGTGTGATTCGAGTTACTAAGTAGCCTCTTTGTTGCTGTCAAACGTTTTAATGTGTAAACTTCTGATTTTAATAATAAGGTTAAAGTAAAAAAAATAAACAAAAACATTGCAATGAGCTGGATGTTCCTTGCTGAGATGGGGACGAATTATGAATAATAGATATTAGCAATATAAAAGGTAAGCCTTTAAACTGCTGCAAAGGTACAAAGTTCGACATTTTTAGATCAAAGTGTGACTAGGGGTCGTTTTTTGTTTAGTAAGTTTATGTTGAAACGTCGGCTGTCTAGAATACTAAATTATTCAGAGATCTTGTCGACGTAAACAATTCAAGACATACTTTATAAAGATCTTAGAAATAAAATATCTGTTCTACATTCATGAAATATAAAAATAAGACACGAAATTAGGAAACTACCACATACACACAAGTACTTACGTCAAACTCGTAGGTTGGCAACGTTTGTCGAGACGTGCAGTCTGGCAATAATGAAGACGCCTCGGTGAGAGCGTTTAATTAACTTCAAAGATGCCGCGGCCCTCGAACTTGGGCGTTTGCTGAAGAAATAATAATGAGCCGACACCCGCCACGCTTCAGTGCACGCCTAGTGTGAACTAGTCTTATTTTCTTAGGAAATTAATGGACTTTTTGGCCTGACGCTCGCAGAATTTTAAATCTTTATCACTGCACAAAGAAATTGATGACGTAGGTACGATGGTCCCGGAAATCACTTGAGAATTTCACCTTCGTTTTTGTAAAAATAACTTTTAGGAATTTGCGTCATGCGGTTGAAAGGACTGGCCGTGCGGTCTGCAGCCAGGTTGCCCAGCGTTGTAACTTGTGTCTGTAGGAATTGTCGGTAGCTGGCAATATTCGGCAACGTTTAGAAGATAAAAGAGAGCAAGGTAGTCGTCGGCATGAAACAATGCACCCAATGTTATAAAACTAGTTGTCATTCAACTGGGCAGGGCCCGTGGTTAATTACCAACAGCGCGGATCATACGATTTGCAAAGTTAAACTGTGATTGCCGCGGTTATTGTTTGGATGGGTGACCGTTCGTTACACATCGAGAACCTTCCGTGTCTCGGAGAGCACGTTAAACAGTTGGTCTCGGGTGTCATACGAATACCTAATGATGGTCGTTACGAGTAGTCAGAAGCCCGAAAGTCTGACAAATGGTCTGCCTTAGTATCGGTACTGCTCGGTATATGGGTTGCGGAAGCCTGATGGCATTCGCTCCGTGTAAAATACTGATATTCAGCCGCATCTGGTTAGACTGGATGCTGACCCCAACATAATTGGGAAAAGGCTAGGTAGAACGATTCAACGGAAGCTTTCTCTCTGTGACGATCAGCCAAAGAAGTATACCTATATTATTTTACTTTGTTTCAATACTTTATAGTGTGACCTTTACACATCGTTTTAAAATATTACTATCTGTGTACTGTCAACTGTCATTTACCGATGCTTTTTCCTTGTATAATTGTTAGTACCTATAACCAACCATAGAATGCTTGAAATTGGGTACCTAATTATTGTCTTTATTGTTGAACTCTGAGCAAATCAAGCAAGTCAGCACTTCTGCCAACATCTCACGCAATCTCACGGGCGTAAAGCTTATATTTTTCACGTACTGTAATCTATACTAATATTATAAAGCTGAAGAGTTTGTTTGTTTGAACGCGCTATAATCTCAGGAACTACTGGTTGGAATTGTAAAATTATTTTTGTGTTGGATAGTCCATTTATCGAGGAAGGTTATAGGCTATATAACATCACGCTACGACCAATAGGAGCGGAGCATAAATGAAAAATGTTGCAAAAACGGGAAAAATGTCCACCCGTGCGAAACTGGGACGGGCCGCTAGTCTACACCATATACAGCAAAGCAAAAGATTGCTATTGCGTTTTACGTAATTGACACCTCATAACAAAGGAATAATTTGAAAAGTGAGTAGGTACTTAGTTTTTTGTTCAATTTTAGGGCCAAGCCACATCTAACGGAAGATAAGTTGCCGATCTTCTGTCGCGTAATTTACTCGAGGAATTTTAGTAACGCATCTTCGGTCAAATGTGTACGGTATGAGATTTTTGTATGGAATTACGTGTACCGGCGGAAGATCGCTTGACCCTGAGGGCCGATTTTAGCAACGCCGGATTATTTCATTCCTTTTCTCTCCCTTTGTCACCTGACATTTATCTGAGGATTTGACAGCTTTTTTACAGAAATTCTGTCAATATTTGAAACATATGCCTCGATCAGATAAAATTTATCCAACGTTGGTAAAATCGGCTCTTAGTCTCTTACTGACGTGCTAACTGCCCTGAATAAAGTACCTACGGTAGGTTTTCTCTCCATTTTTTATTGGGTTCCGTACCCAAAGGGTAAAACGGGACCCTATTACTACGACTCCGCTGTCCGTCCGTCCGTCCGTCTGTCACCAGGCTGTATCTCATAAACCGTGATAGTTAGATAGTTGAAATTTTCACAGATAATGTAGATATTTCTATTGCCGCTATAACAACAAATACTAAAAAATAGAATAAAATAAATATTTAAGGGGGCTCCCATACAACAAACGTGATTTTTTGCTCGTTTTTTCTCGATATTGATAACGGCAACAGGTAGACGCTTGAAATATTCACAGAATATTTAGTTATATATTCACTTTAAAAATAAATGACATGACAACAGACATGATTTTTTTGCGGTTTTTATAGATAATGGTACGGGACCCTTCGTGCGCGAGTCCGACTCGCACTTGGCCGGTTTTTATTTGTATTCCATAAGTATTCTATATTAAGTCAACAGCAAATTACATTGTCATAATTATATCCATCAATTTAGGTTTCAATAAAATCTACAGAGGGAATCTAATTTGTATAAGCATTAAGCCATCCTGTAAAGTAATTTAATAATAGCGGAGTATTGTCAGAATTTCGACCGTTCTCCTGTTGTACAATTAACAACGAAAAGACACTATTCGGTCCGACCGTCACGTGGCAAGCCGTTCATTATGACGAGACCCACTGCCAAGTTCTATTTCCCAAAAGTATTGTGAAATAGTAACTAGGTACTCCAAAAATACAATGTACAGCCAACTGCAATACAAGGAGCTAGTTAGGTACAATAAAAGATTTTTTAACTCATAAAAGTAGTATAGTCGCCGGCACGTAACTTGGCAAGGTTTTGGCGTAGTGCAGAAACTGTTACACTTAGTGGATTGGCGTGTTACACATAGTGCAACAAAAAAATTTACACTTTTATTGCTTGTCATTATTCTATGGTTATTGCCATAATTTATTTTAAAACATGTCTGTTTAGAAGAAAGAAAGAAAGGAGAGGAATTCTCTTCTCTACTTTTGCCAAGTTACGTGCCGGCTGACTATAATATACTATCTGGGCCATTCTTCGAAAAATATTAACAAAAATTGAGAACGTCATTAGCATCATCCCAAAGTTAAGAATGCAGATGTTTAATACTATAATTATGATAATGAAAACTCAAACTATACCGCTGCCGTCAAGCAATAAGACAAGAATAAAAACAATCTGACAATACTATAACGTTAACAACGCGGGAGAAGAATGATTTGTTAAAATAATGTTAAAAATTTTCGAATATTCACCCATCTACATTAGTTATTGATGAAATTATTGGAATTAACGTATTCTCGAAAAATTGTTCCACTTTTAAATATTTGTAAATAGAAGCTTTACAAGAGATAGCGATAGTGCAGCTACACCTTAGTCTTACGATATAAAAATTTCTTATTGTATTGTCACTGACGAAGATCATTAAAAAATATAATGCGGAATAGTTATTTGAAATTCAGAAAAGGGGCCCAGTGTTTTGTTGTCTATGAAATGAAATTACATGGCATGAAACATTGTGACATGTAGAAACTGAAACTATTTCATCCCTTAACAATAGAAATTACTGTGACAAGGCAACTTAATCCTTTTGTAAACAACACTTCATTATGCAAATTATGAAATAGGATTATCAAGTCTGTCAATAGCCACGACAGACAGAAACCATTATTGACTTACTGGAGTACTTAATAGAGTGCTCACATCAAGAGAATTTTCCATAACGCATTTCGAACGATCGCCGGGCGTTCTCGTAAACGCCGCGTCATCTTTCCGTGCGAAGGCTTTTTAAAATAAGATAAACCTCCGGGAACTCCGCCCGTTTCCGAAGAGCATTTTACGAGGGTCCGACAAATCCCCGGAATGGTTCAGCGTGGTGCTCAAACTTGCCAATTCCTGTCCCTCAACCGGCGTTTCAATTTACCCCGCGTACAGTTTGTGCCCAAATAAAACGTAGCATTGTTTTTCAACCATCAACTAGGTCCTCGGTTGTTATTTTTATGGCTTACGTTGTATACTCAACGGAAACATTACATTTCGGTGAAATAAGAAATAAATCGAAAGTTTTAATGTTTTTTGGAGTTAACACTTGACAGTTTCTCAATGTGCATAATATATTTTCGTGTTAAGACTTTATGTGAGATGCCCATTTTATTATACAGCACTTATGCTTCAATAAGGAAAATTAATCTTTACATAGTATAAAACAAAGTCGCTCCCGCTGTCTGTGCCCTTAGATCTTTTAAACTAGGCAACGAATTTTAATGCACTTTTCAGCAATAGATACGAGTAATTCTAGAGGAAGGTTTATATGCGCCACATTAGTATCTACATTGCACCCGTATGAAGCTGGGGCGGGTCGCTAGTGATTAATAAAAAGATATTACAGTCTGTTGAATTTCATGGAAGTCTAAGAAAAGACTTGGTTACATAACATAACATCATACTCCCCGAAGAGTTCGGCAGAGGTATTTTAGTACACACTCGTTTCGCCATGTAATAGGAGGCGAGCCTATTGCCATTAACCGGGCACAAATCCAGACTCCGGGCTGGTACTGGAAGATTCCTAATGGAAAAACCCAATAACACTGCCTGACCTGGGAATCGAACCCAGGACCCCATGCTCAGCAGTCACACTTGCGACCACTAGACCTATAAGGTAGTCACTCACACAAGACAAGCAGTCACAGACTCTGTTACAGTTTTCTTGAATTCAGTATTAAACCCAAATTCTCAAGATCTGAAACCACGCTTGTGACAACGACACTATGAACGTGGCAGGTATACTAAAAATTATAAAGGTGACATGATGACAACCACTAGTAATGTCAATTTATTTAATCATCGAATTGATTGATGTAATGGTTTTTACAACAAAACTCCTTAAATCAAATCAAAGACATTACATGGCTCTACTATGTCATATGGAGGTAAAAACCGATTTTGATCTTTGCTACCAAATAATTAAACATAAATTTCCATGCATTGGTCTGTTCCGTTCAACAGTTTGAAAAGGTAACATATGCCCGCGATGTGGAAAAGGAATGAATTTGAAAACTGACGAACCTATATTTTGTTCCCCTACTGTACTGTTTGTACAACACAAATAAATGAGTATATATACCCACATAAGTATATTCATATAAATCTTGTTATCCTTATGCAGTAACCTTACTCACACAGATAATCCGCAATAATAATGATTATTTTATGGAAAACCGCATGCTCACTCATTCGCATAAATTACAACATTATGTTATATATAGCTTTGACGCTGATTTAGAAGTAAAACATTAAGTCAGTAATAGCCTAGCGGTTGAACGCTTGCCTTCCATGCAGGAGGATCCGAGTTCGATCCCGGCCCGTACTTCTGACTTTCGAATTCATGTGCAGATCGTAATTTGAATATCACTTGCGTTAACGGTGATCATCGTGAGGAAACCTGCACATCTGAGAGGGCTCCATAAAGTTCTTGATGGTGTGTGTAGTCCGCCAACCCACACCAGGGCAGCATGGTGGACCAAGGCCTAAACTTTTCTCATTCTGGGAATAGGCCCGTGCCCAGCAGTGGGACAGTGATGGGCTGATTATGTTTATGTTATGTTATACAAATGAATACCTACCCTAAACTGGGGAACAAGGTTACCCCATATAAAGGAAGGATCACTACGACTTTACCAGTGGTACTCAACCTTCATATTTGGTGACAACGATCATCTTCTGTTTCGATGTGGCCTCCATCCAACAGGGCACTCGGCAGGCCCATCGAAACTGTGTTCCCCAAATATACCTAGGTAACTTTGGGACTACTCACCTGATCTAATATCATAAACGCATTGTTTTTCTTAATAAGGTTCATACAAAGTAGTATATGTAAAATACAAAGAAGCAAATACAATATAGTACGTAAGAAATAAGGATAGTATACTAGTTTATATGAGAATGAAGACGAGTTCTTGAGCAGTATTCCCCCGGGCCTCTGCGAGCTCGTAACTACAAATTGGCAATAGATAGATGCGTATCCAAGGAGTGGTATAAAGAATGCTGACAATTCATCTGTTTCATACTTCATTTACCTACCTAATAATGTGATTGCTTATACATACTTACATACACAATAGCTGATGAACTCACGTCACCATCTACCCCCTTGAAAATTAAGTACTTAGTTTTTGAAATGAAAGCAGCCTATATACTAATCCAGGATACATTCTGCCTCTGTACCAGATTTCATCTGAATCAGCTCTGCAATAGCAGTGATAGCCTATTGGTGTGACCGTCGGACTAAGTCATAGGTCACGAGTTTGAACCCAATGTACGCGACTCTGACTTTTCGGATTCATATGCGTATTGTATAATTATCTCTGCTAAAAACTTTTAAAGAAAAAATCGTGAGGAAACCGGCATGCCTAAGAGATATTTCTCGACAGTATGTGAAGACAATTCAGAGGCCCATGGGCAGCATAAACTCTGACGCCAGGTTAGTCACTAACCACACGAAAAGAAGAAAAAGAAGCTCAGCAATTATTATGTTACTGAGAGCGGCAGTGTGACTGCTGACGGAAATCCTTCCCTCTGACGTAATTTACGACTTAATATTCTTAAGAATCAGATATCAACTGATTATACATAGGTATATTATTTTCATAAATTCACGAAGTGGTCGTTTATTTACCTAATCTACCGACTGCAACACTCAAATCTAACAGGTTTCCATTAAGTTAACTAATGGAATAATTAATGTAGACCGATAAACAGAATGAATACGCGTTCCTCTTCTGCTTTGATTACACATACATAAGTACCTACCTACCAACTAAATTATCAGTTTATAAATACGTACATTGTAGATTACAATTTGTACCTACAATGCTAAATTAATCCGTAAAGTTAGGTTAAAATATATGTATTATTTTATTGAATAGGAAAGTTAAATAGACTTTTTTATTATATTCGACTGCTTAGATGATGGTCTTGCGGACAGTTTCTACGTAACCCGGCAGTTATTGGCGAAACCTGAAGGGTCTCCAACCTTTTAATTTGAATGTTGTTATCTTGGTTTTTATTGTCTCCCAGACCAAAGTTGTTTTTAATGAAAATGCAAATATGTCAAGCAGATGAAACCACGGTCACAGGCTGTGTTTTTATTTGGGTATACGCTGTGACTCACAGCGTATACCCAAATAAAAACACAGCATGTATCTGCTTATTTCTTACAAAACGAGTTCTTAATCGAGTTTTTTTTTTTTAATCTTGACCTTTTCAGTCCTTATTTGCAAAATAACTAATACATTACCTACAGCAGTGATAACCTTGTAGTGTGACCGTCGGACTACCAAGTCATTGGTCTCGGGTTCGAACCCAAGGCATGCACCTCTGACTTTTCGGATTTATGTGCGTATTGTAAAATTGTCTGCTAAAAACGGTGAAGGAAAACATCGCGAGGAAACCGGCACGCCTGAGAGATATTTCTCGACGGCATGTGAAACCAAGTCAGAGGCACACGTGCGGCATAAACTCTGACACCAGGTTAGTCACTAACCACACGAAAATAAGAAGACGATACGATTTAGCCCAGAATTTTAATACCCTATATCCTCCTGTCTCTCCTCAGAACGCTTATCCAGACAAGTAACAGGTTTGTGTATTTAAAACTTTGTTATTTATTAGGTACTTACCTACTATAGGAAAAATTGCTGGTAGTGGCCTACATTTTGACAACAAAATGCTTTAAACGGCTCTAGACCTGTTGTCCTACCCGCCCATAGAGCGATGCGGCCACCGATGACTCGGTCTTTAGCTTACCTATATAGTACACCTTTATCTTCTTTATATTAGTACTAGCTTTTGCCCGCAGCTTCGCTTGCGTTAAGTTTGAAATCCTCGTTAAGCCCATTTTAAAGTGACATTTTAAAATCCAAAACGTCCGTCTTTTATCACCCCCGGCGGTTTAGGCTGTGCGTTGCTAGATTAGTCAGCCAGTCGGTCAGTTTCTCCCCGTGCTTCTTATTTCAAAAGTACCAGATTTCTCATATAAACTTTCAACACTTATTTCACCCCTTTAAGGGTTGAATTTCCAAAAATGCTCAAACACGTGTACGTTTATTTCTAACCAAAAACCTTACTATTTAATTTCAAGCTTCTTACTTCAAAAATGACCGACTTACATACAAACTTAAAAACCATATTTCACCCCCTTAGGGGTTTAATTTCGATAAATCCCTTCTTAGTGGATGTTTACGTCACAAAATGAACCTACTGTCAAAATTTCAAGTTTCTAACTCCAACCGTTTAGGCTGTGCGTTGATAGATCAGTCAGTCAGTCAGTCAGCTTCTCCTTTTATAAGTATTAAGTATATAAGAATGAAACAAAGTCGCTCCCGCTGTCTGTCTGTCCCTATGTATGCTTAGATCTTTAAAACTACGCAACGGATTTTGATGCGTTTTTTTAAATAGATAGAGTGATTCAAGAGGAAGTTTTATAGGCCCCACATTAGTATCTACACTGCACCCATGCGAAGCCGAGGCGGGTCGTTATGTGCTATGTTGGTCATTACGGTCGAGGCGGTGTTGTGCGCACGAGCCGCTGGCGAGTGCGATAAGTAAGCCGAGACTGTAATGATCAATGCACACGCGTATCATACGACGCTTTTCAACACACTTGCGAGGAAAAAATCAGACTATTAATACCATTGTGAAAAGCAAATAAAAGTTTGAGTTTGACTTTTATTGTTATTAACTTTTAATTATTAAAAGTACGATTCTCAAAATGAGACCGAATAGTTTTTGTTTGCATTTTTACAGTTTGTGTTATGGTATTGGTATATCAATATCATTTTTGGTCTTAACTGTGCTTTTTAACATGGAATAGATACACCAAAGCGAGCTGGGCTTGTATTTATTTGCCAGTTCATTGAAGTAAGCCAAAAATACGTTCTCAGATAATGACTGGGCATTTTTGCTGATGTTCCATTGTATGAAAGTTTCGTAAGCCGCCAGGTATTTCTCTCTAGATTTTGGTGGCAAATAGACTATCACATGCGTTTCGTGGCTCGATTAGTATTTCTGGCGGCGTCAAATCTACGTATTGCTCTTCTTCCCTACTTAAAGTCGACATTTTTGATAATAATCAACCACACAGAGAAAACGTTGACAAATATTTATGGAAAATGGCGTGCAAGTTTCTTAAGTTTCTTTTTATTTTCGCGCTGCGCCAGTGATGCGCGCGCAGTTTAGAGCAATTGCACGAACAACATCGACGTATGTTGATGTTGTTCGTGCAATTGCCAATATTAAAAATATAATACAGCGAATATTTTCGTTTTTATAACATATTGTGAATTATGAATAATTTGATAAAATTAAATGTTTATTATCATATTTTAATTAACACAGTTTATTTTTTCCTTTTTTAACAAAAACTTTTAATATTTTTTAGGCACAAAAACGCTTTTCTAAGATTGAAAAAAAATGTAAAGTAAAATTCATAGACATAATACATAATTAATCTGTGGTACATTTTACCGGACTAGTCCGCACTAAGCTACATTACGGACCTAAAAGCGGTCCAATAAGAGCCACTTTATGAGCAAGTGTGTTGAAAATAATACATACTGTGATTCGGGGTTTCAGCCAGTTGGGACATGTCAAATATGTGCGAAGAGTTCTGTGTGGTTCCTAGCAAAGACTAGATCAATCTGTTTCATCAGTGGATATCGCAAAAGGCGCCTGAGCACAAAGCCAGTTTTAAGGGGCGGGTTTGTGGTTCCGAACAAAGAATTATACCAACCTCTCTCTACCCGTGGGTGGTGGCAAAAGACGACCAAGGATCATGTCAAGAAGTTGGGTAATAGCATCCTCGTTGGTTCATCGTTTGGTATGGCATGTAAAAACATCTTGAAACCACAGATAGAGAATTTTAGAATTTTACGAAACTTGTTTTTAATTTTTGTCCGTGCTGTGTCAGTCTATGTTTTATCAGGTGATAAATGTGTCTGAATCAATAACCAAAGCATTGAAATCAAAAGTGAATAAGATTATCCAAAGTTCTGCCGGAGAAGTGATTTTTGAAGTTTTTATAATGTATGACTAGTGGCGCTCCTATTATTTTTACTCTTTTTTGCCAAGTGTTATTACTGTGTATTGTAGTCCACTGCTGAACATAGGCATTTCCTTTAAAAAAGCCCGTAGTCACTTCAATGAACTCGAGGGTAGGAGAACCCGTTACCCACGTATCTGTCAAAAATAATTTCGGATATCTCATACCGCACCACACCCTAAGTCCCTACTCAAGTAATAACAGACAGACATTTGTAGGAAAATCCTATTACCATACTTGCCTGACCTGGGTTGAGAACCTCACTGTTATGGTGCTGTCAGAATACGCTTTACCTACTATAAAAAATATTATGCATAGGTAATTATGTATTTTATAGCACAACATTGTCGCTCAGCATATATTTTATGGACAAGGTCATGGTAGCTATCCTATTTAACATATTGTCTTGCTAATGATGTTATGTATGCTCATGACGTAATATGCTATGATATAGTTACCTATTGCATTGAGTATGATATACATCAGAATAATAAAGCGTAGTTTGAAGTGCGCTTCAGATGTTTGAAGAACTGCCTCATTGGTCTAGTGGTGACAAGCGCGCAAGCGTGACCGCTGATCGTGAGGAGGACCTCACGTCAGCAGTTGCGCTTGCCTAACCTGAACGTATTCTCGCGACAACCGCTGGGAACTATTTTAGTTTATTGTAAGTTGACGTTATTTGAAACACAATCTGTCAGGAACGCAAACAGTCGGCAGGCGCACTGTAATTCAAATCTGTAATGTGTTTTGAAAATCTGTACATATGGCAACGCTGACTAAGACATAATCATAATAAAACCTATCCACTTCAACAAATATAAATATAGAAAAAATGGTACATACGTGTGCATGCGGTAGAAATTATACTTCGACTTTCTACCAGAGAGCTTATTTTTTAAGTCATTTTTTTATAATGTATGACTAGTGGCGCCCCCATTTTTCGTACTCTTTTTTGCAGAGCTTTAGACCATTGAGGTTTATGTTAACAATTAACTTCATGGTGTCGCATTTCCGCTACAGCAGCGTGCGTAACTTCCATAATAATGAAAATTGTACCCTCAATGCGCCAAAAGAAGTAGATATAACTTCAAAAATCAGTAGCTGTACCTATACAATTTTTTAAGACCTTTTGTTCAAAAGGGCAGAGGGATATTAATGTTTATGATTACATTGAACCTCACATAGTCCAATGAATAAGGACGTCATTGGCATAGTCACCTAGACTGCACTGAAGCCTCAGCAAAAATAAGTTTATTAGGTACTCTCCAGGTAAATAAACGCAAGAATAAAAACCAATGTGTACGTAAATATATTACTTATTTATTAGAGTAACAAAAATCATTTTTATTCCAGATATAATATAGCACGTCAAATTAAAATTTCACATTTTCCCATTCGCAGCGAATTTACTGTGGTTCTGAAAAGAGTAAAAACATATTTTAGTATATAAAATGCCCGAATAATGTCAATAATTAATTATCTAAGTACATATTTATGATATGAGCCAAAAAGGAGCAAATAACTTTCATCCGTAAATAAAATAGGTAGTAGTTAGTAGTAGTATAGGTAGTAGTTATAGTTATGTACACGACTTAAATAGGGTACCTAATAATCGCCAATACTTATGCGATGTATTTAAAACACTTTAAAATTAATGAAAATAACAACAAAAAAATTTCAAAAAGAATGCTTTCCACAACAAATTAATATTTGCACTTTAATTTTAATAGTTATAACTTTAAAAAAATGCTTGGCACTATAATCAATCAAAAACCACTTGTTTCTGAATCCACCCATTAAAGGAATGGTAAAAAGTGATCGGCAAAATGTTTCTGGCCATTTCTGCCACTCGCCGGCCGCCCGGCCGGCACCGCGGCACCGCTCGCTTCGCTCGCTCGGCTTGTGCGTTGAGTAGCCACACTTCTAACATAACCTAACCTACCTTTCAGCTATCTGTTTGTCATTTTATTTCTTATTGCGGGGGGACTTTGAAGTTAAAAGCATTAAAATTATAGTGTAAACAATTATTTTTAAAGGTAAAGTTTTAAAATTATAGACTATTAAATTTAAAGCTATAGCCTTTTAAAGTGGGAACTATTATTTTTAAAGTATGTACATTTATTATATATTTATCCCAATACAAATTTACTCAAAAGACAAGGTTTCAAAGCCGCTAGATTAATTAAATAAAATCAACTCTGATGATACAAAAATTTTGATTGGTTACTTTTGCCTGATTGGTTGAGGTTATAAAGCTTTGTTTACTTTTAGTTTTATTTTATGACTCAATACACAATCAATAATTGCTAAACGAATGGTTTCCCGTGATAATTTAATCAAATCCGTCTTTATTCGGTCACTGAAATAGGTACAGTTTACACTAGTTTAGAGGCTAGGGATTCATAGTTTTGGTGTTATAGTTTTTATGTCAATAAATATTATTATTTATTATGATACATAGCTGCACAGTCTAATAATATAATTTCAACTTCATAATTATGTTAGGTACGCAGTGCATTAAAAGTTCATGAATCACAGACATAAACGTGACGTCATAAACAACATTAGGTTTTTATGTAGTGTAATAGTGTAAGTATACATTTTTGATCTAATGTACATACTTTGTTTCTGTAGGTTTTGGTATCAATTTTCAAAAGGTCACTTACTGCGTAATCCAAACATTCCCTTCCTCTCTTCCTCGGTGTAATCAGCGAATTTGTTAATATCAAAAGTGGCACCGGAATCTTGTTGATTCAGCTTGTTAATCTTCTCCAAACTCTCGACGAAAGCACGGAAATGTACATCTTTATCCGCGGCATCTTTGTATTGCCTGTCGTGGTCCTTTATGAATTTTTCGAACAAATCTTGAGCATTACTGACGTCGTATTGAGGACCCGACGCGCTCGCCATTTCGAATGCGACAGCTACAAGTAGCAGCACTATACTGACGGAGCGCATATCTACGTTTTATATAAACCCGTTTCTTTGTTTGTAAAGCTGTTGCTGGCCGACTGTCAACTGCAGTGCGATGTCGCTTATATAGGTCCTCTGCGACTGAATAAATTATCGTGGATGACGTTTATGAGTGACCACTACAGATTAAAGGAGGAAGATAGGTACCTATAAAAGTAAATGAATGTGTAATGATTAATATTATTCTGCCGACTAGAGTTGCCCGTTGCCCGTGTTTTAAAACCATATTCTATTTAGCTTAGCTTCATCCATTGTCACTGGAGACATACCTACTTACCAATCTATTTAACTGTAGGTACTTATCTATTTTAATAATTAGTTTCATCTTCTTCTTAATAAAAAATAATAAAAATAATTCGAATGTACGTGTGTATGTCACTGAACTCCTCCTAAACGGCTGGACCGACTTGAATGATTTTTTTTGTATGCGTTTGGGTGGGGCCCTGGATGGTTTAGATTCACAATTGGAGCCGGTAGGTGGCGCTGCTGTCGGTATGTCACCAAATTTTTTGGGCAGGACGACGTCTGCCAGGTCCGCTAGTTAAGTATATAATTCTTCTGTACGTGTGTTTGTCATCTAACTCCTCCTAAACGGCTGGACCGATTTGGATGAAATTTTGTGTGTACATTTCAATGGGTTCCTGCATGGTTTGAAAACACAATTGGACCCGGTAGGTGGCGCTGCCTTTCCGGGCAAGACGACGTCCGCCGGGTCCGCTAGTATCTTATAAAGTACTCCAAGCTTTTATATACGTTTTTAAAAAAAAACGTAGATCGCTTACAATTAACAAACAAATTAAGTAGGTACCTACTGTTCAAAATAATTATTTTGATGATTAATTACATTAACGACGACAACATTCCCATACCTAATAAGTACCTACTTAGGTACATGGAATTTATTTTTATCACTTTATGCGCATAGAGTTATGTATAACTTTACATGATAATTTATTTACAAATTATGATTAGGAACCTACTTAGTACGTATACGTATACCTATTTGAAAATGTACTGAAGTTTAACTTAACTATTTCTAATATAATACGTTAAAATCACTAGGTACAAAGTTTATGTACATAAACTTTCCACGAAGTATGGTATAATAATGTAACCCCGCCTTGATGTTGACATTGTACTGTACTGAGATGTTGTAAAAAAACTCGAGTCTTCTAAGAACGTACTTTGGAGACTGGCGTCGGTGTGGATGACTCGTGCCTAAAATAAGACTAAACTCTGAACATTGAGTCTTTTTAAATGACTTGATGCACGGACACGAGGTTTAATTTAGTCAGAACCGTCCTTTTCCTCTTCCTCCTAGCCTTTTCCCAATTATGTGGGGTCAGCTTCCAATCTGACCAGATACGGCTGAATACCAGTATTTTACACGGAGCGGCTGCCATCAGACCTCCACAACCCAGTAACAGGGCAATGTCGATATTTTAAGGTTAGACGGTTGTCAGACTTTCGGGCTTCTGACTACCCGTAACGACTGTCATAGGAACCAACGGTTTACCGTGCTCTCCGAAGCACAGAGGGGTCTCGATGTGTACAAACGGTCACCCATCCACGGACTGACCGCGGCAAACGCAGCTTAACCTCGCAAATCGTATGATCGGCGCGGTTGTTGGTTCATAATCAATAAACAGTTCTTTTAAAAACTCAGTTGCGGCAATAGGCCTCACGCACACACACACATCTTACAAAACTCGCCTCCATGAGTCGCTAGCCGCGAGTCTTTACTCGTTTAACAAGGAGCAGAATATTATTAAGTAGGTATGTCTTTTTAATTAACTTCCATAGATGCAAACAACTTTACGGAGTATATCGCGTTGCCTTTCTTTATTCTTTAACATACGATCGGCTTACTAACGTGCAATAAAACATTTCAGTAAATATTAAATTCCATACCATGTCTGCCGAATGTTTTTTAGTATAAAAATCAGTAAACCGTAAGTAAAACTAGAATGATTCGTTTTTAAAGTTTAACATTTATATTTAAGTATAATCGACTTATTTTTCTTAATGAATATAAAGTAAAAACAAATAGGTAATGAAAATATCAATATTTATGTATTAGGTATTCCATTCAGATTGAATAAAACTAAGGTAATTTTAAAATACGACTGACGACTCAGTTCTGAGCTCCCATTCGTTCTGCCTAACCGTTTCCCAACTAGGTTGGGGTCAGCTTCCAGTCTACCCAGATGCGGCTGAATAACAGTATTTTACACGACTGCCGTGCGTATAGCTGGATCACGCTGGATGAAGATAGCGAAAGACATAGAGAGCTGGCAAACTCTGGAGGAGGCCTTCACCTCAGGGGTTCTCAAATAAACAGTTATTTATATTTTATTTAAACTTAAGCAATTTTTCTAACATTGAAAAAAAGAGAAATATAAGGCTTTTTTTTTTTTTTATTTATTTTTACACGACTGCCATCAGATCTCCGCAACCCAGTTACTGGGCAATGCCGATAGATATCCTATGGTGAGACCGGCTCCCCCCCGGTGGGTTCCCGCATTGTCGTTGCGGGGGGGCTTAGTAGCCGTGGCTTCGAGCCCCACGGTGAAGCGAAGAGGAACCCGAGGAGGGGCTGCTCGTCGGGGCTTGGGCCTGGAAGCCCTCGACGTAGCGGCCAAGTAGGTTGCGGTGTCGCCTGGGCGACATCGCAACTGAGGAGGGCCGCGATGTCTTATGGGAGGCATTGCGGCTGAAGGGTGGAGGCCGCGGCGGGAGAGGAGTGCCGGTATTACGGTGCGCCGTTCTCCCTACCTTCCGCGGCCTGACGGGGCCGCCACCGTCAGATGGCGGACGCGGTGGGGCCGCAGGGGGAGAGGAGTGTCGGTGTTTAGTTGGCCGCTCTCCCTATCCTCTGCGGCCGAAAAGTGGTAGGCGGCGGGGCCACTAACCTGACCCGTCGCAGGGGGACCAGGGGTCCAGACACGGGGTAGTCTGGCGCCCATGTACTTGTTTGGTCCCCGGGGTGGTCACGGCGTACCATGTGTTCTGGTGCGCCGGTGATGTGGGGTGCCCCCCGCGCCTCTCAGGAGGTCGTGGGGTGGGGCCCTACAGTGGAGAGGTCCACCAGCAATTGGTGGACCAAGACCTGCCGGGGTTGCGGTGCATGCAATAGCGAATCCCGCGACCCCGGCCTTAGGTCAGAAGGAGGGACACCGTGGTGGTTTTAGCCGGTAAGAGTCCGGCACACCCCCCTGTCTTCCCCAGACGGGGGATAGTCCATGAGGATTTCCCCACGATAAAAAAAAAAAAAAAAAATGGTGAGACCGGCTATCAAACTTTCGGGCTTCTGACTTCCCGTAATAACTGTCATAGGTATTCGTATGTCACCCGGGACCGACTATTTAACGTGCTCTCCACGGCACAGAGGGGTCTCCATGTGTAATGAACGAACATCCATCCACAGACTGTTCGCAGCAAGCGGGGCTTAACCTAGCAAATCGTATGATCGTATAGAGCCACGAGTCCCGAACTCCCGTCTCCTTTTAAAAAGAACGCTAGTCGTTCAACAATTTGAGTCTAAACACACTAAACACTGAGATATTTAAGAGCCTTAAACCAGGCCTGAAACCTGGTTTTGAGAGTAAAGTCCTGAAAAATGAAAAAACAAGTACGATAGCTATACAAACGTAAAGGAGGGTCTTCTATAAAAAACTATGGAGTCTTTGCTTCATTATTGGTAAAGATACCGCGACGCTCGGCAGTGAAAACCTCGTAAATCAATTTTCCTTCAAACGCGTTTTATTTGTTCTTTAAATTGATAAACTCTTCATACACGTATATTAGTCCAACAAACTTTCAATTCAAATACTTCTAAGCCATCTATGACGTACGTTGGCAAACTTGTACAATTTTTTTTTAAATCTTTATTTACAGGGTTTTTTCTTACAAATATTTGATCGGCCAATTTTTTTTCAGGAGACCGTTTCTCTATATCTTGTAAAAAATTGTATTTTACACAGACGTGGTTTTCACTGCTGACCGTCGATACAAGAGTCTTAATTTTAATCCACAACGGTCGGTAAGTCATAGGAATCGGCCATAAATAAGTGTTGTATAGACAGGTAAAGCATATATTCATCATTATCCCAATACCTCAGCCCCTTTGAAAGTGGATCTCCATGAACACTACAATAGGTGGTCGTTTGTTTCAATAAAACAACTGGTTCTATGATTTTTTATGGACTTTATTAACACACTAATGTGTAAATAAATATTAGAAACTGTACTTCATTCGACCTTGGATCATCTTTATGGTCATTGCTGAAAATAATATGATTTACATAACGTAGAACTTATTATTAATATCATGAACATTGAATTTTGTATTGGGTGCGTACATTTATTACTCAGGTCAGAACTGTAAAAGGTAATCTATCACCAAACTACCAGAGTGACGAAGAAGGAGCAAGTATTAGCTTGGTGGTAGGATCTATCTATATGATCCGCCTGGCTAGCTACCACCCTCACATTAAAGTCCAGCGCCAAGCAGTGTACCGTGTTCCGACGAGTTTATGTGAGAGCCAGAAGTATAGGGGAATGCCTCTATCTCTGTTACTTTGATTTGTGTGCTCCATCCCTGTCTGTCCTTACCATCAGGGGTGCCTAGGGTCCAACACGACCAAGTCAAAGAATTAAAAAAAAAGTATTCTAATTACACTATTGTATTTCTGAGACAATGCCCGTAGACGACCACTCCTAAAAATAGGCATCCCAAAATCCTAACAGACTGCTTTCATAATCATCACTCTTGAAAAACTGATTTTTCTGCTGTTACCCATACAGACACTGCTATGATAGCGTTGAGAGTCACAGATTTTTCATATTTCAATGGTTGAAAATGGTGTTATTTTAAATCCGAACCTACGTGCGAAGACCGCAGCGGACGATGGCTGTTTTGGGAAATACCTGTGTCGCATAGGCCGGGAGCAGACGCCCGGTTGTCACCACTACATCGACTGCCCAGAAGACACGGCGCTGCACACGCTGCAGGTGTGTCCTGCTTGGGCGACGCAGCGGCGCGAACTGGTCACGGATGTCGGTGATGCCCTCTCACTTCCGGCCATGGTTCTGGCCATGGTCGGGTGCGAGGGTGCGTGGGAAGCCATCGCCTCCTTTTGCGAGGAGGTGATGGTGATTAAGGAGGGAGCGGAGAAATAGAGGGAGCTGTCTGCTCATCTCCCTTCCTGCGCCAGACGACCTGCAGCCACCCTAGTGAGTGACCTGCGGGCGGTAGGTTAGGGGACCCGTCGCCCGACTAGTAACAGGCCCAAGTAAGCGGCGCGCTGTATTCCACGCGCGCATCTCATTAGGGGATCATCAAAACGGGAAATAAAATACGTGTCTTCTCATAGATACATTAAATTCGGCGTACCACAGGGCAGTGTTCTCGGGCCGTTGCTATTCATACTATACATAAATGATCTACCAAGTCAAATTCCTAATCCAATGATATTATTTGCTGACGACAGCACGGCAATAATAAAACGTCTCAATAATAAAGAACAATATGAATCAGATATTAATAATGTACTCAAAACCATAATTAACTGGCTTAATAATAATAATTGATTTCACAATGATTGTTGATATCACTGTCCCACATGACGAAAACCTTGTGAAAGCCGAGAAAGATAAAGAAATTAAGTATCAAGACTTGGCACACGAGGTTGTCGACATGTGGGAGGTTGACTCAGCAGTCATTGTGCCGATAGTCATTACGGCCAATGGCTTAATAGCCAAGAGCCTCGACCAACATCTGACGAGGCTCTCGTTGGGCAGCTGGGTCAAGGGCCTGATACAGAAAGCGGTACTTCTAGACACGGCACGTATTGTCAGGAAGTTCCTCTCTCTGAGGCCCTGACCACCGGTAGCTTGGACCCTGTTCCCGATGCCGGTGGGCTACTATTTTTTATATTTTTAAATGTTTTTTGTTTTTTATATGAAAATATTTAAAAATGTAATCATATATGTATACAGGGTGTTTGGTGCATCGTGTGCCAAATTGAAATGGTCGACTGGGGGGGTCATCTGCTATCCTTTCAGATTCCTAAACACTATTCATGCCCTGTCGATTTTTTTTCATCGACTTTTTATTATTTTATTAAAAAAATACCCAAATTTTACATTCAAATACAAATTTTAAAAAAAGTATAAGTCGTAGACTCTGAATTTTAATTTTGTTTAGATGTGTATTGTATGACAGTATTTTTGATATCAAAATTAGTGACATTAGCCATCTAGTTTTTTTTTAATTTACTCGCAAGGTTTCGGACTTCAATTAAAGATGTCCATGTTAGAGCTATTTACATGGCTATAAAAAAAAAACCAAAAGCGACCGGGATCTTCGAACTCCCTCAAAAATTCTCTAGTCTATCTGCTTGCTAGTGATGTGCCACATGCCATAAAAATCTTTTTACAACTTTGTGAATTCGCTAGAATTGTGAATCGAGTCACAAAATACTAAATTCCAAATTCTAAAGAAAAAAAGTCTTTTTGCGTAATTGTTAATTGAGACACATGTAAAATTTGTTTTCTCACTCTCGCAAAGTAAAATCTATCTTCTATCTCTTTCTTGCATAGCGTAAACTAGTTTGAACAAACGACGAACTGCCGCCGACGCCGTTATTCCGTCATAATTTTAGTCGAGACATCACTGCCCCTGCTACCTGATGTGTGTGCTTAGTTCACCGTACTCCGCGTTTTTTTCGTTTTGTTACTTTGTTTTGTTGGTTTTTGTTACGTTTTAACTTTTGGTGTTATTGTTAAACTTTGTTGACTTTTTGTTGCTGCAATGGCGACGTTTTCTAACGAAGAATATGCTGACATCATGATGACTTATGGAGCCGCCCATGGTGTCGGTCGTGCAGCGCAACGACTTTACCAGGAACGCTTTCCTGGTAGACGATTACCTGGCCGCAGAGTCTTCCAAGACACATACCGACGCATACGCGAGACTGGCAGTGTCACTTTTCATGAACCAAGGGGCCATATTGTGCGACATAATGTTGAAGTGGACGAGAGAATACTGGCACTTTTTGAGGAAGACCCTACAAGAAGCATTAGAAATGTGGCAGCACATCTTGATATTTCAATATGGAAAGTGTGGAAAGTTCTTCAGCAAAACGAAAATCATCCATTCCATTACACTCCGGTGCAAGGTACGTAATTTTAAACTAACTTTAAACCCGTACACGCTTTGTTTGACGATGCCTTTGTTTAGCAGGTAATGGGTATAGTATGACGTCACTTCCAGGTAGTGAATCATTTAGCCCATACAGGCGGTCCTTAAAAATCTTATTATGCAATTATTTACTGCTCAACAGAAATTTAAGAGTTCTTTGTTTGTAGGTCTTGAGGGTGGCGACTTTGAGAGACGAGTGGAATTCTGTCGCTTTATGTTACACACGGATGTGGATGATCCTAATTTTTTTAAAAGAATACTGTGTACGGATGAATCCAAATTTACCAAAGAAGGAATTCTCAATCTTCACAATCTGCACCACTGGACAAACAAAACGGAAAACCCACGTGTTAAAAGACAGAAATCATTTCAAAAGAGGTTTAGTATAAACGTTTGGGCAGGAGTGATTGGAAATCAGGTAGTTGGACCGCATTACCTGCCCGATAACCTCAATGGCGATAACTATTTGGAGTTCCTTCAAAATGACCTGCCCGAATTAGTGTTTGAGGTGCCCGTATTTAATGAAAATGTGCCCAAAGTATTCCAGCATGACGGCTGTCCCGCGCATTGGAGTTTGACTGTGAGGGAATATCTCGACGATGTGTTCCCCAATGCGTGGATTGGTCGCGATGGCCCTATTGCATGGCCGGCACGTTCCCCAGACCTAACTCCGCTAGACCTTTATGTCTGGGGACGTGCCAAAGAGCTGGTATACGTCACGGAGGTTCCGACTAGAGAGGTACTACTTCAACGCATTGAAACGGCGTTCAATAAAATTAAGGAGGAAATGCGACTTCGTAAAACAACTGTGGAAATACGAAATAGATGTCGGGCCTGCATTCGCTTCGCAATAGAGGCCAAAAATTTGAGCAGAATATGTGAAAAATAAATAGATATTAACAATGCTTTTTTTTAAATTTCTATTAACCCCCCCCCCCCCCTAAGTGTGATACGAGACAGATTTTAACCTTATAAGAGTGAGATAACAGATTTAATAAGTATTTCAGGTATCATTTAAGCAAGAATATTTTTTTAAATCATAATTTTGAATTGTAGTATTTTGTGACTCGATTCACAATTCTAGCGAATTCACAAAGTTGTAAAAAGATTTTTATGGCATATGGTACATCACTAGCAAGAGGATACACTAGAGAATTTTTGAGGCAGTTCGAAGATCCCGGTCGCTTTTAGTTTTTTTATAGCCATGTTAATAGCTGTAACATGGACAGCTTTAATTGAAGTCTGAAACTTTGCGAGTAAATTAAAAAAAAACTATACGGCTAATTTCACTAATTTTGAATTTAAAAGTACTTTAATACAATACACATCTAAATGAAATTAAAATTCAGAGTCTACGACTTATACTTTTTTTAAATTTGTATTTGAATGTAAAATTCTGGTATTTTTTTAATAAAATAATAAAAAGTCGATGAAAAAAATCCATAGGGCATGAGAAGTGTTTAGGGGTCTAAAATGATAGCAAATGACCCCCCCAGTTGACCATTTCAATTTGGCACACGATGCACCAAACACCCTGTATAAGATGAATAAATTATAAATAATTTATTAATAAACATACAGAAGACTAAAGTTATGCATTTCTACCAACGACTATGCACCGAAGGCTTGAATATAAATTACAACAGTCAAATAGTAAACAAAGTAAATGTTACAAAGTTTTTAGGATTTTTTATTGATAGCCAATTGACATGGAAGCCGCAAGCAGAAGACATTTATAAAAAATTGAGTTCATCGGCTTATGTACTTCATAACCTTTCAAAAAAGGTAAATATTAATACCATACTCATTGCCTACCATGGCTTAGTTGTGTCAGTTTTAAGATTTGGTGTCATATTTTGGGGCAATTGTACTAAAAGAGACAGTATCTTTAAAGCCCAAAAACGGTGTCTCAGAGCTATGTTCAATTTAAAAGCTACAGACAGCTGCGTACCTATTTTTACATACCATAAGTTACTCACCTTTCCATGTCTTTACATACTAGAAATATACATATTTGTAAAAATTAATAAAAACTTATTTCCGACGTTACGTGACACTAGAAATCGAACAACAACTATGAGATCCCAATATCAAAACATGCTGTGTACTGGTCCATATAAAACATCTCTATTAGAAAAAGTGTTATCTGCATGGCACCTGTAATTTATATTAAGATACCTAACATTATTAAAGAGCAACCTTTAAGACTTTTTAAGAAATACCTTACATCATTTCTGCTACAAAAGTGTTATTACTCTGTATCAAATTTCTTAGCAGATAAATAATTGTTTGTAGGTAATGGTATTTTGTATTACACTCATTATTTAGTATATTAACTTTTAGTATTATTAGGAATTAATTAAACATACCAATAATTATAACATACCAAAAATATATATTTAGAGTCACCTACATTGTTTTAGTTATAAGTACAAAGTTTTTGCATGCCAAATGGTAGAATGTACTTGGAACCAACTTCTTTGTAACAACTTACCTGTATACCTACATTCTATGCAAATAAATTTATTTTATTCTATTCTAGGACGTGGGGTAACGAGAGGTCCGCTAGGGGCTGGTGGCCTGGGACCTGCCAGGGTTGCGGTGCATGTAGCAGCGAATCTCGCGACACCGGTCATAGGTCAGAAAGAAGAACACCGTGGGTTTTTAGCCGGTAAGAATGAGGCATAACCCTTCGCTTTCCCCGGGTGGAGAGTATCAATGAGGATTTTAACACAATGAAAAAAATGAAAAAAGACACACTGATAATCAAGTACATTTCAGTGCAGAACATATTTTTTTATTTCAAAATGCACTAACGCTAATTACAACCTTTAATGAGTCCGTTATGATAAATAGTAGGCCTGTTTTAATTTCAAACTTGAATTATTTCGGGCTGGTATTCATCATTGTTAGCAAAGGTGTCTAGGGGATTAATTAAGACAAGAGGATGGGCAGCGTCCCCCTGTAGGCGAATGAGAACATACTTACCTACTGCAAACATCAATCCTTTTACGGTGATAAGATCATTAGTTATGACAATAGTGCCACACGGCCGACGAGCCTTGTAGAGAGTCTGTTAGGAGGCCCACATTTAGCATAGCTGATACAAATATATTGTGTTGTGACGTCATAAGGCAGTAGTAGAATGTGCTTTGGTGCACAATTGGCTGCATCTTGTTTTTTAAATTGTTAATAATACCAACTGTAGGAGGCAAAGCTGGGCCTGAAAGCAACATTTACTCATATGAAATAATCTATTAGTAAAAAACAACTCTTTTATCACAAACACAAACATATTTTTTGATAATATAGGTAAAATACGTTTGGCGCCTCTCTTAAAGTCAAATTCAAAAACAGATTCGTTTAAAAGTTTACTAAGTATTGGAAATTGATTTTCCTTGGTAACTTATTGGACAAGTTCATGCATTTTTTACGCCTTATTAAAGGCATATTGATAACATGTAGGTACAATTTAGTATTATAAAACCGGCCAAATTTATTTGTTAAAAACCTACTTAAACGTATTTTTAAAACACACGGAATATTTCCGCTATTTACGAGATTTGTTATGCAATGATAATCTGAGTAATTTTCCTTTGAAAAAAGTATCACCTACCGTATTTTAAAAGTAAATACTTGTACTCAGTCATTCGTGGGCCATACTCAAAGTTTCTGGAATGGGCTACTTGCGTTAAAAATATTAATAAAGTAATTCCTATTTTTGAAAATGAAACTTTTTGACAGAAATTTCTTATGAAGGAAGGAGGAAGGTCTTTGCCGGGGTTGCAGTGCATGCTTTTGCGAATCCTGCGACCCGGCCAAACGGTCAGGAGAAGGAACACCGTTGGTTTTTAGCCGGTAAGAGTCCGGCAGAACCCCTCGCATTCCCCGGGCGAGGGACATCCATGAGGATTTTCCAACGAGAAAAAAAAGGAGGAAGGTCTTGAACTTAACCAAACCTAACCTTGAACCTAATTCAACCTAACCTTGAACCTAACCTGGAACCTTTTTCAATATTTTTTTATCATGGTTATATCCTCATGGATGTCCCTCGCCCGGGGAAGGCAAGGGGTCTGCCGGACTTACCATCTAAAAACCCACGGTGTCCCTCCTTTTTTTTTTTTTTTTTTTTTTTTTTTTTTTTTTTTTTTTTTTTTATCGTGGGGAAATCCTCATGGACTATCCCCCGTCTGGGTAAGACGGGGGGGTGTGCCGGACTCTTACCGGCTAAAACCACCACGGTGTCCCTCCTTCTGACCTAAGGCCGGGGTCGCGGGATTCGCTATTGCATGCACCGCAACCCCGGCAGGTCTTGGTCCACCAATTGCTGGTGGACCTCTCCACTGTAGGGCCCCACCCCACGACCTCCTGAGAGGCGCGGGGGGCACCCCACATCACCGGCGCACCAGAACACATGGTACGCCGTGACCACCCCGGGGACCAAACAAGTACATGGGCGCCAGACTACCCCGTGTCTGGGCACCCCTGGTCCCCCTGCGACGGGTCAGGTTAGTGGCCCCGCCGCCTACCACTTTTCGGCCGCAGAGGATAGGGAGAGCGGCCAACTAAACACCGACACTCCTCTCCCCCTGCGGCCCCACCGCGTCCGCCATCTGACGGTGGCGGCCCCGTCAGGCCGCGGAAGGTAGGGAGAACGGCGCACCGTAATACCGGCACTCCTCTCCCGCCGCGGCCTTCACCCTTCAGCCGCAATGCCTCCCATAAGACATCGCGGCCCTCCTCAGTTGCGATGTCGCTCAGGCGACACCGCAACCTACTTGGCCGCTACGTCGAGGGCTTCCAGGCCCAAGCCCCGACGAGCAGCCCCTCCTCGGGTTCCTCTTCGCTTCACCGTGGGGCTCCAAGCCACGGCTACTAAGCCCCCCCGCAACGACAATGCGGGAACCCACCGGGGGGGACGGTGTCCCTCCTACTAACCTAAACCTAACCTGAACCTAACCTATACTAACACTTTTTTCCCACAGCGATTCGAGACTTGCCACCATACTAAAAATTTTAGAATATAAAAAAACCTTTCAAACTACACTTTTTACGCTTAACGTTATTGCTCATATAGATTAATTATTCCTACTCTTTTATTCTTTTAAGGAATTTATTTCCAGTAACTTTTAAAAGCAACTTGTTCATTTAATTTGCCATGTTTGTTAAACTATCAATGATCGTTATGATTGACCCTATTGATTGATGCCATAAAAGTACAGAGTGTTATTTTGTAGGATTTTAGCCGGTTCGAGCTTTTAAAAAAATATGCTGATTTACTTCTTTTAAAAAATAACGAAACGTTTCCGCTGAGTAAAAATGGCTATCTACTGTATTTAGAGAACCGTCCCGCCAGGTGCGGTTAAAAAAACCCAGCCTGTATATGACAGTCATTATTGGAACCCTAAGTCTCCGTCTGACTACCGGATATCAAGATTACCCAATAGGTAAGTGATATTTAACCACATCTGCAACAATAATTGGGAAAAGGCTAGAGAGATGCTTGACTGGCCAGTAAATTTCTTTTTTAATCATGATTTTACGTAAGGTATAATAAAACAAGGTATTCTCTTCCGAAGATGGATCATATTAAGTCACCATTTACGATATTTTCCCACCAATAAAAACAAAGTTTGACGACAGAAGCCGAAGTTACGCTTATTGGTTCATCAGTAGCTATGACGTAACGTACAGTCATGTGATTCAACTATCACGGGAAGAGACTATATTGTTTTATTATACCATGATTTTAGGTAGGTACTTACATAAAGAACCCCCAAGGGCTCTGCTTTTCATCATTGGGTTTAGCAGTGAATTGAAGGATGCCAAAATACCGTTTGCTTGGTAACATTTCTGTGAGATTATTTATCGTGGATAACGTTTTCTTAAATGCATCAAAGTCTACAAGACGGTCTACGTAACTTTTATATTCTTTATGATTTTCTTGGACAAACTTCGCAAATAATTCCGTCGCCTTATTAAGGTCTAAATCACCTTCTCCATACACGCAGCCTGCCACAAACAGGAAAATACCAAACTGTATTGCGTAAACTTTCATTTTTTGTATTTCTTTCAGCATGTCTATCAAAGTAATCTATGAATGTTGATTCCAAGACGAATTCGTATTTAAACTATAGTTACTATAAAAAATCGATTTTCTAAAGTGATTATTTACAAAACACGTTGATTAAACATGTTAAGTAATAAGATTACCTAGGTTCATAAAATATGATAAACTGTGTGTTAATAAAAATAAAAAACCATTATAAATTACCTGTTACTATTTAACAAAGAGATTAAATATATTTATGTAGGTATAGAGGGGCTATTGGAGACATTTTCATAGAAAAAAATTGGTCCCATACTACAGTAGATACAGCCATCTAGTGTTAAATAATAAAAGTACGTAATTTTGATGATTAGAAGACGTTTCAATCTTTCGAACGGTAGGTGGCGTGCTATTAATTTGTACTTTGTAGGGATGTTTAACATTTATCGATAATGATATCGATGAAGATTTAAGAGGTTGATATGCAATGTGTCCGGGTATGTAGTAACAATACTTTAAGGGCACTATATTTACTCAATTTTATCGACAAAAGCAACCAGCATGTGGGGTTGAATACTCACTTATAATAATAACCTTCCCCCAAGGATAGAGAAATAGTAGTATTTGGCTCAGATACAGTGGAAACCTACAATCACACAAAACAAATTAAAATAAAATAAGTGAAGTAGCTATACTGATAGCTTAATAAACATGATTATACAACCCTATTTTTTACGTACCATAAACCCGAAAAGGTGTCATTGTACTCATCATTATGAAAAACTTTTATTATGGGACCAACCAAGAAATCTCGAAAGTAAAATATATTTTTTTGGTTCCGTAGTACTACCTGATTTATAGTGCAGGTAGGTAACTCCAGTCGTAAGAAACTGGGAAGCGACCCAGATTCCAAAGACGACTGGAAATGTGAGAAACAAGCATGTGAACTGTGTAACCATTTTAGCCAAAAAATGTGCAGTCCGTCTGGGCCAGGAGATTACCAATTCGACATTGGACGGACTGCACTGGTTACGTCTTGGGGGGCAATAGTTACCTATGTCTCCCATTTCCTTAATCGGTTCACATGCTCGCTGGACCTCCTGTATCCAGTCACCTTCAGTGTAAGTACCAAGCATCGACCCGATATTGCGCCAGAATGTATTCATGACATCATTATCCGGTAGATGCGTGACATTCACATCTTGATCAGGCCGCTCCCAGGTTCTATATACTCACCTTTCATCGCTATGAAACATGCGATTCTGGGTATATCTTATAACCCCGAATACGCTATTCTGCTTCAGAGAGTCGATGCGCTCTGTGACACGGCACATGTAATCTCGAGGATTGATATCAGTCCTCGAGAACGCCCGCCTCACAAAGCGCTGATGCGCTTTGTGAGGCGGGCGTTCTCGAGTGATCTCTAGGGCGGGTATTGCCCTCCCTGAAGCAGATTAGTTTGCCAATGAGTGCTCTAGCCTCGTTAATACGACGGTCAATACTGCACTGCCAGGCTGGTACGGCGGGTTTTGGTCGTGTAGCTCTGTCATTATTACCAAACTTGGCGTGAGCTACACGACATGCCACAATAGCCGCGCAGTACAGGATTTAATGGGTATCTTCGAGGCCTTCTATGAGAGTCTTCTATGCTTATGCATAGAAGACTCTCATAGAACATCTTTATCAATGATGAAACAAAGACCCCATAGTTATCTATGGGGTCTTTGTTTCATCATTGATAAAGATACAAGAGTCTCAATTTTAATCAACAACGCTCTTATTAAACACGCGTACTGTTTTACTTTAAATTAATTACCGCACTAGTGCATTTTAATATAGGTACTTTTTTTTAAATCTTAGCAAAATGTTTTTATTTTTAAAAAATAGTAATCATTTTTGTGAATAAATAAACTGTTTTAATTAAAATATGATAAATAAACATTTCATTTCATTAAATTATTTATTTTTGTCAACAAATTAACATTAATTAATTTGTGTTATAAACACAAATATATTCAATTTAATATTTTTTCAATATTAGGCTGTTTGCCCTTTGGTCTGTGACCTGCGCGCGCATAGCTAACTCTGCCACAGTTATAATATAATTTGGCCAATATCCTATACGATTTGCACGCAAGTTACGGAAAAAATGTATGCAATGACATGACATCCCTAATTTATGACATCACTGCCAACATTGAACAATTTTTATTTTATTTTGTGACATAACTACATGGCAATGTTCTAATGCTAAATAATAATATTTTTTAGTCGTCTCAACTCCTTTATTGGTGCGTTTGGTGGTCACCTGATGAAGCAATTAGCTCAATGATAAGTATTCATTTTTATAGCGCATAATTATGACGTAATTATTTAATACTATTGTCTATTGACTGGGCCTGTATTTGAGGAGGGCTCGTGGCTCGCTACATAAAAATTGCGCGGATCTAACTATCTGCAAGGTTAAGCGACGCTTGCCGCGGTCAATCCGTGGATTGATGACCATTCTTTACACGAGACCCCCCGAGGCTCGGAGAGAACATCAAACTGTCTTTCCCGGTTGTCATTCGAATACCTATGTACGACAGTCGTTATTGGAACCCCAAAAGTCTCCGTCTGACCTCCGGATATCAACATTACCCAATACGTAAATGATATTTATCCGCATCCGCAACAATAATATAGGTCTCGAATTCGAGCCCAAGGCACGCACCTCTGACTTTTCGGATTCATGTGCGTACCTATTGTATAATTATCTCTTGCTTAAAAATGGTGAAGGAAAACATCGTGAGGAAACCGACATGCCTGAGAGATATTTCTCGACGGCATGTGACGCCAAGTCAGAGGCCCATGGGCGGCATAAACTCTGAGACCAGGTTAGTCACTAACCACATGAAAAGAAGAAGATCACCAAGTACAATCATACTCCATCAACAGAAATGACGGTCATTTATTCAAATTGTACCTACTTAGATGTTTACCTATGTCTTTAATGTTTTCCCAGTTTTCGAACAGTAAGCTATTGCATCATATCTTTGTTCCCAAATGAATGCGTTCTTATAGTACCTAAGTACTAGAATAGTATATTATGATATAAGTGTGGTATGTTGGTCATTACGGTCGAGGCAGTATGGTGCGCGCAAGCCGCAGGCGAGTGCGATAAGTGAGCCGAGACTGTAATGATCAATGCACACGCGTATCATACGACGTTTTTCAACACACTTGCGAGGAAAAAAACAGACTTGTATTGTTATGAACTTTTAATTATTGAAACAATTAGTGAAAGTACAATTCTCAAAACGTTACCGAACAATTTTTGTTGGCATTTCTACAGTTTGTGTTGTGGTATTGGTATAATATCAATATCATGTTTGGTCTTAACTGTGCTTTTTTAACATGGAATAGATACACCAAAGCGAGCTGGGCTTGTATTGCCAGTTCATTGTAGTAAGCCAAAAATACGTTCTCAGATAATGACTGGGCATTTTTGCTGATTTTCCATTGTATGAAAGTTTCGTAAGTAAGCCGCTAGGTATTTAACTCTAGATTTTGGTGGCAACAGGCTATCACATGCGCTTCGTGCCTCAATTAGTATTTCCGGCGGCGTCAAATCTACGTATTGCTCTTCTTCCCTACTTAAAGTCGATATTTTTGATAATAATCAACCACACAGCGAAAACGTTAACAATTTTTTATGGAAAATGGCGTGCAAGTTTTTTGAGTTTCTTTTTCTTTTCGCGCCGCGCCAGAAATGCGCGCGCAGTTTGGAGCAAGGGCACGAACAACATCGACATACAGCCAATATTAAAAACATAATACAGCGAATATTTTCATATTTATAACAAAACTTATTGTGAATTATGAATAATTTGATAAAATTTAATGTTTATTTTAATTAACACAGTTTATTTATTCTTTTTTAACAAAAATGTTTAATATCTTTTAGGCATAAAAACGTTTTGTTAAGATTTAAAAAATTATATAAAATAAAATTCGTAGACATATACAAGGTTAGTCGGAAAGGGGCTACTAAGCAGAAAAGGTGTTAAAATACACATAATAATGGATAACTTTTATTCTACAAGTTCCCCAAAAGTCAATAGTTCAAGAGAAATAGCTGTTCATAGATTTCATAAAAAATACGCTAAATTCTATCTATCCTCAGCTATGATCAGACGTGTTTACATTTTACGTCATATTTGGGATCACAGATTAGAAACTCCATTTTCTGAATTCATAACTAAAGCAGGGATGAAGAATTTTTGAAAAAACTAAAATAAAAATATCTTTTCACGGAAAAAAAATTAATCGAATTTTTAAATTTTAACACTTTCTTTAAAACAATCATCAGTGATACATTAAGTGGCCCGCGGCTTAGTACCCCCTTTCCGATTAACTTTATATAATACTGAAAAAGTGTTATGAAAACCGGCTAGTAATAAGCCCTTTAATAAAAACTAGCTGACGCCCGCGGCTTCCCTCGCGTGGTATATAACTAAAAAGTATCTTCTCCAGATTTCAGGCTCAGAATATGTGATTTTAAACAAGAAATAATTTTCGATGGCAGAGAAAATTGATCTGAACTCTCTGCAAGGAGTGACACCAGTAATTGCAAAAATTTACTTAAAAAATTAGCACTCGAAAGCAAACGATTTATTATTTCGGCTCACTGTATTACATATGCTCAATTTGTATTACATAGTTATTGTTAGTAGTGAACGTATGTAGCGCTTTCTGCCGTGCATGACACGTTCCTATTACGGTCCTAGTATGATACGTTGTAATGGGCAAATCCCTTAAAGCAAAATTTTTCCTAAACGGATCCCTGTATCGAAAAAGAGTTCATGATATCCCGCAATATTTTTGAAAGACCTATTCAACGATAGCCCGAATGAGGGGGTAGGCAAAAAAAAATATTACCTTATTATATATTATTACTTAACAAAAAGGGTAGATAATAAAAAAAAATGTTTTCGTTTTTAACCTATTTCATTGCATAAGTTTGTAGGCGTTATAAATATTTATAACTGTGCCAAATGTCAGCTTTAAAGCATTAATAGTCTGCGAGAATGGCTGTGACATACAAACGGACAGACAGACATGAGTTTGACTACAGAACCCTAAAAAGGTCAATAACCTTATTTGATCTTAAAGCTTAACCGGCCGCTGCAGGCTGTCCGTTGTCTGCACCTTGGCATAAAATTTTATGCGAACGCGCTCGCAGCGTCGACCCGCGCCGCATACGACCCGCGCACAGATTTGGTGTTTCGTGTTCCATAATAGTTCCTTATGTAATCGTCGTGGATCTAGCATAATCTATCTGAGAACCCCAATTAATTGATAAATAGTAGTAACTTTTTACTACATAACATAGGTTCATAATTAACCCATTACTATCCCACCGTCGGACACGGGCTTCTTCTCAGAATGAGTAGAGTTCAGGCCTTAGTCCACCATGCTGACCTGGTGCGGCGTGGCAGACTACACACATCATCGAGGACTTTATGCGAACCCTCTCAGGTGTGCAGGCTTCCTCGCGATGTTTTTCCTTCACCGTTAATGCAAGTAATAATCAAATTCTGATCCGCACGTGAATTCGAGAGAGGTTCGAGCTGGGATCGAACTCAGACCTTCCTGCATGGAAGGCAAGCGTTCAACCGCTAGGCTATCAGTGCTTAGTTTATACTACCGCACAATCATTAAAGATGCTGCTGCCTAATGTTTAGATATGCCTTAGTTACGACCCTATGGGATTGGAGAGGTTGACCTGTTCTATACCGGGAACACATACTTTCTATAAATTACCTTACTGTCAAAAGTGCATTAATTCATCCACGAGACTCGATAAAACAGTACTTTGTATTTAAAATGATTACTCAGCCTTTGGCCAGACTGCAAATGCGGGCGCGGGGCGGGCGCGGTGCGGCGAGTTCAAACAGAAGAACTTCATTTAAGTGTCCATAGTGGGCACGCGGGCGCGGGAAGCGGCGCGGGGAGCGCGCGGGTAGTTCACGCCATAGGTCGTTCATACAAGTGGCCGCAGTGAAAGAGCGGGCGGCAAGCGACAACCCGCGCGGGAGCGGGGGATCTTCAAACTAGTTTGAGCTGACCACGCGCGTTGTTGTGATAGCGTCTTCAAAATTAAATGTTGAAGAATTAATAAGTGCTATTCAAGCACTATCTGCACTGTGGATGTCGAAACATGGTTTTTTAGTAAGAATTTTCCAATAAAAATAAGTCTTCTTCATCCATATTATATTTTGACAAACACTGGACACGACAACGCTCAGAACGAAGCCGCGCTCGACTGCGGACAGGTAAATCGCGCGCGTTCCCGCACCCGCGCCGCTTCCCGCACCGCGCTGCCAGTCTGGCCAAACACTTAATGATCCAAATAAACAAGTTCATTTTATGTTAATAGTTTTTAAATGTGCAAATAAGTGTTATTGAACGCGTAAGCATAATAATTAAAAACTTTCAAATTATTTTTAAATTGATATATTATTGTTTCAAGTATTTCTCATTAACACGTCAAGTATTAAGAGGAAATGCGGTCGGCATTTAGTCCATACGTATTCCTCAGTTTCCTTCTTGGATAATGTCACTAGAGCAAATATTTTTTACCATAT
Source organism: Amphipyra berbera (assembly GCA_910594945.2). Taxonomy (NCBI): domain Eukaryota; kingdom Metazoa; phylum Arthropoda; class Insecta; order Lepidoptera; family Noctuidae; genus Amphipyra; species Amphipyra berbera. The sequence continues at coordinate 13,555,089 of OU343125.1, forward strand.
TGATATACAGGGTGTAAACGAAATCTTGTAATTCCTTCAAACCTCGTGATGTACTGCTGACATAGATTTACCCTGCATGTGATTCCATTGGATTCAATAAAAAAATATTACCACCACTATGTCCCTATGTTTTGTTTTAGTCAATAAATTAATTATTAAAACAACTAGAAACGCATAAATTTTACAAAAATCGCCCGTTTTTACCACCGTTTTCAAACATCTGGCAAACAAATTTGACGAATATAAAAAATAAAAGAACAACATACATAACCAAAGTCTTTCCAAAATTATTACAGAAAAAAATATTAAAATCGGTCCAGATTTGAAGAAGGAAACAGGGAAATACGAAAGTACGATTTCGATAATATTGCACTGGATAAATCAGTCCGAGATGCAGGTGTCTCTTTCGCGCTCAATTAGGAAGGTTTGCGGGAGGGATGGGATGGAAATAGACCGCAAAAACTTATTCAAATTATTAATATTTTGCATGCCGCGTTTCCTCTTAATCTGACAATCCAAATGGTATAGCGGTGGAGCATTCACCTTTAGGGAACATGGGCAGGAATTAAGACTTGGATTCACTAAGGGACAACGGGCCGCGGGACTTGACGCGGGACGCCTTTGTGAATGTCCTGGGTACATTGTCGACGAACAATTCGCTCGCACACTCCTGCGCCCGCCCTCGAGACGACGGCTTGCAATATGCTCAGTGTCAAGAAGAAATGTAGCACAATGATGCGCGCAACGTTACGGGGCCGTGTGCAACGTTGTAGCGTTACGCAGACTCAATGTTGCGCGTCATTTTGGGGAACATTTTGTCCGCTAGTGAATCCAAGGGTTACAGGATTTTAAATGTAAAAAAATCGACCATGTGGTTGCCGGCAATAAAGGCAGGAATACACATGCTATTAAAATAAAGAAGTAGCCTGCATGCCAAAAGATGGCATGTCCCAGTAAATGGAACACTGAGGATACATTTGCAAGAGAAATGGCATGCCTTTTAATGGCACAGTCTTTCATAGCCCACTGAAATGGCACGCCTGTAGCCGTGTTACGCGTTCATACGTGTTATTCAGTGTGTAATTTGCACCCCCCGCCAACCCCACCGCATATTTTAATATTATTATTCAGCCATGATCATCCCACTGCAGGGCAAAGACCTCCCTATCCTCCTTGCACTCCTCTCGGTTAAAGGTTTTCTGCGGCCAGTCCTTCCAATAAGTGCCTAGTTCATCCTGCCATCTCCTTCTGGGCCTGCTGCGACGTCGTCTGGCGTTGTGTGGGCTCCACTCAGTGATAAGTGTTGCCCACAGCTCGTCCGACATGTGGCAAACGTGACCAGCCCAGTTCCATTTTAAGCGTGGAGCTTAACGTGCAGTACACTATTCCTTATACGGTCTGATAACCGGAATCCTAAGATGCTGCGCTCCATAGCTCGCTGGCAAAGCCCGAGTTCGGACTTCTGATGTTTTGTCAAAGACCAAGTCTGACCGTCTTCACCGCCTCACATTGCATATCAAAAATTAAATTGCTGTACAATGCATCTGCAAGCTCCTTACATGCCATTGTGCAAGCTACAGGCGTGTTTATTCCCGGCTTGATCCACCCCTACAGTACCCAAGGTAAAACGCGACTAAGGGATTTGTCTTAATAGGATGGACAGCAGCATCCTTCTGTCAACGTGGAACAACTGTGATCACCAATCTGCCAAGCGTGATGAATTATCACCTTTGACCGTTCATTGTAGCGGCCAATGATTATGGTAGACCCGCACTCAGCAGTGGACGCTTACGACCTGGAATGGTGATGAAATGATCGATATTCTGTCGAATAAGTATGATTACATGAAGCTTATACTTATAGTAAAAGTTTTAACCTGCGTCTGGCAACATGACTGTTTGTCATCAAAGACTGGGGCCTTACTATGAACTTTTTTAAAAACCATGAAAGTTCCAGGCAATTCATTTTACTGGCTGGTTTAATTTCGTATTATGGCATTCCTGACGGACTAATTCTGACGTACTTCACACTGGGTAGTCGTCTATGGCTAGAGTGCGCGCAAGATAACTCTGCGCGCGACGGAGGGCGTGCTAAAGGTTGCCATGATCGCAAAAATATAAAGTCCTACTTTTCAAGGAAAAGTAGTATATTCGTGAGCATTAAAATTGGGCAGCCCTCTTGCTGTTTATTATATTTTAATTGAGCTAAGTTATGTACGTTTAAATTTACTACCTATCAATTAAATTAATTCGTATTTTTACGTAATTTGCAAAGGAAAAGAACTAAGGTTATAAATGTGCCTTGAGTGAATAAGAATGCAGTATGATTATTATCGGTTGATGAGGTCTATTATAATCTTTATTATTATATTTTCTTTTATTCCTAAAATCAGGTAGATGTAGTGACAAAGTTAATAAAACGGCAACATTATGGCAGAACATGATTAGTTCCGATTTTGGCCGCGCGCCTTGCGCGCACTCTAGCATGTAATTCTCAAGTGACATTCAGAAACATAATTAAATATATTTATCGGTAAGTTACGGTTTTATTGTTATCACGTAATTTATGATTAAAAATAATAAATATGGTATTCATTTTGTATAAAAGTAAGTGAAAATAGGAACACAATGTATTTTGTGCTATAGAATTAATTAATGTAACAATTTTGTTTGTAAATTGTAATGCAAGATAAAAGTTTCCGAACGTTCTCCATTTGATGTTCAGCGGGGAATTCGACCCTCCGAAATCGCGACAAATACATGAGACCATGTGCACTGTTTAATACCTATTTGCTACTATTTACTACCTATAATGAAATGTTTGCTACCTTTGCGTTAAGAAATATATCAAAGAAACAAAATGGTCAGCCATTCTGACGTCAGGTTGACTGACCACATCCAAGTTCTCATAGTTTTAGTGTTGTATTAACCGTGTTGTTAATGTAAATATTTACTACCTATTTGCTACCTTAACATACATTTTTTACACAACTTTAAGAAGCTTCTATAAAAATGTATTAATAAAAGCCATTAAAACGCCTGTACATCAATTATTTACGTCTTTTCTTCTCAGAATAATTGCTAACAATGTTTTTCAGGCGCTTAGTGGCTTATGATCAACTTGTTTCTGGATATCCATAGAAACGTTTTATCAAAGACATTCAATTATACTCTTTGAGTTTTATCCATTTATAAAATTTAAAAATTATTTAAATATAATATAATAATTTATAAATTTTATAAATGGATAAAACTACTATGGATATCCAGAAACAAGTTGATCATAAGCCACTAAGCGCCTGAAAAACATTGTTAGGTAGCAATTGTTCCGAGAAGAAACGACAAATAATAATTGATGTACAGGCGGTTATTAAACAGTGCACATGGTCCCATGTACATATCTCGTTTGGTCCAGCCATCCTGACGGTCTCCAGAATTCGACCTTACTACTTCAAGATCATTAATCTGTGCACTTCAATGCATGCCTTTCATGGACGTATTATTTCACAAATTATAAAGAACATTATCCTATTGTTTGTATAATATAGGCGTCCCTTTGTAAGTACCACTTTTGGAGTACCTAGTTATAAACAAAAATATGGGGCACATGTTTTTGAGTGTTTTTAAGAAATTTAAATATTCTGTTTTCAACTTATTATTATAATATTAAGTATGGATGAGAGTTCTCGCCCTCGTCGGCGCGGTAATTTATCTTCAGCTGGAAACATAGCAGGATTAAGTACCAAGTCTTTGCTAAAACGATATCGTTGAACGAATTGTACATCTTCCATGTCGAATGCATTACATTGATCACGAAGTCGTCTTCTTTGAACACTTGTTTCGGTATTTTGATCAAAAGCGTCACTTTCCAGGTACTCAAATAGTACATATTCGTCACACATGATATTTTCTTATGTTAACTACACAAATAAATTCGCCAAATAAACTCAAAACAATTCAATAAAATCTCTTCTGACACAGCGTAAACTGAATGGACTGTGAGGTTACTTTTTGAATGATAAAAAAGCATGAAATGTCAAACGAACGTTCGTAATACGGTATTGCCAGCCAATAGTCGGGCAGAAGTCGGCCGGTGTCCCGCGACCGTTGACTGGCTTGTTTGACGAGTTCGTAATACGACAGTTCTGTTTACGGCGTAAACTGCCTGGAAATAGAGTTCATAATAAAGCCCCAGGTGTATAGGGCGATCGCTATTGTTGATATTTTCATGCATAAAGAATAAGATATGCTTAATTACATGCAGAAGGGGGTGTGCGCGGTAGACAAAACCAAGCAAACTGACAGAGCGCGTCTGTTGTTTCGCACCCCCCTCCTGCCGCTCTCATACCTCAGGCGGTGACTAGCACTTGCGCGCAAACTAAAATACACCTCTTTCGGGTCTAACAGGGTTTTTCTTACGTAGTACGCCTACGTAAGAAAAACCCTACGACTATACGAGACTTAATTAAATAATTTATGATTAAGTAAAAAAACAACATGTAGGTAATGAACAATTAATTCTTTACTGGTTAAAAACTACTACATATTCACATATTTTACATTTCGGTAACTTACCTGAATTTGTTTATACATCAATTTGCCAAACTTTATCTTAAACTATTAACTATTTTGACAATACTGTCAAATCACAGTTCATATTCTACATTTATTATCTACAATACTAAAAAGCTATCATTTAATGAAACGATTAATTAGAAATTGACGTTTTGGTCAGCAAATATTTATAATTGATCAGCAATGCATGATCAGGGGAGAAAATGGTCTCAGATTTTCACAACCAAGCTTTTCTGCGTTGTAAAAAAAAGCGTGAAGTAGAAAGTCATCACATTACGATCACTTTCCACTTCTAATCTAACCTAACCAATTCGGAAAGCTCAGACTAAATAATAGATTTTTCTGATGTTTCAATTGCGAATCATTTAAATAATGGAATCAGGCGTTACTTTGCGGAAATCCATAACATACAATAACAATATTTAGTGTTAATTCTGCCAAATAGTTGATTATTAATCGCACCTTCTGCATTTACATACCTATATTTGCGGGCGGGAGAGCGGTGCTGCATACTGCATCCAAGCTTGATCTACTGTTTGGCGGAATTAACATATTTGTAGGTACGCGAACCATTTATTTACCTCTCATACTAAAACTTTCAAATAATGAAAGAATACATACATACATAAACTCACGCCTTTTTCCCATGGGGGTAGGCAGAAACTATAGAACGCCACATGCTACGACTCTTACATACCCCTTTCGCTTCATCCACATTCATACATCTTGTCATACACGCACGCCGGTTGAGAGTACTACGCACCTGACCCTTGTGAAGAACATCACCAATAACATCGATGTATGTCCTTCTAGGACGTCCTCTACTGGCGTTCCCATTAACATCCGCCTTATAAATTCCTTTTGTTAATCGCCGTTCACTCATTCTCTCAATATGGCCAAACCACCTAAGCATACTCCTTTCAATTTTTGTCACTACATCATCTTTTAAACCGCAACTTTGTCTAATCTCTTCATTTCTCAATCTATCATTCAAAGTTACACCGCACATACTTCGCAAGGAACGCATTTCCACGGCATTTATTCTACTTTCATGCCTCTTCATGAATTTCTCTTTTCATGAAAGAATATTAAGTAAAATATGCCTAAGTACATACAGGTTCACCAGTAATGCCTGCCAAAATATAATGGCAGTTCTGTATTATAGTCCGCGCGCAAGTGCTAGTCACCTCCTGAGGTACGGGAGCGGCAGGAGGGAGGCGCGCGCGGTACACAATACAAAGCAAACTGACAGAGCGCGTCTATTGTTTCCCACCCCCCTCCTGCCACTCCCATAACTCAGGAGGTGACTAGCGATTGCGCGCGGACTATAGTACATAATTTCCCGGTAAGGATTAGTTAAACAGAAACTGGGCACTAATACAGATTTATTTTATTAACTAGCTGCCCGGACAGACTTCGTTCTGTCAAAAGTTATTGGCCTGTAATAGGAAAAGAAAAGTGTTGTTTTTACTATTTTCCACGCAATTTTTATGTTTTTTCTCTCCATAAGAACCTTCCCTATGCCTTAAAGAATATATTAAAAAAAATTGCCGAATTGGTCGAGCCGTTCTCAAGTTTTACACTTAGCAACACATTTGGCGATTCATTTTTATTTATATAGATTTAATGAATTTATATAGATATGTTTAAATTTTTCCTTGAGTTTTTGAACAGCGCCATGAGCTGTAAGGATATAGGTATTATATTACTGGGCACCATTTAGTAGTCGTTAGATAATAGGTCATTAATCTCTAAGCGTGCGGCTGTCACCCTACAACTTGTAACACAATTTACATCTGTTTATAGTAACAAGTTAACAACTGTAGTTTTATAAGATACAGAAAAAATAAAATCTTCCAATACAGAAAAAAAGCTTCAAAAGGCTTATAGGTAATCAGTTTTCTATTTTTTTTATTTAATATACATAATATGTAATACATAATATTATTATGTATTCCCAAAGTTATACTACTTTTTTTTTACTTTTAAGAATATTAAATAGTAGCCAAAGGCGTATTCAATAACGCCAATAAAAATAACACGTACATGCAAATATCACAAAGAGATCTACAGAGCATACAATTTTAACTGTTATTTATATATCAACATTATCAAAATTGTCGACAATAAAATTGACAAGCATATCATTTTGGGACCCAGTGCATAATATCAGCAAGCACATTGGGTCACCCGCGCGACGGCACAACGAGTATTCCCAAGGAGGGATGATGTCAAGCAAGCAGCCGGTCATAAAACAATAAGCTAAAACCTCTAACAACATGGATTTATGAAATCATGTTGTGCCGACCCCACCTAGTGTGGGATAAGGGCAGGAAGAAGAAGAAGAAGTTTTTCATATCAAAATTAATTCTAAAAGTGTTATAGAATTATTATTGCCACCAAGAGTGACGATACTCAAGTACGTCCTGCGCACCCTGAGCAGTCAGGCCCGCTACCAACCTCGCTGACTGGCTAATCTTTTCACCAGGGCATTAGCTGTTCTCGTATAACTCTCTTATAGTTTGTAGTTCCGTGAAATTACTAGATCTGTTCCGAAAGATCGAGTAATGTACCTCTACAGCCTCTACATCATATTCCGGATTTTCGAGAAACTCTGCGTGTTCACAAAAATGCGGATTTCAGGATCCCCTGTCGACATCAATACTAAAGCTATCACATTGGAAGACAATACAAACAACAACTAACTTATTACCTACGTTAAGTAACTAAAAAGCCGTATCACTATTTGTCATAGGCAGCTCCTCCGGACCTGCAACAATAAGTTTATATATGTGGAAGCTTGTAATTAGCAAATGTCTTTACCTATATAGTGCTTTAGGGTAATTCAGAACACGGGAATATTTCGAAAATTATGAATTTCTACTAAACCAGGTTATATTTTTTGCTCTGGCAACATTACATTACACATTCTAGCATTATTATTCCCATGTTCGGAGTTACCCTAAAGCCCTATACCATGTTATTTATAATTTTTAATTTGTCTCCAAGGTTTCCTAAAACAAAATAAATAAATAATGTCAAATTGAAAATGTAGCACTGCTTAAAATGGCGAATGCAATCGAAATAATTTGTCCGCCAAACGAATTATTCTGATTGCATATTAAACCACCGATTGGCGTGATTCCAATAATGCTTAATAAACCATACTGTACTATCAATATGTCACGTTCAATTGCCAAGTAATGAGTTATGTTTATTGGGTTTTAAAGAGATGTAATGTTATTGCTTGTGACTGTCAGAATATTTAATTTTTTTTTTCCACCAGAACCGATAATCTCGATTCTTATCATCATTCCAAGCAAACTTAATTTCTTGGTTCAAGAAAATTAATCGCTATTTAAAACGGGCATGGCAACACCAGTCTCAACGTTTAGGAAAAATTTAGCAATAATATTTGACAGTCTCAAATATAAATTAAGCAGGTAGATGATGGCCACATACTCAAACGCTACTCAATTTTAAGTTGCCGTTAATTTCGTGCTGTCACTTTGCCTTAAAGTGACAGCACGAGACTTAACGGCAACTTAAAATTGAGTAGCCTTTGAGTATTTGGCCATTAACAAGTTAAACAAATGAATCATATATCAGCTCACAGAAGTACCCTGATTCCTGCGGACATCCCATAACACTAATATCGTAAACTATCCCACTAACTTTTATAACGGAAAAATTGAGGAATAATAGAATATTATTTGCTTATTTTATTGAAAAACAACCAAGCGTAGCGGAGACTAATCATTAATCTAAGCAATAATGTTACATGAAGCATTAATTATGAAAATACTAGCAAATAGGCACTAGGTTTTGTAAATTAATAATTATAATTAGCATTTCACACGATCTTATTTAAAACAATTACATAGCGCTTGCATTTAATGCAAAGCATCGCTCATTAATATTTCGAAACGTAGCGTTTCATTTGTTACATGAAATTTCATGCGTAACCGATTAATAGTGGAAATTCTATTGAAATGCTAAGCTATAGTATTCTAAACGGCTTATAGAATAGATTTTATCCGATAGAACATCGGGTACGAGAATCCATAATTTCTAATCGATTTGAATTCACGTGAATTTCGCTTTAGATTATATTTCGAAAAGATTGGAATTAAAGATCTACAAATCTTTACACAACATTACATTACGAACTTTCCAAGAAAGGAAGATACGTACTGCGATAAATAGACCAATCCATCTGGTGATTCTGGCTATATGTAGTACCGTTCATTGTAGCGGTCATTGAGAGACCCGTGGTGGATAGCATTGGACATGTACGGTTTAATTATACAGCTTTGAAGATTCTCTTATCTTTTCTATTCGGCGGTCGATAGAATAATTCTGTTCGGAAAAACGGAATACTTGTGTGTATTTCGTTTATAAAGTCCGTCACACACGTAGCTATAATATATATTTATATGACAAATATATTGCTTTTTAATATAAATTTTACGAATATACAAGGTTAGTCGGAAAGGGGGTACTACACTGATGACTATTTTAAAGCAAGTGTTAAAATTTCAAAATTCGATAATCTTTATTTGCATGCAAAAAGATTTTTATTTTAGTTTTTTCAAAAACAAATCATACTTGCTTTAGTTATGAATTCAGATAATTAATTTTCTGATCCGTGACCCCAAATATGAACCTAAATTGTAAAAAAGCTGATCATAGCTATGGACAGATAGATTTTAGCATATTTTTTACGAAATCTTTGAAAAGCTATTTCTCTTAAACTATCGAGTTTTGGGGAAAGTTGTAGAAGAAAAGTACTTAAACACCCTTTCGGCTTAGTACCCCCTTTCCGACTATGTTGTATATATATACCTTGTATATTATAGCTGCGTGTGTGGTCATTCAAAGATTATTATTGAAAATATATCGTAATATGTCTTGCTAGCCGAGCAGTGATAGCCTAGCGGTAGAACGCTTGCCTTCCATGCAGGAAGGTTTGAGTTCGACCCTGGCCCTCACTCTGACTTTTCGAATTCATGTGTGAATCAGAACTTGATTATCACTTGCGTTAACGGTGAAGAAAAACATCGTGAGGAAATACGCACAAGAGAGAGGGACTCAAAAAAAACCCGTTCTCGTTGGTGTGTAATCCGCCAAACCGCACCAAGCTAGCGTGGTGGACTAAAGCCTAAACCCGTGCCCAGCAGTAATTTACCATTACCATGTAATAAAATGTTAGCAAAACTTACATCTGAGGTACGATATCAATTGGCCGCTTTCACAAAATATAGGGTCCGATAACACGTTGCTCAGTGAGTCCTTGATAGACTTCCGCGCGTCACACCATATCACGCGACCCGTCCGGGACCAGTCCAATACTAACATTTTCATACTCTGAAACAAAAGGAGCATTATAAATATCTGGTTCTTAGAAAAACTTGTTCAAACTTGTCTTCTTGAGTGTCGTTAATGGGATTATATCAGAAGAATGAACAGCACCACCCCCTGTGCTCCCAAAACGACCCACCACTTACACTAATCCCTCTTGACCATTCGTTTGTTTGTCTAATAAGACGTATAGACCTCTGGTTAGCAATGGACGGTAACGGTAAGGAGCTGATGATGACACTAAATATAAGCATTATTTGATACCTGACATAATGGATTTTTTTATGCAAAATAGCATAGTATATGTACAACACAAAGAACAGGTCGACATGGCAATCGGGTATAAGGTTAAGTCATGGAGGGGAAGGCGCCCCGCACCCCGCACAGCGCCTGCGCCATCTTAGTGGTAGCGCTGCACCAAAGAGTATAGTAATAATATGGGAATGCACGAGTCTGCATCGACCGCGCTTATCGATTTCGATCTCACTCAAGTTGTTGCTTGTATGTAGTTGTGTATTGAAAATGACTAGAAAATTGAGATGTCGACCTGGATTTTTCTGGATTTTTGTGGTAACAATATACCACAAAAATCCAGACCAGAGAATGACAACCTCTTTGATATGGCACTCCCGAATGCCAGTCATGATTCTGTATCCATAAGTTAACGTGATCACTACTCCGATTGCCACGCATGTTAAATAAGTTAGTAACAGGCAAACACTCAAATGCTACTCAATTTTAAGTTGCCGTTTATTTCGTGCTGTCACTGTCACTTCACCTTAAAGTGACAATGACAGCACGAGACTTAATGGCAACTTAAAATTGAGCAACGTTTGAATATTCGGCCATGAGTCTTACAGAAGTGTGAAGTGACCTTTAGAAACGACCTAAGTTCGACCGTAAACTTTACTTTCGTTTTTATAAAGATTCAAAATATTTTAAAGCTCTTTTTATTTTAGTGTGATCTACGTATAACTATACTCTTTCAGTCGCAACACATACATAGTAATCTTATCCATATTTCAACAAGCTCTCATATTTTTTGTCCATAAATAGTTAATGCAAGTAATCTTGTATTCTGTCTTCATAATCCAAGCTAATGGCTTACTGAATAAAATCCCTATGTAACCAAACACTGAGAAAATATTTTAACATATAAAATGCAATAATGAGTTTTCCCCAGGACTCACTTATTGCGTTGAATATTCAATGCTTTCACCCCTTCATAGACAGAATACTCTGTATTGTAAGTAATTGTACTGTAGTTGGAAAATTTAATTTTCCAACAATAGTAATTGAATATTCGAATGTTGTTACTCTATGTTTACGAAATTACAATGTTTACAGGTCTTTTTCGTGATACACCTACATAATTTGAAATTGTACCTACGACTAAGCACACTTATCATTTTATATGAACATGAGTATTGCATGCGCATGCTTTTACCTCTTCGCATTGATTCAGTTTTCGCATCCTTCATCACAATACCTATAATAATCCTTTAAAAAAGCATTTAAGTTAAACGGTTTTATCTTGCGATAAACCTGCAGCATCAGGATTTGAAGATTGTAAGTTGAAATTATTATAATATTGTATTGTCATGGGAATTGAATTTGAGTGCGAAGTTTCAGAAGAATCGATTAAGCAGAGGTTGTTGAAAAATCTGTCCCAAGATTTGAATCAAACAAATACACAAAGTGAAGATAATTAAAATCGTTTAAAAATCACACGATTTCTTAGGTGATTCGGATGAGAGTGTTTGAAACCATCTAGCATTTTTGCGAATTGATGCTAAATAATGTGATTAATACCGTACCCCGTATACAACTTATTGATATTCATAAATTCGTGTTTATTTTGTGATCAAAACTGACAACCTGCATGATTTTCACTTACGTAAGTAGGTAAGTAAGTATCTATGATTGCTAAGTAATACTTATTAATCATAGATACTTGACTAGCAATAAAAAAACAGCAAAGAATATAATTAAGTATTCGTTTGACTAGATATAGAGCATTAAGTTCATCGTATGCTACGGGACTTTGTTCAACTATTCCACTAGGTTTTAAGCTATCATATCAAATAAAAATCTCTGTAAGGTTCTTTATAGTGCCGATCTTATAAATTTAAACATTCATTATTATCTCATAATACGAGAACAATAAGCGCTCATCATTTTGAGAATTTTCCGATCGATCCAGCTTACACGAGCGAAACAAGCATAATGAAGCTATAAAACACCAGCGACCAACAAGTAACATCCATAAAAGTTAATACAACTTTGTACATAAAATAATGAAATTAAATTATGCACACACAACAGTAACAATATCGCTGTGCTTTTAGATAACATCGATTTCAGTCAGAGGAGAAATTAAGTGAATGAAAACAAGCACTCACTACGAAGTGTGCGCGTGGAACCCAAAAGAAATAATTTCATATCGTCAGTAGAAAGGTAAAAAGACTAAAGCGCCAATATACCTACTTTACAGGAGATATACCTACTTTATAGATAATTTAATTATATATTTAATATGTATACTCTAAGTAAAATATCTATGTTTATTTTCTAAAAAAAATACTTTGAATCTCTCCTGTAAAGTTGGTATATTGGCGCTTTAGTCTTTTTACCTTTCCACTGACGATAATATGTATTTTTGTATCAGTAGTTTCGTAGGTAGTTCTTTTGGAACTCCTGCTACATAACTGGGCATAAATGTTTGGTGTAACCCGATGGGTCTCCAGCCAATGGTGGTAAAATACTAAAATAATTTCATACGAGTTGTTTACAATGAATATTAATTATATTTGTTGCAAGTTGCGCGCCTATTACACGTTTTAACTCGCGCTGCGGTCGCCACATCAACATTGCATGTGATTTGACGTTGCGGTTTGTGGTCAATGGAATATTAAATTCACGCTAATTTTATACACCCTGGTTTGGTTAGATTTCTATTGCAATGACTATAACTTATTGCATTTTTGCAAGCACACTAGGTATTAACTTATTTCTGTACTGCATGAAAACAGAACTTCTCAGGAAAAAAAACAAATCGAATTCATGATTGGAAATCCGATAGGTACCTACCTACATTTGTTTCCAAGAAATCTCTTAACAAAGATAAGTACATTGCATTAAAACAGTTGCAATGACTAAGAAAACCTCACTGATTCATCCCTTCTAAACACTTTTAAATACTATTTTAACATTTTGACTAATACATAGAATAAATCACCTTTTTAGATGTCGTTTACGAACGAGATTCACACACGAGTTTAGCGCCAGAGTCGTTAAACTAAAAGTCTGTTCCTGAAGGGATAATTTTGTGATAACACGGTCGAAAATAGAATATGGAGAATACGCTTGACCACCCACGAACATGTAATATTATCAACGAACCTTACAGGGATCATGTGGCTATCCCAAAACGAAAACCTATATTTAGGGGTGAAAATGGGTGTTCTAGACATTGTCCCTAACTTGATTGGTTAAGGATGAGACATTGGATATTTTCTCACAGTTTTACACGAGTCAAAAGCACTGTAGAATAAATTATGCTTTTTAATTTCTGTGACAAAAACTCCTTTTAAATTACGTTTTAACAATTATGAAGCCACGTTCTTACTCCAAAGAAAATTATTCTTAATGCAATGTAATTCTTAATTTAGTCGTCGTCAAGCAATAGCCGCTGGCTAGTACATTAATTAAAAATAAACACGAATAATAATTTTCTTTTCCGCACTTATTACACGTCACGGAAGTTCTTGGCTCTTAAGTATTACAATGTCCTTTTTAAAAACAAATTAATTATTCTCTTTTAAAAAGTTGATTAATGTCAAAGGTTCCTAAGAAGCAAATTTAGTTTAGGATATTAGTATTATAATTTAATCCTTGATTGAATTGTATCATGTGAAATGAATTGGATTCACCAAACCACGGTAATTTCTCAGTATAAGAAGACGTCTTTGCCCTGTGGTGGGTCAATAACAGACTGGTACCTATTATTACATGAATTGAGTTATCAAAATTATTTTGGCACTCTAATTTGGGAAAGCTTTCTCGTAACACGTAACGTAACTCTGCACTGTCTATCGAGATCCTTAAGACTGAGGCCAGACGAGCGTAATTTACGCCGCACAGTGTTTCGCGTAATTTACTAAAAAGCTTTTTAAAGGACTATTTTGCGCCGTAATGTGGCACGAGTCGCATTATTGTATGAAGCCGAACGTAACCGAAATTACGCAACTCATTGAGCGGCATAAATTACGCTTGTCTGGCGTCGGCCTAAAACATTAGTCATGATCGATGTGATGATGAACTTTGTTCTTCGGATGTTCCTCATTAAATATACTTAGGTACTCAAATAATAAAAAGTACCTATCATAGAAAACAAAAACTAATGTTAGTAAAACAGACGACCATTAGCAGTAAAACATGGGCTATTTAGCCGTAATGAATGGTTAAATGATGCCTATAGCCTGAGCTAGTGACCCGACACTGAACATTATGCGATCGTTACAGCTAACATGTTTTGCTAACATTGGCTAAAAGGGTAAATAAATGGCCTCTGTATAATAATGATTTAATTTATTTAAATTAATATCATTATGCTAATCATACTTATATAAAAATTCTCGCCATGAAAGTAAAATAACATTATTTGAAACAACAAAAGAATGGCTCCGAAATAAAACGATTTTAGATCAACACCATAACTATTGATGTAAGGAAGGCAGGTAACTGCCAACGCAAATCAACTTAATTCGCTACACACTATTATGAAGTGAACAAAATTTCTCGATAATTGCTTATCAAATTAGGTACGTCTACAATAAAATAGTGTGGGATGTAGATTCAGCAGTCATTATGCCGATAGTAGTTTCGGCCAATGGTTTAATAGCAAAGAGCCTTGACCAACATCTGATGAGGCTCTCGTTAGGCGGCTGGATCAAGGGCCTGATACAGAAAGCGGTACTTCTAGACACGGTACGTATTTTTAGGACGTTCCTCTCCCTAAGGCCCTGACCACCGGTAGCTTGGACCCTGTTCAAGATGCCAGTGGTCCATTTTTTTTTTGTTTTTTTTAATTTTTTTATTGCAATATTTAAAAATTTAACTTATATTTGTATTAAAATAAATAAAGGGAATAATAATTTAATAAACATACCTGTAGAAAAGTGTAATCCAATTTATACAATGCGTCACAGTATATCACAAGTATTTCAGTGGATCTGACTCCACTGGATTCGACGTCACTTCTTCTTCTGGCACTGTGCCGGCCGGACGCGGTCGGCCCGTTCGCACTTGGAGGCACATTCCATTCACCATTTCTAGGGGTTTCGTTCTCAGGGATGGTGCTTAAGATATGTATAGTGGGGACGGGGGCGGGCTTGGCCTGTTTTAAGGCGAAGAGCTTGAAGCGAACGCGCTCGGCGCCGGCGAAGTGGAGACCGCCCACTGGACGGATCGCATAGTGAGGCGGTAGGACGCCGTTCTGTTGACGAAATAAACTTTATACAGTGTCCAGTAAATAGTACGACATACTGTGGGGAGTGATAGCTTGGGTCAATACCTACCAAAATAGCACATAATATGTTCCGCAAAATGTTACGGTTTTTAAATTATACAAAATTTTCAGAAATATCGAAAAGTCTAAGTTAATTTTTTTGTTGAACACTTTCTTCTTTTTGATAAAAAAGACATCAATGAGTAAAGTAACTATTTACGAGTAATCAGATGTAAAAGAAACGAGAAAAGGATTTTTTTATTACAAGATAGTAAAATATTCGATTTTTCGATATTTAGTAATATTTTGTATTGCTTAAAAATTTTAGCTTTTTGCAAAAAATATTATGTGCTATTTTGGTAGGTATTGACCCAAGCTATTATCCCCCGTAGTATGTCGTGCTATTTACTGGACACCCTGTATAATCAACGACAGAAGAGGCGGCTTTAAAAAAATATTAATGTATTTTACATCTCATTTTTATGTAAATAATCTCTCATTTTATATTTTTTATATTAATTCCCTTTCAACATGACATAAGTTTAATAGAAAGGCTTATTAGATCAATCAATATCTTTAACACAAGTAAACAGCTTTGAAGTTCTGTGTACTAGTACTAGTATTCATGTATACCTACGAATGTGTTTCTGAACTTGAAGACAAGCATTTTCGTTGTTCTCCTCTTGTTAAACATTATGTTATACATAAACATGTTTGCAAACGCAAAATTGATGAAATAATAGCGTTGTTATTATTTGGATAAACTAATGTCAAAGATGTGGAATTAATTTTATATATAATTCTGTTTTCTATTATGGCATTATACTTACACAAGTAAGTAGTAGGTACTTTATTAACGCTCGCTATTAAAATTTAATGCCATGTATAACGAACCTATTCTAATACAGCGTAAGAACCGAAAAAAAACCACGGGGCTAATTGGCATGAAAAAGTCTGATATTTTTCGAAATATTTTTTAAACTATTTACAATTTCAAATATGAAATATACAATAGCATACATACATACATAAACTCACGCCTTTTTCCCACGGGGGTAGGCAGAAACTATAAAACGCCACATGCGACGCTCCTTACATACTCTTTTTGCTTCATCCACATTCATACATCTTGTCATACACGCACGCCGGTTGAGAGTACTTCACACTTGTCCTTTGTGAAGAACATCACCAATAACATCGATGTACGTCCTTCTAGGGCGTCCTCTACCGGCGTTTCCATTGACATCCGCCTTATAAATTCCTTTTGTTAATCGCCGTTCACTCATTCTCTCAACATGACCAAACCATCTAAGCATACTCCTACATACATACAATAGTATGGAATCGTAAATACACACCGTAATGGTTTAAGAAGCACGATCCTAACTGAATTTCAATTAGCCCCGTGATTTTTAAATAGTTCCATTTTACGGTACACTTTCAACTAAATGATCTCCCATTACAAATTCTATTGAATAACTTAAAATTTACAACTGTAATATAGGGAGCAGAGCAGAAAGTTCCAGTATGCATGCTTGACTCGCATTTGATAGAATTTTATTCAAACTTACAGCAAAGTTGCACGTTATGTACGGAGATGCCTTTTCACACCAAGACTAAGTTCAAACGCTTTAAACAGTTTTATTCAGCGTTATTTAGTGGTTTAACTCTTTATAGAAAAAGTTTGTCGAATTTTTGTATAGATTAAAGATTATTAGCTTTTTGCGTACATTGCCTCATTTGTCTAGTGGTGGCAAGCGCGACTGCTGACCATGAGGTCCTGGGTTCGATCCCCAGGTCGAGCTAAGTATTATTGGGTTTCTCGTGTGGAATTCCTCAGTAGTAGCCCTGATTGTAGATTTGTGCCCGGTTGATGACTGTAGGCTCGCCCCATGTTACATGGGACTTAAACATCCCTGGTGATCTGTACCTGTCTGGGATTTCCTAGTACGGACTCCAGTCTCTCACAAAGGAGCATAATTCTACTATGTACTTTAAATTAGCATGTATTATGTATAAGAATATTATGTATTGCCTTTGTGAAGAGAGAAATAAAGCTTATTATTATTATTATTAAACATAACGGCGAAATGAGGGTGTTACTATACACCTCTGCCCAACCCTTCGGGAAATACAGGCGTGATGTTATATTATGTTCGTACATAGCCCAGTGGTAATGAATACGTTACGTTTGGTAATTAACGTACACATGTTGCATGCTACCGCTAACTGCCCGATTCTTTTCGGTAAATAGTTGGGCAGACTGGGCCTACTCCGAAAAGTGACCGTCGAAGTTTCGGATCGAAACGAAACAACGACGAACAGAACTCATAAATATGTCGGAGAATAAATCATTTAGAAAACAAAGGACCAGTCGTCAAGATGAATCAACGTACCCGACGTAAAACAGTTGTCATTCGACGGAGTGGGGCATTCCATATCGAACAGCCGAAGAAGTCTGACCTTTTATATCTGACTAGCTTGTCCTTATTTTCTGATCTTGTGTAAATTGTTATATTGTGATATATTGTGAACTAGCTTCTGTAACTAGCCACTAACCCAAATACAAGTACTCTCAGTGCTGGAGATTCTATGTTGGTTTTATTTACGAAATACCCACTTTACCGTCTGATAAGCAGACACTGGTCTAAACTGTAATGCTATACTCAATTCTATCAAACTCTATAAACGCTGTGTGTCTGCGACAAATTAATGATCAAAGTATTGTCATACAACGAGCTACTAATGTGTACAATTAACATTTGGGAGTGTTTGAACGAAACATAAAATATCAAATCGTAAAAATTGCATCGATTGTCAGATCTGAAACACCGGAAGTGGTTGAAAAAGTGCGATCCGTCAGCCGAAACTTCGTAGTTCGATCTTCGGAGTAGGCCTCCTGATTCGGTGTGTTGTCTCGTTTCGTTTACGATTCTCGTTACGAAAGAAAAAGAGATAACAAACCGAATCATTCGACAACTGACTTATCGAATCGTTCTGAATCTGGGGGCTGACGACCACATCAGTTAGCGGTAGGGCACCATCTTATAATTACGAAACGCTCTGCGGTCAACCGCAAATCAGCGCGTACTCGATGACCAGTAGAACTCGCCTATTTATGTCATTATGCACCGAAACTAGCGCTGAACGTAAAATTATAAGTATAACATAACATCACGCCTGAATGCCTCGAAGGGTTGGGCAGAGGTGTATAGTAACAAATTAATTTCGCCGTTGTTTAAGTCCCATGCAATAGGGCCGTAACCTATTGCCATCAATCACACAAAAATCCAAACTCCGGGCTGCTACTGAGGAATTTCACACGGAAAAACCCAATAACACATTGCCCGACTTGAGGATCGAACCCAGGACCTCTCGATCAGCAGTCGAGCTTAATATTAGTATAATGTGTAGATATAATAATTATAGTGAATATTAATATAGAATATCCAGTATACCAGCACGTCAGTACCCACACTTGAGATCAGTGCCCTAATTTCGCAACCAACTCACAACCGCAATAGCTTTACTTTCATCAGTTCAACAACGATCATTGTATTATATGTTTTACTCAAAAATGCTTGTAATGTGGTCATTATTTTGACAACCTTCTTTGAGCAAAGTCGACGTTTCCGCGCTACTTGAATAGGCGCCAGCAAAGTTGTATGGAATTTCATTGCTGGTGAGTTTTAGCCACCAGCGATTTCCTTTGAAAATCCATTATTGTCGAGTTTTGTTTCAAAAATAGTCTGGTGCAAAAATTTTTTATTCATTATTTGGCTGTATATGTACAGGCAGCACAATCATTAGAGACTCATTAAAAAAATAGCAAATGCCTGGGGAAGAAACAAATCGTTACTTTAAATAAATTTTTACCATAGGTACTAAGCTGGTTTTATTTAAATTACTCGCATTGTTTGAGTAAAGCACTATACAAGTCTTGGTCCGCAATGACTGCGCTGCTGGCCACGCTATGATGGCCTCAAGCTTAGCTTAGCTACGCTCTCGGCCTTCAAGCTTGGTCATCATTGCAGCCTTTGCTGTCCGCGCTATCAAGAGCTGCAATGCTGACCGCGCTGTGATGGCCTGGAGCTGCGCTACACTGCGCTTTCGGCCATCATCAGTGCTGCCAGCAACGCAGTCATTACAGACCGCGGCAGTAATGTACTATTAAAAACCGTCGTCATCAACAACAACATCAACCTATTTACTAATAATGCTGAACTGAAAAAATTCACGTGATTGCGAACATGTTATGCAGCGTACCTACAATGAAGGCCAAAAGACGATCGTCATTTTGTTGTATTCGACCAAAGCTTATATAAAACGAATCCAGTTTCATTATCCAGTATCCAATTCGTTGACGTTCGCAGATCTACAAGGATTACCAATAAAACATACTGCAACTAAGTAATTTCGTACTTACATCGACATATTGAACATCTAGCGGTGGTCTTGAGTGGTAGTAGAGAAGTAGAAGCGCATCGATACCAACGCCGCAGATCAGCCCAATCTCGATGCCCAGAAATAGACAGCACAAGAACGTGCCCAGCAGTGGGATTATGTCCAGTCCTGGAATCAAATTATAATGTCAAGTTTAAATCGAAGGTAGATAAACAAAACATGGATGTTGTCATAATTATGCTGTTTTCCCAGGAGTAAGCCAATTGCTTTCCGTGATGACTAATAGAGTACATCAGGTAGATGCGTAACAACTAACAACACATTATTATTCACTACTTCGTCTGTCAAACGTGACCATATTTATAAACAAAATTTTATAGTAAGGTGCATCATTCTTTAAAAAAATACAGTACGAATAAAATAACTTTACCTCTCAGAAGTGAGGAACAGAAGCTTAAAGCAGGGACTGAATAACCCGAAAAATGAGATACCTACCTTTTGAATACGGTATGACGTCATACCCGTAAATTCTGGTTACCGGAATATTTCACTAATCAAATATATTTTGGTACCGGAAAATAGAGTTTGAAAATGCAAAACGGTATATTTCGGTATCGGTACCTAAAACTTCTTTACACAGTATAAAATAAAGTCGCTCCCGCTGTCTGTACGCTTAGATCGTTTAAACTACGCAACGGATTTTAAAGCAGTTTTCAGCAATAGATAGAGTGATTCAAGAGAAAGGTTTATATGCCACATTAATATCTACATTGCACCCGTGCGAAGCCGGGGCGGGTCGCTAGTTATAAAATAATATAAATAAGTGCCAAGTCACCCTGTCGTTCGCTATGAGACCTCAGACAGCATCAACGTTTCAATAATCACTCGACGGTTTTCGGTACCGAAATCGTAAAAAGGTTAAATAAAGATATAACCTAACCTATATAACAAAACGGTATCCTTATGTTTTAAAGGTATCGTAACTTCGTACCGGAACCGCTTTTAGACCCTGCCCTAACGCCTGGTTTCAGAGC
Organism: Amphipyra berbera; assembly: GCA_910594945.2. Classification (NCBI taxonomy): domain Eukaryota; kingdom Metazoa; phylum Arthropoda; class Insecta; order Lepidoptera; family Noctuidae; genus Amphipyra; species Amphipyra berbera. Next base: position 13,575,971 of record OU343125.1, read on the forward strand.
GGCAAAGTTATTTTACGCGTACTGTACATAGTACTCATCTTAAACAATAATATTTATATATGTAGATCCTATTCTTAGTGGAATAACAAAGTTTATTACCTTAATTATATTTTATTTCTTTAAAAAAGAAATAAAAATAATACGGTACAAAATCATTTGCGTAAAATCGACACCTCCCACGCATTAGGTCGTATGTCCAAATTTGTGATTTTTCAGGAGAGAGATTCTTAACTTCATCTTTGTCTTGATCAGCCGCAAACGATAGTGTGGGATTAATTTTAGAATATAGCAATGATTGAAGGTTAAAGGGGATAATGAGGCCTTTTGATTGAATTAAAAACTTATATTTTCGTAAAAATAGGCAAAAATAAAAACTTACGACCTTATTCTTGCTGTCGCAAAGTCGTTTTGCGTCAGACGTATTTCAAATGATTAACTTACGAAAATAGTGATGAAAATCATTATATACTTAAAAACAATTTACTAACACGATTAGGATAAACATGCAAATCATGATAGTAAATTAAAGTAAGAAATAAATTTACCATTTTGTCAACGTTCATTAGCCGTTATTTTCACGTTCGAATCATTTTGGTTATTTAAAGCTAATTTTAAATCTTTGATGACCGTACATTACTCATAGTACTAGTATCTAATAAAAACAAAACAGTAAAGTACAAAACACACACAGTTTCTTGTTTTTTTTAGATTTTCAAACTCCAAAGTCAAAGTCAAAGTTTTTTATTTCAAATAGACCAGATTTCAGGCACTTTTAAAACGTCACGACTAGGTGCACGGTTCCAAAAGGTAGGTTCTATGGAGAAGAGCCGGCAAGAAACTCCATGAATACTCTTTTTAAAATAGTAGTTCATTACAATTCCATTACAGTAGTGTGAGAAATAGAATGAGAATAATGCAGGTTAATGTAACAAATAAACTCACATAAGAGTAACAAATAGAAAAATATGCCTTCTATGATTGCCATAGCAGTTAAGAGCTGACCAGTCCCGACAGACGGCACCCGTTCACGAGCATGACGTGCACATCCGCATCGGTCAGCTCAACCATATTATAGGGAACTCAACGACCGGATAAACAACGCCACCATCAGCAAGACATTTAAGTGAGCATGACAGACTCATATTACCAGACAATAGGCAGTAATATGATATGATTATAAGCGTATCACTAATAGCTGCATGATGCTCATACTTTACAGTTTGGAATGAAGTATTGTAAAGCGATATTATTAAAATAATAACTATAATACAAAAACCTATTTTTTTGCCAGTCCAGACAATAGTCCAGATAAAGTCCAGACATTGTAGTATACAAACTATGCGAGTGAAACGATGTAGGGCAACGTTTGGAATGGTCTTTTGAGGAAAGTGCCATAGCAGTTTCGAGTTGACCTGTCCTAACTGACGGTACATCTGCTTCAATCATCGCGGAGCTCAAACCTTATTTTAGGGAGCTCAACAACCCGACCGCTGCACGACGCTATCAATCAGCTGGACATTTGGGTGGGTCACAAAAAAAAACTCAAGAACCGCCAAACGTTTACAAAATTCGTGTATATATAGCTACCCTACATGGTACTCACATTCACAATTTATTAAAAATGTAACGTAAAAAATGAGGCGATGGTAAAATAATAATAATCATTGAAAAAAATAATTCGATTATAAATGTCAAAAGGATAAAATAAAAAATAATAATGTTATGAAATAATTACAATGATGGGTCTGTGATAACAGCGAGCGGCTCAATTCCAAGCATTTTTATCGTCCATATAATCTTTAACGTTATAGAAACCCTTTTCGCATAGTTTCTACTTTACATAGGACTTGAATTTATTAAGACTTAAGTCTTGAATATTGCTTGGAATCTTGTTGTAAAAGCGTATACTTTGGCACCTAAATGAGTTACTAATTTTTTGGAGCCTAGTCATTGGTAGGATAAGCTTATTTTTATTTCTAGTATTGACGTTATGGATGTCGCTGTTCTTAGAGAACAAACTGATATTTTTCTTTATATAAATCAAATTTTCATAAATATATTGAGATGCGACCGTCATTATACTAACTTCTTTAAATTTATCCCTCAGTGAATGCCTAAAACTAAGGTTATAAATTGCTCGAATAGCTCTCTTCTGCAAAACAAAGATAGTTTGAATGTCGGCAGCATTTCCCCACAACAAAATGCCGTACGACATAACACTATGAAAGTAACTAAAATACACTAATCTGGCTGTCTCTACATCAGTTAGCTGGCGTATCTTGTAGACCGCGTAAGCTGCAGAACTGAGTCTTTTCGACAATTTATCTATATGTGGGCCCCACTGCAGTTTCGAATCTAAAGTTATACCCAAGAACATAGTGGTGTCCACAAGATCCAACTCGTCTCCATTTATTACTACACTGGTTTTCACCTTCTTAACATTAGGTGTCAAAAATCTGATACATTTAGTCTTTTTCTCGTTCAAAAGCAAGTTATTAACATTAAACCAGTGCACTACTTCAGAGAGAGCGTTATTTACATCGTCCGTCACCGGCTGCTGCCGTTTAAGTTTAAATAATAGTGATGTATCATCTGCAAATAACACAATCTCCTGATTATCTTTTATAAGATAAGGTAGGTCATTTATATAAACGAGAAATAGGAACGGGCCGAGAATTGAACCCTGCGGAACGCCCATTGTCACAACAGACCCCGGAGATCTCTTCCCATTGATGTCTACTTTCTGGATCCTATTACCCAAATAAGAAATAAATAGATCCAGAGCAGTATTCCTAACTCCGTAGTGATGTAATTTCCTGACCAATGTATCATGAAAAACGCAATCAAACGCCTTTGACAAGTCACAAAAGATGCCTAAAGCATCATATGAATCCTCCCAGGCATTAAAAATATTAGCTAAAAGCTCAACACCAGCATCAGTTGTAGAGCGACCTCTTGTGAAACCAAATTGTTTCCTATGTAACAAATTATTTTTATTAAAGTGAGTTTGCAGCTCATCAAGGATTAATTTTTCAAAGTCAAAAAAGTCAAAGTCAAAGTATTTATTTCAATTAGGCACATAAAAGGCACTTTTGAACGTTAAAGTTACAAAGAAAATAGAATTGATTCTAGTTGCCCCTTCCAAAAGGTAGTTTCGTATGGAGAAGAATGGGCAAGAAACTCCACCGTTACTCTTTTAAAATGTCTTACAATATTTTGTATAGGTACATTAATTATACAATTATATGTGAAAACGATGCACCTAGAATAAAATTACTATACCACAAAAGGTAAAAAAAAATAAAAAATGAAACAACGACATATTAATTGTGATAGGTACATGGTGCTCACATATTTACAAACATTGCAAAAGTATACGTTTTCACAAAAAAATAAAAGTAATAAGTCAGTGTATGAGTTTAGGTACTTACTCATATAATCTAAAATAAACGGCTTTAAAAAAATAAATTATACAATTAAAATAGCAACCAGTTTGATTTTGTCTAGACTCTACATTGTCCTATGGAGCTGGACCAGCATGTTTCCAAGCGTTCTTATCCTGGATATAATCGTCTAATTTGTAATATGCTTGTTTACAAAGTGTACTTTTAATATGACTTTTAAATTTTCTTTCATTTAATTGCAATATATCACAAGGTATTTTGTTGTAACATTTAACACAGTACCCCATAAAAGATGTCTGTACTTTAGATAATCTGAAAAATGGTCGATCAAGTTTATCTTTATTTCTAGTATTAGAGTTATGTCTATCGCTTATTTTATTAAAAAGATGTAGATTTTTTCTAATATTTTACTGAAGGTAGTAAAGTAATATTTTGTACTGTTTACATCTTACGACGTCGGTACTTGCCGTGATTAGCCGGTGCGCGGTCCAATAGTTCAACGTAAATCGTCGCAACTGTTGGCACGACCATATGCACGGGATTTTAAACATGATAAGACTATTAGCGGGTAAGAATCTTGGTATTTAATGTAAATATGAAAATATTGTTTTCAAGGATGTGTAGTATTTCTATAATAATGAACTGTAGTAGGTACTAAAATCTCATTTTACCAAAAAAACGTGTTACGACTTTTTGCGTGGGAGGTATCGAAATGGTGAATTAGTTCTAAGAACAGACTAGTTAGCCTGGCTTAGATGATTGGTAACGTTACTTTATAGCAGTGATAGCCTAGTGGTGTAACTGTCGGACTGCCAAGTCAGGTCTCGAGTTTGAACCCAAGGCACACACCTCTGACTTTTCAGATTCATGTGCATACCTATAGTATAATTGAGGCGTGGAATTTACAAATGAGCTAAGTGCCAAAAAAATGAATTAAAAATTTTAATTAAAATGGATTGGCTGCCCAATGTATCTCATTTGACATTAAAATATTGACTTTGGTTTTTTGGGCACTTAGCCCATTTGTAAATTCCACGACTCAATTATAACTTACTTAAAATCGGTGAAGGAAAACATCGTGAGGAAACCAGCATGCCTGAGAGATATTGCTCGACAGCCTGTAAAGCCAAGCCCATGGGCGGCATAAACTCTGAATCCAGGTTAGTTACTAACCACACGAAAAGAAAGAAGACTTGACACATTGTGTCTTACATTAATCTACCATCTCATCACCTGTACCATCTGTACTATGTTCGCGACTCTACTCCGACGATCGAGATATTATGGATTAATTATATTATCTGACTTGTCACCCTAATGGGTAAATTCGGAAGACTTCATGGATACTTTCCACTGATTTTAAATTCAAAATAATGAGCTGAATTTACTGTTTAAAGTTTCGATAACCTGTCCTTTACATGCAGAAAACATTAATTGAAATACAGTCAAATTAGATATTTTCAGTAAATTCGGAAAATTCCGAGGAAAATTCAATTTTTCTGAATTTCAGAACAGTGTTCGTATACCGTCTACACTCGGTTTTATAGCTGATGAACATCGTGAGATTGAAAAGCTCACACAAAATTACATTACGTCCTTTGAAACACAAAGTAGGTAATAAACATTATGCGAAAATATCATTAACATCACACATAAGCTTATTCATTTGAGCCCACATTTTAATTAAAACAGCTTAAGCCTGTAGGCGTGACAACGAAGCATACTCCTATATTAAAAACTTCTTTCAGCTTCGGTGACAAGGCCTTAATGAACTTAAATTCCATCAGTTCCTTAATTTTATAAGTTTCCTAGGTTTAATACGTGTTGCGTATACAAATTCGCGGTAAAGGTTAGGGCTTAGGTTAGGTATTATAATTAACACCCTGAATGCTTGATTACATTTAGGGACTAAACACATTTATCAGCATCAATTCCCATTTTATTCATAAAAATGTTCATTTTATATAAAGACTAGCGACCCGCCCCGGCTTCGGACTGGTGCATTGTTTACAAAATAATTATAATAATAACAGAACACAACAAACACAACATTCGTTATAGTTTTTTTTTATTTCTTATCTTATTTTTTTTTCATTCTGTGTCAAGGCATTTATTTCAATTACTTATACCAACAAACACATTATTTTTTGTAATTTCGGATCTGTTTACACCTCGAGTGAGGATTTGTGAGTATTATGCTGCTCTTAGGATGAGGAACACTAACCGCTCGTGATACAGTTTATACTAGTACGAGGGATTAGGGCGAATTATTCTTATGACAGCCGACCTACAATCCATCTCGCAACTACATGTTGACTTTGTATAAAGTATAATGTACCTACCTACATATGACCGATCCCATCTTAGTCTTAGCAAAGATTGTAAAATGGTTGTCACTTTATTAAGCAATAAAAGATTATTATTATTATTGTAGATACTAATGTGGGGCATATAAACCTTCTTCTTGAATCACTATCTATTGCTGAAAACGGCATTAAAATCCGTTGCGTAGTTTAAAAGATCTAACCGTACAGACAGCGGGAGCGACTTTGTTTTATACTATGTAAAGAAGATGCTTACTTATCTCTTAACCTTTTCGCATTGATTCAGCTTTCACATCTAACGAAAAACATCAAGTACAGCAAGTACAATTGTAACAGTCCTCTCTTAAATACTTAAAAATGTTGATGCATACGTGAGGTTCCCTTACGCATGCGAATACGCCTGTCTAAATCCATTCAACTTTTTGCGAACTGATACTGAAAAATGTCATTAGTCCCTAAATAATTATTTCTTTGTCTACCTAATCACAAAGCAGGTAGGAAAATAAAGCTTTAGGAGAATCGTGTTATGAAATCTACTGCCTGAGTCAGTCTGACGTACATTACGTGTAAATCACTCTACATAATGGTAAAATATACCTACCGTATTATAGTGAAAATAAGAGATTACGTCTATTATTCACAGATAAAAAATCCATCCACCATAAATACTTTCCCCTCAGGCTAAGAACAAATTCCACACAGTGGAATTTCGCGTGCGAATGGAACTTTTGTGCGTCACCTTACGCTAAATTGTCCAGAATCCGTATTAAATGTGTTCTTCAGTCCTTCTGTTCAGAACACTTATTTCCAAAACTTTCAATCATCAGCCTCCGTCCACCATCATACTACATCAGACTTAGCAAAGTTTATCAACTTGGCAAATAGCTCTTTAATATTTTTCTTACATTACCAAAATGAACGTGAAGCGACACGAAATAACAAGAACGACAATGAGTGAAACTTGTCAACACTTGAACTTTGTCGACTACCACCGAGTAGAATAATATTATAATCTTTAGTGGGAACACAAGGGGTCGTTCAAGTACCTGGCTGAATACGAAAATGGAATTTAATGGAATACGATAGCAGGTAAATATTTGATTTTCTTCCCATTCAAATTATTCCAAGAGTTCTTAAGTTTATAGCACGTTGGAAGCCGTTGCTGTCTAAATTTACTTTTTACAACCTTAGATCATGTTTTGATGAAGGTAATTTTACGGGATATTTTAAAAGGTAAAGCCAAAATATTCGAGAGAGTCTTTACAAAACATAGTCATAAAGGTTTCATGTTGCTTATATTTTAGAGATAGTACAAATAAAGGAACTTATGTATAAGCTCAATTACAAATTGAAATATCCTTTTGGTTGACAAATAAAGATTAAAGATGATGACTTTTAATCCAGGAATAATAATATCAAAGCCAAATAAAACTTAATACATATAAAATCTACAGAATAAGATACTCACTGCTAGTTTTCCAGAGTTTCTTGACTATGGAATAATCGACCATTTGTAGGACAGCACACACGATGACCGAAGCGAGGGCGGCGCGCGGTATGAAGTAGAAGTACGGCGTCAGTAATACTAGGGTTAGTATTATTATTATACCTGAATATGGAAAAAGATATACATATGAGCATTTTCTGTTTAACTCCCAGCAAAGAATAAGCCACCCTTTTAGCAAACGAGAGTCGTAAAAGGCAACTAAACCATTATACTTCGTTGATAGCCCGCATTCTGATATCCGAATTTTTACCCAAATTCGAGCCCCCGACAGGTTATTTACACTTGGTCGTTAGCACTAGACGATGTGAACGAAGCAAAACGACCAAGCCAGTCGAACTTGTCCGAAGACGGGCGTACTCGACTTCTTTCATTTACACTTAGTCGTTAGCCCGAATTTCATTGGCATCCGAATTCGGGTTAAAGACCAAGTGGAATTGCGTAATAAGGGGTTACGTCAAGAGGATGGCCAGCAGCGTCTACGTGTCTACTAATAATAACAAACTAGGATCACAAATTCGCCGGACAAGCGTGGTGAGACAATTTTCCCTTTGACCCTTAACTGAAGCGGTTATTTGGAGGGCCATGACACGGTAATATTATCTATATATTACCGTGGCCATGATCAGCAATAGCCGTTTACGGGCTGATATGATAATGATGAGATTTTTCCTGATAAGAGAATGTCACCAAGCGAGATCCAGAAATATCTACAGCCCATTCGTTAGCCGTTGTAGCTAGTCTCATTCAAATACTGAATCAAAGATTACCTCTAACGTTAAAATTGCTTCACGAATAGCGTACTCGATCATTGAAAATCGGAGCTAACGTACGCATAAGATCAAAGTCTTTAAAAATCTCACCAACACCATAGTAAAATGAAACTTATTGCTAATTTATAAGAAATGAAAATATCTGCAAACCAATGAGTCAAAATTTACACAGTCCCTCTAAAAATAGAGACAAGGGCAAAGGCGTGTCATAATTACAAAAAATCTGGGACCTTTGATAGACACTATATTCTAAAAAACACCAAACGTTAAATATATTCCATGAAAACAATGACATATTTTCAGCATTCACCCGCGAGCCAAAAATCTCGACGTGAGTTATTACATCTCTTAACGATAAAGATAACTTCTACAGGATATTTCTGAGCGCAAAAGCACGTGCATTACCTAGAACTTCGAAACATCAAGCTAAAATTGCATTGAACTAGATAAGCTAAAGAATTTTAAGGACTTTTGGCTAGAGCAGACTGTTTTAATTAAAGCTTGCGCTGATAGATCGTGGAAACACGTTCTATGGTCTTTGTATGCAATAACTAGAAACAATAGACAAAGCATACCGCTTGATCGTAGCTGTCAATGGGAACTTGTAAGTACGCAGAATTCTGAACTAAGAACAGGTGAACGCTATCTATTTGCTTGGAGTCATAAACTTTCAAAGCTAAGTTGAGTCTTGCCATCGTACATCCCCGATCTTGGTTTATTCAACACTAGCTGTGTCCTCACGGCTTCGCCCGCGTAAGAAGTTTTATTCCAGTAATAAATATAGCCTATGTTATTCAGTGATAATGTAGCTTTCTAACGGCAAAAGAATTTTTGAAATCGGTCCAGTAGTTTTTAAGTTTATTCTTTACATACAAAAATACAAATCTTTCCTCTTTATAATATTAGTATAGATTGACATTGGCAAAATCATCGACAACGACATGATGGAGCCATCAGTCTGTATATACAAAAGGAGAAAATGAGTGACTGACTGATCTATCAACGCACAGCTTAAACCATTGGGGTTAGAAACTTGAAATTTTGACAGTAGGTTACATTTTATAACGTAGACATCTGCAAATGAAAGATTATTAAAAAATCCTCCCTTAAGGGGGTCAAAAATAAGACACAAGCGAAGCTGCGGACAAAAGCTAGTTAACACACTAAAATTTGAATTGTAGTCCAGTCTGATTGTTCAAAGACCCCTAATGGTTGTAACAATTAATATCAATAATTCACAGGTACTAAGTACCTACTACCGTCCCTATTTCAACACACCTGTATAGTCCAACTAATTAATACAGGATCTATTGAGAGATTAACACGAACGTTAATTGCACCGCTATTATTACGATTACAATCAAGAGATGCGACAGTGTACGAGAAATAATGTATTATCGTCTCGGCTGGGGTACGTACTGTACATATAAATGGTTCTCAATTCGGTCTAGCAGAATAATCAGCTTTGGTGCATGGTGTAGCTTTTAGTCTGGGTTAAACGTACCTACCTATTCCAGACTTGTAGCGAAAAGTGCTTTAGTATTAGTAACATAAGGTAATTAATCTAAAAACAACAATATGTAAGTATCACAAATAATGATATTTACAACATTTATTGACAATCATTAAAAAATGTTTTATTTAAATATTCGTGTAATAAATTCACGTCACGCGTCTCTTCTCAGATGTAAAGTCAGAGTCTTTGTTGTTACCACATTTCGCCGAGGACGGTATTCAGTCCCATACAATAGGGAGCAAGTATTGGGACTCCGTTTTGCTACTGTGGATTTTCTAAGAGAAAAATACCTCGCACGCTTGAACTTGACCATTGAGTCAGTCCTTCGTTAAGATCCCCCAGCGTATTATAATAGTAACTATGAGGATTACGATATGACGTCTCCAGTAAATTATAAGTCAAAAGTTCAAAACCAACCTGAACCAAAGTAAAAGCCAAAACTGAAAATCATAAGTATCGATAAATCGCCAAAAAGGTGAGTGCATTCAACACAATGGAACCACAAATCCACCTGACAGACATATAAAGGGAGCCTCCTGATATTTCAGACGTATATTTGAAATTGTAAAACCACGGAAACTTGGCTATGACAGTAAACTACGATGCAAACTTTTAGATTTATGAAGTACCCACTACATAACTCCAACGCGCTGTTGTCGCACATGGTAAAAATGATTTATGAAGCCGAATTTACATTTGTCTTACTTCAAGCATCCCATTTCTGTTAAAACTAATCCGTAGATTAAAAGCCGGAGATTTCGCGTCTCGAACATGAGACAAGCCACAAATCACCCCAGTTGTTCTCGATTCGACAAAGTTTCGAAGGATTACTCTATACTGATAATCAGTATAGTTAGCGGTAGGTATTATGCATCATTTATTAGATCCCTTGTTGTAAATCTTGATTATTCAACCGATTAGACAAATATTTACATTTGCGAGTAACTTTCCTCTTTGCGTAAATAAGCTACGTCATGAAATGAGGCTTCAATCCTTTGTTGTTTATTGTAGCGTTTTGTGAACGATAACGTTTTAAGTGGGATCTTCCCTGGCCGCGCCACCATTTAGTATCTACTAAAACGTCGTTATGCTGTATAATAGTTACCCAATAGCTGAAAAATAAAGTTCTTAGCCACCACATACTTTGAGATTCATCGAGAAACTAAATTACTTGTTGGGAAAAAAATATCAGTAACAAGTAGAATTATAGAAGATTTTTGTAGAAACATTTACTTTTAATTAACACAGTATCACAAAGTTGGCTAGCTGTAGTGCATTCTCCAAAGCCGGACCAAAAACTGCGTCTAATTCCTTTAAAACTATGGTAAATCGTTAAGTATACCCAATAGTTGTTGCTTGAAAGGTTGTCTAATTGTAGTTTTTTTTTTGGTTTTATGATAAACATAAGCATGTAGAGTTGGGTAACTATTATGAAGCATAACGACGTTTGAGTGCTAAATAGTGGCGCGGCCATTGAGGATCACATACCATTTGATCGATACATAATATTGGTTTAAATTAAATAAAACTTTGTGGTTCATTCGTATAAGAGAAAAGTAGAAATATTAAATTAAACACCATCAAATATCTTCTAAACTTTCTCTGTTTCTATCATAGTTCTGTTTTGTTTTTAAAATCCTTGACTTACAAACCAACTTAAACATCCAAAAAAGAACTGTTTACCGAAAGTTGAGGATTATTCTGATTTCCCAAATAATCCGAGCCGCAATGTTAATGTCGGACTAACAAAACTCTATTGAGATTCAATTGGGGCGAGTAAATATTCATTGGGAAGACCCTGAATAATGTAAAGTCGAAACAGACCAAGTTTGCAGGTTGACATAATGCGACACACGATCCTTGACCCCGAAAAGGCGGGGCCAGATGGTCCGACACTGGATTTTGGATTGATATTGCAGTTATATAATTATTTTATACCTCTTCCTCTTAGCCTTTTCCCAATTATCTTGGGGTCAGCTTCCAGTCTAACCAGATGCGGCTGAATACCAGTATTTTACACGGAGCGACTGCCATCAGACCTCCGCAACCCAGTAACTGGGCAATGCCGATATCCTAAGGTTAAACCGTTTGTCAGACTTTCAGGCTTCTGACTACCCGTAACGACTGTCATAAGTATTCGTAAGACACCCGGGACCGACGGCTTAACGTGCTCTCCGAGGCACGGAGGGGTCTCGATGTGTAACAAATGGTCACCCATCTACGGACTGACCGCGGCAAGCGCAGCTTAACCTCGCAAATCGTACGATCGGCGCGGTTGTTATTTAGCTACGAGCCCCATATAATTATTTTATACCAATAAAATAAAAAAGTTTCATTCAATTAAACTCTGTATCTTCATATTAGGTATATTATATAAGAGAGTATAGTGTCCCCGTTTTCTTCAGTTTAAATATGCTTTAAATCGACAGAGCTGCAGAAGGCTACGAATAGGTAAGGTAAGATAAAGGTTTTTTTATTACGAATTCATTAATATGTTTTTCAGAATATGTAAAAATTATCAGAAACGATTTACTTAGTATTTCACAAAGAAAAATTTGCTGGCAATACCTATACTAATAGAACAACAAATCCTTTTAATTTCGCTTAAAAGGGTTAACATTTCGTGCTTCCTCTATTTTCATTAGCCAAGTTTGGCTTTATTATAATTTGCATATTTGATATAGGCCTAAAACATATTTTGTGTTTGTAAACGGGAAATGCAAATGAAACCATATCAGTGACAGCTACGTCCAGAGTTGGCAAACTGTGTAAATGATTACAAAGTATTTAAAAACTAATTGGACGATATACTATAACTTGTGCTCTAAAATATAGTTTAACTCGTCGGACGTGCAAAACTTTTAAACGCCGAGTTAACGTTGCTTTAATCGGGTTCACGACGAGTAAATATTTAGCGTTACGATTTTAATTATATCGTACCATGTCTGCTACTTTTAAAACTGACAAAAAAAAGCAAAATGTTTATAGTTGATCATCTATGACGTCATGAGTGAAGAGTAGAAGAGATTTTGAATGCAGGTAACTAGCAACAAAGTATTGGAAAAATAGCATACAGAGAATTCAACAATGTTCATTTTCAATCTTCTTCTTTTCCTGTGGTTAATGACTAACCTGGTGTCAGAGTTTATGCCGCCCATGGGCCTCTGACTTGGCTTCACATGCCGTCGAGAAATATCTCTCAGGCATGCCGGTTGGTTTCCTCGGGATGTTTTCCTTCACCGTTTTTAAGCAATTACAATAATATTCAGTAACATAATACATAATACCATTGTATTGTACATCATAACCACGAACTACTTAAACAAAATAGTTCCGTAATGATTCACAATCCTAGAACTATAGTTACCTATACAAAATAATTAACATAACATAACATCACGCCTGTTTTCCCCGAAGGGAAATGCAGAGGTCTATAGTAATACCTCATTTCGCCGTTATGTTTAAGTCCCATGTAATAGGGGGCGAAACTATTGCCATCAACCGGGCACAAATCCAAACTTCGGATTGCTACTGAGGAATTCCACACGGAAAAACCCAATAACACTTTGCCCGACCTAGGGATCGAGCCCAAAGCCTCACGATCAGCAGTCACGTTTGCCACCACTAGACTAACGAGGCAGTTAAAAATAATTTTCTATACTAATATTATAAAGAGGAAAGATTTGTATTTTTGTATGTAACGAATAAACTTAAAAACTACTGGACCGATTTCAAAAAGTACCTGGATGACCGAGCCTAGCTCGGTTTTTTTTGGTAAATCGTGTTTTTTGGAAAGAAAAAAAAAGGGAAAATGAAAAAAAAAGTAAAAAGAAGGTACTTGAAGAAAAAGGGAAAAAAAACATCTGGACTGGAAACCGAAGTCTTCTGGATTCGGGACCGCCTTACTTCCCACCTGAGCTATTATAACCTTGAAGAGGATGGCGAAATTTACCTTCGTATTCTAATGATATTGTAGCAGTTTTTCATTGCCTGAAAACACGGATAAAACGACGTTTTCTAAAAATTAAACCTAGCTGGATCGATTTATCGCCCCGGAAACCCCCTGCATACTAAATTTCATGAAAATCGTTGGAGCCGTTTCCGAGATTCGATTTATTATTATATATATACAAGAATTGCTCGTTTAAAAGTATTCGATTCTTTTGCCGTTAGAATGCTACATTATCACTGAGTAACATAGGCTATATTTATTACTGGAATAAAACTTCTTACGCGGGCGGAGCCGTGAGGACACAGCTAGTATGATATACAAAAGGTATTTTAGTATATTTGAAACTAGTGTAAGTACTATTACTTATATAAGTAGGTTAAATTAATTATTTTACGGTAGATATAAAATTATACAAATTTTGCATGCCGCTCTGTCGACGCAACATGATATACTAACACCAAAATGTATCATCTTGTAACCATGTTTTCTGATAAATAAATAATTATTTCTATTTCAAAACCCAAAATTGTTATATAAAATGGTAACGATAAACCAAGAGTTATCTTAACTCTGAAGCGAAGACGACTGGAGCGAGAAGGAACTGAAAAATTGCTAATGAAACCACCTTATCTTTATATCTTTTAGCCCAGTGACTGTTATTATTAGTTTATTTTTAGGTGACTTTTTAGTATTCTACGTTTTGTTAGACTGAAAACTTTTGTATAAAATGTTAGTAATCTAAGATTAAAGAAACATTTTAGTTCAATGTTTTTTTCCAAAAGAATACTAGTAAACCTTTACTACAACCGCATTGACCTAAAAATAACTACTTTCGTAAATCCATTCCTGTATTCCTGGTTCCGATATTAAGGTCGAACAGTGTAATTAACATTTTCTGATAGAAAATGTTTAATTATAACTCGGTGTTAGGAACTGTCCGACAAAGGCAGGCTCGATCCTTTTGTATCGGGACCTAATGCAATCACTGACGGACGTCAGGTGCACGATGCATGAAATTAAAATCTAACCAAGGGAATTAAGGCTAAAGTTTGTTGTTTTAAAGAAAGTCATAAATAGTTGAAGATTGAGAAACCAAATAGGTGTTGCATTTTGTTAAAGATTATTCAATAGTTTTTGATATGAAAAATATCAAACGTTACCTAGGTATTTCTGAAGGAAACGGATTTGAAATACAGGTGCCTTTACAAGCCATTTGTATCAATCAAAATAAATCAAAAACTTGTTCAGCTTTCATAAACAATAGGCTATTCATACCCAATTAAAATTATCGATACTTCATAAAGGCTATTCAGGTCCGACCACTTAAATATTATATAAAAGTGAAACAAAACCTTGATCGTGAAACATTAATGTTGCTTTAAGAATTCATTAAGCATACACATTCTTACAGAATGTTAATTTACCTTTTATACAAACGTTATAACGGCCGGACTATGTAGGTATATTATTATTCAATGATGGCATAAATTAATCATAGTATGTTCTGAAATTCAATAAATCAACCGTATAAACCAGCTTAATTATTACACGAATTCCCAATAATCCTAACTGAACCTGAGTAATAAATGTATTACATTGAACACGTTTATCCTCTCACACGAGCCAGCGCTAGCCGTAACTCTTACAAAATTCTATTCGAGTAATATTCTAGTCTAACAAATACCACATTTGGCTATTTTCTAGTATCTAAGTACATACCCGTGTAGATTCCAGAACCAGGCGTCTTGACTCCAGAGGCGTCGCTTACAGCGCTGCGCGAAAACGATCCGTTCACTGGTATGGATTGGAAGAAAGAGCTGACTATGTTGCATACACCCAAAGCCACAATCTCTTGAGTCGCGTCCACAGTTTTCCCTTTAGCTGAAATATTATCGAGTTATCAACTTTGTGAAACCATCGTGACTTGTTTTAATGGCCCAACCATTGTGTAACTGTTTAATATTATAACGAATTGTTTGAGTTCAACGTACAGTTTTAACAGCGTATACAAATTGTTAAACATAAATTAATTTATTGATGTGGATATTTTTGAACAAGCTTATTGATGTTCTTTCATTATGCTAGAGAAGCATACAAAATCGCTTTATCTACTGAATTTAAAATACTTTTAAATATGATTCTGTTTTCATATACCCCTTAGTCGCCAATATTAATAAAATGAATATTGTTTATGTACCAAGGCTTGAATTTTAAATGAGAGAAAAGTTTGTGTAACCTTTCGTAAACATGTCACAATGTCATGATCTCAGGGTTCACCTTAGGAATCGTGCCGATAAGCCGACAACGCTAATTCCAATAACACCTTGGTACATATAATTTTCATCATATGAGCGTAAATTTAATTTTATTATTATCGTCACAAGCTAGGCGTCGTATTTTATGATGATTTAACACACGATAAATGTTTTTTAAACATGTTTAACTTATCGAATTTTGAGACTAGTGCTTGTACAAGTTTTACGAAGTTGATTTAAAATATTATCTTACTTGAATGGTTATCGGTCCTGACGCGACCGAACTATTACCATCTTTAAACTAATCTAAACATTGAAAGTAATAAACCTATCAAAACTTATCAAACCTATGTTAAATTGATGTTGATAGTACTTTAAAGTTTAGAACAATAATTCTTGAAAGTCGGTTTCGAGCAAGCAACAATGAATTTTCGTTGTAAAACTTAGATCACCTTTAAAGTTTTAATTTAAACAATGTTTACGATCGTGCGTTGTAGCGATCTATGACTAAGCTCTTGTTCAGCAATGGACGTTTACGGTCTGAGTAGAGGTCGTTTTTAAAAAAGGTAAAATTTATAGCAGTATCTCGTCTAGTGTTAACAAAATAAATATTTCACAGTAATCATACATACTTAGATTGATATTAAAAATCTGAAAACATTGACTTCAAATCATATTGAAGTGTTGGTAAATCTGTCAAGTCGGTCTAGGTACGTTGTACATTCATTCGTACGTATGTACGTGGTACGTCCGTAGACGCAGTGAAAACAAAACGTCAGTGAATAAACAAGCTCGCATACATTTTTACTTGGCAGTTGAAATTGCATGGATTTTTGAATAAATTTCACATTGGCTTAACTGACGTGAATCGACAGACATCTCTTTTGTTAAAATCGTTCCAGCAAACACATGCAACGTGTTTACAATAAAGATTTTTACGCATCACGGTATGTATTGTCATATTATTGAAATGTATTTGCTTAAAGTAAATAGCTACTATTCAATTCGGACAGGGAATAATAAAAATATTATGAAAAAATATAAAGAAGAATTGAATAATTTTCAAGCTGAACCAAAAGTATCTCATTACGGTAAATCAACCAAATCATTATAATAAACTTGGAGACTAATAACGTCACATTTAGTGAATTATATTTCGGTTTATATTCGTAATCGTAACTGCAAGTGCACACCTGTACATCCAGTCGCAATTGCAAACTATGCAACTACCAAATGTAGCTTGAAGGCAATCAAGATCCAGTTCGTCTAACTCCGTGACAACTGCCGACTGGATGTGCAGTCCACTTGCAGTTATGATTACGAATCATCATCATCCTCCTGCCCTTACCCCAACTTATTTGAGATCGGCGCAGTACGTCTTCTTCTTCCATACATCTCTATTAGCCGTCATCAGTCAGTACATGCACCGAAATATGATTCACGTAAAATTACGTTATTGGACGTTAAGCCATCTTGAAATTGATTAAGCTGGTTAAGAAAGTTACAACAAACAGTTTTGTTTTAAAGTCCGTTTTAATAAACAGTTTTCATTTGAGAGATCTTCCAACTCCATAAAATAGAATTCCATACATTAGACTTTTTTTTATTACCTATCATATCATCTTAAGAAAGATTTCTTAATTGAGAGCTGTTTATTAAGACGGGTCTAAGTGCTATGAACATATTTAATGACGTTTGACATACATGACTTATAAACCTACAGACATTTTTAACGAACTATGCTTTTAATAGGAATTGTTCCTCACCGTATTATTCTCATAACCTTTCGACCCCCTGTTGAGTTTCTAGCAGCTTTAGCAGTCGGACTTTTGTTAATTAATATTTTTAATTAAATAATCTTATAGTACTTAGTACTGCTAACCTCAAATAAAAAGTAATGGGATGACAAATTAATAAAAATAAATTCTTAGACGTTTATTGGTGTTGGAAATTGGTACATACCTGTCTTGGTGACAATGATAGTGCAACGAAACGAATGAATGTACCAGGAGAACATCGCAAAACGAGAACACTGCGATTTAATTATCACCTTAGAGACTCCACGGGAAACGAAAATTCATTATTGCTTTTGCTCTGTCGTGTTTGTCGTCATAGCACATTATCATGACAATCTAACTCCATAATATATATAACTATGTACGTAGTATTATAGTGTGATATTAACTAATTTAAACAAACCAGTTGCCATTATCTATTGTTGGTATGCACGACGACAAATGAAACTATAAATTTCCAGTATAAGTTGACCTGTCATTGTACGGAATTTCAAAATACCGGCGCAATATGTCCTTCTCTTCCATTCTTCCCTGTCAGCCGTCACCTCATTATTTACCCCCTTTTCCTTCATATCACACAATCCCTCCATCTTTTCTTTGGTCTCCCTCTCCATCTATCATGCTAATACATACTTACCGAAAGCCTTAGCAATAGCGACGTTAGATAGTATAGCCACAATAGGCACAACCACCAATCCAGTGCCGAGATGTGATAACATTTCACCAGCCGTATGCGTGGTGTTGCCGATTGTAGTCTGAAACACGGGCGGGCGTACCGCGGGCAGGCCTGGTGTTATGGTACCTGGAAATTATAAAAAATTAAGTACTTATATCTCTTCATATTTAGAATCATTCTCATTCTTTCACTGTACAGAGGCCTTTATTTTGCAGTGAGACAATGACTGGCTGATATGCAGTTTTTGGTAGCACTGATTACTTAATAGTTCACAAGGATTTGACCACCGCGTCGCCTTGACTTGAAATCCTATATGCTAAACAACATACTTCGCACACTTATCCTATTTTCAGGTGTAATGTTAAAACCTCGTATTCACTAGGGGACAATTGGACGTAGTTTAGCGAAAAGGATCCAACCCACAAAATTATCGAAAATGAGTTATTTATACCAAAATACTCCTTAAACTTCCGAAGCCAAATTACACAATAATATTTTACCAAGTAAAATATTATACATTTGTCCCTGAATTCCAATAAAACCAAGAAATTTAAATCAAAGAATCAATGAAGAAATACAGTCTATACTTAAAAATTGAATATCTCTTGACTGTGTGGGTTGGATCCTTTTGGCTACTACGTCCAATTAATGCTGCAGGAAAATTATCGCCTGCGACATCACGAGACGTCAACAGACATCGCTCGGCGTCGCCAGTTTCCGCGACAATGTTCGTGTTATGACTAGCTGTGCAATGTTGCCAGACATGTCACGCGATGTCTGGCAATGTTGCATGATGTCGCTGGTGAGGTGACACATGTCGCGGAATATTTACCCCCTCTGTCCTTTTATCTACCATTCTTTGTATCGAAAATTACTAGGCCCACGTTCACCATAGGGTTGATGTGACAATGATTATGGCTACACATCAGTCAGATATAGTCCCATAAACCATATTATTATTCCTAACGGCCGATTCCTATAATTTATGAAGCGTTATTGGTTAAAATTGACTCTTGTATCTTTACCAATAATTAAGTAAAAACCTGATGGCTTTGCATAGTACCAGACCCTTCCAAATTGAAATAGCTATCACAGGTAAAATTACGCTACGAGTCTATTTATATGCCCAGTTTGATAATAAAAAATGTTAGCATTGGTAAGCAAAACGATACGTTTTTGTTTATAGGAACCGGACATAAGACATTATACCCATTTATAGATCTGTGGGGTAAATCCATTACCAAGAAGCTGAAAACGCAAAAGACTGTTTACTTCTAAAACTGCAAAAACTTGGCACAGTTAATAACATTCTATATGCAGGTATTCCTGCAATATTTCTGTAACTCAAGGGCGACCGGTAATCTCAAGTACTAAAAAATAAACAAAAGCATTAAAGTGCCGTGTATCTTGTCAATTAATTGCAAAACTAGGTCTGACGACAATCGCTGCGTTTATTCTGCTGTCGAAAGGCCAAGGTCGTGAAGGCACTGGCCGAACGAATTAACACGCTTTAGTGCAGAATAAGAGGAAACTATGAAGAAAAAATACTGAATATATAAACAGCATTGAACTACCTGAATGAAGAACCAGTGTGCTATTTCGCACTTGTAAAGTTTATGCACAAGTCTTGGTTGCGCCGTTTCTTAACTCGCTTAAACATGAACTTTCAAAAGAACGACTTGTAAGGTAGTGTTTGGGTGAGTTATAAAATATAATATTATTGACGGTGCAGTCAAGGTTGGAAAAAGTATTGTTATTAGCTGCAAATTTTATTCATAACTATATATTATATACCCCTGTTGGTATGTAATACATGTAAGAATGTTAAGTAAACATAAAAAAATATAACTTATATGTAAACTGTAATGCTGATTTATCAGATTATGCCAGACCTTACGTCATTTGCTAATAATATCCACTAGTTTTTGGTTTTTCCCCTACGGTGACATGTCTGACGTCTGAAGACCATGTCCTTCAAGGATTTGATGTGTCGTTGAAACATTAAAGCGTTCTCGGACACTAACTTACCAGTAAGAAGGAGAGGGTTGTATTCATCTTCATACAACATGAAAGCCGTGACCGTCGCCAAGCACACCACCACGGCGTTCCGAGCTACGCCGGTGAACCAAAACATTTTTGTCAATACTTTTGCTTTCCGGCAACCCTTTTCGTCCGCTGCCTTCTTCTTAATGTCTATGTCTTTTAAGGCCTGAAATTATAAGTGTTTGCTCATGTAGTACAACAGAAAAATTCACGTTACATCAGTTTCAGCCAAGATCTCCCGAAGGGTGAGTAAAATAGACCTACTGTTAGTTTTTTTTTTACACACTAACGCCTTCTTATAACAGCATTACGTCCCTCTGAGTCAAAGATCTTAATACCAGAGTTCTTAATACTAGCCTTTGCTTCACTACCTGTTTACCTAATGGCTCATTTACACCAGGTCGGCACGACGACAAATGCGGCAGATGCATGCCAGATGCGGCAGCCAACCCGGTGTAAGCGCCTGGTTATTTGATGACTACAGTGCGCAGCCTAAGTCGGCAGAATCGACTAGGTGTAAACACAAGCTACGGTGGGCCAAACCGAACGATTACGTCTGTTCGGGTCGACTTGGTGCCTTGGCAGAAAGCGGCAGTCGACTCGGTGTAAACAGTGGCTGGCTTGCCAAAGGCGACGCAATCAACCTGGTGTAAATGAACCATAACTTCCATTTCAACTAGACCCTTAGAAAGGACACATTTTCAAACCGCCCAAAACTGTGGAAGTCTCTAAGAATATAATTTAAGGTATTTAAGATATAATGGAACCTGGACATGAAGTTTCAAACTTCGACCTACAAAACAATAAGATTCCAAACAGTCTGACGCAACTTAGCTTTATACCTTTCTATTATGTTCCTAAAATCATAACAAAATTGTTATTTTGTTCGTTAGTTTTGTATTGCTAACTTGTCATTCGTTAGATAAATTAATTTCATATTTAAAACAGCGTCACTTCTGCACTTATGAATTGTAGGAAACTGAATACATTTCCATAATTATTACAGACAAAGTGTTTTCAAACTGATGAAGAATGTTAAGACGAGTGAAAAATACACTATCGTTTCCAATATCGAGACTGTATATTCTTGGTTATTGCTTAAGAATTATAATGTGAATTAGCATCACAGGAGCACAGTATAAAGAAGTACAGTAGTGCGACGCCTTTGATCTTGTAGTAAAAGCCGAAAACGTCTAGACAATGTCGCGGAAGGGTATAAAAGCTAGGGTTGTCACAACTCAATAATAGTCAATAATATAGTAATAATCATTTATTTAAGTATGTTAGATCAATTTTGAACTATCATCCTTGTCTACTCTCCCATAAAAATCGGACGCCGTCTAAGAAGTTTCACTTCAAAAATAATGCCCGCCATCTTGGGTTTCAATACCAACACTCAACAGTCCACTTGTCCATAATCACGCGTTGCAGATTCACCAGGACTATTTTCATAAACAAAAATTTAACCAATTGACATCGAGGTCATTTTATGGATGGGTGACCGAGAGATCAGCTTAGGGAGCCCATGTCTCCATAAATCACGCGTTGCAGATTCACCAGGACTATTTTCATAAACTAAAAGTTAAGCAATTGACATCGAGGTCATTTTATGGATGGGTGACCGAGAGATCAGCTTAGGGAGCCCATGTCTCCATAATCACGCGTTGCAGATTCACCAGGACTATTTTCGTAAACTAAAAGTAAAGCAATCGACATCGAGGTCATTTTATATGGGTGACCGAGAGATCAGCTTAGGGAGCCCATGTCTCCATAATCACGCGTTGCAGATTCACCAGGACTATTTTCATAAACTAAAAGTTAAGCAATTGACATCGAGGTCATTTTATGGATGGGTGACCGAGAGATCAGCTTAGGGAGCCCATGTCTACATAATCACGCGTTGCAGATTCACCAGGACTATTTTCGTAAACTAAAAGTACAAACATTAAAACATGCGCGCGACAACCCCTAAAAATATGTCCCGAGTTACTAACAAAATGGCGTGTGTAACTCGGGCACGCTCTTCCCGCGTCTCGCCCCTTGCCCCCCGCACGATTGACCTGTCTAGACGTCTTCGTCGAACGACTGTATAGATTATTAGACTGTGACAGGAGCATACTATGATTGATAATACTATATTGAACAATAATATCGTAGGTATTATTTAGTACGTATATTTGATCGCGTAACGAAGGCATATCATTTATGTAAGATATCGATTACATCGAGAATTAGCTTAATATTAAAGCTCTATTTTATATCCAAAACTGTGTTACAAGATTACCTACTATGGAGCAATCTCGGCAGCTGTGAAAATTAGTTCCAAAATAAACTTGAGACACATCTGTCAGAGTATGTCTAAAGTAAATTATATATTAATCTCAGTCGATAGAAGATTTCGGCTGGGTACATAAGTTACAACCAATAACGATCTTAAATAAATTATGTTTACATTTGACTTTGATTTACTTCGATTGGAACAGACTACGGGTAATTGATTTATTTATTAATCTTGTTCAAATGCGCAACAGTGAATTATGATAAAACTTATGTAGTCGTATCATAGCTTTAATAGATCCCTCGTTGTTAATAGCTCGACTTAGGTAAGTTAGTGCAAAGTTGGAAGGGATTTAATCAGCCGTCAGTCTGTGTTCCGGGGAAGTTTCGCTTTCGCCCAAAAATAATAAAATAAAAGTCTGTAGCTTCTTCGTGATTAACTATGATAAAAGTTTATCGGTTTTATTTGCACGAATGAATATGTCAGACTAGGTAGGACAATGACTTACAGAGGATTCTCAGAAAATTATTGAGACCACAAAAGAATTTTCAAGTTCTTTTTCTATACTCGATGAAAAGAGCTGAGTGTCGCAGTGATGTGCAACTTGCGCGTAAGACGGCCACGTAAGAAGGTCACTTGCACTGTAAGGAACTTTCTTACGTATTTATGGCAATACTTTTAAAGGTTCACATATTGAGAAAGCGAACACTTCTACCGAATTTACTTACGCCGAAGTAACCTGTCATTCTGAACTGACTTCATCAACAACTTGTAAACCATGCTGTTAAAAATAAGAAATATAATATTACTTTCAACAATGGATGCGGACACATTTGAGTAGAGTTCATTTCTAATGTTTCATTCCATACATTTCCAAGGCCTGTATAATAAAATTTCTTGAAACTAATTTCTATTTACAGTTCTTTTACCATTCAATTACTTAACCTTAATATTGACACTATCTTGTATAAATATCTATATTGCGGAATCATCTGGCCTTGAGAAGCTATTTAAGGGAAAGCGAACTCACTATTATCGTAGAATTCGAATAAGGTAGTTTATTAGTCTCCTCGTTCACAACAAATAGTTGTACCTAATCGTAAAATAAATGGCCAAATACTCAAACGTTACTCAATTTTAAGTAACCGTTAAGGGTCGTGCTGTTACTCTCATTTTTAGGCGAAATGACAGTGACAGCACGACCCTTAACGGTTACTTAAAATTGAGTAGCTTTTAAGTATTTGGCCAAAAATATAACAATTCATAAGTACCTAATCAGTGCATATTCAGTAAGTACACACATCTTTACGATGCATAATATTTTGGTTTAGGCCTTAGTCCGCCACGCTGGCCGGGTGCGGGTTGGTGAACTACACAAACCATGGAGAACTTTATGGAGCCCTATCTAGTGTGCAGGTTTCCTCACTATGTTTTCCTTCAACGTCGACGCAAGTGATAATAAAATTCTGATCCGCAACTGAATTTAAAAATTGAAATGTGCAGACGGAGATTGAACTGAATGTCCTTTACCAGTAAAGGAAATCTTGACCGTGACCGTGACGAACAAAATGTAGTATGCATTTGTATACTACATATTTGTTCGTCAGAGTATTTACTCTAGCAGATGTTCCTTCTGTTTTACAGAATAAAGATTTATAATTAATTCATAACTTTACATCGATATAATGAACTTAATAGTAGTTGTAAATATGTATACTGTAAAGTTATCATAAACATTATGGATATTTTGGTAAAGATCGTAGCAGGCGTACCTACTACGTAGCACGCTGCTTCCCGTGTGTAGTAGTTTTTCCCAACCACCATGGTTACCATGTCAAAAGATTTTTTATGTCTTTTTAAAGATATGTATATTCATAATTATTATCATTGGTTTTCATTTATGCCGAAAGACATCTATCTAGGTACTATTACAAACATCAATCCAACCTAAAAGTACCAACAATTCAACAACTCTGTGTCTGTATCTAGCATATCAAATAGCTGCATGGGATGCGGTCCCAGTGTTACTAGTAAACGCTGGAATATAGTGGCTATGTATCGAGAGAACAATCAGACTTTGTATTTACTTTGTAACGGAGTTTGCCAAGTTGCGGCTTCGGCGTCGGTCGCTCACCGCTACGGAACGTGTCGCATTGAGTTATCGTCGAAATTAACAAATAAACAGTCAAACTAGCTCGTAAGTGACTGTTCTCACGTAATGACTCATGATAAATATGATGTTCTAATTATGTAAATAGTACGCATTTAGGACTTAGTTTAGAATTTATAGTGTTTGAAAAGGCGCTATCATAATTACTTCGTAGTTACTTCTGAAACATCAAGGTCTAATGTTGACCTTGAATTGTTCTTTTTCCGATATTTATTCCGAAAGTTGGAGTGATAGGCTATTTGATTGACTGATTGATTTGTCTGAACTACAAATACTACAGGGAATATAATTAAATTGCCGCCACTTAATACAACGATAATGTATTTCTGCGGTTTTAGACTACTGGCTAACTATGCATAACACATTTCTTCACAGAAAATGGAATAAAACAATTTATTTTGGTATCGTCCATAAAAGTAGTTGGTTTTCTATCAATAGATCTAGAACTAAGTAAACTTTTCTTACTGACACGACAAAGCCTTGTCAACATGTTAGCGGAGGATACAAGTAGAAACATTTGGTTAAGCGGCTGCCTACAAATGTTAGCTTTAGCGTTACAAGTAGGTAACAAAATATTTGTTTTCTGGCAAAAAAGGTTAAAGTTTGAAAAGCTCGGCTGCAGAAAGGATTTCCAAATGGATTTGTTGTAACGTTATTCGTAATGCTGTGCAGAACACTGAGTTTATTTAGTTGAAATATGAATATGCAGTGGAGTCCGCTTATAACGACAACCAAGGGACACCGATATTTGATCGTACAAAATGGACGTTGCTATAAGCGTCAGTAAATACCAGGCAAGAAAACCTAACTAAAGGGTGTTCTTAAGTCGCTATAAGCGGCTGGTCTTTATAAGCGAAGTCGTAATAAACGGATTCCACTGTATGTGCATATCAATACAGAAACCTTTGAATTCTAAACACATACTGCCAAATACTCAAACGATACTCAGTTTTAAGTTGCCGTTAATCCTCGTGCTGTCGTTGTCACTCCGCTCTAAAGTGACAGTGTCAGCACAAAACTTAACGGCAACTGGTTTACCCCAAAATCGTAACTGTTGTTTAGACTAAACAGGGCTTAAACACCTTTTTTTAAATAGGTATGGAGTTAGGCGTTACAGACCGTTTTAACGAGTGTCATAACTTGTGTAGTACGACAGGACGACCAATTCTTCTTACTCGTCAATAATTATAATAAGACATGGGACTGCATGACAAATACCACAACTACTTATAAGAAAGAGAGAAAAGTCGTCAAGGGAGTCGTGATCTTTATTTCAGAGAAAACTATAAATGCATTGCTATTTTTTTTAATTCTGTATATT
The DNA here is from genome assembly GCA_910594945.2 of Amphipyra berbera. Classification (NCBI taxonomy): domain Eukaryota; kingdom Metazoa; phylum Arthropoda; class Insecta; order Lepidoptera; family Noctuidae; genus Amphipyra; species Amphipyra berbera. The sequence continues at coordinate 13,601,983 of OU343125.1, forward strand.
ATCTACATCTCATAAACTCACCCTGGATATTTATAAATAGATAAAACATGAACCTACCTTCATTCCCATGAGCACGATACAGCACCCTAGACTGAGCAAGGTGTCCGGAAGACGCGTTTCCCCCACGTGTTGGAAGAAGTTCTCCCATGTGGACATGAACGTGTCCGCGTTGTATCGAAGACCGAGCAGACCTTTGATCTGTGACGACGCTATCGTTATCGCCGCGGCTGACGTGAAACCTGACACTACTGGTAGTGATATGAACTCCACCAAGAAACCTAGAATGAAAGGATATTAATTTGCTAATTTTAAGTTTATGAATCCTCTCTACGCGTGAGTTAACCAAGCTATTAAAAAATAAAAGTTTGGGCCAAGAACTTTATGTATTAACGTAGACCGTAGATTTGTCAGTTCGTTAAACTGTAGCAAAAAAGTTACTTAACACTGTTTTTCATTATATCTTGTCATACTTGATTAATTAAATTTCTTTATAATATAACTTTTTAACAAAAATAAAACCGACTTCAAATTGTCTATCTCCGAAGTTCTTCATCAGATCTTCACCAAATTTGAATGGGACCACTTCGAAAGAATACTCTTTCAAATAAAAAATCGGTTCACAATTAGCAAAGACATCGCGGAACAAACATACAAGAAAAAGAAAACCTACAGTTGAATTGAGAACCTCCTCCTTTTTTGGAAGTCGGTTAAAAATGCACATTCGGCTCCAGTTAACATATCATTTCACATTTGAGCAACTGTACTTATATTGTGCTTAGATTGATTAAGCTCTTACCGAGTTGTGCAGTTCCGGCCACCAGTTGAACAACACCGGCCATGAAACACAGAAGTATCGCGTAGTCAGGGTTGGTACCATTTGTGTATGTAAATGTGAGGAGAGATAGTAACGCCGACGGGCCGAGGTTCACCTGTGGACATGTACCCATAATGGCGTACACGAACGGGCCCATAAATGACGAGTACAGGCCATACTGGAAAATAAATGGAATTTATTTTTCTCTATACCTAATTAAAATAACATATCATCACGCCTGTATCCCCCAAAAGGGTTTGGCAGATGTGTATAATTACACCCACATCGCCGTTATGTTTCAGTCCCATATAATAGAGGGCGAGCCTATTGCCATCAACCGGGCACAAATCCAAACTCCGGGCTGCTATAACTGAGGAAATCCACACGGAAAAACCCAATAACACTTTGCCCAACCTGGGAATCGAACCCAGGACCCCACGTACAACAGTCGCGTTTCCCAACACTGGACCAAAGAAGCAGTTTTATTTTAGACCTAATTAAACAAATATTAATACATTACTTTCTGGGAAAATAATTTCTCTGTACAACTAGTTATTTAACCTAGAATAGTTAAGTATATTAGTATTTTTCATTACAGAATAATTATTTGTAGAACAGTTGTACAGATGGTAACACTGATCTTAGGACGAAAACACTATCAATATTGAACTAACTGCAAATCGCTGTCTCCAAGCAACAAACTACATAATTGTCATTTTTACAGACAATCTCAGAAAAAGTGACGGGATGTAGAGTTTTCATAGGTAAATATCATTTAACACCAATGTAAACAAAATAATCTAAGAGTGTTTTCGATTTAAAAAACAATGGTTATCTAAATTATAAACATAATCAGATCTTGATTTGTGCACCTTCAAATATAAATCGCCGACACTTTGGCGATAAGATTATCTTAGACAAAAATGGCATCAATCGTTGCTACGCATATCATACGCATATTCTGGTCCAAATAAAATTGAACTTTCATCGATTATTGATTCATCGTTATCATAAACAGCTTAGCTTGTCAATATCGATCTATTCGAGCAATTTATAAACTTAGTTTTAGGCACTGAGGGATAAATTTAAAGATATAAAATAATGACGGTCGCATCTCAATATATTTATGACAATCTGATTTATTGTTTTCAAAGAACACCGACTCCAACTGGAAATAATAAAAATAGTCTTATAGTATCAATGACTAGACTCCAAGAATTTTATCACTCATTTAGATGCCAAAGTATACGCTTCTATAACCAAATTCCAAGCAATATTAAAGAATTAAGTCTTAATAACTTTAGGTCCTCTGTAAAGCAAAAACTTAGCAAAAAGGGTTTCAATGAAGTCAAAGATTATAATGGATGATAAAAATGCTTGGAATTGAAATAAGTACCGACCTTTATCACAGAAACATAGTTTGTATTATGCTTTTTATTACATTTCATATTATTATTTTTACATTGACATTGTTAATTAATTAATACTTATGTCATTATTTCTTATCGTTATAGTGAGTACCGTGCAGTGGCGTAGCGTGCCTTGGCGGGACCCCGTATAAAAATTTGTTTGGGGGCCCTTAGGAAGTGTAAAGATTTCTCACAAAAGCAAAAAAAATGTTTGCATAAAATTAAAAGAAATATTTATTCATCATAATTATCTATTTGTCACTTTTTCCAAAAATTTTACAAACAATTCAAATTAAATATACACTCTCCTTGTCTTTTTTTCGGCAAACTGATTTATTAAATCATTTATAGCTGATGATGAGTTTAGTTTTTCTAAAGTGTCTGCCTCTATAGACAATAGTGACAGGTCTGACAGTTTTTTATTAATTTTTGCTTATGCACGTTGGGGGCCCCCGTGGCCCGAGGGCCCCGTATAATTGATACGGCAGATACGGCGGTAGCTACGCCCTTGGTGGTACCGTGTAGACTAGTTTCATACTCGAATTGCATAACTGTTTGGCGGTTTTGAGTATTTCTTGTGACCTACGCAAATGTCCTGTCGATTGGTAACTTCGTGCGTCGGGTCGTTGAGTTCCCTATAATAAGGTTGAGCTATACGATGGCTGTTGCATGCGTGCCGCCAGTTGGGAAAGGTTAACTCAAAATTGCTATGGCTCTTTCCTCAAAAGGAAATGCCCACGAAAAAAGATAACTTGCAAAAATGTCTGTATTTAACATATTTATTTACAGAAATAAACATAATTTAACATTTATCATCAAAAATGGTTTGAGCAAGTATTAAAAAGAAAAACCTTAATTCTAATGCAGAAAAGTACACCAGTTTTCATAACAATAAAACAGTTTATGTTCTTTATTGTTTGTAAAAAGTATAATAAATACAATTTCACCCTACTGTGTTCTACAAATATATTTTGTTTTTACTATAATTGGCATAACTAAAACAAATGAGTGACACATATTTCATCAAACATAATGCATTGAGAAAGATGAATAAAGCATATGTAATAACTATACAAACCAATGAAAAGCCTTTGTTACCGTCAAATTTACTACAGACTCTATTCTATTCTATTTATTATACTCTATTATATTCACACGTGTATTTATATAGGTATACGTGACTAAATTTACTTGCGAATCTACGAATATCAATCGCTCAAGGTAGATAGATAGATACTAATAATACCTACTATGTCACATATCTTTGACTAAATAAAATAATTATAATTGAAGTCAAAGACGTCTTACTTAAACTTCAATAAAGATTAATTTTCCCAAACTACGCATCAGGCCAGCGTGGTGAACTGAGGCCTAAACCCTTCTTGAGAAGAGGCCCGTGCTCAGTAGTGGGACAGTAATGGGCTAATTATAATGATGACGATATATATATTATCTGTTAATTATTCTAACGAAAACAACAATTCCGTTCTATGTAATAACTTAATGTTAATATTAATCGTTATTATTTAACTGTACAATATAAATTCTATAAATATCTACAATATTTTACACGTTTCTGGTAATCATAAATTACGAGATACTTATTTCGCGTCGAGTGGTAATTAATCTCTAAAACGCACAGAAGATTACTTCAGGGAATTGGGTAGGCCAATGTATCCGTTTCCATACAAACGGCAATAACAAAACTTTTACATTAGCTGCGATTACAAATACGCGTAACATGGGTACTGGGTGGGTATAACATGTATACAGGGTGTAAACGAAATCATGTAATTCCTTCAAACCTTGTGATGTACTGCTGACATGAATTAACGCTGCAAGGGATAATTATGGATTCAATAAATAAAAAATACGAAAATTAAACATCTTTTCTTAACATGAGGCATTTTAGCGACCCAAGCGAATTGATGTAACTCGGAGCACTCATATGCCTCACGTTAAGAACACGTATTTACTTTTCGTATTATTTTTTAAATTGAGTCCTATAAATTCCCGTGCAGGATTAATCTATGTCAGCAGTACAGCACGAGGTTTGAAGGAATTACATGATTTCGTTTACACCCTGTATATTTGTAAATATAAAAGTGCCATATAAGAGACAAATAAGACAGTTGTGGATAAAATAAACGCCACATAGGCTCCCTATATCATAAATATACCTATTTAATATTTAATTTAAGACACAATGTTAATTAGAAAGTCATTGAATCCTATCATTAACCGTTTCGATCGGAGCCATTGAATACAGGCTGATGCTATTCAGTGGGATTCCAGTGTCATGCAAGCGACTAAGCAGTTTAAGTTGCATATAAAAATAAAATAAAATCTCTTGTGTAAAATTTACTATATGCAATATTAAGGTACTTTTCCTCTATGTGGCGTCCGTATTTTCCACACTAACTAATATTATAGGTAAATGAAAAATCTAAACGTATAATTGTGACTAAATCACACCAACTTCAATGAGTATGGTAGAATGTAACTTAGATTAGCATTTTCTAGCCGCCCGGAACTCTGGATTTAGCTACGTTTTCATAAATGATTCGCTCACATTTTACAAACAAAAGGTTTATGGCAGTAAAGAAACAACAAAAAAAAATGTCAATACCCAAGTACAAGTTATAGGTACCTATAAATAACCAATAATTGCGAATAACGATTAAGAAGTACAGGATAACACCAATAATAACCAATGATTACGAATAATGGTATTATTATTGCCCTTGTGATCGATTTATTAAAATTATTTGCCACCAAAAGCAACCAGAGCTAAAATAGAAATAAATTCGCTCACTATGAAGCCACAGCTTGGAATTTAAATATTAATATCCACTAGCAGCCCGCTCCGCTTGCATGTATAATTTTAAGATTAAGATTCACGTTGACACCACCTGCAAATTCAAACTATATAACTATTGTTATTCACCACAATTTTTTTATTTTGAAATGTCATAATTAACATAACTAAGTATGTATATGTATGAAAAAAAGTAATTTCTATGCATTTAAATTCGCTTTTATTTCTTTGATACTGTTAATAATTCGTGAAAAACAAGTATTATTTAATGATTATATGTGTATTTTTGAGAAGTAGCTAAATGATTCGTGATGTTCCTGTTCGGTCAACATAACAATCTGTTATTAAATAGTCTGAGCACCTCGTCTAGATTAGGCTAACTTAGTAGTGTCGTTTCTTCTTTTTAACAACTCAGAAAAACTTATTGTTGAAAATCTGACACAGTTTTCTCCAGTGATCATGCATCGCTGATCAATTATACATTTTCGCTGAGCAAATCCTCAATATTTAGCTAACCGTTTTAATGACATCCTATATTTTTTTATTGACTATGCAGCAAGGGACACATAACCGGTCTAATCTTATGATATCGGCATTGCCCATTAACTGGGTTGCAGAGGTCTGATGGCAGTCGCTCCGTGTAAAATACTGATATTCAGCGCACTGGTTAGAGTGCTGGAAGCTGACCCCAACATAGTTGAGAAAAGCCCAGACAGAACACGCAGTGAAGGACCATAAGGACCAAATAAAATAATTACTGTTACCAGATTTCAGTGTTATTTTTTTATTGGTAAAGTTATTTCAGACACCTTTACATAGTATAAAACAAAGTCGCTCCCGCTGTCTGTCTGTCCCTATGTATGCTTAGATCTTTTAAAACTACGCAACGGATTTTGATGCGTTTTTTTTTAATAGATAGAGTGATTCAAGAGGAAGGTTTATATGCCCCACATTAGTATCTACATTGCACCCGTGCGAAGCCGGGGCGGGTCGCTAGTTAATTTTGTATTTTCCCAATAAGTTTAAAAAATATAAATTTGTTACACAAATGCATCACTACACTACATATTTAAATTTTATTTAAAGAACTTAAATCAGCATCGGTCGTTCTTAAATAAAATGTTCAAGTTATTCTGGTCATTAGCACATTGAGTGGGGACTCCGCACTAGCAACTCTCACGCCCATATACATATATTCATCGACAGCTAACTACGACCACCGCTTGCTAGAGTTTCCAGAATGTACCCATTCTTAAGAAAGAGTTGCTAAGGACGAAGACAGAGCAGTGGCAAGACAGTTTAATGTTGGAAGTAAAGTCGAGCTAACGCAATTCATAATCGATAAAAGAACAACAACTCTACACATTTGTTATTCAATTAATAAATCCATATTTCTCTTATCAACCTGATAAACAATCATACCACAAGCGGTGAATTTATGATCATTATCTCTAATCAGTGCATAGGTTTTTGCCTGACTTTATAATCGTAATTAAATTAATACTATCAACATAGCTTTTGAGGGTATTTATCATTGTCTAAATTTTAAAAACCTACTACGCATTAGACGAAAATTAAAGAATTATATTAGGTACGCCATTAGCTTAGAGGCCTAATGGCGTATGTGGTAGATTGGTAGGCCTATGCAATAATTACGAACTATATTAACAGATTAACGTCTTGAATACTCTAAATAAATTAATGTTGCAAACACCAACAATGTTGTATTCATATAAATAACGGTGAGGCGACGTAGCTCAAACAGAAAAAATCACAAACAAAAATTGACAAATTATTTGTTTTTCTTGTTATTCCGTGGTTATAAAATGTATTTTTTCATTTACGTACTTCATTTTCTAAGACTTAACAGCCTAGTACGAGCGCAACAACCCTTCAGCATCATTAAAATGACAACACCCGTCAACACCGATAAAACAGGTTAAAGAGACACAAAGTAATGAGGAAATGACCGTTAAATGCCTATAGCAACAAAACGGTTAAGTTTACGGAGTTTACACTCGTCAAATAAAACGTAGGCACTAAACTACATATTTAAACGTTACCTCATAACTAAGCTGTCCAACCACGAAAATAAATATGAAAGCCAGGTTATAGAGTACGTACCTGTTATAAACTCCCGATGTTGGCGTTTCGAATTTTCGAAAAACCAGATCAACGTTTCTACCCTTATTGTTTTTCCGACGCAACGGTGAGTTGTAATACTGGCAGGACATTGTACGTTGAGCTGCGATATTGTGTGTGTGATGTGTGATTGTATGCAACTACTAGTTATAAGAGAAAATCACGCTGGACAAACTCTGAACATAAATAGCTCTGAAGTTATATTTATTCTAAACTAGCTGTGCCCTCGCGGCTCCGCCCACGTAAAAAGTTTTTCTCAATATACTTAAATTTGTTTTTTTCTATCTCTCAAGTGCCAACTACACCTAGCAACAGTACAAAGTTTCAACTCTATCGAATGAACGATGCGCGAACGCGTAGAAGACGAACACACAAACATTAATTTATACACTAGCTGTGTCCTCGCGGCTCCGCCCGCGGTCGAAGTTCAATTATCCGATACGACTCGCGCGCCACATAGTACATTGATGGTACTGTCAAAAACTTTCGCGCTTGCGCCAACAACAACCGTACTGGACTGAGCTGTCTGTCCAATGATTATTGCTTGTATAAAATGATATTTATGCAGATTCGTATTTTTATTATATCTACATCCATTACTTATTCAAAAGCTTTTCTTTTATTTTACCTTTAAGTGTGACAAGTCGCATTTGGACACGACAGGTCACTGAGGAACAGGTATTACAAAATTTATTTGTCGTGAAAGTTTTACTGTAATCGGTATAATTTTATCCAACCTCTGTGTAGAAAGTCTCGTTACGAACAATATTGCAGCATTTTAATAATGCATGTATAAAAAAGAAACACATTTTCGCCAAAAACTGTTCGAGAGATTACCTACCGTGTTATTAAGAAACACCCTTAAATTATATGTGTACGTTTATGGGTGGATGATGAAACAGTTACAACAATATGGATGCGGTCTTATTATATTCCTTTGGTAAAGTGGCAATAACTTGGACAATAACAGCATTATAAAACAGCGGATGTTATCAATGAATAGTCAGCCATTTGTGTAATACCTACCTATGCAGAGAATGTATCATGTAATTTATGAATAGAAGATTGTTAGAGTACGGTTACAGCAGTCGATGATGCTTCAACACAAAATATTTGTGGTATAGCATTGAAAAGCAATCATAATAGGTATATAAAAAAACCTTGTTTAATAAACAAGTGTTTCAATAAATGTAGAAGAAACGTCAGAAAGCCAAGTAGAAAAAAATTAAAGTGACAGTTATTAAGGTTAAAAAATAATGTCGTTGTGTCCTAATTAAAAGTAACACAATGTTTGTTTACGAATATGGTGCAAGGTTTCGATGTCACGATTATCGATATAAACAAACGGTCGTGTTTAACTTACTTCAATCAAAATAAAACAAAATTCTTGCTACATTCCAACCAACTTTTGTTTGAATACAAATGGATATGATACCAAACGAGAAACTTTACGCGTCACATATGTATGGTAAACATAGAACATCTTTTCGCAGTTTGTTTTTACAAACTGTGACATTGTTAGAGGCCGGCTCGCTGTCATCCGGAAAACTTGTAAATATTTTAAGGCCACAGGAAATGTCTCAGGAAAAATCTAATACCAACTCATTTTCCCCGAGATAGTATTAAACATAAAATATAATTTAACATCATATTCCTGTATTTCTATTATACAGATTTTCATTACACGTACGTTTTACAAGACATGGCGCTCTTCGTGTGAATTAGATGTTTAAACACAGTTTCCCTCCATAAATCAGATCGTCACTGCCAAGGCCTTTGACGTACTACGTGTTCAACTATGTAGAACGATTGATGCCACTGGTGATCAAGCGTAAATTTTGCCAAGCGTACAGTACAAGATAGATACAGTACCTGAGGTTCAAATCCGGCGAGCGAAGCATACGCAATAGACTGCGGTACCAATGTAAGTGCGATAGTGATACCAGCTATTAAGTCCCCTATTCCTGACTTTGCGTCGTAAGTCTTCGACCATTGCAGGATAGGGAACACACTGGAAACAAATTTCCTTGGATTCGGTACCTTCAGCATTCTCGAACTGCAACATAAATAACAGCACACTGCACGAACACGTAAAAAAGTATTTTATTTCATAAATAGGTATTCATTTAACCTTACAAAATTAATTTTACGGACTATTTTGGACTAATTCAATGACGGTGACAGTTGTCAAGGCTGAAGAAACAATTCTATATAGGCACCTATGAAAGAGTATAAAACCACTGTCTGCATTAATTACTCTTTAGTATTGCGGAGAGTTTATAAAAAACATTACAATTCTATTAAACTTACAACCATCGTCGAGGTCTAAAATTCCTTCTCATTATTCACAAATAAACCACAAAATTTACATAAAGATAAGACATTCAACTACGACTTGTTGTGTATAATCAGTCTAACTTACTGACTGAGCCTTGAAAAGAAAACCGATTTCAATAAAATATATTAATTAATCGCAATCAGATCAAATCAAGATTCGTCCTGATATTGTGTTCGTAATTGACAACGTGAACAATCAAAGGTTATCAACATTTTTACACAAACTTATCATAATAATGATTGTTTCCATGCATAATATCTGCGGGCTATTTCATAAAACCAACATTATTATTAATATGATATGATCTTCAAATCTAAATTCATATTGATTTGTGAGTCGTTTTTTTAACTTCGTCGCTTTTGACGCTAGTCTCAACCGATTGTAAGTGCAGTCAAGGTCTAAGATGGGGCACACGAATCCAAATAGCAGAATTATAGAGGTATTCGCTTATACCCCTCTGGCTCTCCCATACACACGATGGAATACAATAAACTGCTTTGCACCAGCCTTTAATGTGAGAGTGGTAGCTCTGCTAGCCCTTCGGACCATATAGATCGTACCACCAGGCGTGCTGGGTTTGTCGAATCTTACAATGCGTCTATTCCCAGCATGCAGTTCTTACAATCCTACGCTACTCCCTCCCAGTTCCCAAGAAATTTATCAGTTTCATCCCGCCATATCTATGGTGGCAAATCATTAATTACACAGCCAGGGCCGCGCCGGCCCCCCACAGCGCCTGTGTGCGAAACCTATGAAGCGCCTCTTTTTTTCACGAATCATTTCAACGAATTTTTCACAAAAAAAATTGTTCAGCGGACTAGACCACGTCTATCTTATGTTTTTGGGGTTGCTGAGTCCGAATCCGTGGTCCGTTTGACCCTACCACGTCAGGGTTTTTCCATAACCTCGAAGAAGTTCGAAAAAGTCCAGTCAGACATCTACGTTATGAGCTATATGGGAACTGGTATCTACACAAGCACTGTTTCTACCATATGTTTCACATCGGACTCCGTTTAAACTAAGCATAATTAATTTTCTAATAACTATCTTTTAACGAAGTAGGTAATACAGATACGATTGATTGATCTCGTTGCTCAGGACAACGATAGAGACGCTGACTACGAAAAAACTCAATGACTTGTATGAAACAGCTAACAGTGACTTAGCAAGTTTGGTAACAGAAAAAATGGAGTCTTTACGAAAGATCTTTAGAATCACGTAACTGAAATACAGATATCTGGAGATAAAAATTCTAAACTCTCTTGTTTATTTATAATGGAGAACTGATGCTGGATGAACGGTCCTTGAACATCTTGGTGAGCTAAATATGGTTGAATACAGTTTGTTTTAATACATATAGGTCAGGGGTCGGCAACCTTTTGAGACGGAAGAGCCAAAAGTTGCAATTTACGAAATTTCACAGTTTTTAAGAGGAAATGCGGTTGGCATTTAATCCATACAAACGTATATCTCAGTTTCCTCCTTGGATAATGTCACTAGAGCAAATATTTTTTACCATATGATATATATCTACCACCGCTATGTCCATATGTTTTGTTTTTGTCAATAAATTAATTATTAAAAGAACTAGAAACGATTAAATATTACAAAAATAGACCAGTTTTACCAGCGTTTTCAAACATCTGGCAAAAAAATTTGACGAATATAAAAAATAAAACAAAAACATACAGACATTACCAAAGTTTTTCTTAAATGATTACAAAAAAAATTATTAAAATCGATCCAGATTTGAAGAAGGAAACAGGGAAATACTAAAGTACGATTTCGCTAATATTGCACAGGAGAAATCAGTTCGAGATGCAGGTGTCTCTTTCGCGCTCATTTGGGAAGGTTTGCGGGAGGGGTGGGACGGAAATAGATCGCAAAAACCTATTCAAATTATTAATATAACGCAGGCCGCGTTTCCTCTTAAGGAGCCACAAAAAATCGTTTAAAAATTATAGTATTTGCTTAAACAGGGTTTCCTGTAATTAATGGATAACCTTGAAATGATGTTTAGCAAAAATACAAAACGAAAATACATTTAGATATAGTTACTATACCTATCTCTCAGTCATAGTCAGTATATTTCAGTCATACTACATATATTATAGTACTCAATTATAGATCGATTGCACGATTTTAAGGGTTTTGATAGTACAATAATTATTTGTTGCGTATGGAACTGGAGAGCCGCAACTTTACATCGAAGGAGCCGCAGGTTGCCGACCCCTGGTATAGGTTCGTTATGCGGCCTTTAATAGGGCTGTCATACATTGAATAGTTTAATTAAAATAATGACAATACCAATCGTTTAGGACACCAACGGCCTGATACTGAAATGTCACACAAATATTTAACACTTACCTATCATCAAAAATTTTAAGATGCTACTTAATTATATATCCATATTCTCGAAATGTCAGTTGACGAAAAATACCAAATTAGTTTTTTTTCGTTCATTAATAAAATGCTTAAGCCCAAGGTCTGAAATCATTTGAAATTCAAGGAAGATAAAGACTGATTACGTTAACGGAACAATAACTGCCATTAAAATGACACAAACACAAAACACAGAGTTCCGCTTTAAGAAATAATATACTATAATAATACGATAAGTAAGTTTCATTAAAAATCTATTGTCGAAAATTGAAGTTTGGCCCTTATCAGCAAATTATTATCGATCGGGGCAGTAATACAGGCTGTTATTTTTTTGCCTAAAATCATCGTGTTCAATTTTCAGTTAAACTAGCTGCTTTTTGAAGAAACTTAAAATACTGTTTTTGATTTCTCAAAAATCGAACTAACGACTCCTTTTCGCCATTCCTCACAGTTCCAGATTTAGTCCTGCAGTCTTATCTAAAAACTCGTTTAAATTAAATAGCATTCTACCATTCTACATGAAATACAATTGAGTAGGTACCTATTAAGGTGAACGCGCACTTGGCCGCACCGCACGCGCCGCAGTCTGCACATTTAAATTCTTTGTATGAAGTTCTATACAACCCCGCACGCGCCGCACTCGCCGCAGTACCCGAACGACCGAATTCTCCCAGCAGCAGTTGATGACGTCATTCGCATTCACCGGCCAAACGTAGGCATTATATTATCTTTGACCGACCGACCAAATAAGATGTGCATGCGCACGTGAAAATATTATATTGTTATAATAATGACGCAATGAAACCCAGGGACATACACACATCAAAAAAAGTTTGCGATCACTAGCATAAGCTGATATATTTTTTTAAATTGAACTTTATCAAGAAAAATCTTTGTTGTGTGTTTTCTTTAAATAGAAATACCCAGTTTGAAATTAAAAAATAAAACAATTTCTTATTTTTTATAAAAAAATTGAGTAATTAATCATTATGTAATTGTAACAGAAATTTGATAGAAAGAAAAATACTGTTTAACCAAACTTAAACAACAATTTATTAACAAAAGATTTATATTCAATATAATATAACTCCTCCCCTGGCTCGAACACATGCGAAGATCCTCCTGGGCATGCTGAGAATCAAGTTATCCAGCATTTCTTGGGGTAACCTGTCCCATTCTTGAATAGCGGCTTCCCTGAGCTCTGGCACTGTCTGTGGACGTGGCTGACGGTTCCAAACAGCTCGCTTAAGAGCATCCCACGCGTGCTCTATTGGGTTTAAGTCAGGCGAGCCAGCAGGCCAGTCTAACCTTGTGATGTCGTATTCTCGGAGAGCAGCTTTGACTCGTTGAGCTCGATGGGCGGGCTCATTATCATCGACCAGTACAAATTGGTGCCCATGGTTTACTAGGAATGGTCTGACAATTCCATCAATAGCAACTGCTCTGTACATGTCTGCTGTCATGAAGCCTCGATACGGGATCAAAGGCGTTCTAGCTCCAATCTTAATACCACCCCAAAAGGACACCGATTTCCCGCCTTGCTGAACTGTTCCAGTGGCAGTTCTTTGCCTTTCACGGTCTCCTGGTCTTCTCCAGACACGGACACGTCGGTTATCTGGATGAGTACTGATTCGCGATTCGTCAACGAAGAGACAGTTTTGCCAAATGTCTTCTTCTTCATTTTACCGAAGCCTAGCCCACTGTAATCCCCGTCGTTGACGTTGCCGGGAATTCAGAGGAGGTCGCCAAGACCTCCGTGCTCGTAATCCAGCCTGGTGCAAGCAATTCCGAATGGTCTGAGTGCTAACTTCAAGCCCAGAGGCGGCCCGAACTTCTGCTTTTATTTTAATGGCTTTGATTGTTGGGTCACGGGCTGCCAGTAATCTAATATAGCGCTTTTGGGCAGCAGTCAAAACAGTTGGGCGACCACTGCGGGGTCGGTCAGCTAAATTACCCATCCCGTGGTACCTCTGCAACGTGGTCACGACACAGGATTGGGATATAGCAACTCTGCATACTATTTCTCTCGTGGTGTATCCTTCTTCCCTCAAAGTTATTATTCTTGCTCGTAAAACTTCTGATAAACCTCTTGGCATTTTTCAATCACAACTTTCCCCGAAATCTATTTTAAATCCGTTAAAATTGACTAAATCAGATTTCTGAATGAGCGTAAGCTAGGACTGAAAGCCTTTTTATATGGAAAAACAATTGAACTGTTTTATTGTTTTATGTTATAAATCTATATTTTTAAATAAAGAATCTAAAAAGAAGAAGAAATCATAATATAATCTACCGTAACAAAAAAAAACGATTTTACAAAGTGATCGCAAACTTTTTTTGATGTGTAGGTACATAAAAAAAAAATTTCGTCGAAAATGATGAATGTAATAGTTCCACAATGACCTAAGTGGAAGTGAATCTATTGAGAAATTTGAAAAAAATATGAAATGTATATAGTAGTAATTACGCTCAACACTGTTAAACATTACTGTATTTTATATATATAAGGTCCAAACAAACTACCAGGACAAACCTTTAGAAAGTGTAACCAAAATCAGTAACCAAAATGTTTTTTAATTTTTTCTTTTTTGAGGTCCTTTTCTTGTCGGGGGTTATCATTTTTTTTATTTCATACTTTTTAAATTACTGGTATACATCATCATCTATCTAACACCTACTCATTGAGACCATTCGTATGAGCCCAAACACGCTATATTTGCTATGGGTTGCTGAGGCCTTGGGTATCCCGCAGACTACTTGATGCTACAGCATCAGCTAAAGGTTGCACTGTCTTGGAAATACCGACGAAGTAACAGTACACCAAATTTCAAATCAATCAGACCTGTGAAAGTTGGTATCACCCTTTTGTCAAGTAGGAAATGAGGTGATCTTCTAACGCCTGAACAGAACTTCATAAATTATAAGTAAGAACCATCTCGATCACATCAACTTTCAAAGAGAAAAACCGCATCAAACCGGTCCATTCGTTTAGGAGCTACGATACCACAGACGGACACACAGATATACGCGTTAAACTTATAACACCCCTCTTTTTTGTCGGAGGTTAAAAACGCGAGATACAAGTGGTTTTTTTTTACTTAAAATTAATATAGTTTTTAATTGCCGATAGCACGAACGTTTGACGTATAGTATCGTAAACGTATAGTTAATGTAAACGAATTTTGAATCGAAAATACAACAGTAACTGTCCAATAACGTTTTGGTTTATTTTTTGCGACAAGCACAATTTATATTATTATACTTAGGTATGAATAATCTTTTCCATTTAATTAAATAGTAGGTATGTGCGAAACGAGTATCTTCGAAATCATACTGGAACGTACGATTGTTTGACTATCAATGAATTATGAGATAAATCTGATGATAATATATTGTAATAAAAACTACCGGTTTTGAATCTGTTCTACTCGCTTAAAAGGCCCGATGCGAGAGCCATTCATTGAATGCGGTGACTGCGGCACGGACAAGTGTGCGAGGTCGTCAAAAAATGCGATGACTGCGGAGACTGCGGCACATGCGGTGCGGCCAAGTGCGCGTTCACCTTTAAAAACACTTGTACTATAATAAAAAATAAAACAATTTACAGTTCCAAGTAGCATAAGAATAAAAACTTTGTTTTACTTCCGTGTCTACTTGTGTATATGACGCTAAAGTGATAAACCCTTCGGTCAACAAATACGTTATTGATTTGATGGAGAAACCCGTAAATTAGGGAGTTAATCAGCATATTACCTGACGTGGTCAATTAAAGTAATCTTAAGATAATAATATTCTAGACTGTACCTAGATAATGTGTGAATGGCCACCAGTAAATGCGCGATAGGTGGTATAGTAGAGTGAGATGAACGTTCGTTATGGAAGGCGAAGGTATTTTGATTTGATTTATAATTAATTGATGGTTGTTTGTTTGTGTAAACTCATTCGATCGCATTAAATACTTTTTCGGCGTCTAGAACGCACATTTCCAGCTTCGTTGTCTGGTTCGGTGGTCTATGTTAAAATATCTGTCATGAAAAAAAATCTTATCTTATCTTTATGCAGGACAGCGGTAATATACCTACTTGTACAAATAATCAATAAAGTTACTTATAAACATTCGTTACGATACCACTAAACTCCACACAGTATTAATAATGGGCACAACCGTTGAAATAATCAAAGGCTACAACATAATATAACATCATAGGTACTTACGGTTTAAGAGTTTGGCAGAAGAGTTTACTAATATTATTGTACATCAAACAATATTATTTTAAAAGAATCTGCGAAACTTGTCGGAATTTGTCGGAAATTGTTCTCTTTTTAAATTATAGGTATAGATATTGTTTTTTACCTTAGTAACGGAAATAAGCAGTAA
Organism: Amphipyra berbera; assembly: GCA_910594945.2. Classification (NCBI taxonomy): domain Eukaryota; kingdom Metazoa; phylum Arthropoda; class Insecta; order Lepidoptera; family Noctuidae; genus Amphipyra; species Amphipyra berbera. The sequence goes on from OU343125.1 coordinate 13,618,264, forward strand.
CCAAATCAAACATCTCAAATAAGAATATCACGTTCAAGAACAATACAATAGTTAAAATTAAACTTTAGATTATAACATGTTTTAAAAAAACAAGTATTTTTTTTCACTGGCAACTGCATACAATACTTAGTCTAACTGCGTTGATACAAGGCCCAATTTTCCCTACTTATTTGTAAAAAGCGCATAATGTACGCATATTTATGAAAAATAACAGTAGGTACTATTTGTATTTCTGTAGGCCATACAAATATTAGCAGAGTTAAGAAAACCACTGATGTGCCAATTGAGTCTTATGCTGACTTATGACGCCGGGTCTCTAGATATAAGTACAAGAAAAAAAGAAAGCCTTATTTTTAATATTTATTTAAGTAAGTAAACGAATTGTAAGTTACCAGTCAAAGAAGTTTACGATTGTTCCATTTTCTGTTGTTACATCCATGCATACTAATTCATTAGTCAAGATTCACAAAAATTGCAAATAATTAATACTCATCAATAAGTAACAGATGCATCAGTTTGGATAGTTTAATTATTTTTTAATTTAAATAAAAATATTTAAAACTAAGCATTTTTTTTTTCAAATGCCATTTTATAGGTCTAAATTTCCCACTGTTAAATGCTACGCTTCGTAGCGATCTCGTAGGTTTGTACAAGATCGTATGAAGAAATATTTCTCGATTATCAACTAAATAACACGGTTAAAACTTTAAACTATATCACAATCAACATAAACACAGGATTGTTGAAGAATATTATAATAATTCGAATACAATGTTCGTTCAGACCTTGCTAAGTTACCTACTGCCGGCAAATTAAAATTCCAATTATATTCCTACCTACTATGTATTATCAAGGAAACGCCAAAGAAATTATTCAAGAGGAACTACCTAATATATTTTTACTGTTTTTACGTAATATTTGAACTCACCTTTTAATAATTTAATGTTATAAACAATTAAATCAATATTTTTAAATAACAATATCACAGAATTCCATTAAAAACTGTATTCCATTTTCAGAAAAAAAACGAATTTCCCACTACAGATTATAATAAATCTTCATGTAAACAAAGTTTTCCCGCCTTTTTATCGGCAACCGCGCATGCGTCGCGAACTTTTTTAACCAGCGCATTCGACAACGACGTTATACAAACTGCCTCATGGCAGACTGACAACAATCTCGCAATCAGTTAATTTCCCTGTTACGGTTTGTGATTCTACTTACCAGAGTGACAAATTAAAGCGCCGTAACGAGATTGATCACTAATGAAGTGCTGAAGTAATATTATACTTATTGAAGTACCGAATTAATTTATATATTTTACTGACATTCTTGCTCATAGTTGCTATTAAAGTTACGTGTAGATTATTAATGAAATGTAGCCAAATTTTCTTTTGTGGGAAACCCGATGCCGGTGCCGATTTCTGTTCCCGATGATGTGAACTATGTCTATTTATTTTTAAATGTTTTATATTTATAGAATTATTGAAAAAAATATCTAATAAGTTTTTTAAATGAATAAACCCGATATTAAAACTTAGATTTAAAATATCGCTGAAATTGAATTGGCTTAAGTTATTTATCATGAAACGTAGCTACGAACCCTCCCGATTAAACCATATTTCGACCAAAAAAATATCGCACTGGTACCGGTTCATCCGTTTGGGAGGTACGGTCAGACAGACAAAGGGATTAAAGTTATAACACCCCCCTTTTTGCGTCGGGGACAATTAATTTTAATGGTGAATGTTTATGACAATTCAATAAATTTAAAATCAAATTGAAAAATACGTTTTATTCGTCAGTCTACGCATAATAGTCATGTTTATGATTTTAAAAACTTCCCTAGCGATATCAATCTTACATCATACTGTACCGGTTGCTAGAGATGCGACTATCGATAAAATAATTTGGATATATTTAAGAAAAACGATATGGGGTGGTTTTTCTAACGTCAACGAAATTTTGACAACTTTTGTATGGGAAATCTGTTAAAATGTGAAATCTATTCCTCAGGTAACGTTATCTAACATTGTAATTTTTTTGTGGTCTAGCTAAATAACAGCAAAGATACAGCAAACAATACTACTTTCACAAACAATACTTTACTTTTTTTTACTTTAACAAACAATAATACTTTCGTAATTAACGAAAGGCGCCAAACATGCGTTTCATTGCTGATGTCGATAATTTTGATGTACAGGCAATAAGGAACCATATATGTTTTGCCTATTATTTACATTCTCACAACCTTACCGAAAAATCTACATTCTTTAAAATATGCAACGTTATTTCATTTACGTTTAATTTTGTAAATAAGTATTTGTAATCAATAAATCAGCCTGCAAAAAATCGAGATTTTTTTATTAAATATAGTTTTATTTATCAATAATTAAATCAACATCCCTCACAAGTCACATCTCTAGCGACGTTTGTTTGACATCCACTTCAGTCCACTTGACATCTATATTTTTAATTGAGTTTCTATATCTAATCAATTCAAGTGATTGTGTTGTAAGTAAGTCATTTGTTTCGCGGTCAAATAACTTAGCTCACTCTTACACCGGGACACAAAATAAAAGTTTTCAACTCTGATGCAGCCAATCGCGTTGGCACATATCTACATTTCAATGGCGGCCACAGACAAGCAACTTGTCAAAAACTAGTTTACAACAGCGACGCAACCAGTCTTACGCGACTTGTAGTGCTGATCGCCAGCGCGTTGCCAGCGCAGTTTTTCGTCTTGTCGGAGCAAAGAAATAATAGATATTAAATTCGTCCAGGAGGTTCCAAAGTAAATCCAAGCGGTTAAGAGACATAAGTATGCATGTACGTATACCCGGTGAACTATGCCGCGCGATATGACTGAAATCGTTACAACTTAAGTCACGGCGACAGAACATTGGTTGCATCGCAGTTGGCAACGGCCGTTGCAAACCAGTTTAGATTGCGTTGCCGTCACCCCGTGTGTGAAGGGCCTTATGAAACCTTTTGTAATTAGTTTTCTACGATTTTTTTCTAGTACGAAAAAAACGGGTTCGTTTCTTGACTATTTTTAAATGATACTTTCATAACATAATATCACTCGTTGGTCTGGACAAACCAGAGAGATTTAAGTACATACATTATCATTCATACATTACATACACCTGGATAGGGGGCCTTAAGAGTTGCAGTTCCCCGAAAAAGTTCGAGATCCAAGGCACAAAGTCCGGAAACCAGTCACGGAAAGTTAGACTGTTATACGTATAAGTGTCTCCCACATTGAATTTCAAAGAATAGTGTTTGTTCAGTGCTCTTGAACTATTTCGAATGCCTTCATAAATCAGAAGCACCTTTTAGAAAATTGGTACTTCTATCGACTGCACAGTCAGGCACTATAGCTTGTAGGTACTCCGTGTGCAATGTTTTTTGGTTTGAATCTACTTTAATTACTTCAATAGGCCTAGCACGAATGTTGTCACGTTAGTAACGTAAACGTAACGTTAATGTGAGCGAATTTCGAATTGGAATAACTATTTAATTAAATTGAAAATTTCATTCATATCTATGTACGACACAAATCGTGCATGTCGCAAAAAATAAATCAAAATGTTATAGGACAGTTGTATTTTATAGTATTTAGGTACAATTCGAAATTCACTCACATAAACGTTACGTTTACGTTACTAACGTGTCATCATTCGTGTTAGACCTACTGGTGAACCCAGGGAGGATGGCGCACCGTGTTCCGCGCGCGCCTCTCGGAAGGAAATGGGGCAGAGGAGAAATTGCCCCACCACTGGAGAGGTCCACCAGAAAAAGCTGGTGGACCGAGACCTCCCGGGGTTGCGGTGCATGCAATAGCGAATCCCGTGACCCCGGCCTTGGGTCAGAAGGAGGGACACCGTTGGTTTTTAGCCGGTAAGAGTCCGGCAGACCCCCTCGCCTTCCCAGGGCGAATGACATCCATGAGGATTTTCCAACGCAAAAAAAAGGCCTACTGGTGATGATAAATGTATCCAGTCCATCTGTAGGTTACTAGACTTACTAGCTGCTTGAACAATGTCACAGCAAATAAAACGCGTAACAGCTTAATTTACATACAATAATTATACTGATTTCATTCTTCCCTAAATGTTATCCTTGCGGTATCGTTATGGGTCGGGTCACCTCCTTCCCTCAAAAATGGCGAGGAGGGTAATGGCTGATCTTTGTGTTATGCTCGTGAACGGGTTCTGCCTGCGGTGACTTACTTACCGTTACTTAACTCTTACTGACCATTGTTTGTTTTCTTATTATTAAACGGTTTTAATTAGTTTCACTTCATATATTTGTTTGTTTCATTCAAATCTTGCGACAGATTTTTCAACTAGGTACCTACTTCTGCTTAACCGACTCTTCTGAATCTTTGCACACAAATTCAATTCTCATGACACAACTGAAACTGCGGGTTATAGTCTAGTTAGGTACATATTTTTACTTTTATTGAATTTGTAGGGGAACGAGATATGGTGTTCCGCCTACGAAAAGGAGGATCCTCCTACCAGGCGGAGTCTTGTGCCTGGCGGGCCACTGCCCAACGGTTGATGTTGGGAACTTGTGTATATACTATCTGCGTGTCAAACTCTGATATCGCGATGCAGGATAGTTCGCATATGGCGTGATAGATGCCGCCACAAATTAACCATGATGGTCCTAATTTACCATGCATGACCTCGTGACCTTCGATGATCTAATACAATTTTACCACTGCACTTGTTAGCGGGTACGCCCTTTATGTCTGCTTGCAGTAAGAACGGGCCTTTACTAACAAGTAAAGGCCGATGTAAGACGTGATGGTCTTACGTATCTACATAATAATATTTTTCGGCTTTTCATCAAGGTTAAAGTTAGATAAATATTACCCCTCGTGTTTGTATAATATTAATAAGTAACTAATACAGAAGTGTGAATTTATTTGAAGTAGCGGGCAGAATTCCCATGTTGCAATCACTTATATAAACATAGTTTATACGTAGTTAGGTTTAAATAAGTATAGACAGTTCTCAGAATGATCAGAGATCACTGTTGTGAAAAAAAGCTTTTTAACAAAAATAAAACCGACTTCAAATTGTCTATCTCCGAAGTTCTTCATCAGATCTTCACCAAATTTAAATAGGACCACTTCGAAAGAACACTCTTTCAAACAAAAAAAGAATAATTAAAATTAAAAATTAATTAGCAAAGATATCGCGGAAAAAAAAACAGTCGAGAACCTCCTCCTTTTTTTGAAAGTCTTAAAAATTACACTAAATTATAGTGCAATGCATGCGCTTTGAAAAACGACTAATACCTTTGATTATTTACTTACTCCTCATAATCAAAGATCTTATGAAAATGCATACTTACTAATCTGAATTCAAATAGGAATAAAAAATAGGTAATATTTAAGACTACGTAGGCATACATTTGACAAAACGTAATTTCAGATTGTAAACCCTCTTTACATTGCGATCCTTTTCGTAGATTAAGAAGATTTTTACGAACTTTTTCTTGTTTAATGCAATTCGGTGTTATTCACGAAGATACTTAAAATCTACACCTTAACGAGTTGGTAAATAACTACCAGTCGGTATATACGTACTACTATGTTCGGCAAAAACTTCTTGGAAAAAACCTGACGTAACCTTATGCAGATAAAGGCTATTTGTTTTTGCTATTATTATTGTAAACTATTTTCGTTTTCCTTATAAACATTGGCTTTGAACTTGAAAAAGATGATTCTATATCAATCCTCTTCCGCGTAACTTTGTTTCGTTTAACCTCCTTAAAATTAATTCCCGAATCTGTAAGTACTTAGCTTATTCCAAAAGAGAGATGTGTCCTAGAAAGGCATGATGTTTTTTTTTTAAAGTACACACATATTAACCCTTAATAGGTAAGGCAAAGGGAATATATTTCCCACCAACTATTTTGGAAGATTTCGCAAAACCTCCTTGTTATATTTTAATTTTTAGAACTAGCAATATTACTTTGTTTTACTGTTTTCTTTAATATAAAATAAAAATAAAGAGGTGCAGCTACATGAAAAAATCTATTTTTTTATTAGGTATTTATATAAAATTGCCAAATTGTTTGTTTAGTTTTTTTTTAAAACCTTCTGCCCTATTATGGGAATTTCAAAAAGGTTTACATATTTTAGGTAGGTAGGTACGGCACCCACATTGCAATTGACAATAACGAATTATATACGATCATTACCGTCAAAACGTTTCGTAATGCTCGCATTTTAATGTTGTAAGACTTATGAGTCTGTGTATGAGAGTTATGAGTCAAGTGATAGGTATAATGTTTATAATGTGTCTGGTTGCTGAAGAATGAAAATTATTCTATCGTGAGAAAACAGTGCCCACTTCTGCATTGTGTCATTTCAAACAACTTTATACCTCCTTAACATTATTATTACAATTACACATTATTGTTACACCTCTGCCCAACTCTTCGGGGAATACAGGCGTGATGTTATGTTATGTTATTCGTATTACATTTACTGAACACGAAGTTCGTAAAGGTAACAACGGCCATACTAAATATTTGGAATCAGGAATAGTTATGTAGACAATTTTAAATGTTTGCAAAATGGCCAAGCAAACATTTGTGTCGTGTGCCAAACGTAAACGACATACCACTTCTCTAAACATAACAAATTTTATACAAGGTTAGTCGGACAGGGGTACTAAGTCGAAAGGGTGTTAAAGTACCTACCCATAATAAGGGATAACTTTTGTTCTACAACTTTCTCCAAAACTTGATAATTTAAGAGAAATAGCTTTTCAAAGATTTCGTAAAAAATATGCTAAAATCTATTTGGCAATAGCTATGATCAGCTGTGTTTACAATTCAGGTTACAATTGGCCGACCTGGTGATCGAACCCAGGACCTCACGATCAGCAGTCGCGCTTGCCACCACTAGATCAACGAGGCAAATAATCAATCGCTTTATGCATAAAACTAAATTACCTATTATTAACCCTCAAAGGCAAAAGTCGCACCTTCTTGTTCATCATAGCCTTTTACCCAACAATGTTTGGGACGGCTTCCAGTCTAACCAGATGCGACTAAATATCGGTACCTATTTTATACGGGTGTCTCACGACCTGTCCGTCTTTCATTTGAGACCAACAAAAAAAATTGTTGCTTATATGTTAAACGGTTGATTAACTCACTTGGATTACGGGAAGCCCCGAGTAGTTAAACAAAATTATTTTTTAGAGAAATACAATAGGTATGTGTGTTGAGTGGGTATTCCCACAAAGTATTTCTATCTTAAAAACATTCGTAAAAAAACTACGCACGAATAGGTACCTCGAGCTCTCTACTTAAGTAACTACTAACCTGCATTATCTTGTAAACAGAATAATACCTATACCTATTATACATAATCGTCTTTCAAATATTACAATAAAATTCAGGATGTATAAGTACCCAACTGCCTCGTTCGCAATACCTACATGTACTTAATTAACACCTGCATGCAACTGAGACAGGATATAATAGGTATCACAATGGGTCCACCTTATAGAGCAGAACTTTTTATGTCATAATATTATTTTGCATAACAGCGAATAGCATAAACTTCATTTTGGAGAAAATCGTTTGGCACACACTACTATAGCATACGGTGAAGCCGGCCAGCCTCAGCTCGCGAGCTACCTGGCCCCTCCGCGCCTACGTGGAATCGGTTTTGCAGCGATTCGTTTGTCACTAACTTTTATAGCACAACATATTGACTTTTTAAGACAATATCTTTATTTTAATTAAGGTTAAAAATGGCTGCAGCCTATTTTATAGACATGGCATTGTGCCTAATAAATTTATTCTAAATGAAATTCTGCCATCTTCACAGTATGCCAAGTGAAACTGTACCAAATAATCATCACTCTAAATAAAAGTTATGCTGAACGAAATTATGCGAAATGTTAACAAATAAACATTCGGCCAACCAATAATTATATTAAATACTAGCTGCTGCCCGCGACGTCGCCTGCGTGAAGGCTCTACAGCACCAAAAATACCTAAGATGCCAGTGTCGCTATAGCATTATAAGTAAACAACTTTTAAAATAGCATTAAAATATAAGTTTTTTTTTGCAAGCGAAGCAAGTGAAGAGAGTTTTAAGGGAATCCCGCTGAGTTCAGTCATAAGATGTGACTGAAGGAAATAGAGAAAATAATGCAGGAATACATTCCAGGACACAAAAGAGTAAAAATACGTACAAAGGTATCATACCTTACAACACTTCCTTATAAACTACGTTGGTAGTTATGCTGCCAGGAGCCAAAATGTAAAGAGAGTCAGGACTGGTGACGCGGGAGCAAGCGACGTACAGTTGCCCGTGTGAGAAGCAACTCGTCCTGAGGTCGACAACCGCTGCCCTCAGTGTCTGCCCCTGCGACTTATTGATGGTCATCGCGAAACAAACACTCACGGGGAACTGGACGCGTTTGAACTGGAACGGGAAGTTATGAGGTATGAGGGGAATGCGTGGTATAAATACTGCCTCGCCGACGCCACAACCCGTAAGAATTTCCGCCTCAATGGTATGTCTGTGGAGCGAGATGACTTTAAGGCGGGTCCCGTTACACAACTTCGGAGGAGATAGGTTCCGAAGAAGCATAATCGGGACACCGACCTTCAGCTTGATGGTATGCGCTGCAAGTCCACTTGTTGACAGGGAGTTCAGAAATTCCACGGGATAATGTGTGGCGTCATCTTGCTCGACAACAGTGTTTATCGAGGTGTAGACCACTTCATTCCCCTCAATTTCCGAGAGAATGCATTCGTTAATTGCTGCAGCCTGATCATTTTTGGGCGTCAAAATGGCCCGCTCACACACCCAAGAATTCTGCTGGTGCGGTATACGACTGATGTCCCCGTACACACAGCGAATGAGTTCTTCTAAGCTGGATACCACTCTACCAAGAGACTCTGGAAGCACCCCCTGTCCACCTCTCTCTTCTGGTAGAGTGCCTTCGCCAAGACTTAGAAGGACATCGGAGAATTCTTGAGCACGTGCATTGCCGCCGAGCCGAGCTCTTATATTAATGGTCAAGCGCAGCGTACGAACTCGTAACCACAACGAAGATCGTTTCAACGAAGCATTCACCTCGTCAGCCCTCGATCCCAGCGTCACCACGGGAAGCGTTTGCCGGAAATCGCCACTGAACAGAACTGTGACACCACCCATCAAATGTCCTGCAGGGTTCTGTCCACGGCCTCAACTGCCTTCCTATTGGCCATCGTACACTCATCCCATACGATCAGAGAGCAATCCTTGAGCACGTGTCCCTTATCGCTGTTACGTGACACACCACAAACAGGCGTTTTGGCGCTCTCTAAATCGATGGGAATTTTAAACATGGCATGTGCTGTCTTGCCACCCGGAAGCAGTGTGGCAGCGATTCTCGACGACGCTACAGCAATAGCAATTTTGCCTTGCCTCCTGACCTCTGCAAGTATGCCAGTGGTAACAAATGTTTTTCCTGTTCCACCAGGAGCATCCAAGAAAAACATTTTACCCTGGTTTTGCCCAACGCTTTCAAGGACGGTGTCATAAATTTGTTTTTGCTCTGAGAACAAAGCGACATGGTCATTTCGTATGGTGGTCATTTCGCCCGGATCGTAATTTGTCTCAGCGTTATACTCCCGATTTCCACGGTCTTGATGCGGTGATGATTGGTGAGCTGGTAACCCATATTCGAGCAGTGGATTGCCGCCGATAGAAATGACCACATCTTGAAGTGAACTGAGACCGGTGTTCAGCACGCGTTCATCAGTTACTTCGACTTCGTCTCCAGTAGCACGCCTCAAAGCTCGTAGAAAATCTTGTTAGGAAAAAGGAAACATTTTTATATGGTGAAAAATTATTATGACTACACTATTTTAACATAAAATAAATGGCTGTGAGTGAGTAAAAATAAATCCAGCTAGTTTTACATCACATTTAAGTTTATAATTAGGTATACGACATGAAAATATAATTATTAATTACCAAGCAATAATCACACAGATAAATACCGAACAAAATTATTAACAGTCAATGTTTATTTAGAAAATGCACATTACCATCTATGAATTTTAAGAATAACTAGCTACTAACCTCGCCAATATGATCAAATTTAAATTATTAATTTCCAAAAAGTGTTAACATGTAACTTGGTTTGATTTTTATGAAATCTCATAGATTGCTTCAAAATTGTCTTTATACTACTAACATTCATTAAACTGTTTCTCTGCCCGAGTTACTTAAATGGCGTAGTTTTTATAGTGTAAAGCTAGATAATAGCATGGTTTACTCAAAAACAACATTTAAATACGCGTCGTTAGATTACACGCTGTCACAGAATGCGTAAGAAAAATAAAGATTCACAGCTCCTCCCCCGTAGGTGATAGCGTGATAATATGTAGCCTATATGTTGACCCGACCTCTTAGTAATATTCATGCAAAATTTGAAGTAAATCCATGCAGTACTTTTTGAGTTTAGCCCGGACATACATACAGACAAACAGACAAAAATTCTAAAAACTATATTTTTGGCTTAGATATCGATTGTAGATCACGCGCCAAGTATTCTTTTTAAAAAATATTCAATGTACAGTTTTGACTTTCCTACGATTTTATTATATGTATAGATTTTATATGCCTTAAAAATATTCGTTTAAACAAGATTATGCCAAGTGTGTTATGCCAAATAAATTTCGGAGCATCAAGATTCTGCCAGGTAGAGGGAACCCTATCACAATACGTTTGACGTTTCCAGTGTGTGTGACTCTTACAATAAGTAGGCATGGTATGTAAAACTTATTGTAATACACACTATGCGTTACGATGACACTTCCAACCACGGATCTAGCTCAGTAAGGACGCTTACAGACGTGGGTACTGAAAACAACGTAGTTAATAAACGTTCAACTTCGCTGTTGTAGTCTTCAAAAACGGCTTTATTTGTTATAAAAAAATAATCTCAATCGGTTGAGGATAACTGCTTAAAAATTCAGTTGCAAGATTTGACCCGAACATACATACTTACATACAAACATTGCAAGTTAAATAAAAGCTTGTAAAAATAAATAAACATTTCCTTTTAACCTTCATTAATATTCATTTGGATTTGTGCCCGGTTGATGACAATAGACTCGCGGGGCATTCTTCGAAAAATATTAACAAAAATTGAGAACGTCATTAGCATCATCCCAAAGTTAAGAATGCAGATGTTTCATACTATAATTATGATAATGAAAACTGAAACTATACCGCTGCCGTCAAGCAATAAGACAAGAATAAAAACAATCTGACAATACTATAACGTTAACAACCCGGGAGAAGAATGATTTGTTAAAATAATGTTAAATTTTTCGAAGAATCACCCTCGCCCTCTATTAGGTACATGGGAGTTAAACATAACGGCGAATTGAAGTTGTTACTATACACCTCTACCTAACCCTTCAAGGAATACAGCCGTGATGTTATGTTATGTTTAATATTAATTTCAAACTTCTGTTGACCTCTGGTGAGTTGCTAAACTTTAAAGTTTGATTAAAGTAAGCCACTTTGTAACTGTAATCGGCGAAATGGCCTTTTTGATGATTTTAACACTGACAACTGAAAATTACCTAAGTACATTAAATGCAATTCGACTATCTATAGGTATGACGGAACAAGTACAAAGGACCAACTTATCCCGAAAGAGACCAACACAAGTGTCATGACTTCCATCTCACCGCACCGTGGCAATATCTCGGAACATGGTACCTACACGTTTATTTGCGTCACGCAGCCAACAAATAGTTTATATCTTATAGCAGCAAAAAAGGATCCACGAAAACCTGACCGAATCCAATCGTTTATGAGATAGAAACAAAGATTCTCTACAAATGGATTTAACCTCTGTTATTCTATCCGGCTTAATCTAAAATGCGTTTTCTCTTATTTGCAGTTTTTCTTATTTCCTCATCGCTGAAGCAAGAGCTGAATGAGAGAGGCCAGACCGCATCGCCGTTCAGAATCCGCAATGAGGTGAACAATGGATCATCCGGATATTGCCTGTCAACCGAGCTACCTACATGCGAAGCGCTAAACGATACTAGGTCGACCGAGGTAAAATGTTTCCATAAAACATGAAGCTAATACAAAGAGTTGTTTGATGTGTACCTAATCTGCGTCTTTATTTCCCTAATAAAATAATAGGCCGGTGTTTCATTTATTTCTTAATAAAATCCCTCAAGAGTGAAGAAAATATTTCTTTTGATTCGGATTCGTTGAAGGTAACATTAGCCCATGTGCTACATGATTTACAATTTAAGCCTTTATATAACTATACATCAATAGCTAATGTTCGAATTTACCTTACCAAATATTTTGCTTCTATCAAAGCCAAAGGAAGTGCGATGGCTAGGAAATATTTTATTTATGTATCTGTATCGAGATGTTATAAAGGTTGACAAAAATAAATGATCCACAAAGCGTTGAGGACAATCCTAGAGGGAAGGGTCACCCAAAACGCGTGAAGAATTCACAATGAACAAGGTCGAATATTTATCATCCGTTCAGCTATCAGCGATTAGATTGCTTCGTACAAATACGTGCCTACCTACTCTATAAATGTATAGCGGAATTATTTCGATGGTTGGGTCTGCACTGGGACCATCGGGACCTTTATATTACCAGCAATCTTCTAATAACTATCTACTTATCTGAAGATGATTGAAAGGGAGTTTCGATACATCTTATTTAAATTATCTATAGTTAGAGCCACATTGTATTTGATATTTTGTGAGTTATTAATGATTATGTAGATACGTGATCTAATCATGATGACCTAATCTGCATGAAGATAAGTCATTATTATTTAGAATTAATTTTTTGGTAAAAAACCAGAAATAAAAATTACCTACACAAGTAACAATAGCTATGTTTTAAACATATCGTGGTTTCCTTCATGCGGAAACAATGATTACGGAAAAATGCAGTTACTTCCTCATTATATTATCTGTTTATTAATAAAATACCTAATCTCAGCCATCAAAATACAGCAAATCATATTTTCTTCATTTAGTCAGATTTTTATAAGATTCTTGTCCGCGTGGTGACCGATAATAATTTATAATTGTAACAATGATCATAAAATAATAGGTAATAAATTATAATCCCAATAATAATGACCTAGGAAACGAAACAAGGTTGCAGTGGCCGCGAAATAAATAATGCAGTTTACCACACGCAAAGAAAAAGTCATTGGGAGATATTTTAATCAAGCGAGAATTGTACTACAATAGGCAATCAACAAAACCATTGTAGCACCTGCGAAGTGATTTACCTATCCGCTGTTGGAAAACTCATTACTCAACTCTGAAAGTAGATATTTAAGTAAGAAACACGTGTTTATTTATGTATACGCGCTGAAATTTAAATGTGTAATAGCCTTCCGGTATGTGGTAGATAGACTAGGGACTAGGGATTAACGGTGGATCCTAAATTAACGGATCTCAATCCAAACTCTGGGGATTAATGTAGGTTTTTGACACGAATTCAATACCTAAACCTACATCACATAACATAACATCACGCCTGTATTCCCCGAAGGGTTAGACAGAAGTGTATAGATAGTAACACGTTCATTTCACGGTTATGTAATAAGGGGCTAGCTATTTCCGTCAACCGGGCATAAATCCAAACTCCGGGCTGCTACTGGTGAATTTCACACGGAAAAACCCAGTAACACTTTACCCGACCTGGGGATCAAACCCAGGACCTCACGATCAGCAGTTGTGCTTACCACCACTAGACCAACGAGGCAGTTAAACCTATATCAATCCAGAGATTTTGGATTCAGATCGTTTATTAGGTTCAGTCGTATGAGTTTTCTATTTACAATAAGTCAGTATTTATTATATGACATTACCTACTTCTATGGAGTTCATGTAAAATTTATATCTTCATCTAAACAGTTATAATTTCTATTAAAACGTATTACTTCGAATGAGTTGCAGCATGTTCTCTACCGATGTAGAGCAAGTAACGTAGATCCCTTATTTGTGGTAGGTACTGGTGAAGTTTTCGGTTCTGAAATTATATCGAGCAAATCGAGAAATACATTAGCACAAAGACAAAAGAGCCGGCCCAAATATTACAGTACCTATAAAATAAAACCAACAAATAAGATATACTTAACATTTATTCAAAATAATGCACTTAAGTGCATCTGATTTAACCTAACTTTAGCTTAATAATCACAGTTAATAGAGGCACAACGTTTATATGACTGTATTCAGTATATTTACAAGAATGGTCCCCATCCAATATACATTTGGCACAGGTTGTGAATGCTGGTCGCTTCCACTATCAGATGTTCCACTTGACCTTCGGGAGACAAGGACAGCGATAGATGCTTATTCTTTGTTCTCACCTTGAAAAAAGAGAAAAGAAATTAAAGTAACCGTGCAACTCGTATTAAAACGCAATAATGCAGTCTTTTTTTTTCTTTATGCGAGATAAATTTAAATTAAGTACCTACATGATGTTTAACAATCGCTATCTTTAACTGTATACCTAAAAATAGATTATTCTTTTAAATTCATGACTCAGTCAAATTCACTTTAACGCTGTATGATCCGGACCTCCTACATGAAATAATTACGGTTCTAACTACTTCCGCAAATCTAAAAAAGTTGCATGCATAGCTTTTAGTAAATAAATTGAATTAGCTTCAACAGCGAAATAGAGATAGGTCAGTTAATCCTTGAAATCGGACCCTGATCTAAGCTGGAAATTATATTTAGACCTTTCCTTTGGAGCCTTTAGGCCGTCGCTCGTCTCGTGCAGCTATAGTTTAAATAGTTTGTCGAACTGTTTGTAAACTTAAATTATGATTAGTATGGTTCTCAAGTAAGTGACATGTTATGTTTTTATTGAAAATAAAGTTTCTTTAAACCTAAATAATGCTTGGGTTCCAGCGTAGAAAATACTCTGGTTTTTTGTGTCTTTTCAGTGAACGGTGAAATCGTAAGGCTGAACCATCTTTTCGTCCTATAGAGTTCCAAACGTTCGGTTCCAAACGGTACCAAGCTTATAATCGCTACTTCTAAGTCAAGGCTTCTTATAATGCTAGCAACCCTCACCATGCCATTAAGCCGCTGTTTGATATGCAGCAGATGCTGTAGCGCCTGCTCGTTGGTCCGCTCGCCGCAGTCCACGGTTCTCACACGCCCCCAAGACACTAAAGGGTCATACACGAAGGGCTCGATCACCGACATCAGCGCTGCGGTTTGAGCGCGAAGAGCACGCATCACTGCTTCGCAACTTTTCCTAGATGAAAAAAAAAACACAGTCTGTATGAATTTCTTTCAATTAATAAGCCGTGGGTTTTTGAACGAGTCCAACAACTTTCTTCCCGTCCCGTGGATGTCTTAAAAATAATATCAAGGGGATAGCCCCTCACCGAAGGAGACGCTGTTGCTGTGTATAGACACAGCAACAGCGTCTTCTCCTTGGGTGATATACCATCGAGGCCATGGCCTCACACAAATTATCTGACCCGTAATATGCTGGAAAATGCTGTGATTGCTACTTATACTCTGGATTCTGGATTCCAATAAACAATAAGTAAATTTAACACAATAATACTTTTGAACATTACAAATTCTAAAAGGGGATTCCTAGGCAGTTAAAACAATATTAAAAACCTATTTAACTTCCGTATAAATGTAACGTATGTACCTATTTGCGCTATCTCGTGAGAACGACATAATTATAAGACTATTGTATTTATAGTGTAGACAATTTTTAGATGTAATGACTGTGACAGATGATATAAAAACTAATCCATTACTACTACTACTTTATGAAATATGACTATTATTATTTCTGCTTCGAAACATAAAATAGGTACGCTATTTTTAAACGGTTTTTATTAGTTTCACTTCGTATATTTGTTTGATAACTTGCGACAGATATTTTTACATTATTTACAAGGTGCAAAAAGCTGATAAAGTAGTTTTCTTCTATTTTTATGTTTCAATAAAAAGAAAGATAAGCTGCAATTAGTAAACTATTGAATGTCACTCAATGGAAATATTCTTTGTAATAGCGGGTTCACACGGTTCGATTTTAGTTGATCAACAAAAGTTGAAACGTTTTTCCTTCAAATTGATTCAATTTGATTGAAAGTCTGTTCATGCGGTTCAAATCGCATGCGATTTGGCATCAAATCGTGTGAACATGGTATAAGCGTCAGAGTGTAATCTTGTGAATAATATTAGTCATTATTTTATCAACCGCAAGTTCCACTAATATAGACAAATGACCATTAGATTAGCTTCTTATTACATGCATCAAAAGCCATGACTTTGTGCCATATGCAACCTACAGCAAGTTGAAAGACGGTAATAAAGAAATTAACATTAAGTAACCTTAGAAAAATGCATAAGTATTTAATCATATTTGGGTTATCGATTATAGAATATGTTTACTAAATTGTTATGTTAAAGATAGCAAATAATTATCACCGATTACGGTCAAAATAGTAACAGACAAAAGTCACTTATCTACATTTTTGATTAAAAACGTGTAATTAAAAGATAACAAATGGACAACGCCTTCCTTGACATCAAGACTTACGTACAATCAGTCACTAAGGACTCGAGCCACTTATAAGAAACACCTTATCTTAATAATATATATAATTCTTCTGTACGTATGTTTGTCACCTAACTCCTCCTAAACGGCTGGACCGATTTGAATTAAATGTTGTGTGTATATTAATGGGTTCCTGGATGGTTTGAAAATACAATTGGACCCGATAGGTGGCGCTGCTGTCGGTATGTTTTTCCGGGCAGGACGACATCTGCCAGGTCCGCTAGTTATTGTATAAGATTCACAAGAATTACTAGATCTATTAACTAGTTATAACAACATAAAAAGTGTCATCATTAACTTTAGTCATTGTATCGTCATAAGTATAATAAAGAAGCTAAAGGGGTAAAAAAGACCTCTTATAAAATTATAATATATCATAAAATTATTTAACAGGTATACGGATTTCTAAATACTGCTAGTGCCCGTATAATCTACGTTTTGTAAGCACATTTAATTTGTTATAAAAGCACTTGTTTGATTTCTATTATTCATAAAAAGCAAGTATTGCTCGCACTTTGTAAACCTTTGAACTTCGGATCCTTAACTGTTAATAAGAGTCTGCGACAAAGAGCAGACTGGTAATATTCTGAATTTCTTCTCACCTGAACATTCCTTCATGTTTCAGTGGGCCCATAGCCGCTTCCATGTTGTGCGTGAGACGAAAGGGCACTCGTTCAGGCCACTCAAAAGCTTCGCCCTTGTTAAACAGACAGTTGAAGTCTACATGCACGGTGTCGCCGTTTGTAGAGTCAAATGATATATTCTCGCCGTGTCTGTCGCCAAGACCTGATGGAATTATTTTTTATAATAAAACACCGCTTTATGAATGACCTCTTTAGACGACGTTGTAAGTACCATCTAAAAAAACTCACCCAAGATGTATCCAACCATAGACATAACTGCAGTAGTCCTGATATACGCAGATCTTGCTTGATACCTGTTAAACATATAACTTAATAACGAGAAGAAGGGAAGAACATCAAGATTGATCTCATTAGCAACACATAAACATTTAGACATTATTTGCTTACGTCATAGAAACCATTCACAAAAACTAAGCAAAGTGTAGCAGATTATGTAGGAAACTAGGACGGAGCCGTGCTAAGCAGAAGATAAAATTTTATAGCACAAGTCAAGGTTATATCCATATTTACCATCCGTAGGGATCGGAGAACACTCGTCGGAACCACTCCTGAAAGACGGGCGGGTGACGCGGCAACAGTTGTTCTTCGTAAATACGTCTCTTCTTCTCGACCGAGTCTTTGTTCGAGCACATCATCTCTTTCAACTCGCGGTTGCTTGTGTGAATACCTGTTATATCAAGGTTCCAATTAAAGTTAATAGTTGGAGCAGGATGCATAGTTTTTCTGAATTATTTAGTGTTAATATGTTTCGGTTCAATATAGAAACTACACTGGTCTGCAAAAATAAGTATCACACTTTTAAAAATTTTTTTTTTTCTAAACTTTAGAAGTTAGAGATTTAAAATAAAAAACGTTTTATAGAATTTTTTATCAGCTTTCTTTGAAACTATAGTAACAAAGTTAAACTCTTTTTTGAGTCCTTTTTGTTTCGAAAATATATCTTGTGTACTTAAAAAGTTATTGCAATTTTAAAAGTGTGATACTTATTTTTGCAGGCCAGTATATATACTTCAAACCACTTCGAAACTTCTCATTACAATGCTGGAAAATTATAAAATTCAAATCTCTGTCCTCTCTACTTCCCTTATATTCCTGGATAATTCATCATTACCTACCTTTCTGCTTATAAATGTGCATCAACACCGGCCTCAGTCCAACAAGGTTGGGCACCCACTCTATCAAGCCGCATTCCTCATTCAAAGGCAGCACACTATAAGTACGTATATAAAGTCGTCGGCGCCGCGTCTCGGGCGCATCTTGTAGGAAACGGTTCACGACACCATTGAACTCCATCAGACGATAGTCCTTACGGAGATCGTCGCGAGGCTTCAACATTATTATGTAGGATTTACCGTCGGAACCTAAAAGAAGAAGTCAAAATTAACTGCAACTGTGCTCAGTGTACGCATACACGGTTGCTGAACGTGAGTTGTTGAATAGTAAGTTTTCAGTAGCAGCCCTGGTGGCTAGTCTGCCCAGCCGATAACAATAAGCTAGTCTCATGATTACATGGCAAATTTTGAGTGTTTAACGAAATGTCGGAAATATCTGCGGCCTATCGAATGAAATATGATTTTCGTCTATGATCAGCTGCCTAAACGGTATCTATATCTAAGCAGATATTATCTTTATTTGGTTAAATGTCTGATTGCTATCTATTGTGGTTTTCATCTACGTAGACGTAGATGTAATCTATTTTTATCAACTTCCTCTAATAGCCTTGACAGAGAGAACACGCAGATCTAGGATTATCTACCCTCTTCTGAAAAGTGCGCAACGTTATAAAATGAAGTAAGTAAGTATATTAGATTTGTAAAACAAAATAATAAATGTGATATACCTTTTAACGTAACTTTTCTGGGTTTCTGCAAGGAAGGCAGTATACTGATCTGTTCTTCAATGCCAGCGATATACACTGTTGGTTCAGTAGGTATGTTGAAGTCTATGCGCTCTTGTCGCGCCGCCTTAGAGGGTAACACGATCTTACAGAACTCTTGGAACGGCATCATTATGTGGCTAAAGTTATCGCCAGCGAGGAGTCGTGGTAACGATCTGACTAGGGTAGATACTGTTGTAGTCTGAAATAGAAATTTGAGTTGCAAAACAGGTACGTAGCAAGATTTGTGGTGGCGCATCATGTCATCAATATACGGAACGATGTATTGGCATAATCAGTCCATTCCTGTCCACTGCTGAGCATGGTCCTCTCCTCAGAATGAGAAAGGTTAAGACCCTAGTCCACCACGCTGATTCGGTGCGAGCTACGGACTACACACACAATCGAGCACTTGTTCTTGAGCCACAATGTTTTCCTTAACCGTCACAGCAAGTGATAAACACATTCCGATCTGGACATGAATTCGAAAGTCAGAGGTACGGGCGGGAATCTAAATCAGACTCTTCTGTATGGAATGTCTTATTCATACCACGACATGCGAATGAACACCCATGGATGAAGGTACGGTTTTTTCTTGGCCTTAATGTGAAAGGAGGTGTGGTGGTTTCTTGGCCGTCTAATCATAGTCATCATCGACATAAGATTTACTCGAGATGTCTTTTGTTCAACATTTGAAGCTAATCGATATTGTAGCCACTGATTAATCATCGGTCATCGTGCATCATCGGAATCTCCACATTACGATAACTTTTTTTAGTGCAATGCACACCACATAACACATAATATAAAGCTATTATTACTTTATCACATTCTAATAAAAAGATAAATGGGTTTTTAATAGTTTAAATCTAATGAAGATTCAGTCAATCGTCCTCTCTCAATCATTCAAACAAATGAACCTATCATAATATTGTTTTAGACATTGGCCATATTGACCGTATTTGCACTGAATGGAATAAAATATAATCTAAACATAATCTTTTCCTATTTCGTTACAATTCAATTTTGGTGTACAATAAAGTATATTCTATTCTATTCTGCCAAATTTTGTTTGTTGTTCATATACAATAATACTCACAGACCAGACTCATATTTATAGAAAATCATTTTACTCTGAACAAATAACTAAAATACTGAAAAACTGATGGCAGTAAGCTCGCCCCCTATTACATGGGACTTAAACATAACGGCGGAATGAGGGTGTTACTATCTCTCGGTCCAACCCTTCGGAGAATACAGGCGTGATTTTATGTTATGTAAATAACTAAACAAATCTATGTTACTGAAAATAGGTACGAATTTTAATATAACAAAAAAGGCATGTTATCGAACGAAATTAACAAGTTTTACGTATGTACTACTTATAAATAAGGATATTTATCTACAGTTTGATTTGACACAATCATGCTATTCCATACAGTTCGGACATTCTGACATGTTAGTTACGTCTTAAATCAACAGTATGAGGTGCTTGTTAACGTGTTTAGAAACCCTATATACACAACTACCTATATTTATTGTATAATATTGATCAATGACGATCAGTAGCGTCATCTGTTTTGATTTGACACTGTTATCAAGGCCTTGAATACACATCGCACCCTTAGTAATGTAAGGGCACAACTCGAAATATTGAGGTTTTGAGTTTCTGTGTTAGATGGTCTCAATATCAACTGTTCTACCACTTGGCTTTCACAGAAAGAGAAAAAAGACAATATTAAAGCAAATACTGTAATTATACTGTAAAAAATACTGTGCAAACATAGGGTTCCCTGAATCTTTTAACGCGTTTTCCCAAAAGTTGATATTTTAGAGTTGTGCCCTTACATTACTAAGGGTGCGACATGCTATTAAAAAACGTGCTTGTTAACTACTAGGTAGATTACTCATTTATTGCATGCCCTCCGAGTACACATGTGAAAATTGTTTGCTACTAGCTAGCATCTGCTTGAAAGAACCATGCTTTTGTGCTATTACGAGTACGTGGCATGTGTATTCCAGACCTTAGTTACCCCGCTTTTCTGACGAGGTGACTGTGGGTTACGAGCATTGCTTCCTTTTTTTGGGAGAAGCATTGCAATAAGCTACGAAGGCATTCGATACAACCCCGCTCCGATCATTTTTATTCCCAAGTTAAAATACAAGTTTGAAGGTGTTTTTGAGGCCGTCCTCAAAGCGTCCTGAGTCGAGTAAGTTTTAAAGGAACGTCTTAGAATATGGGTGCATCACCCACATTCTAAGACATTCAACGTTGGTGTGTGTAGTCCGCCAACCCGCACCAGGCCATCGTTGTGGCGTAAGGCCTTAAACCCTTCTCTATCTGAGAAGCCTGATTATTTAAAGTTCTAATACATTTTGAGAGTAAACGATTGTAATAACCAAAGCAATATAAAGAATCGATATCAGAGTAGTATTAATATAAAGTAAAAATGTTATGATCACCATAGCAGCATGGTTCTAGATAATCCCACACTATTGAATTATTTTCTAACTTCCTGTAATTTCGTATAGAAAGATAACTCTGGAATAATCTTATCAAAATTTTATTATATACTTAATCACAAAAAAATAAGATGTGGATAAATAGATTATAATAGATAATATCAACTATAATGTATTTTACCGCCCTGAGTGGCAACCAACAGACCAATCTATCATTTCCTATTGCGAATGAGGTGACAACTAGAGATTATACCAGGAAGGACAACTGAACTAGCTTGAAGACTTTTGACATCATAGTGCGAATATCAAAGGAAAAAACATAAAAAAACAAACAAACATCGTGAGGGAACCGGCTTCCTGAGAGATATTTCTCGACGGCATGTGAAGCCAAATCAGAAGCCCATGGGCGGCATAATCTCTGACACCAGGTTAGTCACTAACCACACGAAAAGAAGAAGAGCGAAAATCGTATTTTACATAACATAACATCACGCCTGTTTTCCCCGAAGGGATATGCAGAGGTCTATAGTAATACCTCATTTCGCCGTTATGTTTAAGTCCCATGTAATAGGGGGCAAGCCTACTGCCATCAAACGGGCACAAATCCGAACTCCGGGCTGCTATTGAGGAATATCACACGGAAATACCCAATAACACTTTGCCCGACCTAGGGATCGGACCCAGGACCTCACGATCAGCAGTCGCGCTTGCCACTACTAGACCAACGATGCTGTTCAAATCGTATTTTATTTACTAGTTTAATATCTACTTTAACGCATCATGGTGGTACATGGTGGACTTAATGCCATAAGGCGACTTTTAGGTCAATCAGGACAGCATCGATATTCTTATCTTATGTTTCTTATGTCTGAGGTGTTATTGGGTAGTCGCTTTGCCAGAATTCCAAAACCAGTCACAGAATACTACTTAAATAAAGCTTTGCTCAAAATGAGAACTGGTGCGCAGAGCAAGTCTTCTGACGTAGGTGCTGGTCGTCACTGGACTGAAAAATTTAGACTGGGGATTTGAATTATTATTCCGGCATTCATTGGTGGTAGGAGCTTCATTAGTAAGTAAACTGCGTTGGTAGGACGATTGGATAAGGCTGATGGTGTGTGTATGAAATTACTTATTCAGCATATTTCAATTTCAGCATACGGGATTCCTCGAGTCTCAAGTCCGCAAACACATCGGCACAACGACTGTAACTTCCTCCTAAGTGACATGTTAAGACTTACCGAAGAACTGCCGGCTATGGGCTTATTACACAGCTCAATCAACTTCTCAGCAAGTTGTGTGAAGTCGCTGATAAGCTTTAACATACGCGGTTCTTTGAGCCTTGGGTCTGCAAACACATCAGCACAGCGCTTGATGCGTTGGGCATAGCTTGATTTGATAACACTCATCATCATCCATAGAGTGTGTTGGGGGTACGCCATTATTAGTTTTACGATTATTGCTTTTAGTTGAAGATACACCTGGAAATTAAACGTTTCTTAGTTTTTTGCATATTTCCCGAGTTATTAAACTTATGTAACTATACTCTTTTTAGGAAGAAATTGCTAAGTATCTTTCTCTAGTAAGTTATTAGACGATAATAAGAAATTATTTCATGTGGAAAGCAGTAACATCTATAACACTTTTATCATAAATCAATACAAATAATTAATAGCTAATTAATAACCGCGCCAATCATACGATTTGCGAGGTTAAGCTGCGCTTGCCGCGGTCAGTCCGTGGGTGGGTAACCATTCGTTACACATCGAGACCCCTCCATGCCTCGGAGGGCACGTTAAACAGTCGGTCCCGGATGTCATACGAATACCTATGACAGTCGTTACGGGTAGTCAGAAGCCCGAAAGTCTGACAAGTGATCTAACCTTAGGATAGAGGCATTGCCCAGTAACTGGGTTGCGGTGGTCTGATGGCAGTCGCTCCGAGTAAAATACTGGTATTCAGCCGCATCTGGTTAAACTGTGAGCTGATCCCAACATAGTTGGGAAAAGGCTAGGAGAAAGAAAAAGAAGAATACAAATGCTGTAATGGTATACACGCGTCATGTTCAGCACTAGCTTTCTATTGACTGTTATTTAGAAATGCTTATTTATTTTTCACAAACTTTCTCCTTAACAGGATTAGCAATACTATACAAGTAGTAACAATGCTAAACATCATATCCACAAGTGTTAGATTAGTTTTCGTTAAAAATTAACACGTTTTCACTGCACAATTATTTTTGTGGAAGTTTCTCTATTTATAATCTCTCAATGTATAATCACATTGTATGGTTGACTTATGTATTCACATTCACTCTCCTTTTAGCGTTGAGTATCTGAATTATAACTGCATCCTGTGATCACCAACTCAGCTGCTTGGTGTATCGTTCTTAAAATACTTAGTATAAGGATGAGGATCATATTCAGGGGTACGGTCTGCCCCAAATCAATTTGATACATAGGCAAAAAAAGCTTTAGTTGACTTATTTAAAAAAATTGGTATTTTCAAAGTCACGTTTTAACAAAAAAACTACAATTTGATTTAAACAATACCTTAATTTTTATAGCAGTTTCAGATAAAAAGGTTAATAGTTTGTAAACCTTTTTTTTTTCAAATTGGTTCGGACCATCCTTTAGGAAGTTAATAGTGCAGGAATATTATTACCTCTTTCACGGGATGACAAATTCTAGAGATAATCTGCGAGAAAGCAGTCAAGTAAAGATATAGAGGTAATCTCTCAGAGTAAGTCTTGATGATCTCAGTCATTTGAGCTAGCACCGAGTGGGCACTTGTGTCCGTTGATGTTACTTCTACGTCCAACCTGGAAATAGTACTAGATATCAGTTAGAACCTCGCAATAATTGTTTTGGTCACATTGAGAAAAAAAGTCTGCAAACAAAGTAAAACAACATTCAACTTGACAACAGGTTAACCTGCTGAAGTGCACTCTTGTCTGATTGACGAAGCTCCGTAACAGGCAGATAGCAGAATCACGACCAAACTAGCCAGTCAAAAAACCCAAAAGATTAGATCTGCATTCAAAAACCCAGTGGTTTAGTGTGTTGGCTTCAGTTATTGACTACCTATTTAGGGCCTATATGCAGCAATGGAATGAGACAGATAAACTTATAAAGCCGGGTCTGCTGCGACCAATTTTTTGTTAGAAACAGTACCTAACATGTTTTTCTAACAAAATTGGAGCGCGGCCTAACTGTTGACGGTGCTGTAATTGGTCCATAACATAAACATAACATCACGCCTTACTTTCCTCGAAGGGTTCGGCAGAGGTGTTTTTAAAAACACCCTCGTTTCGCCAGTTATGTTTAAGTCCCATGTAATAGGGGGCGAGCCTATTGCCATTAACCGGGCACAAGTCCAGACTCCAGGCTGCTACTGAGAAATTCCTAATGGAAAATCCCATAACACTGCCTGATCTGGGGATCGAACCCAGGACCCAGGTTTTGTTAGTTTTTGTCGCAGCAAACCCGGTTAAAACTTACCATATAGACAACATCCGAGGCATGCTCTGATACAGATACTTGTGTCCGTACTGCAGCGCTTTACCGTAGCTGTTCAGTGCATATAATCGTCGCGACCACATCGTACTGGTACTGGTTCCTTCGCCACTGCTAACTTTTTCGTAATATGCTCCCAGACATACCTGATTCAGTAAACAATGTCACGGTAGAATACTCAGTTCCACGCTAGTCAAAAAGGAGGTACTAATCCGAAAATGAATGGGACAGTATTGGGCTGATTATGATGATATTGAACTTACCAAACTCTTCTCCCACTGTTTAAACACTTCTACAGACTCCTTGTAATATCCTATATTAACGTCCACGTCAACATTTGTGGTCTCGTCATTATACTTTGCTATAAGTAATTTTGCTTTGGCACATATTTTTCTGAAAAATAAAAACAAAGAACAAAATGATTGATAATGGTAGGTAAGTAACCTATTAAGACCTATTAAGTCTCATACTATCTCTGTTTTTGCCGTACAGAAAGACAAAGGCAGAACGAGTCTTGCTTCGAGAAACTATCCTCGTGTAAACATTATTAAATAAGCGTTATTGCGCCTGCCATGGCATCTCTGCATCCAACCCTAAAGTTGACTGGTAGAGAATGCCTAAAGCATTAAAATGCGCTTATGTATGATTGTTGCATAAAGTTTAAATAAAATAGTAAGCTTAAATAGACTTGCCAAGATGACCCACCTCTAACAAGTACATATTAATTTACAATAGCCAAAGGCAAGAGGTCCAAGAAGGCAATAAAGCCGCGTATTCACGAGGGTACAAATGTCGCGGTACATTTATCACTTGTGACATCATGAGACGTCGCCAATCGATATATCAACGGTGAAGTGCCAATACCTCCTAACTGACAAAGTCAAACATTTACACAAACTGCAAAAACGTTTAATTTCTTGATAAGTTAAAAATTTGTTAATATATTTATTAATTTAGAATATTAATAATGTATGCTTTATATATTATGCTGAGTTCGTATATTTTATGATAGTGTAGTAGGTATTCGGTTAGATAGGATGGAATTCCATAAAATAGACACATTGGTTTAGTTGGGAGATATTTCTATATTTTTAACCGACTTCCAAAAAGGAGGAGGTTACTATGTTCGTCTGTATGTATGTCTTTTTTTTTTTTTTGTGTATGTTCATCGATATTTTCGCCAATTGTGAACCGATTTTAATGATTCTTTTTTTAATGGATAGGGTATACTTCGAAGTTGGTCCCATTTAAATTTGGTGAAGATCTGATGAAGAACTTCGGAGATAGACAATGGAACTCCTCAATGACGAACAGTACACATATTGTGATGATGTGATTATGTTACGAGCAGCGTCTTTAGTAGGTCCAACCAAGTTTTAATTAAGGCCACTAAAATGAAAAAAATAAAAACTTTTTTACAAAAAAATTAAACAGACTTCAAAAAAGAATAAAATAATTAGGTACCAAATAAAATTAACAGTTTCAGAAATCGGTGCCTTCAATTTGGTTCAGCGTGGATCAGCACCGACTTCTGAAACTGTTAATTTTATTTGGTAATTATTTTATTCTTTTTTGAAGTCGGTTTAATTTTTTTGTAAAAAAGTTTTTATAATTCAAGCTGTTGTAATAAAAATTACACTTCGGAGATTTCATTAAAACATGCGAATAACGCCTTTAAATTCAAAACGATAATAAAGTGAATTTCTCGAAAAATGTCAGTTAGGAGGTATTGGCACTTCACCGTCGATATATTATGTTTCCGCGACATCGTTCGTGCTACAACTGGTCACGCGATGTTGCCAAACTTGTCAGGCGATGTCGCCGGTGCCTGGCGACACGTGTCGCGGGAAATTTGTCCCCTAGTGAATACACGACTTAAACAACAGATCATAAAGATGCCCAAGCTTTTTGTTATTATGATTCCACTCACCTCTGATCATTATTGAGTTGTTCCAACATGGGATAGGTGTCGTCCAAACCTCGCCGTAGCGTAGTGAACGCTTGTTCGTGCTGTCCGCGCGCCCAGTACATCTTGGACTTTTCTATGAACAACTCCTCCGGTTGGTACTCTTCCGCGTTAAGAACGTACATGTATGACTGGAAATAAAATAGAGTTGTAATACCAGATACTTATGATTGTTTTTTGATTAATGCTATTTGCATGATTTATTTTAAAGCGAATTAAAAAACATAATCCTTGTGACTTATAAGCTACAAAGTATATTCCCGCAAGTCACATTAAATTAAAAACAATTCAGGGAATCCTGAGTAGTAACATAACATCACGCCTTGTATTCGCCGAAGGGTTCGGCAGAGGTGTTTTTATTACACCCTCGTTTCGCCAGTTTTGTTTAAGTCCCATTTAATAAGGAGGCGAGCCTATTGCCATTAACCGGGCACAAATCCGGAATCTGGGCTGCTACTATGAAATTCCTAATGGAAAAACCGAATAACACTTTGCCCGACCTGGGGATCGAACCCAGGCCCCGTGATCAGCAGTCGCGCTTGAGACCACTAGACCAACAAGGCAGTCAAAGGTCAAGATCAGTCCTGAGTATTATAAGTTCATGATTCATAGAAAATTAATTTATATACCTGTTGGAAAATTCCAGCTTTTCGGGCATGTTTAGCGCTTTGTAACCAAAGGTCCCCGATGCATGCCTTCAATCGATTAGCTGTTAACGGATGTGTTGGCTCTAGGAGTTGCTAAAATCAAAACTAAGACTAAAGTACGCAAAAATAAACCAATATTATTACTTCTGATAGAAAAACCATGTCGATAACGTCAAAAAATATGCCGTTGAGGATAAAACATTCTAAGTAAAGCAGACAAGACTCAGTAGAAATACAGACAGTACCATTAAACCGACCATCAATGAAGAATCAGGCTTAGTCGTGAATACCGCAAAGCTTCTACCAATTTTTTGATGTACACACTACCTGTGTCTGGTGCAGCAGTATTCTCCGGAGTCGTAGCAGTGGCTCTATGGTCCTCACATCAGACTGCACGACGGACAGGCGCCGTCTCCACTCGTCCAGTAACTGGTTTAACATCTCTGTGCTATTGCGATCGCCGTCTTTTAGCTCTTTTAGTCTGCAAAGGCATGTATAAGTCTGATGATCTGACTATCATCAGTTAATTTATGATTAAGAACTATAAAGTGACTGCCTCGTTGACCTAGTGGTGACAAGCGCGACTGCTGATCGTGAGGTCCTGGGCTCAATCCCCAGGTCGGGCAGTGTGATTGGGTTTTTCAGTGTGGAATTCTTCAGTAGCAGCCCAGAGTTTGGATTTGTGCCCGGTTGCTGACAATAGGCTCGCCCCCTATTACATGGGACTTAAACATAACAGCGAAATATGAGTGTTACTATACACTTCTGCCCAACCCTTCGGGGAATACAGGAGTGATGTTATGTTTATGTAACTATAAAGTGATTATGTATTGTGTCAAGACGATTTTCAACAATATCGCCCTGTGCGTTTGATAACAACGTACTGGGACCATCAAGCTAATGTTCAAGCATGTCAACAAGGCGTCCACAACTAGATACGGAGCTCTATACGATCCGACGACACGATACGGGAGTACGATGCGCCACAATCATACATAATTATGTGGACCCGCTTTTACGTTCTACAGATACGATATATTTACCTTTGCAACACCTCTTCAGCGTGACTAGTTTCCGTAACGATGTGCAGTCCAAGCACACTCTGATATCCGCTCCTTAATGCGTTCTCTCCTTTGCTCTCGCCGTCCATTTGGGAGAGCAGCCTACTTGTGGTATCCGTGCAAGATATGACGAAAGCATCATGGTTTTGTTGACGGTAGGCGAGCAACATACGGCCCATAAGTAGACCCCAGTTCTCTTTAGATGGTGGCTATTAATAATAATAGAATATTATGTAAGTATGTATAAGAAGTGCTACTAAATACGAGTCTAAGTAGGAATTACTTTTTCGTTGTCATAAGAAATGCTGCTAATAGATCAAAAGTTTGGATATTATTATCTGCCACATTTTGTTTCATATTTTATATAAATATATGCAATTGAAAATAGGGTAGACAAAAGTATCGCTACTAACATCTGGTACATTGCAGAATCGTTGATTAAAACTAGTCTGATTCAATAAAATAATTCCCTATTGTTTTCTCAACTTACAACAGGTTTTTGGCATAGCTCATCGAGTTGATCGAATCTTCCCAGTCGCCACAACGGTTCAGCTGACAACTCCATCATACTATCTTCAGACTCATGTTCACTCAGTAACCTGTACGCAGTAAATGGTTGGTCCAGACCTAGGTAGCAGTCAATCATGCCCTGAAAAGAGATTATGAATTAGAAAAGATTATACTCTCTTATTTTACTCGAGAAAGATTACCAAACTTCGTCTCGATAGCTAACAAATCAGCTCAATAATCAACAGGGACATAAAGACGGTCAACAGAGTGATAATAATACCGATTCCTTTAGATTTCAAGTCTTTAAAACGTCATCCATCACATAATCTTTCGAATCGGAAACATTATTTGCTTTCTAGACTACATGGACTTACCTGCAAACTATGCCTGTCTAGCTGCCCTTCTTGCGCCAAACGTTCGTAGCACAGCGCAGCATCTTGCAATCGTCCCGTCACCACTTGAGCCAATATCAACTCTTTTAGAGAAGGCTCAGACCTCTTCATTGATAGTATACCTGAAAAGTATGATAAAACGCTGATAACAATCTCAAACTGAAAAAAATGCATCTGTGTTCGGGCACCGGCCTTCATAGTTTCTTGACCTCAACCACCCGCTGTTTCTGCTGCGACAAAAATCCAATAAAGCATGTTTAGTGGACACTCGTAAATTATAACACAGAAAACTGATAGGCCGAACCCTAATTTTGTTAGAAAAATATGTTAAGGAGTCTGTGTAGGGATTATTTCTAACTAAAACATGGTCACAGCAGATCCGGCTTAAAGCATTCGAAAACTGTTTGATAACTTTTCATAAGAGATATATATGTAGTAAGCCAGTTATGTATTTGAAGGAAAGCTTGTAGGTAATGTCACCAATTAATTTCTAACGAATTAATTCTCACCAGCCACAGAATCCGGTTCATCCAACAAGGCGTATATCTCAGCTAAAAACGGCAGCTGCTCCTGCATCCTGTCCTTTATTTCATCCATGTACAGCTCCAGATATTGAAGCGCCCGTTCTAACTCGCCGCAAACAAAGTTCCCGCGAGCTATAGTCAACTTGTCAAATTTATCCAGGAATGATGATATTGCCCTACAGAGAAACAATTTGGAGGAATTGTACAAAAATAAATTGAACGGCAAATGTAGGACTATAAATCGAGTCTAGCTTTATAAACAAATAAAACAAAGTGCTTTTTTACTGGTTAGAAAAAACTTTCAGACTTGAATATACTGCAAGCCAAAAACTAAAATAATATCCTGTATTTTGTTAAGAAGAATTACTGCTTTCTGTATTAGACCTTTGAACCAGCTATCTGACGAGGTGTTGGTCGAGGCTCTTGCCCATTAAGCCATTGCCCGTTACAAAAATCGGCACAACGATAATTAATATTAAATACATACTTGTAATTATCGTTCTCTGTTGGACGCTGCTTGGAGTGGCACCATTCCAAACGCCATCGATTCAGGAAATCCAGCAGGGTGTAAATTGTTTTACTGCATTTGCTCTGTAAAGTAATACATTACATTATTTACCCAAGTTAATCACCTTAAATAACGAATTCCAGTAAAGTTACTGACGATTATGATAAATTTCCAGGGCGATGTCAGCCACAGTGATGGCTTCGACTCAGGTTGATTGTATCTCATCAAAGTGTGCTTACTGGTGAAAATGTATCCAATCTTGGCAAAAAAAAGTGCGATTGTAACGTGGGTACGTCAATACACCGTTAACGTAATTGTATGTGTTGACTGGTGGTGGTTTGACCTTAAGATCATCACGCTTTGTATCTAGCGCAGTCTTTCTTTGCTCTTCGAAGTCGTAGACTTTATGCTGAACTAAGTATATTCATTCAAAGTGTCTGGATGACAGGCCCTCCCATTGAGAGGGTTCAATGTTGCATAATTTTAGATTACTGGCACACCTTCAGTAAATAATAATTTATATTACCTGATTGCCTTCCTCAGTCTGTACAGAGTTGATGCTGGGAGTCATTCTTATATGTCTCAGCATTTTATATCTAGATCTTTCAATGGTAACTGCATTTTCTATTTCAAAATTTTCCAGACCTGCAATAATTTGACAATGGCTCGTTATATTTTTATAATATTTTGATACTAAAGGCAGTTACTATATCCAAGCGAGGAACCCACTTCATACCTATAACGGCCAAAATTTCTTCCTGTATGTACTGACAATTATTCTTGGACTTGACCGCGTGCAGCATAACGTAGGGTAAGAAGAGAAACAGAGTTCTGACATCACGTCGCATACTCGGGTGGACGGTGCGCAAGAGTTTCTGAATGCTTTCTGACTCTATTAGAGTAATCAATTGACCTGCCCAGCTGTAATGCAATATATTAATGTTTGCCAATGATTACTGAATATAAGTATTACTCATTACTAAATATATTAACTGAATCAAACAGA
This sequence comes from Amphipyra berbera, assembly GCA_910594945.2. Taxonomy (NCBI): domain Eukaryota; kingdom Metazoa; phylum Arthropoda; class Insecta; order Lepidoptera; family Noctuidae; genus Amphipyra; species Amphipyra berbera. The sequence goes on from OU343125.1 coordinate 13,650,027, forward strand.
TAAAAGAAGTTATTTGAAAGAACATACTTGTGTGCCCATTCTAAAAACGTTGTTGCGTAAGTTGAACCGAATAATGGATGTGCTTTCTTCGGTTCAGATGGATACGCCAATTTATATCTGGAAAATTAAAAGAAAAATCTTTAATTAGACACTAAGACCTCAAAGTATTAAAGGCAAAAATATTCATGACATCTGAGACCACTTTTTTGTTATATTGCGATAGCCTAGTGGTGTGGCCGTCGGACTAACAAGTTATAGGTCTCGACTTCGAACCCAAGGCGCGCACCTCTGACTTTTCGGATTTATGTGTGTATTGTATTATTATCACTTGCTTAAAATACGGTGAGGGAAAACATCGTGAGGAAACTGGCATGCCTGAGAGATATTTATAGTCAGAGGCCCATGGGCGGCATAAACTCTGACACCAGGTTAGTCACTAACCACACGAAAAGAAGAGGACCTTTTTGTTTACCATCCGGCGAGATTGAGGCAAAACAGGGAAAGTCTGATATTTTAATTATTAATTTTTCTGATCTTGTATTACGTTACCTGGAACTCAGCAAAGGATGCATGATCTGATGCATGTGTTCAGGAAAACTGTCCCACACGTCTTTTTTGCTGCCAGATGGTGAAATGTCGTATGTTTTTAATATCTCTTGAATTGTTAAAGCATAGCAATTCATATTCTGTAAAAGATAAACAATTTAAATGAGAATTAACTAATGATTTTGCACGTACCATTTACTATGCATCCAGTCTAAATACTAATTACACGGAGCAAGTTTCTTGAAGCAAGTCTCGTGCTATCCCTGTTTTTGTCGTAAAGAAAGACAAAGGCAGAATGAATCTTGCTTTGAGAAACTATCCTCGTGTAAATCAGCGTTAAGGTCGTGAACCTAGTGATGTGGAGCAACTTGGCAGAGGCCAATTTACGTTCAGAACTAAAAATACGATAACTTCAAACAACACTCTTCTTGGACTCTGTATTGATCACAGTGAGTGCAATATTATCAACATTAGTTAACTCCATTAAACATACCATGGTATCTTTCTCGTACTGGAACGCCCGAGATAGTTCGACGAGCGCAGTGGCAGCAAAACAGTCGTCTCCTATAGAGAATGCGAACGGCGATCTGTCGGGCTGCACGTATTGTCGGGGAAGGTGACCCGCCTCTATAGCACCTAATTGACCAAGACATGCACCGCTTGACAGACTTACTTTAGCGTCCGGGTCTTTGCAACCTGGAAATGCAATTGCACATTTTTTATTTGGGTAAAAAAGAACGAGTCATATAGACGTGCTGGGCTGAACGCCAATAATTAGGGATAAAGGCAGGCGGGTGATGATGATTTATAAATAGCTGGATTCGAATCAATAAAATTGAAAAAGGCTATTGATGTAAGGAGTCAAGACGCCGAAGGAGGAGAAACAGGTGTGATGTGGTGCCCCTTCTGAAAGACCTGTATCAGAGGACTTCTGTAGTCTGAATTGATTGTTTAAATGCAAATCAGAAATAAATAACATCAAACCAAAAATGGAAAATCTATACTAATATTATAAAGCTGAAGAGTTTGTTTGTTTGTTTGAACGCGCTAATCTCAGGAACTACTGGTTGGAATTGAAAAAATATTTTTGTGTTGGATAGTCCATTTATCGAGGAAGGTTATAGGCTATATAACATCACGCTACGGTCAATAGAAGCGGAGTATAAATGAAAAATGTTGCAAAAACGGCAAAAATGTCCACCCGTGCGAAGCCGGGACGGGCCGCTAGTGTTTTATCTTATCTTATACCTTTAAACGAGCAATTCTTGTATATATATAATCTGAATCTCAGAAACGGCTCCAACGATTTTCACGAAATTTAGTATGCAGGGGGTTTCGGGGGCGATAAATCGATCTAGCTAGGTTTCATTTTTAAAAAACGTCGTTTTATCCGTGTTTTCAGGCAATGAAAAACTGCTACAATATCATTAGAATATGAATGTAAATTTCGCCACTATCTTCTAGGTTGTAATAGCTCGGGTGGGAAATAGGGCGGTCCCGAAACCAGAAAATCTCGGTTCGAATGCAGACGACTATTTTTTTCCCTTTTTGTTTTCAAGTTCCTTCTTTTTCTATTTCCCCTTTTTTTTCTTACCAAAAAACACGATTTATCAAAAAAAATAACCGAGCAAGGCTCGGTCATCCAGGCACTAAATTCTAAAGTATAACAAACGAATCTGTAACGCAGCTTTAAACTATTATGGTAAAGTTAAATAACAAAAATACTTACCCAACAGCAAACAGTCTATAAGCTCTACTATAACAGGATCAATATTTTTCCCTCCAAATATCGCTTTATGAATCTCAGATCTATTACTCTTTAACAACTTATCCAGGTGTGAGAATGCATATGCTTTTATACTAGGTATGTCATGGTTTAAATGCTGCAAGTACCACTTGATTTTGTCCAAAAACCCATCAGGCTGAGTTCTCTTTAAATGCCTTTTAATAACCATCTTTATTTTCTCTGATATCTTCGTATCTTCCAAGAAGAAGAGGTCAGATATGTGGGAGCTCAACAAATTCTCATTGTTTAAAACAAGGTATTGGAATATTTTATTTATTTCTTGAGGCGCATAGTCCAACTGTTGCAAAAGTGATACTGCCAAATTAGACATAAGTGGACCTAGAGATATCGTATCGATGTTATGAATGAACGCGCTCCAAGCCTCAGCCAGAATCTTTGGGAACTCCTTGGCTAAATGAAGAGCAGATCTTAAAGTAGCTAAAACTTTAAACCTCAGAGGCGTCAAATATTTTACTCCCATCAATTGCATTATATCAGGAAAGCTTTTTAATGCCTTTCGTTTGACCGACAATGCCACTTTGGCATTAACCAATTTGTGGTCAAAATATGCCAAGACACCTAAAAATTTCGGATTCAAAAAGTCTGCTATTTGTGATGTACTCATACTCATACTTCCAGTAGGTGTCGACATGTCAGGGTCGTGACAAGCCAAATAACGACAAGCATTTAACACTTTTTCCGAATCACAGCAATACTGTAGAAGAAATTCTGTCAATATAATTCTGAAATGCATCTTTATCAAATTCAATACGGATGTTTTTGTCAGCCTTCCAATAATCTCAAGACATTTCTTCTCAACCTCCTTAGATTCGTTTAAATAAACGTGAACGTATATATGAGGGAATCTTTCGATCAAGAAATCCGAAACAGAGAACTGTACTAGGGATGCAATTTCCTCAATCATAGAAGGAACTTCTTTTATTGTTACAGAATAAGGCATTAAATATGGTAAGAAGTGATGTACATCCTTTGAAATGAAATCTCTGTATCCAACAAAGCCGAAAGCCCTGACTACTTTGAGAAGTGATATAGCAAAGTCCTTTCCACTATACAAGCTGCAATCAACGAAAAGTTTACAGTAATCCTTCTTATATCTATGGTAAACTTGGTTTGGCGTATATCCGTGAAATTCGCAAACATCCCTGAGGCTCACTACAGCTTTTGGTCCAAGGGAGCACTGTGGATGCATTATAAAATAAACGAATAGCTTTGTAACAGGCAGAATCACTTTTTCATTGGAACATAATCCAAAATCCTTAATGAGACTTAATATGTTGGTCTGTTGTGTGTAATCATTGTTTTCTAAACTGGACCTTGTTGACCCCACTAGTATATTGACACATAAACTAAAAGCTGAATCTTTTTGAGAGTTCCATTCAGAATCTTCATCAACCTGTAAATAAGATTAGTAATTTTATAAAGTGCTTCCTAATTGTTTTTTTTATGTTAGTTTGGTAAATATACGTCTTTGTTTTTGGATTATATTTAATACTTACAGATTTATCATCAATAAATGGCTTAAAAGCCTTCAAAACATGTTGGCTGTTATCTTCATTTAAAATATCTCCAGGAACACCATAATTGAGGACATAATAGTGCTGGCAAAGTCTGTTTAACAAGTCCCAGTAGCCACTACTCTCCAAATCTGAATACTGTTTCCAATTCAAGAACTTTGCATATAAACTCTTTAGGCTTGTAAAAGTGGAATGTTGACTTGGAGTATAAGTATTACTTTCTGAATATACTTCAAGTTTATTTTGATTGACTTTAGTGAGAAACTCTTTGGAGTATTTGTTCTTATCCAAATTATGACATTTAGAACATATTAATAGTAAGTCTACAACATTGTTTGTAAATATAGATTGTCCAAAATAATGTTTTGGTATACTGATAATGATGTCATATGTGCCCAGTGACATGCAGGTAATGGCTGGTAAGATTGCAGTCACTTCCCTTTGAATGTCACAGTCTTTTGTCAGAAAGGCTGACATTAGTAAGTCCCCAATAAGTTTACTTGCAGAGAATATTTTGTTCAACATCAAAAGTGGACACAATGATATTATCTGAAAAATAAAACATACAATATGACAATAACTGCGAATTAACAGATTAAATTACTTTATGATAAAAACTTACTAATAAGCACTTACTTCTTTATACATGCTGGCAGTTTTATTCTTGATAAAACCATTAACCAAGTTAGAAATTATTCTGATCCATGAATCACTTGGTTTGGCTTTTAGAATAAGTTGTATGACCATTATATATTTCAGAATAGCTCCTTTAATATTATCACTATATCCCAAACTATGTTCAGAAAAATGTGATGTACTTTGTAAACATAATAATTGAAGGAGTCTGTTACAATCATCCTTAGATACATTTCTATTAATGATTACTGTGCTTAAAATTATATCCATAAAAGATTTAGTGCAGTTACTGTCTCCTAGAACAATGCTCTTATGATATCCTATAAGCTTCAGTAATGATCCCCAAATTATATGGACATCTTCTTTTAAAAGTATCTCTATTTTAGTTTTGTTTTGCAGTCTTTCACTCTGGATGGCAACTTGCTGCAATATGGACAAGCCAGAGAGACATCTCTTCAAATGGTAATTTATTAAAAATATATCAATTTTATTATCTTCACATGCTTTTATGGACTGTATCACATTCAATACTTGATTGTAAAACCAATTCTCTTTCAAATCAACAGACCTATTGCCTTGTAAGTTGGTTTCAATATGGGACAGTATATTTTTACAGGCATTCTCTTTCAACATTTCTATTTCGCTTGCATCCATATTTGATACATTTATCAACTCTCTCGAAAAATCCAAGATTTTGCTCATAGATAAACATTCTAATTTCAATTCATTATTAAATATTTTATTTCCCTTTGTCTTTAGAATAACTGTACAAATATTTAAAAGAACTTCTTCATTCTGTTTATCAGGACTGTCTTCATTCATTTTCATGAAAGTATAGATCTGTTTATTGAAACTATCCAAATACATTGCATCAATTTCATCTTTCTCATGAAATACATTTAGTGACCTTACCATGGCTTCTATAGAATCAAATAAGTCTAGATAAACTTGTGGGAAAGATTTATGAAATTTACATATGCCTGTTTGTTCATAGTTACCGATTAAACTGACAAAGAACTTTAGAGAGCAAAACTTCAAATCCACACTATAATGTTCCAGCATATATAGAATATCATTGAACAACTTATAATATTCTTCTTTATGTTTATTCATATGAATAGAATTTGCTGGTAAACTCTCAGCAAGCAGCTGGAGTGTTAAATCAATCAATGTTTTGCATGTTTGTAAGTCCTTGACATGAACGTAAATAGGTTCCAAATTGAGCTGTACATTAAGAACGTCAATTTGTTCCGATTTAAAGTTTTCTAGTAACAATTCATTTGACTGATCATTAGGATTCTCTTTATAATACTGGATCAGTTTTGTTAATACTGAAAAGTACTCAGAATGTAAACTGTTATAAAATGATGCAGCATTCATACACAGTATATTCAATATTTTGAGTTGAGCATCCTTGCTTGATGTGTGTATCCTGGAAAATATAACCAAACTTACATTTTTATAAGATCTTAGAGATTTTGAGATCTTTTTCTTGAGATTTTGTTTGATCTGTACTATTCAGCCACACTTAAAAAACTTATCTATACTAATACTAATATACTAATAATATTATAAAGAGAAAAAAAATGTATTTTTGTATGTAACAAATAGACTTAAAAACTATTGGACCGATTTCAAAAATTCTTTTGCTGTTAGAAAGCTACATTATCACTGAGTAACATAGGCTATATTTATTACTGGAATAAAACTTCTTACTCGTGAGGAGCCATCAGGACACAGCTAGTCATAAATAAAAACAGTGTTCTGTGTGCCAATCAGCTGGTAGGTATTATGCTATGAGTAATTGTCATAAGTACCTGTTTAATTCTTTCACCGACCACACATAAAACAATCTGCCAACGAGCCATGTATTGAATGCATTATAATATGAGTCTGGATATTTAGAGGAACCAGCCCGCGGCACTAACACTTCAGAGAAGTCGCTGTAGATAAATCACAACACACATTAATTAATAAGTACAACAATGTTATTGTTTATGTATCTTGTTGATATTATATTAAGTTTTACCCCGATAACTTCAATATGGAAGTAAGGAGTCTATCTAAACCATCAGCTGCATGCTCCAAGTTATTAAACAATACCATAGTGGGTGCATTGAACATTTGCCACACGGTAAATGGACCATCTTGGTTATCATCTTCCATAACAGTTTCAATTTAAAATAACAGTGTTTAATCAAGTCTTTCGTCTTTTGGTAATAAGTTTCATAAATTTAGAACCACCGGTAAATTCGAGCTCTACTGAATGACAGATCAGATGAAAGATGACCATGATGACAACAATCAGCAGCTGTTTCAGTTTTCCCGCCAGATGTGTCGTTTTTTTAAATAGTACGTTCGTAAATTCCGATTATAGAAAATAACACAAACATAATATAAAAAAAATATTAGAAATATTTAAAAATCTAATTAGTATGTAAGTTAATGAATAAAAAATAGGAATAAAATAAATAATATTCCAAATACAACTGCGAGTGGATCTGGGGCTTAATGACGTTCTAAGATATAGGACCCATATACATAACAATTTCTTTACATAAGTTTAGGTTTGCAGGTATGCAGTTACATAGAAGAATTTATGCAGTTATCTAGGCACTACGACGCGTCACGCAAGCTTCAAGTCTAATCAAAGAGTATAGTAATAATTGAGTCTAATCAAATCTGATGTGGTCTGATGGTTTGTCTCTCAACAAAGACATTCAATAGTCTCCCAAACTTACTCGACGTTTTTACGTTCATTCGATCAAGTTCGAAAGTGAGAACCAGTAAAAGGCTTAGACCGGCTCCACACGTTGGCCACAACCAAAGATTACAATAATATACTGTATGGTCCCAACGCCAATACCGTTCGCTCAACGTGTGGATCGAGACATCGCATTGGCCCCAACCACAGAGTACAGTAATAATACTAGAGAGCCCCAACACTTGCGCCAACGCTGGGAGTTGGCCAATCTGTGTCGGTTTCTTCAAAGGAAATAAGCGTCAACTTCTCGCGGTGTATATACACACGTTGGGACTTATTCATTCAGTCATGCCGTGGAGCACATCGCGTCTGCACGTACTAAATTAGACCAAGATGTAATCCACATGGACGAACGATTTTTTCCAGTACAAAAAAAATAATGATATGCACTCAGTATCTTAAAAGTACTTACAGCAATTTCTAAATTAGACATCTTCACATTGACTCTGCATAGACTAAACTAACATCGTCTCAACGTGTGGATGCTACACGCACAATTAAAACAACGTTCGTACTTGGTACCAACAGCGAGACCAACGCGTGGAGCTAAAGCTATGCCTTAAAGCTTGAACGAATGTAAAAATGTCGATTAAGTTTGTACGTGGTGACTAACCATAAGCTTGCGCAAAAAATCGTAACAACGTATACGCAGGCCCGCCGCTAGCTGTTTCGGCACCCGCATGCAATACCGAATGAAAAAGATTAATTCCCAAGCGATACTTGGACGAGCTTTTTTTTAGACGCTCCCCTCACTCTTTCGTTTACTCCTGTATCTTGAGTGACACAAAACCGAAAAAATTGAAATTGGTCTCAATTAGATGAGTGGCTCGATTTGCTGCCCGCGTGCCGTGCACGCTTTGCCCACCCGGTTACGGCGGCCCTGCGTATACGCGTGTGTGCCCATCAGCAATGCGAAGACAGCGCCATGCAGCTAGTGGCGTGAAATGTTACAATTTCAAGAAATGGCCAAATCAAATGATACCATGTTTGGTTTAGTCATAATATCATGAAGTGGCAATGCGTTTAGCTAGGATTATCTATTCAAATTTACTTCTTATCGATCCGCCCAATTTTTCAAGCACATCGTGGAGTGCACAATTTTACGATCGTACGACACATTATACTAAGCTTGAACAAAAAGTTTGTTGTAATCTGCATCCTTGTTGCCTCCTCGCTTCGGACTCGACATAATTATAATCTATTGTTCTATTTAATCGCCTCGTTCAGTATTTCAATGTCCAAATCTTTATGCCACGTATTAAGTTCTGCACATTTTGAGCAGCCTATTAAGATTCGATTTTATTTCACAATAACTTGAACAAACACGTAGACTTGCGAGCTAAAGGCCTGGTCAGACAGATTGTGGCTGGGTGTGATATTCACGTCGCGTGTTGATCGCGTGCGAATTACTATGACAATATATGGAAGACCCCACACCACGCCAAGCCTGGCGTGCAGCAGTCGGCTTTGTAAGTGGCTATGAGCCTATGAACGCTCAGAATTAAAATTGAAGGAGTAGTACGATTTGAGCTTGTCATAGATATAAGTTTCTGAGGATCAGCTCGAAAACAGCCTGTGCTAAACGTGAGCCACCTATTGAAGATTTTCCCCTTTTGACCCTTGCTCGCATTAGGACAGATTCGCATGTTCATTGTTCCCCATTGGTCATAATTTTAGCTGACAATGATTTTATTGCATTTATCGGTTAAATAAATAATATTTATACTTTTTTCTCGTTTTTATTGGTACGTCGTATTATACATCATATAACTTAAAATATTATAACAAAACAATTACCACATCAATGAAGATAATTAAACATAAAAATATTTGAATTTCTCATTTATATTAATATCTAAATAAACTACGGTTTACAAACGACGAATAGTTTATACATATTTGCATTTACATAGATTACAAGGCCTTTCTAACTAAAAGAAAACTATCAACTACAGCAAATGATTTAATGGAATAGATTATTATATTGTAATTCGTATGATTGTGTCATATTTGCTGCCGAATTTTGATCTGGAACTATCTTAACGGTAATATAAATAATTGTTAACTATCTGTGATTAAAAAGCATGCAAACTGCTTTACTTATAAGGGTTACAAAGATAATTAATCAAAATGCAAAAGTCCTGTGACCTTCTTTCTGAAAACCTTTAGTAATAGTAATCGACTATAAATTTTACACGTCATCTCACGTTTACAACATTTATAAGTAAAGGCATTCAATTTATCTTCTATAAAAATCTCAAATTTAACTATACATGACAATATTTTGGTTTTAAAACTCACAACATAGCACAATACCTAAGTGCATAATAATTATTGCATATAGTATATTACATAATGTTAGAACAGTGTTATTATTTCCAGTCATTCATTTGCAGAGATCTGTCGATATTGAAACCGTTGTTTTCAATCGAAACTTATTAGTTCCCCTGTGTTATTGTTACGTTCGGGCTTGACCGGTGTTTGCACCTGTTGGTTGGTACCGGATGGTGATTGTCCCTGAGGCACATTGCCTACATTTGGCTGCTGCATTTTCACATGTTGTCCTGGGCTGTTTTGTTGCCCAGGTTGCCCTTGCTGTAATTGCTGCTGCATTTGTTGGGGCATGCCCATTTGCTGAGGAATCTGGCCTTGCATTGGAGGGCCCTGCTGCATCTGCTGGGGAGGTCCCATTTGCATCTGATGACCCATCTGCATCTGACTTTGATTTCCAGGCTGTAACTGACCTTGAAGCATTTGTTGACCTTGGAGACTAGTAGGTATCTGACCTTGAGTCATTTGCTGACTTTGGAGACTAGTAGGTATCTGTCCTTGAGTCATTTGCTGCACATTATGCGGTAATTGACCTTGTGGTGTTTGCCCTTGATTCATCATTTGACCCTGAGCAGGAATTTGTTGGCCTTGCATCATCATTTGCTGCCCTGGTGGTTGCATGCCCTGGCCAGCCATGGACATTTGTTGATTAAGGGACATCTGCTGCTGATGAAGATGTTGTGGCATCTGTTGGCCTTGTGTTTGTGGAACCTGTTGTCCCTGAGGTGGTATATTTTGGTTCGTCTGGGGCATATTATTATTCATTTGCATGCCTTGGGGCTGTCCAGGCATTGTTTGACCTTGCATCATTTGCTGTCCTTGCATGGGCATTGCTTGTCCAGGCATAGGCATTTGTGATTGTACTTGCATATTTGGAGCTTGAGATCCTGGTTGTTGAGTATTAGCTTGGTTTGGAATATTTATATTCTGATAGCCAGAAACTGGGACTTGTTGATTAGTATTTGGTTGGTTGCCTTGCATAAGAGGCATTCTCATGTTCTGCATTTGTAGTCCAAGCATTGGATTGTTAGTATTCATTAATTGTTGACTGATATTTGGTTGACCCATATTTTGTTGGCCAACAGACATCGGAGGCATCATCACATTAGGTTGTTGCTGAGGCTGGTTTGGCAAATTTTGCTTTGGTAACTGCACGTTTTGTCCATTCATTTGTGGAATGTTTTGCCCAGGCATTCCATTGGTAATACTCTGTGGCCCTACTTGATGCATGCCACCCTGTACTGGCATGCGCATCTGATGCATTTGCTGTAACATCATTTGTTGTTGTAGGGGTAATTGTTGAGCTAGATTGGGCCGTAGGTTCGACTGATTCATGGATGGCTGAGCGCTGACGCTGAGAGGAGTTTGGTTGACAGTGGCGGCGGATGTAGGCAGCGCGGCGAACGTATTCGTCAGCTGTGGCATAGATTGGATTGTTCCCATTGGATTCATGTTCATAGGCATGTTGGCTGTAGACATTTGCGCTTGTCCAGGTACAGGTACCGGCACATTGCTGTCTGTAGTGACTTGGGGCATCATTTGCGGGTGAAACTGAGGGTTACCGTAAATTGGCTGGCTTGGATAACCACTCTGATACTGTTGCATGGAAACACCAGGCATGTAGTAATTGTTTGCATTCATCAAGTATTGATGCTTCTGCTGTTCTTGTCTCATCTGCATTTCTCTCTCTTGTTCCTGAAAATACCAAATTTTATACAAATTAGTTTACCGTATTTTACACTTACGTTGTCTTTTTAGTAATTTTATATTTTTTTTCTAAAACATAAGCCCCCTTATTACAAAACATGGTCTAAGAAAAACCTAGGCTTTAAAATAGGTCCGTCTCTTTTTGTTAACTGACGTTAGAAAGTGATGGGTATATTTTAAATTTGGGTTTAGCTTAGTTTTGGTTTAAACCATCTTTTGTAATAAGGGGCTTGGTGTTATGTACCTGTACTCTTTGCAAAGCAAGTTGCCTCTGGTACTGTAGATATTCGTGTTTCTTCTTCCTCATGGCCTGCAGCTTGGCAGCCATCTGCATTTGCCGCTGTCTCTCGGCAGCCTCTGCGGCGGCCGCCAGCCTCGCCGCGTGTTCAGCGCGCAACGTATCGAGTGCCGCACGACTGTCGCGTATTTGAGTTACTTTATCCTATAAAAAGTTTATTACAATTTATTTTGTACTCCTTCGTTTTATTGAATCTCACAGATAATAAAATTTAAGGCATGTTTACCTGTAAACTCTCTAAGTAGACTCGTTTGTCATCTTGTTGCTGAATGTACCTTAGCAGACGTGAGTGCATAGCCGTAATGTTCATGAATAGAGTTTGAACAGCGGTATCATTGGCAATGGAACGTCCTCTGAGAAAAATAAACAAATAAAATAAAAAATACACATCAATGATGTTATAGTATTATGTTCTAAACATATACAAAATATATTCATACCGTGAAGAGTTGCTCTTCATTCTGTTTACAAATATTTCAACTTGAGATTTCAGTGACTCGACAAATTCATCAATTTCCTTGTCCTCGGCATCATCATCTTGAGCCTTTGTAGTAGATGGTTTTGGTGGGAATTCCTGCAGTCACACACAAACAATTAATTAAATACTACTGTAGAAAATAACACGCAACACAGGTTACGGGTTGTTATAGATTGGCAACACATGGACAATCCTTTTGGGGTTGTAGGTGTATGTGAATAGTCAGTGGTAACCACATACCATCAACATAACCTATTATATAAAAAAACGGGCAGCCTCTACATTTTTTGTTTGGTATTAAGTGAAAGGTAAAAATAATTTCAATACCTAACACATTGCATATGCCTTATTAGATCATGGTGGTAAAATGAACCTCTTATGTGGACTAAATGACGGACAGTTAAATTCTCAATCAAAATGCAACAGATATGATGCCGTGATGAACAATGTATACCGAACAGTATACCACATATTCCATACCTCGGTAGTTTCAGAGGTATGCGAGGCGGGCGCAGGCGCTGTTGGCGCGACGGTGTTCTCCCGGGATATCCGCTGCTCCCAGTAGTTGCGGTCCAAGTACCGCGACAGCTCAGAGTTTGCTTGCGTGCTGTGTTCCGGCGACGCGCTCACCGAAGACGGCGTAGGTGACACTGAGAATCACATTTTTATTTTAGTTAATTTTAGCTAATTCTATAACACTATCAAGCAACGTCTTTGAGATGACGGTGAGATAACACCGAGATGCAAGATGTCGACTTCAAACTGAGTAGATCCCTAGTTGTATAATTGTACAAAAACGTATTTTGGATACACAATCAGCCAATATCCAGCTTGGTGGCGGGTTGTATGATTGTATTCGATTGGTATTTTTTGGAAATGGTCAAAATTCAGCAGGTTGAAATAATAATAGTAATATCAGTTCATAAACATTCACTTCTGAACATGGACCCTTACAATTACTCCCAGGGTTCCGAGGCAATATTGTTTTAATCAACACATTTGATTCACACTCACTTGATAAGTAGGGTCTGAGTTCGAAACTGTCACGCACCACAGACTTTTCGAATTCATGTGTGGATCAAAATTTGATTATCACTTAGGTTAACAGTGAAGTATATATCATGAGGAAATCTGAGGGCTCCAAAAATTTCTAGATTGTGTGTGTAGTCCACCAACCCCCACCCGGCTAGCATGGTGGAATATGGCCTAAACCCCTCTCATAATGAAAAGAGGCCCATGCCCAGCAGTGGGACAGATGGGCTGACTATGCTATCTAACACACTTACAAGCATACTGATGGCTCAAAAGATATGTTGTTATAATAGTACAGGAGAATGCTGCTACCGATGCTCTTGGCATAATCCCATATTCGCCTTTTACAATAGGTGCCCACTGGACGATTGGGGGAGTAAGATTCTTCACCGAGTACGTGAAAATGGTAACCTTATTATACTCACAAGTGGGATGGTGCGGTGTGGGATCAGGTGCAATGTGAGTGCGGGACTTGCGTTCCTTCTCCTTCTGTTCGGCCTCGGACTGGCTGAGAGCAAGTGCCAGTTGCAATTCTTCTTCCTCTTGTAATTCTTCGGCGGTCTTCCCACCAGCGCGTTTCTGTGCCGAATTCGTCTAGTCACGCATTAGAAACAGAAATAAGGTCATGAGAATTTACTATTGCTAATCATAGATTTTTTAAATATTGTTAGATTAAGAAAATTTCTTCTTAGCGTTATCTATATTGCTCTGCTGCCAACATCCGAAAGAAATGTAATGTAAAAAAAAAATGGAACGAATCTAACTTTTTCGCAGCATTGAGATAAAACAAAGAAAAATGTCTATAAGTGATCATAAAATAAACTAAAACCCGACCAGACTCCTAACCACTAGCACTGAAAGATATTTTTATATAATCAGATGCGTTTGTGAGACGCTCTATGTACGACCCTGAGGGAACATACATACCCAGATGCCTAATCTATATTATAATTTATAAGTGAATCCTAATTTCCCTTGGTCACGCCATAACTTGAAAACGACTTTACTGATTGAGGTCATATTTACACAATATACTTGTTTTGTCGAGACGATGGTTCGTATGCTGGGATCCGATAGGTGGCGCTGTAGTCAAATTATTTACGCGGGCACAGCCGCGGGAGAACAGCTAGTGATTAATAAATCCCTAAATCGTAACCATCCTTACTTTGGATCACATAAGCAGAGTAAGAAAATGTATTAAAATTCTGCTAAAACTTCAGTATTGGTTCAGGTTCAGCACCCACATAGCACTTGCTTAATAGGTATGACGGTAATAAAAAATATGTCAAATGTGTATGAGTCAGAATAACTCACACTTGTATGAATTAAATTGATATGACCCGCTCTTATCTTGGAATTAATCAGTACCACTTGATTGAGGTTATAACAAAGGAAACAACATTTACAATTAAAGTATTATTTATTTATTATACAAGACATCATACATCTTCAGAATATCATCTAGGAAAATACCAATTAAATAACATTTAAGCCTTAATGAGAGAAATTAAAATTATCCTAATAGCATAGTCAATAAAAATTACAATGTCAGTGCATTATTGAAATAGTGATAAAAATCCAAAACATGATAACAGTCAGTTGTAAGGAATATCTAAACAGAAAGTTAAAAGTATTCCTTAAAAATGTTGAGTCGAAAATATAAATTAGGTTAGTTTTTTTAGTTTTGTTTCAGCCGTCTAACAAACTTGGGTGTTTCAGGCACAGTGATGGGGACAACAGACTTTTCAGGAACAAATGGTGCAGTCCCTGGTCGAGGACCAGGTTTTGGATGATGTACCAACTTTGCCCTCAACTCAGCCATGGCCCTTTCCTCAGCTAACTGTTGTTCTTTTTCCTTCAATAGTCTCATTTTCTCCTGTTCCTCTTCCTTCTCCTTTAATTGTTTGTCAAACTTCTCCCTTTCAGCAGCTCGCTTTTGTGTTGTAAGTTCAAATGGAATATGTTTTACTTGTTGTACTGGCAGAAGTACAGGCTTGAATGGTTCTTTGTAAAGTACCACTGGTGGCCGAGCTTCAAACTTTACATTCTCCTTATTCTCAGAGGATGTTGTTGTGGAAGAGCCTCCCTTAGCAGCAGTGCTCTGCATGCGTTTTTTAACAGCACCAGGGACAGGTTGTGCTTTAAACAATGTTGCTTGTTTACGCTCCTCTTCAATTTGATGCTTGATTCTTTCCTCCCTACGTCTCTTCACCTCTTCGTCTCTTTTTTCAAATGAAAACGGCTCAGGTTTAAGTGGACCTGTTCTTGGATGAAGTTTTACTTCAGCTTTTTGAGGTTTCATTATAAGCATATTATCATTTCTAAGCTGATCAGCAGAATTTGCTCTTTTATAGCGGAATTTTGGACTAATTGGTTTAGTAACATGTATGGGAGGTTTAACAGGTATCTGTGGCTTCTCAAGTATGTGTTTAGGAGCTGGCCGTGCCTTGAATTGATGGATTTCTTCAGTAGATTGTGTTAACTTCTTTTGAATTTCAGTCAACTTGAAAGGTTCAGGGACTGTAATAGGCTTCTTTGACACTTCAGGAAGGTTTCTCGAGCCTTCTATAACAGCTTTTGGAATGGGATTTGCTTTTATTTTGAATTTCCTGATTTCTTCAAGTTCCATTTCTTCTCTCTCTTTCTGTGATAAAATGTGTGACGGTCTAAGACGTGTCTTGGATCGTAGCATAGGCGATTGAGGTACGGTGAGGCCTGATGGTCCATTAGCCCTTTGCGAACGGAATATCTGGGGTCGCTTCGAATGAAAACGACCAGGAGTATCTCTTTGATAGTGGTAAATAGCTTCGGCCATTGACACAAATTTAGTTCTTGACAGCTCATGTGGAGCCCCCGAAGGCTTACGGTGTCTGTGGTAAACATCTTCCCTATCATGATATTCTAGCTTCACAAGATCCTCCCGAAGTGCAGTAATATCGTTCATAGACAAGGACTTCTTCATATCACCAAAATCATGCTCGTAAGAATAATCCAGGTTATTGTGATCGCCGAAATCCTCTTCAATAGGAGTTACAGGCTCGTCCTTTATATGCAATTTTCCGTTTGGAGTGAAATAGATTTCACCACGAAAATTCGTCACATTTTTAGCCATTTCTTTTCACTAAATTCTGCTTAGCGTAAAACAAAACAACTTACTTAATATTGTTCGTTCGTTTCAGAATCGTTATTTTTAAATGATTCAGTACAAACTTTCAAACTTGACATCAAAGGTGTTGCCATACATAATTCACAGTTACCCCAAAATTCGCAAAATTATTTAATAAATCGATTTTTAAAATTGTTATTGAAATATTTTATTACGTAAATAACTGAAAATATGTTTTATAATACCTAGAATATAAAACATTTTATAATACCTAGTCTGATGAGTATTATGATGATACATGCAGTCAATAAAAGCTAACGTGTTTCGATAATTTAAAAATAAATATGTTTTAAAATCGCGAATTTCGAAAAAAATAACAATAATTCACGGAATAATGCAATTCACGAAGTTAATAATTGAGTTCGAACGCATTGCATTTTATACAATATTAATTACCCTTGTATTAACTTTTTTTTAATGTATGGCAACAATGTACATTTTGTTCTGAAACCACCAAAAACCGTAAAGTTATTAATGCTTAAAAAAACCTAAAAAAAGGAATTAATATGAAAAAAGTTATTATCAAATCACAAACATCGAAAAAACATTCAATAATCGTATCTTATGCTTGCAGATTCCAATTTACACACCGATACAAAGTATCATATTTCCGAACGAAACCGCTTCTATCAAACTCAATTTCATGTAGCGTGATCATGTCATTTTATGTATTTACGCAAAAAGATAGGTACTGAAACCTGTAGTTTTAACTAATATTTAATTAGATACGTAATTATCTTTATTTCTAATACGTTTAACCCAAAAAATGGCGCAAGCTTCACTGCCCAACCCAAACACGTTACTGCCTCTTGAACTTGTGGACAAGTGTATAGGTTCCCGGATCCATATAATCATGAAAAACGACAAAGAAATGGTCGGAACTTTACAAGGATTCGACGACTTCGTCAACATGTTGCTAGATGACGTCACAGAATATGAATCAACGCCGGAGGGAAGAAAAATTACGAAATTGGACCAAATCTTATTGAATGGTAACAACATTGCAATGTTGGTCCCTGGTGGTGAAATGCCGGGTGATTCTTACGATGGACAGTGATATTTTCCCGTTTTAGTTAATAAATAAAATATTTATAAGTTTAATATGTTTCTTTTTTAAAATGTTCAATGATATGACCTCAATATAACATACAATATTTTAAGTTAATGATTTACACACATTGTGAGATGCAAAATTTTCAATAAATAACCTGATAACTGTATTGAAATAGATATTTACAACTGTGGTAATCATTATCTAGATATAATTAACCAAAAATTGTGGAGCTATCAGCAAAATTCAGAATGTCCAATATCACTGGCAGTTATGTTCTCAAATAAACACTTATTATAAAAGACCTGCTAAATTAATATAATAAAGAATGTTATTAAACTAACCTGTGGCTGTGCTGCAGCAGGCCCATAGTCACTGGAGGTGTCTACAATTTCCAACTTTGAAGATGATGGTGGTGGCCGGCTAACTTTGTCAAAGCAAGCATCACACACACGCACCTATGAAACACATCTTGCTGTTAAAATATGCCAATAAATTCTATGAGATAGAATAATGATGAATTCATTCTATTTGTTCAAGTTTTAACGGCTGAATTATTTTACTTCAAATAGACAATATGCAGGAAACTTGTGTTCTTTTTGCTAAATTTTAATAATAAAACCCATCATATTTGTCTGGCCCGTGGCCACCAACAGGAGAAGGAAAGTCTAAGACATAATGTGGAAGTGTTTACTTAAGTGTTATGTTGGGGAATGACAACCGGAGTGGGAAATTGATGCCATACATATATTTAATTAAATAAAAAGGCACGACATGTAGTTATACAGAAAATTATTTCTAAAAGCATATTGAACATCTGGTCAGAGAAGTAAAGGCTATTTTATTTGTATTTGTTGTGGCCACCAACAACTATGTCTAAGCAGTGACTTTGATGTATTACCATAATTTTTTAAGGCTACTACTACTTCCAACTGAGCAGATAGAAAGATTTGAAGCATAAACCTCATTTACAGTTAACCAAACATTCCCCATATTCTGACTTACCTCCTTTTCAATTCCAAATTTGGGCAAGGTAGATGTCTTAGAGCTACACTGTTGGCAGAAAACCTGGCCACATGCGCGACAGTGATGGCGACGTACCATCAACGAGAACGCCACACGACACCTACATTATAAAAAAAAGTAATTTGTATAAATGTTAATGACATTTTTTTATGTTTCTTGAATACAGTATGCTTGTCTTGTAACAATATGAGTTCAAAGTAAGAATCCTTGAGTCAGTATAAAAGGAAAATAAAGATACTTAAACTGCATAGATAGCAACTTTACTGTGTTAAAAATCTGGCACCAAGCATTTGCATTTTTTTTTAAATATACTGCAACATGTATTTGGTACACCAAATCTGATATCATCACATTACATTATTACATCACATCATGTTAAACTACATACCTGTGGCAAACCTCTCCATCTGCCCATTCCGGGGCGGTATCAGCAGAGAACATAGCGTCAGACTCCTTGAGTGTAGGGAACTTGTAACACTCAGCCTTCAAAATGTTCACAGTGTCCTATTCACAAAATAACTTCATGAAAAACCACAACAGCTTATTAATTCCAGTATGACTAAGCACATAAACATATCCACTGTAAAAACTCACTGACAAAAACAACTCACAACTAAATAAAATTGAACTTTACTTGGTTTGTACTATAGTTTTACCATTTTATTTTAGTTAAAACATTTTCCAGACAGGCTTTGAAAAGAAAACACGATAGCACAAAGGAGAGTCGCCACATAAAATTTTATTGTTTATGTTGTTTCATGAGATTATGAATCATACTGCGTCTGACTGATAACATAGTGACGCGGCATTCACAGGTAGGTATATAATATGTATGTATGTATGTACACTGCAGAGATACCTGTATAAAGATATGTGTGCGCCCGCATGGAAACTGGTTGGAAAGTGGACATTTTGAATGACTGATAATTCAAAACAAATATTTTTATATCCAAGATAAACATACGCATTGTTTTATTGAAACGTAGTTATTCTTATAATTGACATATATGTAAGTACTTAAGTAGTATAAATATAATAAATACCTATCATTATACTTACCTAGGTGTAAAAAAAAGTATATTTACTTATGTGTAGATATAAGGACAATACATAATTATAGATAAAATCGCACGACGGGACGTTGACTTATGACCCGTAATGTAAACAGAACAATTATTAGAATTTACTGCTGAGTGCAGACCAGCTGATTAGATTGAATTAAATGAGTGCTTACATGCATGGGCGTCAGTTCCTCTCATATGTACTTATATCTTTATAAACACAGTAGAGCAGATAGGTACTTTTCACTTTACAGTTACAAAGTAGCAATAGAATGACAACACGACGTAATTAAATTATAGGTGTGGTTAGATCAATATTGCGAAGAACTAATGTTGTTCAACCTTGGAACGGTACACAAAAATGTTCAGTGGACTGTGACACTTTACAGACAATTCGCATTGTATTTAATAAAATCCAGTTGATAGCTAGAGAGTTTCTTGTCAGAATTTAGGCCAGGTCTAGACATAGAATTTAGTAGTTTTTATTTTGGATTTATTTTAAGTTTTCATTCTGTAGGTACATCTATGTACTATAATTTACTATTACATTTTGAGTGAATAAAAAGTGAATTTAAGTGTGAATTAATGCACTTGCTCATTGTTATTTGAGAACTGAACAATTTTATGTTATATTTAGTTATATTACTTAGTTTAAACAAGATAACTTGAGGAACTCACATCTAAATCATTACAAGCTTCTTTTGTGTATTAGAATAGACTCAGTAAGTATAGTGTAAAGTAATGTGTATAGGAGAGTATTCCTATTGTGGCTGATTAAAGAAACAGACCGATTCTGGATCTGAATTCAATACCCAGGTTGGGCAGTGTTATTATGTTTTTCCATGAGGAATTCCTCAGTAGCAGCTTGTAGTTTTGTGTCCGGTTGATGGCAACAGGCTGACCCCCTATTACATGGGACTGAAACTTAACGGCAAACTGAGGGTGTTACTACACACCTCTGCCCAATCCTTCAGGGAATACAGGCGTGATGTTATGTTATAGAAACACTTGGATGTTAGTTAAGAAAGGTTGTTTTCCCTGTAAGTATTATGGAGTTGTGATATAAAAGTCTAGTATGTGAATACTGGTTTAGAAAATTGGTGATTTAGAGAAAAAAATTGCAAGACTACAAAAATAATGTAATTGTAGGTGATAATGTAGTAAGAACTGTGAAACTAGATACTGGTGCTTACCTGAACTGCTCTGTATTTAGGCGAGTTACGGAAGGCAAAGGCCCAAGCTTGGATCAGCTCAAGAATCTTGTTGCGAAGGTTGTCATGTTGTGTGGTCTTCACCAGGTCACGCAGCATTTCACAGAATGCCTTAGATGTCACTTCATCATGGACTCCAGAACCTAATAAAATAATAGATTATATTGTATTTTAAAATAAATTTAATATAGTACAGTACTGAGTTAACACTTCCTCAAATGAGGTAGGCAGCAGTGGCGAAGGCTCCATACAACTCGATTCCTATCGGCTTCCCTTTCGAAATATGGCAAATACTAGTATCTATTATTTTCAATTATCATTTAAACAAATAACTAGGTATTTACGAAGTTACATTGCAGGTATAACATTTGCTTATGAAAGTAACAATCAAAGAAATAAATAAACGACTACATTTTTTTCGGAGCAAAATGTTGAAATGACGCAAAAGAAAACCCGGTCAGGCGCGGCAGGAATCCAGTACATTTAATTCATAGTTTCACTTGTAGCGATCGTGACCTTGAGGCAACATAACACCGCTAGATATACGGACGATGCAAAGCCGCGATCCATCGAGTTACGATAAGGACAGAGATAGGAAATGCGTACGCCAGAACGAGATGGAAATAATGCTACTGAAGTTCGTAATTTGTTCAGATAGTAATATTTGGATGACAGATTCACAACAGATTTTTTTCGCGCTTGTTTATATTATTGTTTTCACTTGTTCATTTGTATTTGATTTGATATAATTGTATCATAATTTAGTATCTTATAGCATTATTCATGTATTATTGTTGAAATTGATTTATTTGTGTAAACTAGTGATAGTTTTGCGAAGTGATAGTGCAGTAAAAACAAGGTTAGTGGCGTTGTATTATTTGGTGATCGTCTATTTAAATAGGTATTTAGGTAAGTAAGGATTAGGTACTAAAATATATTTTTTTAGTTTGTAGTTTTATTAAAAAGTAGTTATTTAAGTAGTGATTTTGTTATTATTGAGTAAATTCGATACCATGGCGGCATTAGTGAACGTAGAATGCTGTCTGACAGATTATTTGTTGACTGAGGAAACATCCTTTTCAAAGTTGAGTTTTGAAAATAAAAAACATGTAATCCAGTTAGGCCGTGCTCGCTCTGACATGATTATAAATTACAAACGACGCGATGGTTTTTTCAAACATTTTAACAGTTCTTTGTAGGTACGACAAATACCCTTGGCTTACGGGAAGTTGTAAATTAAATAAAATGTTTTGTTTTCCTTGCATATTATTCTCAGATTCTAGTAGCTTTTCGTCCAAAAAACATGTTCAGACCGAAAAACATATCCGAAGTTGTTTATCTTTGCATGATTTCGGAAATCGTAGGATAGAAACATTTTTTGCTAATACGTATGAAGTTCATAATAGAAAAAAAGTAGATCGGAATAGAAGTTTAATGAAACGGTTCATCGACACAGTAATTTTGCTAGGTAAAAAATAATTAGCTTTTCGCGACCACCACGAAAATCCGGCATCCGATAACCGCGGTAACTATATCGAAACGTTGTTATATTTAAGCAAGTATGATACCGTAATCGATTCGCATTTGGAACAATGTTCCTCAACACAGAATCCCACATTCTCTGGCCTTTCGAGTGATATACAAAATGATTTAATACAAAGTATCGCATTAGTTTTAAATTAAAGTTGGAAATAAATAAGGCTCAGTTTGTATCGGTCATGATTGACGAAACGCCCGATGTTAGTCATAGGGAGCAACTAACGGTAATATTTAGGTATTTATCTGAAACTGGAATCGAAGAACGTTTTCTTGGTTTCTATGACGTTAGCGTCAGTCGGACTGCTGATGTTCTTCTCATATCCATCCCCAAACGGCTTTTCTCAAAGCCACTTTTATTATACTTGCAAGACACTGGTGCCGATTCTGTTGTGCACAAACTGATCATAATTTAGACTATTACCATCTTTTTCACTCTGATAATATAAGAAAGAGACAGACATAAATAAGAGCTGTCAAATTTAGTTGAACTAAAATTTCCATACAAATTTAGACGACACGTCGGCACTTGTCGACTAAGAACACGGTGAAGTTCAAGGCGTAAACTAGTTTGACATCTCTAACTTAGTTCTTGTCTATCACCGTCCTTTTCTCGCGCCGTCTGTTAGTAAAGGATAGCAATTCTTTAATTTTAGTTTAGTTGGTGAATAAGAGAATCGGCGCCACTGTTTCTATGTATCAGTGCTTACATGTATAGTGAAAGTGAGCTAAAGCAAATTCATCTGTACAAGATTTCGAAGTCAGCCACAGGGCCACAGCTATACGAGTAGTTACTGGAATTCACGCATCATACTTGAGCAAGGTAAGCATTTTTTGGTTCGGCTTCCCTGTTAAGAAAATTCACCCTTCGCCACTGGTAGGCAGAGATATTAGTAATAGGGGTTGAGCCCATTACCATTTATAAGCTTGTTTTGAACCCTGTCTGGACCAGGTAATATACTAGAAAACAACAATTTATAAATGAAAATGTTTTCATAGTGGACTAACATTTACAAGGATTTTCCGAGGATTTTTCAACTAAAGAGTAAGCAATGGGTCAATTAACCCATAAAGTGAGAAAAATCAGGTATATAATAGATATTTTTGAAGGGTTTTTCCAAAATTTCTTAAACAATAATCAATTATCAATACAAATATAATGTTGTATTGATCCTTTGCCTCATTATTGTAGTTTAATCCATTTAATATTTTTCCTCTACATCCAAAACATTGCAACAATCATAAATTGTCCAGTATCATTTTAGTTTGAAGGGATCTTGAGTTTATTATTAGCTGTGAAAGTTCACTGCTGAACCTCCTAGCCATAATCACACTTCGCAACTTATGAGTCAACTCAGTATATTGTTATACTTGCATAGCTGAGGCATAGCATGATCACTTTAGACAAGGGTTTTGTTGACAGAAGAATAGACAAAATAACACATTATCATAAACATGACATCATGGCTGTACTCCCCAAAGGGTTCGGCAGAGGTGTATAGTAACACCCTCATTTCGCTGTTATGTTTAAGTCCCATGTAATAGGGGGTGAGCCTATGGCCATCAACCAGGCACAAATCCAAACTCCAGTCTGCTACTAAAGAATTCCACATGGTAATACTTAATAAAACTTTGCCCAACCTGGGGATCGAACCCAGGACCTCACGAGCAGCAGTTACACTTGCCACCACTAGACCAATGAGGCAGTTACATATTATCATTGTGTGACAAAATACCATACATTTTATCTATTCTTTCATCAACAAAACCTTTGTCTATAGTGGTCAAGCTATGTCTACAGGGGTGCAGCAATCCATTTAATCTCTTAGTTGCCTTTTATGACATGATGGGAGAAGCTGGCCTGTTCATTGCAGGGAATCATATGTTTATGAACTGATATAATAATTATTTTTAACTGTAAAGATAAACTCATTTTAATGTTATGTTATCTTAATTACAAGTTTGGTACTTGTGTGCATATGTTTACATAATAATTAAAGTAAATTTCATTAAGAATCTAATGTAGTCCCTTTAATTAGGATTTGTGTAATTAAGAATGACAATTTTATACTATAGATTTACAATTTTACAAAAAGTCTTCCAAAACATTGGCATTCATAAAACATAATTAACTACTTTACAAACCCAATATAATAAGAAGGTAATATTAATATTTGCTCACCACAATTTTTGACAATACTCTCGAGGGTGAGCAGGGCGAACATGGCCTGGTGGGGGTTGGGAGAGTACAGTTTCTTTTTGACTGCTGCCACTGCATATTTTGGTCTGCAACAAGCATTTATTTATATTTGGAGTATTATGAAGAACAGACAAAATCTACCAAGTTTAATCTACAACTTATATCTCCACTCCTTACTAGGAAAATACCTTATGGCATCATACATACTAAAGGAAGACATGATAAGACATGTATTGCAATTCCACTAGAATGTTATACTTATTAGACTAAGTATTCTTTTCATCATAAAATCATAGTAAATTTTTCTATGCAGGTTTCATAATGACTTCATACAAGTAATAATATTAAAAATTTCAAGGTATGTACAAAATATATCAACGGTCCCTACATATACTATTGAAACTAAATAATCTCAGTTTTTATTTTATTATGTATGTACACCGATTACGCTGAGATTTATCATCCGATTTACGTGATTCTTCTTTAGTTTGATGCGGAATAGTTGCAATTTGGTCCCATAAAAAAATATTATTTTATAACATTTAAGATAACATAATTTCACACATTTTAAGCATATAAAAACTGAAATTTTGTAGTTTCAATAGTATATGTAGGGACCGTCGATATGTCAATGGTGCTGATTTTGTTGTGCACAAATTAAACTAAATGTAGGCTATTGCATTCTTTTACACTCTGATAAAATAAGAAAGAGGTTGATGTAAATAAGAGCTGCCAAATGTAGTTGAATTAACTTTCTATACAATTTTAGACGACACGTCAGAAAGTGTTGACTAAAAACATGGTGAAGTTCAAGGTGTTAGCTAGTTTGACATCTCTTACTTAGATCTTATCAATCACTATCCTTTTATTGCACTGTCTGCTAATAAAAGACATCAA
Source organism: Amphipyra berbera (assembly GCA_910594945.2). NCBI lineage: Eukaryota > Metazoa > Arthropoda > Insecta > Lepidoptera > Noctuidae > Amphipyra > Amphipyra berbera. Next base: position 13,675,288 of record OU343125.1, read on the forward strand.
TTTTATCATTTTAATATAGTTGGTGAACAAGACAATCGGTACCATTGACTGATTACTAATTATTATAAATATAAATATGGAAGGAACAATGAAGCAGAAACAGAATACTATTGAAATTTGATTTATTATGAACAACTTTAAAAGAATTAAGGTCAAAATACAACTTTCTACAAGAAATCTAGGGGTCATTTTTGTTGGGAGGGATTTTATATAAACATTGTTTTGACCTTTTCTGTAATTATTATGATGGTCATGAAAATACTTACGAACAATCATTCTGTCTAATCAAATCGCATATTTGTAGGATTGTCGGCCAATCGGGATCCAGGCGTAGATTACTTGTCGCTTTATCTAGAACAAATTATTTCACCATTTTATAATGGTAATGATCATAGGTGCATATTGCCAATATGAAGTGCATTGTTGGCTTATAAAAAATGCTGTGAGTCATATCCGCGAAGTAAACAGTTATGATCTGACTATTTCGGAAGAAAAATAAAGAAAGCTAAATGCTAATCAGAGAAAACTGCCCAGTAAAATAATTGTGACAACGAAATTATTTGTTGTGCACTTACGCGATGATGCGATATGAAAACAATTGTCATTTTTTTACTCACCAAGTAACTTATCAAAATTATTAGCTCGAAACATCTTTTCCCTAATAAGCGCAATAATAAACTTTTGTTTTAGAAAATCAACAGTGATTGATTCGATGGACAGAAAAATGACAGCACACTTTTGTCATTTTTTATTTTTTGTTCTATAGGTTGGCTAACTTGGCTTTAATGAACGAACCTCAGAGCATGAAGAATGAACGTCATTTACGTCATTCTACCAAAGAGTTGCTCCAGTAATAAAATAGTAACTAAGGTACTAGAATAATTATTATTACTAATAAAATATGGTGTAGTTTTATTATAATCGTTCAATTTGTTCAAAAATTGCAGTAACGATATTAAAACGCATACATATTTAGACTGTAGAATTGGTCTGAAATAAAATTATTTAATTCATTGTTTTTATAATGATGGCAAATCGCAAGGAATAAGTGGAGTTGGAGTTTTGTTATTTTTTTTACCTTTGTTCACAGTGGCGCCTCGGTCCGGTAGCAGAAAAAATCTCCCCATTGGTGTTGAGATCTAAAAATCGAAGTCTAAAAAGCCAAGCAATAATGGCTAACTTGGCAACATTGTAGATGGGGGAGCTTCTTGGGGTGAAATCGATCACCTACATGACAACTAAATCGTGTCATGTGAACAACAATGGTGTTAATTCTGTTGTGCACTTTGACAGGACTAAACTAAATTAAGGGTGTTTGTCTCTTTCTGTTTCAATAGAAAAATAAAGTAACAGTTGCGTTTAGTCTAATTTAGTACTGTCAAAATGTGCAACCGAATCGATACCAGGTAGAATAACAATTTGTTAAATTAAAGGTCAATAAGTAATCGATTTCACACCATCTAGTGCTGCCAAGTTAGCCATTGGTGTCGATTCTGTAGCACATTTTGACAGTACTAAACTAGACTAAACGCAACAATCACTTTTATTTTTCTATTGAAACAGAAAGAGACAAACACCTTTAGTTTAATCCTGTCATAGTGCGCAATAGAATCGACATCATTGGCTAAATCTGGCGAAATTTTAGATGGTATGTAGCCACAACATTTAAAATTGAGTGCATGTAATCCGAAATCTACGGTTTTTTTAAAATCAAAAATGCTCTTGGTGTGCAAAAATGACAAATAAGAGACAAGAATGAAAATGCAACTGTAGAAAATTAGAATTTCATTTTATTGTGTAATTTATTTCATTTAGCTACTTCCAGCCACTTTGAAGAAGGAAATTCAAACGCCTAGCGTCTTTAAACATTTTTTAGGCATCATTTGTTTCTATGATTTGGCAACACAGGCAGATTGAATCGATGTTGTCTGGACGCCCAATCTTATATCAATCACCAAACCATGAATCCCAGATTATGTCATCTGTAGCGGGTAAAAGAGAAATGCTTATGATTGCTTCACAAAGTACAGTAATATAGGAGAATAGCAGAAAATAGTACTGGAGCGTTTCAGTGGTTTCAGTTAGCAATTTTATTTTATTATTTGCCAATAGTTGAATAAATGAGCAGCAACACGGAGTAAAAGAAAATGATAAAAAAACACTAAACGATTATGCAGCACATGCATTATTACTATTATTGCTACTTTCCACATTTTACGAGGTTTTTTTAGCACGCGAAAATGAGTAATTATTTATTGTCTTCATTTGGACCTCCGAAAATACAGCCTTGACGCATTATTGTGTACTGTTACTCAAATAATATCAAATAAAAATGATAATCGATGATTGAGACCTGTAAAGCACAAGTACTAAACAAAAAAATATTTGTTTACTCATGTGCCTCTACTGGTAAAACGTAGAATTATTACCCGAGTGCCAATGAAGGGTTATGTTTATCTCCTATTGCTCTGAAGTTGAAAGGAAATGACAATGCGTGATTGTCTTAAAATAGAAAAATAAAGCCCAACAACCTACAAGGGTTACAAGGCATAAGCGCCAAATCCACTTGGTAATATTGTTGCACTTTATTGCTTGTTTAGTTCGTAAAACTTGCAGAAGCCGACTTGTTGCGGGTGTGTCCACAAGTTGAAAGATGCAGAAGTCAACTTGCCTATAAACTTGCTCGTGGATATGGCGTTTTACTATGAATACTGAACTCGTATACAGTATTTATCAATATCCTGTGTAATAAATATCGGGACGGCATGACGGGATGGCGGGATGACATAATATTGTGATTACAGCTTACAGCTCTGCAAAAAAAGTAGGGAAAATGGGGGCAGCACTAGCAATAGTACACCTTAAAAAGCTTTTAAAATAACAGCTCATAAATAAAGAATTTTTTACAGTCATAATCATTTAAAATCATAAACTATTATCACATTTATCGTCTGATAACTTTAGTTATTGTTCTGAGTATATCTGAGGATAAAACACTGACTGGCACAGCATTGACAAAGAGATAGACTTTTTGTCAAGCTGTACCGGGGCGCTGCACTGACCATGAAGGTATTAAAAACCTTCATGGCACTGACAGACAAACTTTACCAGTATGTGATTCCTTAGAACTGCCCGCGAAATTCAAATTTCTCGGGTTAAAACAAAAAAATATTATCATCTTTGAGACTGTATTGTATATATAATATGTATGTAGGCTATATAACCTGTAATTAAACACCTGTTATTAGAATTGTTATTTAACTGATAAAATGAGAATCACTAAATATATGGATCACCTTGAGAAATATAGTGTATCATGCAAGTCTGAAATCTTATCATGATGACACACCTTGGTAATGTTTCATATTACTCAGTCTGTTTTTACTTATTTTTCAACACTACGAGAATTTTGTTATTTGTAAACAGACTTAACGTTTTATATTTGTTCAAGAGTTTAATATGGATTTATTATGACCGTATAGAAAGTGTTTGTGATAACTGTGATAAGTGAACTAAAATACAATTCACAATGAATGTGAACCTAATAAAATACATAGAGAAACAACATGAAATAAACAAAAATATGCTTTTGAAATTTGACTCTGACTTGCAGAAGTGTAACGCTCGTTTAACAGCGGTGAAGTTAATGGTGACAGCGCTCGAATATCAAATCGCGTCAATGAGGACAATGTATATGGATTTAATGGAACTTAGACAAATAATCGTATTTTTACATCCACATTTACAAAAAGCAAGATAGCATGAAAGAAAATCTAGTTTTTTTATTTTATTTCAGTTTCTTAAGAATTCTTAAATTATTTTTATAAAACATGTTCAGTTGTTCAGCCGAACACAACGGTGTGTTAACAGAATTAGTTTCGTCAAACTTCGAATAATCTATCACAAAACCATTTTTGTCTTTCCGATACTCAACCATGTCAATAAAACGATGACCCCACAGAATTTCTTGGGTGGTGTAACTAGACTTCACTTGAACTGGCTGCCCAGTAGATTCTATGGTACCTTCAAATACCACGAGAATCTCCATATCCGCTTTCAATATGTCACGAGCCGACATTGAGTAAAATGGACTGTTTTCATCTATTGTATGCACAGCAGAAACTGGGAACATGAATGAGATATTTTCACTGGAATCCATAGAAAGATCTAATTTTATTTGGTCATCCAATACATCGATAGGGCTATGCCTGATCAAGTAAGCATGAACGTTGCCCGCTATGATCCTTGACTTCCTGGTGTTCCCGACTCTGAATATCAAGCGTAAGTTACGATCTCTTTGGTTGATGATAGCATTTTTGGAAAATAGCAGTGTCTGGGCGCGATTCTTCGGTCTCGTCAATTTAGCAAAGACAATACCAATGATGAAGGATTGTGTGATAGTTCCGATTATACTCTCAATGCACATTGTCAGCATTGCTGAAGGGCACTCCAGTGTGATAACTCTGGTTCCATAGCCGATTGTCGTGTGGATTTCGATGCTGAAGAGGAATAATGATGTGAAGCCGTAGATTTCCTTCACGCAAGGAAGCCATTCAGAAGAGTTTTCAGCGTGGGGCATGTGTTCCGGTTCGAAATCACCGTGCAGATCCATAATAACCCACCAAACTCCTGTAAAAGCTAGCCAAATGATGACGTATGTAAGGATACAGTAGAATAGCGTCCATCTCCATTGAACGTCAATAAAAGCCTGAACGATGTCGGGGAACACATGAAATTTGGACTTCTTCCACTTTTCTAAGTTAAATTGGCCCGCTTTGGAAACGACGCGATATGCTTTTCTTCTTCCTGATTTCCGTCTTTGACTGTGTCTGTAACGAAACCACGAACAATGTTTGTATGTTATACATAATTATATTTTCGTTTTAATAACGTCGTATAGTTTTATTTACCTGCAAATCCGATGGTTTTTGTTTAAACTAGCACTTGTTCCTCTTTCCACTTGTTCTAAATTACACGAACCATTAATTAAGTTTTCTTTTTCAGAAAGATCCATTTTGTTCGTATAGGTATATTTATTTTTTGTAATAATAACTGTGAAATAATTTTATCTTATTATGATGTGATTACTCTCTGTCTGAGCAGTAACTGATATAACAATCCTTCCGCATAAATACCTTTGCGTATATTTGAATAAAAAGATAAAACATTGAACATGAGAGATTTCTCAAGATCGCTATATTAGGTAAAATTTTATAGCCTGAAAAATAATATACGTTATTCTAGATAATATGTTTGATCTTATATCTACTTACCTACTGGATATAATGTAAGTAATAGGTAGGTATTATTTATTCTGTGTTTTCTCCGTTATTGCTATGGCAGGTACCTTCACATCCCCCCGGTGGGTTCCCGCATTGTCGAGGCACGGGGGGCTCAGTAGCCGTGGTCATCCCCACGGTGAAGCTAAGAGGAACCCGAGGAGGGGCTGCTCGTCGCGGCTTGGGCCTGGAAGCCCTCGATGTAGCGGCCAAGTAGGTTGCGGTGTCGCTTAGGCGACATTGCAACTAAGGCGGGCCGCGACGTCGTATGGCGCCCATGTGCTCATTTGGTCTCTCGGGTGGTCACGGCGTACCATGTGTTCTGGTGTCCCGGTGATGGGGGGTACTCCCCAGAGGAGGGTCCGGTGGCGGACAGTCGCGGCGGGTTCGCGGATGAGTGTTTATGCGTGCCCGTGTTCCCGCCATAAGCGGCAGAGGAGGACACCGTGGAGTTTTACTGGGTTTGAGTCCCACAGAACTGCACTATCTCCCCGTGGTAGTGCAGTATGCGTGTGCATTTCTCCAGGATAAAAAAAAGGTACCTTCACATTCCCGACACCTACGCGCCACGTACTTGCCTACTTAGTTATTGATTTTAAACAGGAAAGAAGAATACCTACCTATTTATTTTATTTGACTAATGGATACCTAATTCTTACACGTTATTAACAAGAACATTATTTTCCTTTATACTCATATTGTTATGTTATCATAGCGAAAATGTACCTTACACATATATTTATAAAGATAATTTTCGTCTTCCCGGGTGATTCATAAGCGTTATTCTTTAATGAGCTGTTATAGTTGTTGGTGACCTAACAATTCGAGGAGCTGATAGCACTGAATATAATTATGTACGTATAACTTAGAAGTCTAACAAAAACCGATAGCTTCGTAAGCCTACGATCTTATAATGATTCGTAACGACACCTTTCTCTATTGGTGAGAATTATCAGTCTTAACTTTGCAAGTTTCAGTTCTTACTACCCGACACCAGATGTCGCTAGTTAAACTCAATCGTCAACCTTTATTATACAAGGTTAGTCGGAAAGGGGGTACTAAGCCGAAAGGGTGTTAAAGTACCCATAATAATGGATAACTTTTGTTCTATAACTTTCCCCAAATGTCATTAGTTTAAGAGAAATAGCTGTTCAAAGATTGCATAAAAAATACGCTAAATTCTATCTATCCTCAGCTATGATCAGCAGTGTTTACATTTTGTGTTATATTTAGGGTCACGGATTAGAAGCTCCATTTTCTGAATTCGTAACTAAAGCAGGGTTGAAGAATTTTTGAAAAAACTAAAATAATAATCATTTTGCATGGGATTTTATTTTATAGAATTTTTAAATTGTAACACTTTCTTTAAAACAATCATCAGTGATACATTAAGTGGCCCGCGGCTTAGTACCCCCTTTCCGATTAACCTTGTATAGATAAATTAACATTTAGGGGTGTATAGAAAAGTAGACGCTATTCAGCTTTTCCAAACGAACTACTGTAGATACTGTACCTACCTACGGGCATGCGATGAACCATCCACGCTGAACGACGAGGCTCTGGCTACTAACAGATAGCGGGATACTAAAAAAACATGCAATCCCGGGGGGTTAATTACGTCACATTTGGTGAATCATATTTCGTTTCTTACTCGTAATCATAACTGCAAGTGGACTGCACTCTGTTGAAAAACTGACACACCCGTTAAAACTTTACCTTCTATTAACCCTCTTTCAATAAATAGGTTACACTTAGTTCTAACCACCTGCAACCAACTAGTTGTAGCCGGCCAAACCTTAGTGTAAGGGAACGTACCCATACTACGTGACCTATTTTTTACAATTTTTTACCCCCGTCCTCCCCATCGGTGACCACCCGTAGTATATGCCAATACCCCCCCCCCACTCCCCTCTAGTTTTCACATAGTAATATATAAATATGGTTTTAAATAACTTTTTGAAAACAGAAAGTTAAAAAAAAAATGACTCATATGTGCGACAGTGTTGCCACCTGTGAGTTAAAAAAGCGCTAAACTCTGCGCGCCATATTTGAATATAGCTCGAAAAACTCGAGATTTCCTTAGAGGATATTGACTACGTGACGAAAACCTAATGGTGCGTCCAGACCTGACGAATGCGCCGCGAATGCGCCGCTCGCGCGAGCGGCGCGCCGCGGCGCGTTCGTCAGGTCTGGACGCACCATAAGACCCCACCCCGCCCCTGTGACCAAGCGTGGTGTTTTGAATACCCCCCTCCCCTCCCTGAACTGGTCACGTAGTATGGGTACGTTCCCTAAGCGTAATTCGGCTTTTAGCCGTAATATATAAACGGCCGCAAAGAACAAACGGCCATTTACACTAACATACCTATCAAACGGAAGTTCAAGTTCCTTTCTAGATAATAATCGACGGTCTTTGCAGATAGCTACAATGGCTGTCGATATTACCTAGAAAGAGACTTCAAGATTCTTCAAAGTAGTACCTAGATCAGAATACAGCTTTATTTAAGAAACAAGAAAGTGAAATAAACCTTCTTTAAAATTAGGGCTACGGGCATCCCATTTCGACAGCCTAATTTATTTCTCAAATGAAATAAGAACCGGGATTGTATGTTCTGCCTAGCTTTTTCCCAACTATGTTGGGGTCAGCTTCCAGTCTAACTAGATGTGGCTGAATACTAGTATTTTACACGGAGCGACTGCCATCAGACCTCCTCAGTTACACATTCCCAGTTACTAAGCTTAGACCAGTTATCAGACTTTCGGGCTTTTGACTTCCCGTAACAACTGTCATGTCATAGGTATTCGTATGACACCCGGGACCGACTGTTTAACGTGCCCTCTGAGGCACGGAGGGGTCTCGATGTGTAACGAACGGTCACCCATCCACGGACTGACCGCAGCAAGCGCAGCTTAACCTCGCAATTCGTATGATCCGCGCGGTTGGTCACGATTATGATTAACATAACATCACGCCTGTATTCCCCGAAGGGTCAGGCAGAGGTGTATAACACCCTCATTTCGCCGTCATGTTTTAAGTCCCATGTAATAGGGGGCGAGCCTATTGCCATCAACCGGGCACAAATCCAGACTCCAGGCTGCTACTGAGGAATTCCATACGGAAAAACCCAATAACACTTTGCCCGACCTGGGGATCGAACCCAGGACCTCACGATCAGCAGTCGCGCTTGCCACCACTAGACCAACGAGGCAGTTATGATTAAATGTATGGAATTAAAAGTTTTACTATTGGGAAGCTATCGAAACGCGAGGTAGCCAAAATTTTAATCCTGAATAACGTAAAGCGGGACCGCCACAAATTTATTTGATGACGAGGTTGGATCCTGATCGTTGCCTCAACCCCTCAATTGTAGATAGTTTCCAATTCCTCGCACTTCCCTGGCACCATCCCGGTCGTGTTATCACGGCCGGCAGGATGCAATGCTGAGCCCGGACGAAGTGTTGCCGACGTAGAAATCATTTCTATTATTGTACAATTTTATGTTTTCGTAATGCACCCACAAAAATCAATTCTAGCCGAGAAAAGCGACTAATATACCATTTTAAAGAGGATGGGGAAGAACGTTCCCCTGTCTGCTTATAACAATATGCTGCGATCACCACTACATCTGCCAAATGTAATGATTATGACAATATGACCTTTCATTGTAGCGGTCATCTAATATTTTCGCAAAATGACTTTTATGATGAGCTCGGAAGGACACGCGCAGCTGATAATGTTTTCTCTACACCTTCAGAACTGCGTGTAATCGTCTTACTTCCTATCCCATTAATCCTTCGTAAGAATATTAAAAGAAACTACAGTAATTCGAAGGCTCCATACAAGCCGATTCCTACCGGCTTCCCTTTTGAACAGTCACTACTAGTGTCTACTATTGCCACATAATATAGGCATATTACTTACTTACCTATTTATATATTTTTATATTAACTGCCTCGTTGGTCTAGTGGTGGCAAACGCGACTGCTGATCGTGAGGTCCTGGGTTCGATCCCTAGGTCGGGCAAAATGTTATTGGGTTTTTCTGTGTGGAATACCTCAGTAGCAGTCCGGAGTTTGGATTTGTACCCGGTTGATGGCAATAGGCTCGCCCCCTATTACATGAGACTTAAATATAACGGCGAAATTAGGGTGTTGCTATACACCTCTGAACAACCCTTAGGGAAATACAGGCGTGATGTTATGATGTTATGTTATCTAATATCTTGATACTTACAGTAGGTAAATATCAATGGCTCACGGGAAGTTGTAAAATAAAATAAAATGTTTTACTTTTATTTTAAACATTATATTTACCTACATGCACTGTATGCGTCACGCTTGACCAAGGTAAGCATTTTTTGCTCCGGCTTCACTCTTACCAAAATTGATCCTTCGCCACTGCTAATTATACTGTCAAGTACAAGACATTCAACAAGTCGTACATTTAGTGTTTTCGTTGATTTCGTTCCACTATCAGTCCACATGTGAGCTCCTTGCTTTCAATTCTCTTACTACTTACGAAAGGGAATAAATAACACACAAATATATTCGAATTTCAAATTACAAACCCGAAAGCTGGCAACTCCCCCGAGGCGGAAAGAGCAGTGGCCATGACAGACGAAAGAGCAACGCGACACGCGGGGAACGTAATTCGATAATCGCCGTGCTCTTGAACGCCGAGCTGTCATCCATTTGTCATGTTGACTGACTCCGACCTGGATGTTACACGTATTACGAGGAGTAATCAACGATATGTTGATTGTGTAGTTTGCACCTATGATCGTAGAAACAAAGGAGATGTGATAGATATTTCAAGAGATTGCACTTGACACTGCAAGCGGTAAATTCAAAGTCAATGAACATCAGGATGTTTGGCAGACTGCTATCAAAAAAGGACAATCACGCAATACTTTATACTTAATTATCTATGTTTTTAAGTTACATTAGATTAGATCTTTAGAATATATAAGAGTGCCGAAAGGAAATAATTTATATTTAGCTTGTTATAGGTCTTAATTTGCAATGGCAATAGAATCTTCCTTGTTTGGATTTATTATGTTGTTTTCGCAATAAAGCTAATAGCTACCTGTATCCATGTATCGAGTACCTATTTACCTGGTTACGAGTTAATCAATGCGTCGTCACGTCTGATGCATTGTTTTATCGTATTGATCATATCAGTACAACATAAACAGATGTTATCAAAATTATACTATAGGTAAATCTAGTTAATCGAAGAGATAGGTAGTTAGCGGCTATTGTTTAAGTCATGTTAGTAATAACCTTTTATTGTCGAGTGCGCTATAATTTATAACCTGTGCTTATGGAGTTCCACTTGATGCGCTTCTCTGATAATGATAACGTATAAAAATTATATACTCGTTACTACACACCACCTCTTTCGGCAACTTTAGGCAAGCTTGAGGGACGATCTGCTGCGTGTAAAACCAGGGAAACAAAGCAACCTGTTAGGAAAACACTACAATAACATTTTAGATTATTCACGACACGACAGGAGTCAAAAAATACTGTGGGTACATATATAAACATTTCACTCTATTTTCAGACTGAATCCGGTTAATGGTTGAAAAAAAAATTCAAGCGCCACTACGTTGGGTTCAGATTAGCATCTGAAATTAGAAGGCAGACAGCCATGGGCGTATCCAGCCTTCTGTGTAGAGGGGTAGAGGGACGGGGAGAATAAGATGTGATTTTCTGATTTAGTTCTTAATTATTTTATTTTTTGCTTTCATTTCAGCGAAATTTACGAGGGAGCGGGCAGTTACTCTTCCCTACCCGCCCTTGTATCATGTACGCCCTTGTAGACTGGTGAAAAAATATGATAGGTACAACCTTATTCTTCAATAGTTTTCCGAACTACATAGCAAGCCCTCTCAACTTAAAACCTAGTTAAACCTTAAAACTTAGTTTAGACATTATCTATTGCAGGAACGTGCGTTTGTGTCTTGATAGCCAAACAAAGGCCTATCCCGTCCAAGTCGCCTTGGTCGCCAATAACCAATTCTCTTTGTTCGCCAATCTGCACTTTGGCTCGACTGTACTGGTATGACAAAGAGTACCTATGTCTTTGGCAAGGAAGCTTCAGATTAAAGTACGACAATTGACCGTTACCGTTTACTTACTTGACGCTGTTTTTATCTTATGAAAGGGGAGAGCTTCGGACAGTGGCTACACTATGGGTTTGATCAGAATATCGTAAGACTTTGAATTGAAAGAAAAAACGGTACAATAAAATTGTTTCGATTTTACTGATGTGACCAAGAACCAAAATTTTCTACGAAAAACTCATTTAATTAAAATTTAATTACTAAACACTTTATGTGGAAGCCACTTTTTTAAGAGTACCTTAGTCATAAATATAAACAAACTTACGTACTAATTGACAAGTCCTCGAGCTGTAAATAAAAAAGGGCGACGTTCGTAATTAAAACCTAAATGGACATCGATACAAATTATCGCCATCAGTCACAGGCCACTTACAAACTGCAGCACATTTTTCTGTGGTGTTGCCGTTACGAAAACAATACTTAACCATTTTACCAAGATCTCCCGAAAGTTCCACAACAAGGAATTTAGCGTAGGCGAGTGACAGGTCTTGTTTTATTGGTATTTGAGTGAATTATTGACGGATAGACAATTGACAAATGAGACGTGTCTTTGTTGAAGAGTGTCGGTTAACAATAGGAAATAGGTGCATCTTACACAACTTTCGGGGGCGTATGCAAATTACGAGTGACTGCTACTGTTGTAACTTGTAACTAGCAGATCACTTAATTGGAACTACTGTTCGACCGCCAGCTAGCAAAGAACTGGTCTTTTCCTTCCCGTGGGTGGCATAATTGGTGAATAATAGATTACCAGTGATTAGGCCAAACACAACTTAGACAACATTGCTGGAGAACTTGAATCTATTATAGAAAAAAGAAAACCAATTTCATACAAATTCTGCCATCAAGGATGACTGATGCAAAGCTACTCGTGCCTGTCCGTGGTACTATTGGTATACTCGTGAGCACTTGAAACAATATTTTGAAAGTAGTGCACAGTGCACAGCTATGCGAGGACGAGCGCTGTGATATTTTTGTGTTGTCTGCTTCAGCCAGCCTGGATTAAGACGTGGATGATTTTATAGATAGTCAGCATGAGAGTATATTTATTATACGAGCAGCTATGAGCACCTACAATTTATACACCCCTTATACTTAAAGTTAACGAAACTAAATATTTAGACTGATAGCCTCAAACATTGTTCAACCTACACCAATACCATAAAAGGAAGCTAGATAAAATAAAACTGGACATGCAAAATCTTATCTGCATAGTCTAAAAGCAAACGCAGTCAATTGTTTCCGAACGCGTGGACAGTTAAATAATCGCGGTTCACAATTGGAATAGGTACCAACGAGGTATACATGCTGCTAGCAGGCCAGTTCACGCTCTCCCGGCGCTCGATGCGCACACGCAGAACGTACCAGTGACAACCCTAACGTAACCCCGCCCCGAAAATATCGATGTTGCCAGCGTATGTGATAATATTTGTGCAAGTTGCAAGTGTAATGATAAGCTCTGAAAATGTACGACTTCAATAACCCTGGTAAGTTTTGGCGATCTGAAGTCTTTGATTGAACGTTTGATTCAAGACATAGTTTCTAGACAGAAATGAAATAATATTGATGAACTAGCGTGTTCTGGGATAGTGAAATAAGTACTTTGGCTTTTGATTACTGGAGGACGTTTGAATTCGCGTTTTCGCTGTTTGAAAAGGGTTTTGGAGGTTAGTTGGAGATTAAACACAAGATAAACAATGTTTATAGTTTTATGGTAATGGGTACTTTAGTTTGAATACAATCTATCTCATTAAAATTACGAATTGTGAAGTAAGTACTGGATAGTACTTATCTACTGCAATAATCAGCTATAATAAAGCACATAAAACTGTTGCTTCTATGTTACAACTAGTATCAAAGCAATTTATAGGAAGCAAAATCACAAAAACAACAGGTTTAACATCATACGTCACACTTATATACTTGTATACAAAGAGGATATATTTGATAAATTATTGCGCATTTTCAAGGTAGTTTTCGCATAATATTTTTTATTAAAAGCTCAGAATATCAGGTTTTGCCGTGAGTGGTATGCGATTCTCATTTGAATTTCAAATGCAATAACAACGTACAATTATTGAGTAGATCTATCCCATGACAACAGCTGATGCTTAACAAACGGTCACGTCTTTACTCATTGTTTTCAACAGCTGTTGTTGTGTTTGAAACTCCTCCGTAACGAATAGATTAGGCAAATTGATTCCCAAGGGTGATGAAAGAATGTAATTAAATTTTTGTAAGTTTAGTATTGGAAGAGATGAATAGGCATTCGTATCTACCTAAACCGTCAAATCCTCTAGTAAGTTTCACTGTGCAGGTTATTGCACTCCATTGCTCGCTTAGTTCGTAAAACTTGCAGAATCGACTTGCTGCAGGAGCGTCTACAGGTTGAAAGCAGGTTGTTTTTAGTAATTCTTTACTCAGTCGCATTTCGCCCTTGTCTCACCTGATGGTAAGCGCAGACAGGGTCTAAGTGGAGTATACGAATCCAAGGAACAGAGATATAGAGAATAAGAAGAAGACGCAGAAGCTTGCAGAAGTCAACTTGCACAACAAAACTTGCTAGTGAATTTTGCGCTTAAGGCGTTTTGCGCTAAAGGTGTAAGTTTCGTATGACTGGCGCTTCTACTGCGTTGGTTTTAAATTCATGGTCAAAAGAAAACGCAAACGTAGTAGTTGCGTTAAGTACACTGCGATGTCAAATTTCAAATCACGCGTGTTCATCAAACAGGAATAGTTGTCAAAGCGAATTAGGGTGAAGCTATCTAGGTACAATTTAAGTAGCTACTAATTAAAGCTGGAATGAGGATCAATCTGTAATCTATAGATAGGTACAATGTATTTAGTATAAATTTACATAATCAAACAAATTGTAAACTTGTGATTCCGCAATGTTTTAATGACATTTACGTCATTGGTATACTACAAAAATATTTGGATAACGAGCAACCTTCGTTGGATCAGGGTCCCTCTGTAGTAAGTACTCATGAGAAGCAGTTATTCTAAGATTTAGTCTTCAGTGGGAAATTGAGATGTCTTTCAATATGGATTTATTCATAATTCTTTAATGGCAAATCTTAATTTATAATTATAGATAAACAGTCCCCATGCTATGCTATCGAGACTAGATAAAAGTCCCCTGTTTCTGCTGAGGTTGCTAGCTGCCAAGACTACCAAGTTATATCGAAATCCCGTCATCACCATCGGTTTGTTGTCAGTCGCGTTAGCCAGCGGCAAGTTACTTGCAGATAATGTCATGATCTCCCTGCCCTTATCCCACACTAGGTGGGGTCGGCACAACATGTAC